>JAPWDO010000008.1:37500-1237500 GCA_028827375.1 Penicillium desertorum | reverse complement strand
CCATGTTATTTAGAGCACTACTGGAATACTACCAAGAAATGGATTCAGGGGCAGGGTAACTGCAATAGGTTAAGCGTGTTTCGAGAGTAGATGGTGAGACTGATTTCGATCTACTGCGTATCCTGAAGAATGGCCATCATATTCAAAGTACGAGGCCAAGGCTATGCGCGATGTCTAGGGCTTACAGTGCACGGGCCTTCTCCTTGATCAGCCGTCAATCTCACGGCCACTGCACCACAGAAAAGGCCATATCTGTGTTTCGTGCTCGAAGATTCACATGGGTGACTTTCGGAACGAAAGATATAGACGTGGGCCACGGAGAATTTACAGTGCTCTGCAAATAATATCAACCCGTGTACCTTGTGGCCGCTTACCTGCATAAACCTTAGTGTCAAGACGACCACAGCCAGTCAGCGACTAGCGCACGCGTCTTTTACGGTGAAAGTATACGGACGGTGTTCTGTATTGTTCACGGTGGAATGGATACTAATATACCCAACAGCACAAATTAGACAAAGGCAATTGGGCAGGTCGCAGGAGCCATCAACCGTATTCGTTCCAAAGGACTTGAATCCCTGAATTCGACAGCAAATCAACGGCCGCGGAGATTCAAGACCCTGGAGCTGGAAGTTCGACGGCGCGAACTCGCAGATAAGGGAATCCCCAAGGCCCACCATATCTAGAGAGAGAAGCAACCAAACGAAGCTTGGCCTGCTATCGGAAGAAAGAGGAACAGAAATAAAGTAAGAGGAGACGAGGGGAGAGGGGAAAGGAGAGACAAGAACGAGGGGTCTGCATCTCGCCATATGGACCCTGCATGATACATATAGGTATCCAGCTCCACCGACACGGACCTTGGAGCTTGTTGGATCTAAGAGTGAGGCTGTGCTTGGCGAGAACCTTCATTCGGAGAATTTCCGGTGCTTGGCGCATGATGGCTTCCATGAGCAGCGATCTCATAGGATTAGAGACCAATTGCCAAGGGCAATCCGTCTGTAGATCGTAACTTTTGGCACCAAGCCTGCTTATTTCTCGCATGGAGCGGGTTATTGAGGTTGTATTCGGCCTGGAGTAGAGATCGCCATCGCCATTCCCCGTTTTTTAAGACCCTGAATATCCCCGCTGATGATAAGGACCGTTCGGGTTTTTCTCTTCCCACCCCACACCCGATCGTCTCCCTCCACAAGCGGGAAGTTCCTTGATCCTTGATCCACCCATGATCGCCTTGATCGCCTCCGTCAAAGAAGAATATGACATTCGTACCTTCCCGTCGAGCTCCCGTCTCGTCAGGTCCCTTCGTCTGCACTGACTCCGAATGTCGTAAATCCTTTCTACGCAAAGAACATCTCAATCGTCATATGGCCATACACACAAACTCGCGCCGACATGGGTGCTGCATTTGTGGGCGAAGCTTTGCCAGGAGGTAAGAGCTGCTCGCTGGCTGCTTGGCGTCTTGGCTGTAGAGGGTCGGCTGATCGATCCAACAGTGATAGTTTGAACCGACATGTGCTCCAGCATAGTGTATCCCCAACGAAAAGAACACCGTCCGCATGCCAGACATGTCGCCGTCGTAAAACAAAGTGTGATTCCAACTATCCCTGTTCCACATGTGCCGATAGCGGGGAGTCTTGTGTGCGTGAACCGTCTAGTGCACAGGCATTTACCCCTGTCACGCGATCACCCCGCGAGGATTCCCATAGGGAGCAAAAGATGCCAGTTGATGCAGAGGAACTAGACCCCCACCGGCGCTTGGAACCTGACCATGTCAAATGCAGAGGATATCTCCCCTATACAAGGATCACACATGCAACTGGGTTGGAATCCTCCTATGAATCGAAGTGCGAGTAACAGCATCGCCGACACTCGCTCTGCCTTGAGCAATGTGTGCCCAGAAGATCCGCCGCAACCACTGATCGATCCATTGATGGCCATGATGTCCGGGTTCAATACAGCCACATCTACACCGAGCGAAATCCCTTTGTACTACGGCGGGCCATCTGACATCACGAGCTTTCCATTTGACGCACCAGTCTGGCAACCTTCTGAACAGAGGGATTGCTTCGGTACAGACCGATCTGGAATATACAGGAGCAATGTGCCAACCTATAACCCCGCGGATTTTCAAGTGAGTAGACGCTACAAGATAATACATTTGAGGAGAACCACTCTAACTTAACGTAGCAAACACAGCTACCTCAATATTTAGGATAACGGGCCCTGATATATGCAGCACTGGATCTAGCCAGCGGGGAAGTGTGTGTGGACACCATTTGGCCCTCTTGGGTATATATATACCCTGATAGTTGCCGCAGCTATGAATTGCAAACCTAGGTTGACCCCATTTATAGAGGGCCATCCCCCCCTTGAAACGAATTGCATAAGCAGAGGAAATTTCGGATGTTATAATCCTTCTATGCAGTTCCCGGGCTAGTTATGTTACTGGTAGTGATTAGGTGGTGGATGGCGCGACGTTGACTTTGCAGACCTTATTTGGTATATGACGGATCCATATTCCACATTGGGTTATTCTCTTTATGCCTATAATAAAACTGAACTGGAGTTACCAAACCCATGTTTTACAATCGATACGTGTAGATATCAAATATTGTTGAAAGGAGACATTCATATAAGGACAATCGCTCCCGCCGCAGTTGCTGTTTAGCAGCAAGACGATAATATATTTTTGAACCGCCTTGGTTCACGTAGGGGTAGGGCTCAGGTTAATGAAAATAGACTCTGCAATATGTTCTCATCACTAAAAGCATACTCCAGTCCATACCCGTCAAAAGCTCATCGGCCCACCGAACATACAAGACCCACCATCGATCACCGATTATCGTACCTAGGATAACGGCATACCAAACTTGGCATGCATTCCGGATGAAAGATATCGTTTGATATATATATATTTACAGAACGCCTATAATTATACTTCACTCCTTCCGGTCACAGTAAGTTGTTTACTAGCGTTCGCAGCTTCGACACTGGCCTTTCGGGTGTTCTTTGCCTCAAATATAACGTCACGCTCCTCGAGTGTGAGTCCCTTAGTCCCGAGAAGAAGAAATACATGAAGGTCATCTCAAACGTATCCCAAAACACAAAGAACATATAGAACCAGTACCCAATCTAGAGAATAGGTTAGTAGTGCTGAGCACATGGGGTTCGAGGGCTTTTCTTACACTTGAAAGCGCAATGGGACCAACAAAGGTATTGAGAAACCCAGCGGCTCCGGCCGTCAACTCGAAGGTGCCAATGGCCTTGGCTCGTATTTTGTTACTCACAACCTCAGCGGGATAGATAGGCTGCATCGGGGTATAGCCGCAAGCAAAGACTGAACCGAAAAGGAAGACGAAGACAATGCTGACGGTCGTTGCGGTCGTGTTTCCATACTCGGTGTAGCCGGCGGCGCAACCTGCTACGACAGACAGACAAATTGCCATACCAGCCGTGCTGTAATAAGCATCTTGCGGTGTCCGACAACATCATTTAGACGGGAACCGAATATGGAAGCCACCAATCCAACGACTGCATATACGATATTGAGAATCAATTTCATGTTAGTGTCTGTGATGCCAATGCCACTGAGCATGATGAGCAGGTAATAGGATACAATGCTGGATAACCTGATACATACGACCATAGGGTGTGGAAAATAGGGCTTCCCGTCCGCTCAGCCGTACTCAAGCCACACGCCGGTGAGTTAGTAGTTGGGTGGGTGACCACCAGCGAATCCTCACTGTTGTATGTTTTTGTTTTTGATCTTTCGAGGAAACTGCCCTTGCCGCCCTCCTCTTCGGCCCCTTTAGGCTCCTTCACCTGAACGCTCTGAAGCCCCTCTATTCTTCACCCGATCGCCCTGTACACCGCTGAAGCGCTGACGTGGCCCCTTGGCTAAACTTGCCCTCTCTCACACCCTCCTTCCCGCTCGCGTCTTGGCCCCCAGTTTGCTTTTCCTTGGTACCTGAACTGAACTTGATGCGAGCTGATCACGGAAAATCGATTCACCATCGCCGTTGCAACCGTCTGGTCTGGTCTTGGCTACCTCCTCTCCAAGGAAACAGCGAACATTCTAACCAAAGAAGAGGTGTAGAAACGACCGGCTCAATCAGATGATAATACACATAATCTCCTGTAGTCGAACACAAAAGGCACAGTGCTTCCGGAATCCGGTCACACCACCTACTCTTCGATCGTTTCTCGAATGGTCATGCCAATATCCAATAAACTATAGTAAAAATGGAAGAGGAATATTAATATTCCTGTAGCTGTATGGGCCATGTCTTGGTCGGATCGTTTCGGAGATGGTTGGAATTGCCACAGAACTCTTCATATCCTACCATGGACACGTTTCTTGATGTGCCCTGCACACAGATACCATTTTTCTTGGAAAGGAAAACAAGCCAAGTGACCGCCAAAGCGGGAGGAACAGGAAAATTTGCTCTATGATGTTGAAGGTGGTCGGTGCCTAAACACTGAAGTGCAAATTGAAGCTATACTAGTTATTTAACCTTTTTCTTGACTGTTCTCTTTTGCTCGTTTGAATCTATCATGCTCTTCATTTTGGTCTCACAAATTTATCATAGCTCTTTCGCTAGAGGAATTATATCTTTTTTAAATAACGCCTGTGGACGTAGAATGCGAATCAATAGGGGCATTGCACTCTGCAGTATAAAAGTTCGTTGTCGTCAAAATAATTTATTAGAAAGGTATCAGACTCAATCATAGGCCAGGTGCATAAGACGTAGCAGTAACCCATTAACCGGATAACGCACGATGCCCATGTAGCTACTAAGAACATCACATTGAGAACAGGGCCAACGACCCTACATGTGGCTAATCTATCCAAGTACCTGGCATAACTTGCTCTCCCCTCTCAACCAGTTCCCAGAATTCCCATGCCAGTTCATCTACCGGATTAGAGACCCATAGTCTCCACTCTTCTGGTGTTGGACCAAATTCGAGCGACAGGATACGAAAGAGAAGAATTTCACCTAAGCCAAGAGTATATGCTGGGCCAGAATTTTCAAGCCCAACGTATATACCGACCTCCAGATCAACAACGCCAGACATATGTAATGATTTCTCCTTCGCCCCATACTCTGCTAAATCAACGCCAGCCAACTGAAGCTCCGATGCCCAGAATTGGATAGTGGAGTCAAATACATATTTCGCTCGTTTGATTTCTGCCCAATTCTTGGTGGAGTATTGTAGAAATGTGGTTAGAGGCGTACTCATCCGTTTGTACTCAGAGGACAAATGGCATGGGTCGGCAGATGCCGTGATTGCATCAAAAAGCAGCTCACGCCACTTCGGCATATTGCTGTTCCTTCTTTCAGAGAAGTCAACGGCCATACCCTGGGCAATCCTGTGTAGGAGAGTTTCTCTGTTTTCATCCTCAAGAAAGTAGGCGCTATGGTCAATATGATCACCGCCCATCGCCATTCGAAGTGTAGTTGGGCTTGCACCACACACCCACCAGCCGTCAATGGTCATTGCCCGCTTAAACCGGAAATCAAGGGGCAGATGTGAATACGAGTTGAAAGAAACCTCCTGTATCAAAGAGAGTGCCTCAGGGGGCCCCTGAAAACCGGATGTTTGTGGCCACCTTCTATCAAGGTCTTCGAATAGCTCGTCTCCGAACTCACGAACAAAGAGTCTGTACAATTCGAGGAATAAAGGGACTTTTTCTGGGTGCTCAATCCATTCTCGAGCTGCTGCGTTTACTTTGCCGAGGGGAGTACTAGCATCAATTAGCAGACAGCTTCGAAACGGGAAAAGTTTAAGTTCAGAAATACTCACGCTCCAAATGTATTTCTTTGGCCTGGATCCGCCCCATTCTCCAATAGCATTTGACAAACCGCCAATTGACCATATTGAGAGGCTAGCTAATAATTTTGATTACATAAGCAAAAAGCAAAAGTAAATGGTGATTTAAGACCTACATGCAACAGCCCTTCTCCATAACAGTTGCAATCGAAGGGAGATGCGAGACGATTCGTGAATAGTTTCTGGATTTCTTCGACTTTACCCTGTCGACAAAGTCTGAAGATCTCAGAATTTGATGGTAAGACATTATTGACTTGAATAGTGAAATTCCAGGTCGAAAAACTCTGGAATATGTCGAATGTCCAGAGTTTATCGAATAAAACGAGCGGTGTGCGAAAACGGAATCTTCCTCGGTTGATTTTGTGTCCTCGTGATTCTTGGTTGTGCTTTTCACTTGCTATTCTGGGCCTATTATTAAGTGTAAGCAAAATAAACGTACGCTCTATGGTGTGGTCTTTTACCACTGTTCGAAACTCTGACATCGTTCGGGCCGAGCTATAGGAGATCTCGATATGATAGAGGAATCAACCTTTTGCTTCAGTTCACGTATGGAGGTGCTTAAATTGTAACGTAAAAAGTTAGTTGCACATAGATTGAATGTTTACCGTCTAGAATATCGAAAAATTAACGACATGATTATTGAGAAACTGACCTGCAGTATGTTTGCTGAAGGAGCATCATTGTCGTCTTGATGCTGTCCAGGTGTTGCCTCTGGACTTGGATAATATCTTTTTTCAAGGCAAGTTTCATAATTGCCAGCCTTCCGTTCGTGCTTTGATTCTTGAACTTGTGCATTTTATATGCAAGAGAATCCAGGTCTCTCTGAAAGGCACGCAGACGTCTCTCCGTGGAGGGAAGATTGATGGCTTCCAGCATTTCCGGCCTTAGTCTTACCAAAATAATCTGAACAAGCTCGATATCATCAATGAATCGTTGAAACTCTGTGGCAGCATTTTTCATAAATGAGTGTACGGCTTTTAGCCTGTCTATGCTTTGGACAATTTGTTCTAATAATGTGAAAAGACTGATAACGGTGGCTGTGGCACCGAGGATTTCAGCCATTATATATGAATTTGGCAGTCGCAATCGGATAAAAATAACTGACGTGAGCTAGAATGCTTTGAAACTTCAAGGAGGAGGAAATGAACGGTTGAAGGACGAGGCTAAGAGAAAGGGGCGGGGTAGAAATAGGGAAAATAGGGAAATGGGGCTGAAAATGCGTCAGCTGATTTTGTGCATGCGGCTACAAATGGTTTGCAGAGTAGTGCACACCAAGTTATAGAGATAAAAGTTAGTAGCATATTCGGAACAATATATAGTACTAATTGGACAAACAAAACAGCACAGGCACAAGTTTTTAGTCGTGGCGAGAATGACGAGTATTGCTAGTAGTCGATCGGCACCGAGAGATGGCTTCTGAAATACGGCTAGAAATATAGCATGATAGAAGAAGGATCGAAAACGAAAGCAGGTTGTGGATAATTTACGGTAAACTTCTGTATGTCGGGAGCCTCTCTTTTGGCGGTGATTGGTTCAATAAGCGTATTGCGTTCATTTAAATGCTGCTGCTCAGACTGTGCTCAATGTATCAGTTTGCGTATATTGAGAGAGGGGCTAGATGACAGGAGTAGAGAAGTGAAAGAGAAGTAGCGCTTACTTATATATACTTATTCTTTCCTCTCGACAAAACGCACACATCCGTATTCGTGGCTCGGCTTCACCTTTCAGGGTGAAGAATATTCAGGTGGGTGAACTACCGTCTGAAGCCAATTGAAGCTTGACAGCTTAGGGCGGCGAGCCGCCCACGACCAAATTGTGGGCGCTAGGTGACCACAGCCATAGTAATACTGTTGTATGTTTTTGTTCTTTTTGGTTTTTGTGGTTCTCTATGTTTATCCTTAGGGGCCCTATCTTCAGCCCCTTCAGGCCTTTCATTAATCAACCTCCTTCACCTAACTCGAAATAGGAATAGGGGATTGTGGAACTTGCGTGTAGACGGTTAGTAACCTGCGATTTGTCTTGAAATATTAATGTTAAGGTCGAATTAGGCTGCTGGTACCGCCTCCGCCATCCCTGGATTCGAGTGAGCCCACCAGAAGCAGCTGAGACTGCGCGCAGAGTCAAGCAGATATATAACTACCCAAATCGCTAATACCCAGGGCCTTTGACATACTTGTTTCCGCTGAATTGGCCGAACCAAGAGAATGCAATGTTAAGCATGAGTCTATAACGGCTGGAATGGGACCAGTACTTGCGTTGCAATTTCAGGAAGCCAAAGTACTCAATGTAGTTTGGGAGGGCATTGATAGATCCCATCAACGAACTGTCAAATCCTAGACAGCGTTAGAAAGCCAAATCATAATTACATTGGTGCAGAGAACTCACCGTTCATAGTTGAGCACAGGAACACAATGGTCGATAGGATATGTAGCTTGATGTAGCCTGGACCTTACTGATTCGGCTTGTGTGCCGCCATGATGACCGCGTATGTTTCAGTAGACTCCTCCATATTTTCAACCTCCTTCAGTGTAGGGTCTTCCTTTATCTTATTCATAATGGAAGTTAAGGACCCTGCCCTGCACAGTCCAAAATTGTGAAAATAAGGTTGAAAGGATTGCGATAAAAAGAACAACAATTGGTCCTTAATTGACACACAGCTCCAAAGAAGGCGCGATGATAATGCCCGGGAATGCTTTTGCAAGAATGCAGACCACCGAAGGGCTTTTATAAAGTATCCAATATCTGGAAGGTGCGCATCTTGTGTAGTGCGGAGTAGGCTTTCATGCAATCCCCACGGGGGACGCATGGAGCTCCAATTTCTTTTAGACGCTAGCCCAAAATCACCGCACGGAGATATTTAAATCTTCGCGACAGGGCCCTCGGAAATATAATTTCGCGAGACTAAGCAGGCTCGCCAATTAGAAGAATGAAAATAGCCCGAATTTAAAGTGTAGTTTTGGGAATTTGTTAATCCATTAAGTAGATATAATTTTCCAGAAAATGCCAACGCGACATTTCAAAACCAATCAATACGGCGGTTTGGCCGAGTGGTCTAAGGCGATTGACTAGAAATCAATTCCGTTCGCGGGCGCATGTTCGAATCATGCAGCCGTCGTTATGCTCTTTTTTTCCCCTTGTCTTTTTTTCTTGAGACTTTGCGTACCTGTTTCTGCTGTTTTCTTTTCTTTTATTTTTATTTTCCCTCTTTTCTTTTGATGCGTTCATCATCCAAGCAGAGTTGTATGTTGGAGACTGGTTGTGGCAACCGACATAGCTTGGCCGCAGCCCTTGAAGTATCCGAACTTTTCGAACCGGAATGTCAGGGTCGAAACCTCGTCATCCCGAGACGAGATTACTGTGTGGGCGGGTTATCTCGGTCAAAGGACTCGTGTTTGAGGAGAGGGAAGGCTTGAAGCTGAGCGACAACAGATTTGATCTTGTTCCGGGGAGAAAACGATCACTATGGGTGGAAAGGGCGCAACAACCGTGGAGCTCTCCTGGACATATGTTGGTGCAGGGCCACGTCATCCCCGAAGAGATCTTAAACTATGATCAGTATTCAAGGTTTGTTTACATTGGATAAACTAGGACACGTTTATGGCCCAGACTGGCAGTTTTCAATCAATTCAGCCGTAACGCAAAAACCATAACTCATTAGATTTCGTAAGTCATCTTTGTGGGCATGTAATCCTCGCAATTGCTTTCCCTACCATAGCAAGATGGACAGGAGGCCCCTTGCTCAGACCCTATGGTCGTATACACCAGACATCATGTTGAAAAGCAACATATGGAAGCTTGGACTTAAGATCCGCGCCAGTAGAATCGCGTTGTCCCGCCATCTGAACTCTAGCCGCGTTTCCAGTTATTGTTTATCTTGCCCCGTCTTATCATCCGGTTCATCTTGACGTCTCTTCTCATCTGCTTCTTCCTGGCGGCGTCTCCTGTCCTCTCGAACCATCTCCGCTACGGGCACATACCCCTCCTCCCAGCGCTCGATACGCCGACCATCACTATAAAAAGGCGGATCCGTCAAATCAGAAAAGTAGGGCAGTGGTCCTTTGTCGATGCTACTCTTGCGCGTGTACTGATTGGCCACATCTTCGTCCCTCCGCTTATCCCTTCGCATAATATAAACTTTCCCCTTCCGAGTAATCATATGGATTGGCCGCTTCTTGGAAAAGCTCTCCGTAATCTCGGTCCGAACTTGTTTATCGCACTCATGAAGGAAGAGATCGTAAAAAATGTACACAATGTTTCGAAGACCAAGCATTTGAATCACGTTCAACTGTATGCTAAAGCCGGCCGTTTTGTTGTCCAACTTCTCGGAGTACAGCATTGCTCAGTCTCTCAACACGTGATTGTGCCCAGGGGATGACATCTGCAGAGCGTCGGGACGTATGGCGGTATTTATCACGGAGCACACACCGCAAGGTGAGGTTCGCCTTCAATGCCGTGCGAGTCTGGGCAGCAACTTGAATCTCCATGTCAGACATGGCAGCGACAGTATGAGCGTGGCTGATCGATCGATAAAAGAGAGAGATATGGCTGGGGTAGATGAAGCGCCTTGCTAGGTAGTGTATGGTAATGGGAAAGACAACCGTCCACGGGTGGACCCAACTACTCCGTACTGGTCGGGGGCGCCTGGGTGGATCGATTGTGTGCGGACTGGTGCTGAGGAGTCTAGTGGGGGACTTGGATGGTTTCAGCGTCCCCCCGGTACGCCGGGGGAGCCGCCGCAACGGGTACAGTAGGAAGGGGCGAACAAGTGTCATTTGTACCGAAGAGAGATGTTAGGTTATTCAGGATATTGATAGGTTATTAGTTAACCTAGGTTCTCTGCGGCGTACACTCCGTAGACTTCGCCCCGGCATATTTGGCGCCGGCTGTGTGCCTTCGCCTCAAAATAACCACAGATGAAGCCTTCCCCCGATGGGATAATGGCGATGGGTCGTAATTATAGTGTGTTCACCTCGCACGTCAACAGGGGTGTCTATCGCTACTGTCCTTGGCCTGTTCTAGTAAAGTGAGTATTCCGATACATCGTCTCCCTAGATTATCCGATCCTCAACATTCAATATTCCACGAATCCCGAGACGCCGAACTTCGTCCTGCCTCTTTCGCCCACCGAATAGCATTGCTCTATTACTACGTTGAAGACAATACTGCGGTCGGGTTATCGATATGGAGAGCTTACAAGTCGTTATAGACACCACCGGGAAAGCAAGATAGGTTTCCGCACCCTACGTCTTAAGATAACGCATCGATCCTTGTCCCTTCACTTGTCCATTCGGCCACTTGATGCGTAATATTTTCCAAGTAACTACTTACTTAACCTGACTTCAAAATTATGTGAGCCGTCTTCTCCACGTTGTTAGGACGGCTTTGATCGATACATAACCTGATTCATCCATCACTTTAAGGAACCTTAAGCGTTTTGTGTCATATTATCTTCGCCTATACACCTTTATTAGGCGGTTATAAGATTGCGTAAGTGGTAAATTGTTCAAGCCTGCTGCTGTCTTCTATGAAGAATCGAAGTGGACATTCTTTCCAGCGATACACATTCCTCGTAAATATCTCAGGGATAGTTATTTCGAATTGTGTTCTCGCTTCTGTCTATTTTGAGACCTTATCGGGAAACTGGGGCAAATGACCAGCTTGGGGTTCGTTATTTATGGATGGGGTTCTGTCATTTTGCCTCTAGCACACAACCACATATTCTTTGTGAACGTTGGTGTGCTATTTAATGTCTATAGGAATAGAGACTGAACATGCTTTTGTGTATATTGTTACTTGTCCCTTCTGGTGTATTCCCTGGGGCTTAATAGCATCATTCACAATACCTCAATAACACAAGACTAATCGGCATCCAGTCATGTAGTTTTTGCATCCTGTCTCCTTTCTAACTAGTCTGTATGGAATAGGATATAGTCTAGATGCTTTAATTAGCTTCTCACCCAGGGTGAATGGGATGTGCGGGTGGAGGTAGCTATTGAGCCTCGTCGAGGGCCGTGATGCCTCGGCGAAGTCCAGGACTGGCCCGTGACACGGTGCTTAACTTACCCTCCCCTTCTTCAGCCTCGCCCCACATTCCATAAATAGTAAAGTATAAAATACCTTATCCAGGTGCTGTCAACCTCGCGCTGTACTTCCACTCTGGTTGATTTTCCGTGGACTTTGTCGTAACCTTCCAGCACGCGACCGAGAATTGCAGGTTGGGGTCCTTTCTGCAAGTCAGCGCCCTAAGTAGGGACGAGGGTGCTACATTGCCGATCATCTCGTATTCTTCCTGCCAAGAAATTGTCGAAATCTCCCGAGAAAGGTATCATTGGACGATGAACGCACCCTGCATAGCAAGCGAAGGGCCATGCCGTCTCAGATGCTTCGCTTATGCACCTACAATCAATTATGCAAGGTCCAATCTCCAGCCTAAGCATGAGCCGCCATTAAGGGCCCTGATGTAAATTAAACATAAGATCGGGACGCCCCGCAGAAATTTGAATTCAAATTTTAACGTTAATTCTGTGCCTGATTGTTCCTCTTCGTGGCAGGTCCTCGTTCACAGCTATTATGGCCTCTTCACTCCTCTCCTTACTACTATACTTCACCTGTCTACCTTTGGTCTCAGCATGGATTTTCAGTTGGCACGAGCCAGATGGCAAATTGCTGACGGTTCAGAATGATGTCGGCCAGGACTGCAAGTTAATGAATAACCCAGAAGGGAATGTGTTTGATTGGACCCCTCAAGAGGGATACTGGTGCCTTTTCCTTTATGGAAACACTCACTGCGAGGAGCCATCTGAAGGCTATACATGCAAGACCTACCCCTGGCCAGACCACGTCTCGAGCGCGGATCTTTTGTCATTCAAGGTGAAAAATAATACTTCTGCTTTTGAGTCCTCGACATCCTCGATATCCGCCTCCCCATCAGCGACCAATGCAGACCCCTCCTCGACATCAGCTTCCCCATCATCGACCGATACAACCTCCTCACCAACACCCACGATAGCCACCACACCTACTGCGGACGCCACCAGCGCCGCAAGCTCTTCTTCGGCCACTAGTGCATCGACTAGCACAGATGATAAACCCACTATCTCAGGTGGTGCAATTGCTGGAATCGTGGTGGGAGTCCTAGCCGCAGTGGCCATTGCTGGCCTCATTTTCTTCCTGATCCGGCGACGACGCCAGAATGCCGCACAGTCAAGCGTCGTCGCTGGGAGAAGTGCAAGTCTCGCGATGGCAGAACTTCCTTCCCCCCCATGAAGAAAAATCGCATTCTTTCAATAAACCTATGTATCGGGCACAAGGATTCCGCGAACTACACGGATCAGACGTTGCATCTGAGATAGGCTCTGGCATAGAGCGACATGAACTCGACGCGACCGAAATCCACACAGAAAAGAAGTATTGAGCATAAGAAAATGTATGTTAATATCATTTGACGGTTTTATATGGAAGCCGGCAGCATGTCATGAGGCGCATAATATCCTATGTTAATAATTAAGCGACACTCGGCAAATAAAAAGCATTTTGAAATTACCATTAGTTACCGTCCATCTCATACCTAGAGAAACCATAACGCATTGTACTGGGGTCCTCTCCTAGTAGGCTACTCGCCTCTAGGCTCAGGTTCTGCTCAAGGAGTGAATAGGGGAGACTGTCAGTGAGTGGATCCACTAGGGAGTATCACGTGATATGATACCATGCACTCTTTATCACCACGTGATGCGATAAACTGCTGGCGACGTCATCCCAGGGCGCCGGCCTCTTATGACAGCTCGGGTGCGTTCTTGAAATTGTTCACAAATCCATATTTGATTTACTTCATTTGCACCTGTTTTCAAGATGTCCACCATAGCATGCGTCCGCTCTGCGCGTGGCTCCTCACTCCTCCGCCTCGGAGGCCTACAATCGCACCACGTCAACCGACCCTCCATACAGTGGCTGCACCCGGTCTCTCGCTCTTTGCACAGCCTGTCCAGCTCTATAAAAGTACGAGCTCGCCCAATTTCATGCCGAATGCCTTTATCGCTCCGGTCGTCAATTCCCAAACCCACGGCGAGGACCTACGCCGACCAAAAAGGATCCACGGGCAAAGCCGAGGCCGATCTCCTAGTCGAGGAATTACAAGAGCTGTACGAAGTTGCCAAAGACGAGTTTGAAATTGCCACTGAGAGCACGGACTCATCTACCATCTACGCTGCTTCGGACCGTGAGTCTGCCCGTGATGCTCTCAACCAGCTATCCACTGTGTACGGCCTATACACTGCTCGTCCTGGGGAAGTTGAGAATGAGACGGATGAGTTGGCGTCTGAGGTAGAGGACTCGGGGGAAAGTGCTATTGTCGAGACCCAATATAACCCGGCGGAGATTCCGCAGGGTGTTAAGGACGAGGTGCGTCGGCGGGTTGGACATCGGATCCGGGAGTTGAAGAATGCTGTTGAGGCGCTTGAGGAGAGGGCTACGGAAGATTGAGCGTGTCGCTGCATGGCTGTTCAAACTCCGGCTTATCGCTACTGGGGTGCTGCGATGATATAGATTCTGTATCTAGATGCGGCAATTGTATATTTTATGGGTCTAACTCGTACTTTTGTATGTTGTGGACCATACCAACAAAAGAAATAAACGGATTATCCATCTTGAGTCTGCAAGCTTCATTTTTCCTAGCCGCAAATATCATACCTGACATGCGATTTCTTAAAAAAGCAAATCATAACATAATAAAACCACGTAGGAAATAGATCACCCGGGCCAATCAGCGATTGATGGGTTCAGGCTCTTAAGACAATAAATCAATTAAATCATTGGGGTAAAGTCCCAGCAAGATCGAGGGTAAGTGGTATCAAGCTTTTTGGTGGTTCTCGAAAAAATCCGGAAAACGCCAGAAACAAAGTGTTTCTCAACCATTCATAGTACGCCGGGCGACAAATAGCGCCTGAGTTCGGCGGGTCATAAGGCATGGCAATTGCATACAATGATGCATTCAAAGGTGTGGTTCATTAGACGAGAGTGAAGGGGGTCATAGTGAAGTGGTCGGAGCTAGGTGAGGGGAGTGACGAGGAGAATTCTTGTTTGTGCGTTGTTCTCTGGTGACGCTTCAATTGGTCTATAGATTGGCGTTAGATGTAGGCGGGTTAAACAAGGGTCAGATCACTTACCAGGACGTGTGAAGCTCTTGGTGCATCCTGGGAAATGGCATTTATGTCTTCGCTCCCCGTGAGCTAAATGAAGTCAGTAAAATATGGTAAAAGTCCAAAATGGAAGGTGTATCGTACTGAGTCTGTGACTAGACATATTGGAAGACTGTTCGACGTTAGAGCATGAGCAGGTATGTTACATATAAACAGAGGAACTCACGTCGCCCGTGGTGAAATTGCATCCTGGCCAGGTGCACTTGAAAGGCTTTTCGCCCGTATGGGTTCGCGAGTGTGTTTCTGAGATAGTTAGCAGTGGACTCGAGATGGAATTCCAGGGCGACATACTCAACTCACTGCTATCGGTAAATGATTTACCGCAGTGTTTGCAGGTGTATGGTTTGTCGCCGCGATGGCTGCGCTCGTGTCGGTCTAATGTCGCTTGTCTAGCAAACGCCTTGCCACACACTGAGCACGAAAAATTCTTATCTATAGAGATGCCATTGTGTCAGTACAATTGTCCTACCGTCGGTAAATAGCGAGAGAATAGACATGACGTACAGTTACTGTGAGTGAGGAAATGGCCTTGAAGCTTGGACTTCTGCGAGAAGGGCTCGTCCGGGCGATGACATCCTTCCCAGCAACAGTAGTACCCATTGCCCTTGGCACCGTTAACGGTATTCATATGAGTCGCAACAAGGTGCTCCTGAAGAGAACCACAATCGGCAAAAGTAGCACCGCAAGCAGCCTTGATTCCATGAATCTCCGTTGCCCACTTGCAGATATGCAGCTTACTGTCATCTGGAGAAAAGTCCGGCGTGGTAAGCACGGATGAGGTGTCACCTTCGAGAGGTGGTGGGGTTTCTCCTGGGCTTGAAAGGAGGTGAGAGCTGATGCTCGAGCGTGATTGTCGTGAATAAGGGGAATAGGGGTGAGAATGAGCATGGGCGTGAGCTCGGCAGCGATGATGGTTGCGGTGAGGCCCTTTGCGGGTAGCTTGCAGGTTAAAATCATTGGGATTTTTGAAATGGCTGTGGACATGATGATGTTCAGGATGGAGGCAATTGAATGCGTTTGATGTGTCGATCTCGGGCTTGTCGAAGGTATTGAGACGATTCTGAGGGGCAGGTACGTGTTGATCTTGGCATATCGAGAAGTCGGAACACATACCAAGCATGTGGAAAACCTCAGCTGGGTTGACCTCAGCCTGCGTGGGAACAGGAGGCGCAAACATGCCCTGCCAGTCTTTCTGGAAATCATGACACTCGAAGTGGTTGGATACGTCCTGCTCGCAGTGGGTTGCATGCGTTTGGTATGAGGATAGGAAGTTTTCCTGTTGAAAAGGATCGATGAGACCAGGTACAGGATGCTGTATGGCTTTTGTCGCTTGGCCAACGGAATGATTCCCCATTGCCATGGAAGGGAAAACCCCCGTGTCTAGCGACAGTGGGGTGTTGAGTCCAAACAGAGCGTCAAAGCCGCAATCTTGACTCGCAGTACCTTCACAACAGTGGTTTTCGAAGCACAGAGGGTCAATACTTTCACAGTGGTTGTCCTGGCAGTTGACTTCCTCGCAGTGGTTGGTATCACAATGAGTATCGTCGCAGTGGTTATCGTCGCAGTGGTTATCGTCGCAGTTATCATCACAGTTATCATCCTCGCAGTGAGTAATTGAGCAGACAGTGGAAGTGTCACAGCCCGTAAAGCCGCCACACATGGACCCGCAGTCTAGCGCACAGTCGTCTACATCACAGCAGGCCTCATCGACCTCACAATGTGGCAGCGCTGACTGGGTTTCATGACTTGAACAGTTCAAATGATGTTGAAGAGCATTGCCCGAAGGATCGACCGCAGTCTTACCATCTATGTGAAATGCTTCCCAATTGCATTCAAGGCAGAAATCGCCTTGTTGGGTTTGGGACACCATGGTGCACGGTTCACTTCAGATAACGGAGGGAAGGTGTTGGGTCAAAATCAAATCGGGTTTTCCAGGAACAGTGTCGTCACGACAGCGTGTACGACGAACGATACGGGGAAAATGCAGTCGAGGAACGGAGCAGTGTGCGACCGTAAGTGGGACAGTGAATGTCTGTCAGGTACGATATCCCACTACAAGATCACGAATCCACGAGTCCAAGCGTCACCCAGTGTGTGCGCCGTTCCCGGGACAGTTTAGGTTGTAGCACCGAATGATATCCTCTCACAGTGCGGATAGTTTCGCAATCGTGTCGTGCGCTTGGACCAGACTGGTTGAGAACAGGCGCAATCGGAGAATTGACCGAGATCGACGTGCAGGAAAATCAAAAAGGAGGACCTTGGAGTCACAGCAGATGCAGGATCAAACCCAAGGGATTTTGAAAAGATCAGGGGACATAACCTGGTGACGACTGGGACCCCTCAGTGTAGTCGTGAGGACCTTCGGGACGTAGGAAAGGATGGGGACCTTGGGGGTTAGGCGTCATGATTTTCGAGCGAATCGTAGAGCGTGGTTTGGCGAGCAACTTTAAGGAAATCTTATGGTGGATGTGATACAGAGTCAAAACTGCAGGAAATAGAGACCTGAGAGCAATCCAAGGAAAATGCTCCCCAGCATTCCGATAAAGAATTCCTTTCCCCGCGGAGATGATTCCCCTCGAAAGATCCTGACTAAGCCATATTCTGCCACTCTGGTCCGACCTGCCTTACTAGCCCGAATCGGGTAGTTTGTCTGCAGTTTGCATCCAGTATAGAGAAGAACCTTGGAAAGTTCATGTTAAGTCATAAAACGCACAAACTCTGTGAGCTGAATGACATCCATGGTTATTTACGTTCAATATATCCTCCTAAGCCCAAATACTCAGCTCGACTTACCGAAACCAGTCGCGGCCTTCATTCACCGCCTTTGCCCCGGATCGACTATCAGCTTATCGCAATGCTCCAACATCCATTTGTGATGACCCGCCAACAACAACGTGAACAACGTACAAGTTGATTACAGCCAGCAGAGCACCTGCAGAACCTACCCGAGAGAAATACCCTACATTCAATTGGGTTCCTCAAAAGACCCAGTCTGCACCGTAACTGAGGCTCTAGTCAACGACCTTTCCCTATCCTGTATCCTGTATCCTGCGCCGAACCCAGACTAACCGGCAACAAAACCCTCCGACCCCTACGACTCACTACACAATCACAATGGGCAACATCTGCTCCCGCTCATCCAATGAAACAGACCCCTTCAATCAGCCCGGTCGTGTAGTCGGCACCAGCTCAGGGGGAACTGCCGCACCCCGCGCCCCACTTCCGGCCAAGACAAACTGGAAGGCTACACCCGGCCGCACATTGGGCGAGAGCACTGCAGATGGTGGTACTGGTGGAACAGATGAGGCACGTGCAAATGCTGCAATTGCGGCACAGGTATGAGTGCCCATTTCCCGCTAACGTATGCTATGCGGGGCTATGATTGCTGACTAGCGTGGTACAGAAACGCGCCGAAAGCGCCTCTGCCAATAAAGGGAAATTGGGCTCAAAGCTGGCCGCACAGAAGGCACAGACCCAGTCGCAGACATTAGACCAAGTCAGTCGCACAGAGAGGGCTGCGCGAGATGTAGATGGGGTCGAGGCTGCAAGGAGATGGGAATAGGCATACCCATATGATGTTTTAATTTGATCATGAGTGCCATTGTATCCTAGGGATCTGTTTGTCGGCGTTGTTTTTGCGGGCTTGGTTTGTCTCCTTATAGCGAAAGTTTTGTCTTTGTTCAGTTCATTGACTGCTTAGTGGAATCAAGCTTCACTTTGGGTTTAGATAAAATGATGTGATGATACTAGTCTCAGCTGGTACTCCGACTAGCCTCGGTTTCTCCAATTCTAACTCCGGATGAGAGTAATCATGGATGTACTCTTTAGCTTCAGCTTCTACAAGAATAAAGACACGCCAAGTATATCGTACAATCATTGATTTTTGAAGACGTATTTGAGTCTACCATGAACTAAAGAATGATCTAAAGAACATTGTAGCGGCCACCCACTGGTGCGCGCGCCTCGCCCTCTGAGGCTGCCAGGGTTGCGTCCTTAAGGAGGCGTCTAAGCTCGTGGATGGCGGTGGTGACTGAGATCTCCGTCTCACCCTCAACCAGAATGTACAATTTGGGAAGTTCCCCAGGCCCGGGTTCCTTCCCGGCTGCGTAGAAATTGCCCTTGGTGGTGATGGAGGTACCGGATGCCTCCAAGATCTTTGCCACGTTCGTACGGTTTGTGACGGCCCAACGTGCTTTTTCTGCGTGGTAAAAGTAAATGGTAAGTAATTGTCTCAAAGATGGGAGGAATATGGGATAACTTACGAGGGAAATCATTGATTTCCAATGTTGCATGGAACGCTCCAGCGTCAGGGCCACGGTTATCAATAGGCACACCCGATCTCATCACACCTGCACGACTCAAACGTGCATGGATATCCGCAACGGCAGAGCCCACCTTATCCAACGGGTTCTTTGAGGCGCCCGCCGGTGCTCTCTCCGTACGATGAACGACGATCTTTCCATCGAGATCAACGCCTTTCGGCACACCCGGCATAGAAGGTGAAGCTGCAGCCGGTGCAGCAGCCGGGGCAGCAGCGGATCGGACAGCTGAAAGAGCCTTGTTGAATCGATCATCTGATTCCTGCTCAGTCTCAAGCTTCTCTTCTTCATCATCCTCATCCCCAGTTTTGTATGCTTTCCGCTCACGCAGTCGCGCAGTTTCACGTTCCATATTAAGACGGTCCAGTCCTTTACCACCGAATCCATGACGTGAGAAGTTCTTCTCCTTGCCAGCCTTGACCTTCTCATTGAAACCATCAACCAGCTTCTGGAGAGGCTCGGGAACTTCCTGTCCACTTTGTTTGAGAGCCTTTGCAATGTCCAAAGCATACCGATCCTGTTCTTCGGTAACGAACGTGACGGCGGTTCCAGTGTTGCCAGCCCGTCCAGTGCGACCGGCACGATGGACATAATCCTCCAGGTGATTAGGTGCGTCATAGTTGACAACGAGCTTGAGCTGCTTGACGTCTAACCCACGAGCAGCAACTGAGGTTGCGACTAGGATAGGGAAAACGCCGGCCTTGAATTCTTGAATCGTGCTGTCACGATCAATCTGGTCCTTTCCACCGTGAATCGACATGCAAGGGTAGCCCTTATACATCAACTGCTTGAGCAAGTCATCTGCGGCCTCTTGGCGGTCCACGAAAATCAACGTACGATAGTCTTCATTTGCGTCGTCTTCGTACAGATTCCCCAGGAGCTCCAACAGTCGGAAGAATTTCTGGTCGTTATTACGGACCTCGACGATTTGCGTGATCTCTGGAGCCACAACACTCCTGCCACCCACAGTGATCTCCACTGGATCGTTCAAGGTTTTCCGGGCCAACGCTTCCATGCTCTTAGGGAAAGTGGCTGAAAAAAGCACAGTCTGCCTGTCCGGTCGGATGCTAGTCATGATCTTCACAACCTGTGGCCCAAAGCCCATATCGAACATGCGGTCCCCCTCATCTAGGACGACATACGTGATACGGCGTAGATTGAGGACACGTCCTTGGTTTGCGGCCAGCAGATCGATGATACGACCAGCAGTGCATACAATAATTTCCGCGCCCCGTTTAAGTTCGGCAATTTGGTCTTTGATCGGGGCTCCACCATACGCGCAGACAGCACGAAGACCCAAGGCCCTCAAAAAAGGCTTACAGTCCTTATGAATCTGGGTGGCCAGTTCACGGGTGGGGGCCAAGATCATACTGATGGGGCCATCCGTACTAGCCAAGGGCCGTTGGTCTTTGATATGCCGAAACATTGGAACCAGGAAAGCGCCGGTCTTGCCTGAACCGGTTTTTGCCACGCCGATGACATCGCGACCGGACATGATCGTGGGGATTGCTTGGGCTTGAATAGACGTGAGGCTTTCCCACCCGAGTTTGTGAACAACATCCAGTGTCTGAACGCCGAGACCGCATTGCGACCACTTTTGAACAGGTTTAGGGACATCGTGACCGCGGACCTTGATGCCATCAAGTTCAAGTCGCAAGCTTGCTACCTCCTCCTCGGTCATCTCGGCAAGGTTGGATGGTTCGGTGTAAAATTCCTTACGGAACGGCTCATACTCAATCTTAGTGTGGTCGATATCAGGCATCTCCCGCTTCTTCTTTTTAATCGCTGCCAGGGCAAGGACATCTTCGGCCTTCTCGTCACCAACCGCCGTCACATCCACATCCTCGTCGTCGCCAAACATCGCCTCTGGTTGTTGATTTGTTCTCTTCTTGGCAAATGTGGCCCCAGTTGTCCGTTCAGGCGGCGTCGAGTCTTGGAGTCCAGCCATGAACGCATCCAGGGGATCGATTTCTTCGGCATCGTCCATCTCCATGGGAGTAGAGTCGGCCTGCACGTTCGTCGATTCCTCCATGTGGACATCATCATTTTGATTCTGAAGTCGTGTATCCCGGCGTTCAGTTGCGGCACGAGCTTCGGCTGCTGCCTGTTCTTCCGTTCCTTCAACTTGCATGTCTATATCATCATCTTCTCCCGCATCCTCCACCGGTACACTCACATCGAGAGGCGTGGTCGGCAATTTCTCAAGTTTCTTGCGTGTTGATTCCTCATCTCCATCCCCGAACCCCAGAGTTTTAGAAGCAGAGGGTTTTTCTGTTTCAGAAACTTGTTTGGCACCCAGGCCAAATCCGCTAACATTACCTTTGGCTTTCAAGGGACCAGAGAGGGTGGCGGGCGGAGCACTTGCTAGGTTGGGTTTTGTCACGGATGGAGCTTTGGCAGACGTTGGAACGGCAACATCAGTACCAAGCACCGCGGGAGCAGCCGCGGTCGAGGTTGATGATTTGACGATAGCCTTTGGATCGAACTTCGACTTTCCGGGAAGCGCGGCAGGTGCTGGAGACACACTCGATTTACGGTCAATCGCTTCGAGTATCTTTTTGGGATCGACCGATGCCTGTTCCTTTTGCTTCTTTTCGCGTTCGGCGGCTTGTTTCTGTTTCCATGCTTCAAGCTTGGCAAGTCTCTCTGCCTTCTTCTCTTCATCTGTCTGACCAGTCGGGACCGGTGTGGACGGTTTGGATGGCTGCGAGATATAATTAATATTAAGGGCTCGGCATGATCCAAAACGGGGGCAGCTTACCTCTCGGGTTCTAGACCTGGACCGTCGGCTCGAAGCACGATCACGGCTGTCATCCCGTCTAGACTTGGGCTTCAAATCAGCAGAATCATCTATCCGCCTGCGGTCCCGATCGCGGGAGTCATCTCGCCTGGAACGGTAATCCTTATCACGACTTCTGCGGCGGAAATCATGGTCGTCATCTCGTCGCCGTTCTCGGGATCGGTCTCTCCGAGCTGGCCGATAAGTATCTTCGTCGCGCCGATCTATGGGGAGGTCTCGTCGTCGATATCCATCTCTATCGCGAGGGCGGTCGCGCCCGCGGTACCGTCTCTGGATATCACAAGGATGGTCAGAGATTGCAAGAAAATATGTGAATTTGCGATGCGCCACACGTACCTCTGGGCTGCGGGATCTGCGGTAACTGCGCCCATCATCCCGCCTGGTTCTCTCATAGCGATCATCCTCTCTGCGAGGCCGACGGGATGAAGAATATGTGCTGCCTACAGGTGATGGTGAGCGAGTATCTCCGTGGCGAGCCATTGTCGCAGGCTGATCAGTGAGTGTTACTGGAACGCAAAAGCACCCGGGACACGGATCGATGAAGGGGAGAGAGGGGGGAGAGAAAGCGCCCCGCAAGAAAAGCTGTTGAGACGACAATTCAGGCCTCAGGCCACCGAGAGAGAAGAACGTGTGAGGTGTTTGTCTATCGCATCGTCACGGCGCAAACTGTTGGAATCAAGAAACAGATTACGTAAGGCATGTGAAGGGGCTAGGCCCGATGCGGATAGGTACACCAAAGCAGGCGCGCCTATTGCTCCGCTTGCGTCCAACAGCTCCTCTTATCGGTTCTTAGCTCTTTGAATATTGAATTGCGAATTTGACTTATTTTGGTCTTTATTATTCCACCTCGCTCCAGCTAAATCTACTTCAATAACCACTTCATGCCTTGGCAGTCGGCAGCTCGGGGGGGGCTTCCTCCGCACCCTGCACCGCGGTGCTCTCTCTCCCCGTACTGGCGTGAGCGACTTGCAGGATCAACTTCGTCGCGTCAGCCTGACAGCGAGCTCTGGTTTGGTGCGCCCGCAATTCCAACTCCTCTCCTCCACCCAATCGATGCTTCAATCGAATTCATTCGCGACTGCTTCTACCCCTCTCAAGGCGAGCAAGACGCCCAGGGCGAAGAGCTCCAAGAAGGCCGGCAGCGAAGCGAAGAAGAAGCCTCTCAGCGAGAAACAACAAGAAATTGAGAAAATCAAGCAACACCGGGCTCACATCAGAGAGCTCCAGGCGACTGCCCTCCTGAGCGAGCGACCCAAGAGGCTTCCCAATAACCCCTTCGCTATTGCTATGTCTGAGCAGCTGCTCCACACCAAAGATTATCCCTCGCACAGGGAAGCATTCTTAGCTGCCGTAGAGCGTGCCAAATCCGTCGGCCCTGAAGCTGAGGAGGTATGTGCCCTTGAGGTTCTCAGTATATGTTAGGAGCGGCGTACTGATCCCCAAATCCAGAGACTCCAAGCTCAAGCCAAGGCTAACGCGGCCGCTAACGCCGCTGCTTATGACTCGTGGGTCAAGTCGCACACACCTCTCCGGATCAAGGAGGCCAACACTGCCCGCCTAACCCTTTCGCGTCTTACCAACAAGAAATACCCTCCTATCAAAGATGACCGCTTGGTCAGGGTATCTAGATCCGCCTACATTTTATTCTTGACGGACCGCATAGAGAGCCCTGATTACCGGGGAAGACTGGCCCGGAGAACTTCCCAGCTATTGGCCGCGAATGGATTGCACTCCCCCAAGCGGAGAAAGAGGTAAGAAACCTCGGCAGTATCGATATATACTGGATTTTGCAAATGCTGACCGTGAATCCAGCGCTACCGCAAATTGCAAATCGAAGATCGCCAACGGTATGAGAGAGAGTATCAAGAGGTGTATGGAATCCCAGCACCTGAGAGTTCTCATTACCAAACACCGGAAGACTACCTGTGAAGATGAGCCTGAAACCTGAAGCTGATTTATTTCGCGGGTTTCGAATGGGATGGTGTTGACCTGGTCGAGGGAGGTTTCTTTCGGAAAGGGGTTTGCTCAGTGGGGACTTGCAGGCTTGTTTGTCGCATGCTATTTTTCAGTTTTCCAAATGACTTGTTTCACATTTTCTTATTGTACTGTAGTTCGTCCTGTCTGTCAAGCTGTTTCGTTACACCGGATTGTTTTCTTTCGTCGGGCTGTGGAGGCGCTGCAATAGGATATCGTAATGAATTCATGCGTAGTTTACCATCTCCAACCCAATTCAATTCCCTCTACAACAGCGTTTCCATTGAACCGATGAGTCAGAGAGAAAATGACCCTTCTGATCCTCTTTTTTTCGATGCAGGCTCTCCACCAACCCCGCATTGGGCCCTTATTTTTTTACTCCGAAGCTCAAGTGGCGGTGTGCAAAAGATGTGTTGCGCTTGCAGGTGGCCTTTTTAGTCTGGGATTTGCATTGAGTGAACCATTGGCCTCGAGGAGTATTTCGCAGCATCTACGGGTGTACTCTATGCAACATGTGTAAAACATACAATATATGTTGTTTGTGGTAATAATCCGAGGGTAGAAACGCGAGCATTGCAGGTACAGACGAAACCATACGCCAACATATATAACGGAGTGCCTGCACGTAGCTATTAGATTGCCACTATATATATTCTGGACTACATACCTAGGTAGTGCCTCTTTATATACTTCTATGCAATTGGACTTCAAATTGGCTATAGTACCACGGTACGGCACAGGCTATTTCCTCACAATCCATGGATTTGAAGTTGGGAACCATGGAATCGGCGAACTGTTATCGTGGGGTCTGTGCAACATTTGTTGACCTCTCGAGTATGCCATGCAGGTTGTAGGAAAAAAGTCAACGTACATGGTTTAGTATACATATATGTACAGAGTACATATTGTCAGTTTCAAGCACCTTCTCCCTACTCCATACTTGGCTCAGGTATGCGCTTAGTGTTCCCAGCCATCTGTGTTTTTCTTTTCAATTTCCCAGGGGTGCTCATATAAGTGTGTTGTCCAAGTTTGAGGGACTCGAATAATCATTATATTAACATCGACGCACCCTCGAGCACATAAGCAATAATAACAACAATTGAACAAGTACATTGTACGGCCGCAGTACATACCATGAGCTTGGCGGGCTAAATGGGATGATCTTCACCTCCACCGCCTGAACTTATCCCTGCCTCTCGAGAAGATCCCCTCCCCAGGCTAACTTTTCCATATTTTTCTCCCTTGACTCCCTTGACTCCTTGAAATTCCTTGTGTTCAATTTACAGCAGGCACGGTTCTACAGACTGCGTCATTGTCTCTTAATCCGTCTATATATCTCTTATCAGCATCCAAAAACACCTGAAGTCGCGCCGGTCGTGCAGGGAGGCTATTTGACTTGAATTTGACTTGATCTTTGCCTAATAGTCTCATAGCACCCGCTCGGACAACCTACCACACGAATATCGCTCTCCGCCAACGCCGCGTCCAAAATTAACCGTCTGTGATCGATTGGGACAATATCCCCACCAGGACTCGAAACCAACCTGCCCACCGATGCGTTCGCTATTCAATATCGCTGAGTTGCCGTATCAGTGATCGGACCGGGCGTGACCGGCGCATGTGATTTTCAACATGGAAGCGATTGAGGGGTCCTATCGCGCATGCGCGGGGAAGACCAGCGCTGCGGAGGATGTCGCATACTACAAACGGAACGTGGAGATGAAGGAGAGACTCTTCGGCGAGGTCTGGAATACTTTCTCGACTACGCAAGCGAAAATTTGCCTCCCCGATAACTGGGTATACCAAAAAGACGATTTTGTCACCGGGTTGAGTTCTTGCTTTCCGACTCGCTCACTAGAGCCACCGTTGTACGACCAGCCTCCGCCTCCCTACGACGATGTGATCCGTGATCTCCCTCCAGAATACTCCGCACTGCCTCCGCTTGCGCAGCGCAAATCAACGGCTGTTTCCTTTGCGCCGAAGACTCGTGGAAAATCGCACAATCCGTCATCCTCGTTGCTAAAAGATCAGATGCTGGATGTACGCATTGATTTCGAAAATCCTATCGGTGCTCGGGAACATAAGAAGAAAAAGCCCGCGGCAGCAAAGAAACCAATACCACCTCCTTCTCCCCCTCCACCGCCGCCACCACCTGCAGGCGGGGATGGTGGAGGAGACGACAATTCCAACGGCGACGGTGGTGATGGTGGGAATGGTGGTGATTCAGGCGGCGCTGGAGACGGCGACGGGGGAGATGGCGGTGACGATTGGGGCGATTGGAATGTGAGCGGAAAGAAGGATAAGAAGAAAAAGAAACTGGAGGAGGAAGAGGAAGAGAGAAAAGCCAAAGAAGAGGAAGAGAAAAAAGCGAAAGAGGAGGAAGAGAGACAGGCCAAGGAGGAAGAAGAGAGGCTAGCCAAGGAAGAGGAAGAACGAAAGGCTGCTGAAGCCTCTGCTGCCAAAGATCTTAGCTGGGCTGAGGATAACGGGGGTGGGGGCGACGACTCGTGGGCTACCTTCACGAATGTAGGAAAAAAGAAGAAAGGAAAGGTAAGACCATCCTCCTCCGATGTACAAGATGGTTGTCTAAGTAAAATTACAGGGCGAAGTTGCACCGCCTGGGGCGTTCCAGGATGTAAGTCTTGATAACGGCGCACCGCAATTGGACTTGAACTTCGACAATCCGGCTCCCAAGACCGGCGGAACTGGGTTTAGTTTCGGAGGATGGGGTAAAGACTGGAATACCGGTGGCAAGCTTGATCTTGGAGACCCTCCCCAAGACGGATCTAAGGACAACAACCCCTGGGGAACCACTTCCAAGAAGACCGGCGACTTCGACTTTGACTTGGGCTCCGCACCTGCCGAGGCCAAGCAAGAAGATGACTGGGGAGGTTGGGATGTGAGCAAAGACAAAAAGAAGGAGACGGATCCTGTACCAGAGGCTCCTGTGCCTCCACCTCCGCCTGCACCCAGAGTCGATTTCACGCAGGAAGCCTGGTATCTAAATCTTTCCAAGAAAGAGCAGCGTAAAGCGAAGAAGGAGATGGAGAAGAAATACAAAGACGAGGATGAAGCTGCAGCGAAGGCGCAAGCAGAGTACGAAGCAGCCAAGGCTGAAGCTGAGGCAGCGGCGGCTGCGGCTGCAGCTGCAGTTGTACCAGAACCTGAACCCGAACCTGAACCGGTGGTCGAGGAGACTCAACAGCCACCCGAGGCAGATAATGACTGGGGTTGGGGTGTTCCAGTGAAATCCAAAGATAAAAAGAAGAAGAAGATTGACCTTCTAGCTGATCCGGAGCCTGTCATCGATGAGGCACCAGCTAAATCAAAAGAGCCAGTTGATGTTTTCGCCGCTTGGGGAATTTCCTCGAAGGACAAGAAGAAAAGCAAAGGCAAGGCTGAGCCAGCACCTGAGCCAGAACCCATCCAAGAACCGGAACCTGAACCTGAACCTGAACCTGAACCTGAGCCAGAGCCAGAGCCAGAACCAGAGCCAGAGCCAGAGCCCGAACCCGAACCCGAGGCTCCAAAGGTGCCTGATGAGCCTCTATACGAAAATTGGCGTGAGATATCGTCTAAAGAACGCAAGAAGCGAGAGAAACAATTGATGCGTAAAGGCCTTCCTATTCCGGGCAAGGACTTCGAGCTCCCGTCCGACAAGCCCCCTGAAGAACCTGAACCGGTTGTTGAACCGGAGCCCGAACCAGTGCCTGAGCCTGAGCCCGAACCCGAGCCAGTACCAGAGCCAGAGCCGGAGCCGGAGCCAGAACCAGAGAAACCGGCGGAAGACGAATCCTGGGGAATTTGGGGCACAGCAAAGGACAAGAAAAAGAAGAAGAAGGGCAAGGATATTGAAGAACCTCCCCCACGTGCGCCAACACCTCCTGCTCAAGGCCTAACTCCAGAACCAGAAGCTTTTCATGACAATGCGGACGATATTTGGGCTGAGCTAGCCCCCAAGGCATCTAAGAGTTCAAAGAAGACCACCAAAGCCATCGAACCCCCCCAAAGAGGAAAAGTCATCGAAAGGCTTCTGGTCCACCCTAACAGGGGCTTCTACCAGCAAAACCAAATCATCGAAGAAGGCAGATGAGAAGTCCAAGACGAAAGAGGAGAAGGAACCCGAGCCTATCGAAGAGGAAGACCTGCTTATTGATGTTGGCGACAACGCCCCAGCGCCTAAACCGGAGGCAGATCCTGAACCGGAACCAGAACCGGAACCAGTGCCTGAACCCGAACCTGAGCCTCCTGCCCCCGAAAAGACATCTAAGTCCAAGACATCCAAGCTTAGTGTGGCTGAACGCATCAAGGCCCTGGAACAGGCCAAGAAGGAGAAGGCCAAGGCCGAAAAAACTAGCTCGAAGAGCAAATCTAAGGAAAAGAAGGTCGAACGGGAACCGGAACCTGAGCCGGAGCCGGAGCCTGAACCTCCCGTAGAGGAGCCCGCTCCTACCAAGAAGAGTTCAAAATCTAAGTCTAAGACAGCAGACGCTGATGACTTTGAGGAAAGGAAAGTCTCCAAGGACTCTGTTCCTGGGAGCTTCCCGGACTTTGGAGATGATCCCGAGCCTGAACCCGAACCCGAGCCTGAGCCTGAACCAGAACCCGAGCCAGAGCCCGAACCGGAACCTGAGCCACCGGCCCCAGACCTGTCAAAAATGACGAAAAAGGAACTCAAGAAGTATAAAAAGGCCGAAGCTGAGAAAGCCGCAGCAGCCGCCGCTGCGGCCGAAGCGGCTGCAGCCAGGGAGCCAACCCCACCACCTCCTGAGGAGACACGTGCGCTGGACCCGGACCCGGCGCCGGAGCCAGAACCAGAAACAGAGCCCGAGGCAGCACCAGAGCCTGAAGCTGAAGCCGAAGCCGAGCCCGAGCCTGTACCAGAGGAGCCAGAAGAGAAGGACGAAGGTGATCCTCCCGCCCCTCCACCAGAGCCTGCCGAAGAGCCTCCCAAGCCTTCCAAGAAGGAGCGAGCACGCGCTGAACGGAATACGAACACTTCTTCATGGGGCTTTTGGGGAGCCGCACCGCCCCCGAAGAAATCCAGCAAGAAGGAAAACAAGACTCAGGAGGAAGCAGAACCTCCAAAGAAGTTAAAGAAGGAGAACAAGGTCCAAGAGGAGGTGGAACCTCCAAAGAAGTTGACTAAGAAGGAGCCTAAAACCCAAGAGGAAGTAGAACCAAAGAAAAAGGAGTCTCCTCGAAAGCGACCAAAAGACCCGGAACCAGAAGTGGAAAGGTCTTCTGCGTCTGACCGAGAGAAACGGCGAGAACGAGAGGGGCGATCCTCCAAGAACCAACGTGGCGTGGCCTTGGCTCACATGGTACTGGGCACACCCCAGTCCAAAAGCAAATCGACTCGCAAACCTGGTTCTTCGTCGAAACCCGTATCTAGGCGTCCATCAGTTGATATGGATGACAAAACTGCCGACCCAGCATCTCCGGATGAGAAGCCTGAGGTTTCTGGAAAAGCAGCCAAGCTGATGGGGATGGATCCTTCCAAGTCCCGACGCGAGCGCCCGCGCACGGACAGGCGGAAATCAGGTATGTTGCTTTGCGTTTCAACTTCTATGTTCTCGCTGACTTTCTGTCTACGAAACAGTTCGAGATCCGTATGCGATCGAGGACGACGACCTCGTTATGGTTGACATGGAGGATGTAGAGGGTCATTCGCCCAAGGAGGGCTCTAAAGGGCTCAAGGCGCAAATCTAAGAGACAGGTATGTCGGCATGATTGCCTTATTTTCTTTGTGCCGTTATACCAACTGACAATCCTTTATAGCCACGCCCGAGGCCTGATGACGAGGACGATGCTGTCCTGGTTGATCCATACCAAGCACACCCCGGCCCAGATATCATGTCAGGGCCCGAAGATATGGCCTTTGTCGATGCGCCTCCAAGAGAACGCCGTCTGAAGCGGTCCAACACCGCGCCGCCGAAGAAACAGGAGAGCGGTGGATTAATGGGTCTCCTCGATTCCCTGAGAAAAGGTACACGCCCCGACCGCGCAGAACACCCAGATATGCCCGAAAGGCGGAAGTCGCGGTCATATCGCGATGACGACGCAAGATATCCAGAAATGGACCGCGACGGCACTCGCAGATCACGCCGCGAGGATCGACGCCGAGGATCTGTCCGACCAGACACCGATGCCGAAGGGTTCGTGACCGACGCCCCTGGCGCAGTAGGCGGAGAGACAGAAGCCGACGAAGCCGAAGCTCGGCGCACAGCACGCCATTCACGGCGTGGATCCCGCAAGGCACCTTCTGACTCACGAGAAACGGAAGCTCGGGAAGCAGAGGAGCGGCGCGCGAGACGAAAAGAACGGGCGCGCGAACAACGTGTTCGCGAAGAGGAAGAGGAAGAGCGCCTACGAGAGGAAGAACGCCTACGAGAAATCAAGCGGGCCCGGCGAGCTGCACGCGAAGAACGTCGTGCTCGAGAAGAGCAAGCGGCTCGTGAGGCCGAAGCCCAAGCAGCGGCTGAAGCTCAAGCAGCTGCTGAAGCTAGGGCGGCAGAACGTCGTGAGCGCCGGCGACTGCGCGAAGAGGAAATGATGGCCGCGAGAGCGAGCCGGCATCGTGAACGCGAGCAAAGGATTCCTGAGTTCTATCCCGATGAACGTGAGGTCGATCGTCGTGGGGCTCGTAGCTCCCGCGCATATGAAGACCCGAATGCTCGTCGTCGCAAGTCTAAGGTCGCTCCTGAGCCAACGCGGGAGCCGCTCATGACTGGTGGGTTGAATCGTGGCGGGGGTGCGAAAGATAAGATTTCCTCGTGGGTTTACTCGCAGAGTGATGAGCCTCCGGAGCCACCAGAGATAGTCCCCACTCTTATTGATGTGCCTCCTCTCGCAGCTGATGAAGGAGGCAATGCTCATTCTCATTCTCTTTCGTCGGATGAGGAAGCCCGTCGCGCTCTTCGCCGTAAGGCCCGCCGTCGTGCGAAGTACGAGGAAGAGATTGACGATGGTCGTTCTCGGCATCGTGGCTCTCGTCGTGAAGGTGTGAAGAGCAGCTCTGGAAGTGGTGATTATGAACGTGATCGTGGAATGAGGTCTCACCCGGGGAGTCGACATGGTGCTCCCCCGAGTTCGGGTGTTAAGAAGCCCAGTTGGTTCCGCAAATTGACGAACTTGTAAACCGGAGATTCGGTCATTCTCTATCCTTGTGTGGTGGGACTTTGTTTTATATATCTATTGCAGCGTTTTCTTTTTCTTTTGGTTATTTACAAGGTCTGATAAATCTCCAGACGGACAGGATGTGACGACATGTACGAAGCCCATATGATACTATGACCCGCAATATACGCAATTTGGATTCTTTATGGTTATTGTCATGCTACAGCAATAGCTTTGATGATATACTGATATACGCTGTATCTTCACTACGAAGAGTAGTCCACTGCGTATGTGGCCTCTGCCCTTGACCTAGGACTTTAGTTTCTGGTCGTATGAGGGACGTTCTTCTGAAAGTTATTGTTGCATGACTTTTTTAATTATTTTGTTCTTCGTATCAAAGGTTATAGATAGAGACATCACTGCTGTCTACCCAACAAACTGAGAAGCTGAAGAAAACATCCATGGAGCTATACAATCAGACGCCTAGAATGACCACTGAAGATACGTGATGTATCATAAAACGACGTATTAAACGACCACCAAGAAGGCTACGGTACTATTCTTGTTATCTAAAAAATGAGACTCCAATATGTAGATATACGATGGCCGGTAAAAAGTGGAAGCCGTTCAGAGGACTTTGTTCTGTATATAACCAAAGATGAGATGCATCCGGACAAGGGATAATCCTGGCTTCTATATAGCAGATATAAAACTACAAATATGGATAAAAGATCCAATCCAATGCTGAGAAGTGAAGAGTGTAGCCTGATCCTTAAGGTATCCCAAGAGGCACTCTGATACTCTCCTCTCAATCCCATGTGAAGTGAAAAACTTCATGCCATTCATTCCTCCAAAGACATCCCCGAGAACCATCCCCAAGCCTTCCGAGTTGGATAAGTCTCAACTAAATATCTCCAGTTCCCACCTCGTAAAGGTATGAGAACATCTCCTACATGCATTCCGTACCATCGCGACTAACCAACCCACCTCACCAGACCAATCTCGAAGTGATCCTCGAACTCGAATACAAAACCTGCCAAGCACAAGTCTCGCCACCTGCAGTTCACTTCGAAACCATCAATTACACACCTCCACGTCCCTCCACAATGTCCGCACCAGACGCCGTCACCGACTATCAAAAGGAGCGGACCAACTTCCTATCATGGCTCGAAGACCAAGCCCGACTGATCAGACACCAACCGAAGTCAGATACCATTTCAGAAGTGAAAGTCAACCTCCGCGAACGAGGCGTCGAATACCTAGATCGTCTCACCGATGCGTCCATTTTCATGGCTTGTGAGGCAAGCGATCATATTTGCGTTACTGCAAAGCCGGACCGGTTTTACAATGATATGGTCCCGAAAATGTGCAGTCTGCTTCAGATTAGGATGCCACAGCTGGCGATGAGACTTGGGATCAATCCTAAATGCGACATGTGTGTGCATTTCATTATTATGAATATTCTGGCGGAGCCGGGTTTCTGATGGCTGACTTGGGGATATGAATAGTTGTGAATAATAAATATCGTTTTATTATCCTATCCACTTATGTCTTGTAGGCATGGGTGTAAGGGCCATGGCTGTATTTACACGTACCTTGTGGAATCTTTTGGCACTGTATAGCCGCCAGTGCGCCATATTGTATTTTGCCAGTAGAACATTTCAAAAAACTAGCATTTTTGTGTTTTATTGACTATAGAAATTGAAATTGATAGAAATTAACGATGTAGAACTTGACCCTAGAACTTTGAGGTATATTGTAGAGGTTGAGATATCTAAGGTCATATATAGAAAAGTTCCCTTTATAAATTGAGACTTGTTTGACCCTTTTCTACTATCTACCTAATAAATCGAGAAGAGCGAGAAAATATGTATATGACCAGATATCTAAAAAGTCTACCTAAGAAGTCTACTAAAAAGGACCTCTAAAAAGACATATAAAAAGACGTATAAAAAGACGTATAAAAAGACCACCTAAGAAGACCACTATAAAGACTACGTATAAGCGACCGACTATTTTTGTTATAGAAATTGACCCTATAGAAGTTGATTTAGGAGTTAATCACTAGAATTTGTAATAGTAAATTGGCGGTATGGCAGTCAATGTACCTAAAAGCCTGCGGCTATGAATGTCCGTTCCCCTTTTGGGACCTTCTCCGGGATTATTGGACGGTATATTAAACCTCCATATCGCCCTCCGATAAACTCTATATGACCTTTTACTCTGGGGCATTGAGACATTTGGAGACGCGGAGCCTCCTATGATGTCCCGGAACTGCGACAATAGTGGGAAGCCTACCTACCTAGGTAGGTACTGTTAGAATATGCGACAAGGGGTCCTTCCCATCTTTTCCCTTTTCCTTGTCCTCCCCTTTCCTTCTCTCTTCTCTCTTCTCTTCTCTCACCTCAGTTCCTCTTCTTTATCACTTCATCTTCCAACTTCCACTGAAATTCTAGCTCACATCTTTCTCATCTTGTATCCTACCTAGGTACAGCTTCAGTTTAGTCAGCTACATCCAAAGCCATGACGATCACAGAAACGCACAGAAGTCTCGAGTTGGCTGATCCAGCTTTACTTGAGAAGATTGACAAACTTTTCGCCTGCAACGTGGGGGAGTATGTCAGTCTCCCCCAGCTCGTTGTCGTTGGAGACCAGTCCTGCGGTAAGAGCTCGGTCCTTGAGGGCCTGACCAAGTTAAATTTCCCTCGAGACAGCGGCCTGTGCACGAGATTTGCGACGCACATTATCTTCCGACGTGATGGCAACTTGGTTGTGCGGGAGATATCTGCGTCTATAATCCCTGCATCAGATGCAACTCCAGAAGAGGACCAGAAGCTGCGGGCCTGGAAGGCCTCTGGCCTCCAGTCACTGAGTGCTGAGGACTTCAGTCGTACGATGAAAGAGGTACTATACTCATATAAACGGTGTTTTGACACTTTACGCTAACTCCGGTTTGCAAGGTCCACGAGGTGATGAACCTTTCTTCATGTGATGGGGACCAAAAGCCGACATTTTCCAACAGTGTGCTACAGCTAGAAATTCGTGGCCCGAACGCGAGTCACCTGAGCGTCATCGACGTCCCTGGGATCTTCAAGAATACAACATCGGATCGGACTACAAAAAATGATATCACGCTGGTCAGGAATATGGTCCTTCGTTACATGCAAAACCAACGGTCTATAATGTTGGCTGTGGTCCCAGCAAATGTTGACATTGCGACCCAAGAAATCATCGAGATGGCTAGCGAGATTGACCCGGAAGGAGGAAGGACCTTGCGGATCCTCACCAAACCGGATCTCGTTGACAAAGGAGCCGAGCACAAAGTAATTCAACTCATTCACGATGGCAATGCGAACGGGCAGCTGGGGTGGATCCTCGTCCGAAATCTCGGTCAAAAACAGCTTCAGGCTGGCAATGTCGACCGAGATGCCGAAGAAAGGATGTTCTATCAACATGCGCCTTGGAATCGTGTACCGCCTGAGAATTACGGGATCTCGGCATTGACAGCTCGCCTCCAAGAACTCCTCACTTCAAATGTCCGCCGCGAGTTCCCCTCGGTATGCATAACCTTTCGCTGCTGTCAATAATCTTGCTAATACTTTAAAGGTACGCTTTGAAGTGATCAAGAGGCTGAAAGACACAAAGAATCTCTTGCAATCTCTGGGAGTTCAGCGAGAGACAGCAGAGCAGCAGAGGCGAATTCTTCTAGATATTGTGTCGACTTTTCAAGAGATTACACAGCACGCCCTTGCGACAAATTATGGTGTCAATGATGTGTTCGATGAAGACAAGGATTTGCGCCTGGCAACATTGGTCTCTCTCAGGAACGATGTCTTTTCGAAAAACCTCGCCTATTGGGGTCACACCTACACTTTCCGGTCAAAGCCGGAGAGGCCGGAGGACACAGACGGCAGTGTTGATGACCGTGAAGAAAGGCGCAATAATCCCGCCAATACTGAAAAGCAACGAGATATCATGCAAAGCCGGAAAACCTGGGATACAACTCAGAATACGTCAGTAGCGGATCTTGAAGGGATTCTACATGCCTCTGAACCCGTGGAGCCCTCCTTCAAATCGGGCATTCTTCCGTGGATTGAGGAGATTTACTCCAATTCTCGGGGCTTCGAGATAGGTACATTCAATCATACGTTACTCTCTACCCTCATGAAGAAGCAGTCTGTCAAATGGCCGATCCTCGCGCGTGGCTACATCAGTGACATTATCAGTGTCGTGCATGCATTCATATGCAAAGGACTTGAAGTAGTCTCCAAAAACACACAGATCTCTACAAATATTATGTCCCTGCTCATGGATGACCTTGTTGAAAAGTACAAGCAGGCAATTTCAACGGTTGAGTTTCTCCTGCGAATTGAACGCGAAGGGACCCCGCTTACCCTCAATCACTACTTCAATGACAATCTTGAGAAATGGTCAGTTACCTGGAATTTCCGGTTTGAGGTTTGACACTAACTTTGCAAACATTGTAGTCGGCAAAAGCGAATGTATTCAACTGCTGCCAAAAAGTCATTTGATGATTGCAAGCACGGAGAGGTTGTCCGACTGAGTGACCTTGCTCACCAACACCATATGAGCAACGTCGAGCATACTGTTCGGGACATTCATGACATTCTCGACTCCTACTATAAGGTGGCTCGGAAGAGGTTCCTAGATAATGTATGTATGCAAGCTGCGGACCATTACCTGGTCACTGGCCCGGAGGCCCCGATGAAGCTGTTTTCACCTTCATGGGTTAATGACCTTTCCAACGAGAGGCTGGAGGAGATTGTCGGGGAGGGCAGGGCTTTGAAGCGGAGACGACGGCAGTTGCAGAAAGAGATTGAAGACCTGGAGGCTGGAAAGGCAGTTCTTATGAAATGATTCGGGTATATTGGTAGTCCATCATGTCCCTAATTATGGCAGTCCTCCTGAAATCATTGATGTTGTATTGCTAGTCCATTATTTACCAATTTTGACTCTCAATACAGGTTTTGCAAAGGTCTTATGAGATTCAGTAGTTTCCATGGTGGGCCACGTCTCTGATTATACATAGAAAGACTATACACTGCCGTACACTGCCTTAACTTGGGCCTTGGACGTATACTATGGAGTAGCTAATGATTGATCTAACCTCAGTAACTTTCATATTCTTATAAGAATGTGCGTGGCTATGAATTTCTTCGACATTAGTTGAAGCCCGGATTCATCAATATGGGGCCATCAATCTGTTTAACCTGGAAGGTCTCTTCGCCCCATCCATACAATGTTCTCAACCTCCGGGCTACCATGAAAGCTCGATATCCCTCGATTTTAGACTGGTGCGGTCGGTGTACCGTGAACGACTTCTTCGCCGTCATGCTGTCCGGTGGATAGAAAGTGTAGACCGAGCCGTATTTGGGGGAGATTGAGAATCCCAACTTAGCCATCGCTTCAGCGAAGGACGCCCAGGCCACTGGACCACGCGATTGGGATTTGGAAAACAGCCTCGAGAAGATCTCCGCTGTCGACTCGTCTATCTTGAAGGTCCGCGGTAGCGAAGCAGGCTCCTGCGGACGAGACGGCTCGGCGGGTGTAACAATATCGTATATAGACGAATGTGGAGGACGTGTCTTTTCTTTGTGTTTCCGCTGTTCGATCCGGACGGTCATCGGCTCCGGAATCGTTGCTGGAGCAGCAGGCCATTCAGCCTTCAACCCCTGCGCCAACTTGACCTTGGCCTCATCGCATTGGCTTTGAATACCAGACAGGCAGTCCGCAATCATGTCTTGGTACAAGAATCCCATTTTCGTGCCGGACTTTTCGATGGTGAATTGGTCTAGCTTTTTCAAAGCTTCATGGGCCACTCCTGGCTCTAGGAGGTTGTCGATGGGAACGACAAAATCGAGTAAGTCAAGTTGATCCTTGATCTCGTTCAACTCAGATTCTACCTCCTGTAATTCTGAGGCAAACATCCGCCCTTGTTGTTGGAAAAACAAGGAATCGGAACTATAGAAGACAATTCCTGGACAAATCCAATAATCATAGCCAGATTACCCAATGAGTCGGCCTCTCTGTCCTCTAGCGTTTCCCGCTCCCGAGGATGGCTTTCGTGGAGCTCGCTAAGCTTTGTGATCCAGGGGATGGCGGTGGAAACAGTGAGCTTTGACTGGCAGAGACGCAACATGTAATGAAGCTGGGGGTCAGATACTGTAAGGTCTTCCGGACTTCCTTTTACGGAAACGCGCGGGTTTCCGGTGCTGTCATACATGTTGGAAGTCCTCTTGAACCACTTGGATCCCGTCGCACTCTGAACATGACGCTTGAAAAGAGTTTGTGCACAACTGAATTCTAGGTGGCATATATTGGAGGTCTCCTGAAGGAGAATAGCTCGAGAGGCCCTATCCTCAGCTGCCTTGTGAAGCAGCTCGAGGACACTAGCAATGTATTTCCAGATGGCAGCTCCCTGGATTGAACTGTGGATAGCCTCTAAAACAGCAGCACTGATGTATTTATCAGTGTGAACTGGCAATCGCCGTCCCTTTTCGTCAGGAATGAGTTCTGGGCGGCTGAAGAACCAAATATTCACAGCGTGAGCAAGCACAACAGGCTCAGTGGAGAGCAAGACTAGGTATTCTTCAAGTGTGTCTTGGTTATCACGAGCACTGGCAACCAGGTCGGAAAGTGTACGCTTCTTCGTGGTGCACTGAATACTTAGTTTTGACAGAGCCACCGCCGCTCCGTCATCAGTAGGCTTCTTTCGTGGGACCTTTGGAAGTCGAGTTCGCGATCCTTGCTCCAGAATATCGTCGATGAGGATATTGAGGCTTTGCAAGGTGAAGATCTGCCTCTGGATAATAAACTCTCCGACTGACTGGGGAACACATACGCCAGCACGGAGGGCGGGTTCAAAAACAGCCAGGGACTCTTTAGCCATGAGCCTGTAAGACGTGGCATACATATCGCCTTGGAACATAGTGTAACAGTTCTTGAAGGAGTTGGTGTGCTGGAGTCTCCGTGCGCGCACTACCTCTTCGATCATAGCATGATCTCCGGGGGTGCCATTGAAGCCTTCACAGTACTGTTGAAATAGAGATGTGGTGGCTCGATGTTTGGGAACATTTAACAGGAAGGCAGGGTCGGATTTGAGGTCGCGTAGGTTCAACTCTGGTATGATTTTGTAGACGACTCCGAGCGATCGATCTAAGGTGTGTCGTAAAACAGCACCATCTGCAGCTCCAGCCTTGAAGCATTTCCCTCGTTCATTGGGACTAAAGGACTGCCAGATAGTCTCAACAGCGCTGGTATGCCTTTGGTATTTGCGAACAAGGTCGCTATGGAGATCACTCAAGAGGATTGCATTCTCGTTGTCCATATTTAGAGTTGAAAGGAATAACAAGGAATAACAAGGAATAACAAGGAATAACAAGGAATAACAAGGAATAACAAGGAATAACAAGGAATAACAAGGAATAACAAGGAATAACAAGGAATAACAAGGAATAACAAGGAATAACAAGGATAATTGGATATTGCACACTTGCGAATACATCGAAGTGAGAAGAGGGAAATCGTCGTCTAAATAGTGTCAGGACAAACGCGGGACAAACGGGGGACAAACGCTGACGGCAAACGGCAAACGCAAGATCTCTACTGAGTAAGAAATAATATATGCCAGATTTGATATGGGATACCGATCAGGAGGAAATTCAATCATGGCGCTCAACCGAAGTTGTCTTTAGTATTTAATGGTAGCCTGCATACCTAACTAGGCCAGATCTAGGGTATAGTTAGTTAGATGGACGCACCCCTAAGTGAGGAACATAGTCGTTTGTAGGGCTGTTTGCACTGTAAAACATTTAATTCTCACTATGGGTATCTGCCAGCTCCCCCGTAATTGCAACTTGTTGCTCCATTACTCAAACACTGATCCACGAGAGTACCGTGCAACTTGATACCGTACAACTCACCGATATTAGGACGCTAATATGAGCCTATGGATATCTCGCCATGCGCCTACGTACGTTGTACTATCTACACGAATAATACGTCTTTATGAAGAAACCTTTCTTTACCAGATTTTATATTGTTTGAATAGTCCTATGTTAGCTCTAAAGTAGCCGCTCGTCTGAATTGCCACACTAGACATCCATTCAGTCGTAAATATCTGAACGCCCAGTGCGGTCCTTCACACCCAGGTCAGCCCACTGTCTAGAAATAGTGTCAGCATCCTCATCTGAGTTGCCCGGGTTAGAAGTGACTGGAAGGGGAAAAACCTCGGTGCTCATTAGCTCGGGTGAGTCTTCGGGCATAGGGGAGACTGCGGGCAAAGGAGGGGTAATCATGCCATAGGAGCTATCACAGCTCCATGTTTGAGTCTCTGTCTCCTCTGTCTCCTCGAGAATCTTCTTCAAGGGCTTGGAGCCTTCTGACTGGAAGACATTAGTAACAGCACCAGAAAGTTTCTCAATTTCAGCGAGAGTAGGGGACCGATATTCCTCTTTCTTGGGCTTCGGAACAGTCTGGGTGTTAGAGAGAGTTCGAGAGCTGCTTTTCCTCGAGATGACCTTGGTCTCGGTTAGTGTTCGGACAGCCGGAAGCATAGGAGGTTCTCGTTGCGATACTCGCCCATCGTGGTAGTGGCGGATCGAACGACGCTCGCCGCCGACAGCGCGCTCAGTGGTAAAACCGTTGCTTGTTGGTACAATGGGGGCCTTTCCTGCTCGGTTGGATTTCTTGCGGTCAGCCATGATGGTGAATAAGATCTATGCAGCGAAAATGGTTAGTTTGTATGTCTCCGATAGACTGGATGGATGGACTGGACAAATGGACTGGACAAATGGAATACTCCTAAAATCCCACGGAAATTGTGGACCTTATATAGTTTGGTTCACTGCGCCTTTGAATGGGATGAGAACAAAGTCTTTGTTATTCGTTTGTTGCAGTGCCTTTCTTTCAGGTCTTTGAACTGGGCTTCTCGCTTTGGGACCTTGACAGATACAATGACAAAGCCGTTGTAGCTATTTGTTACAACCCAAATTAAAACGGCACAATGGATGAAAGACATTGTTGCTGATCAATACAAAGAAAGCATCTATACTGCTTGAACGCCTATCTATATCCACCACGGCGACCTTAGCCAAAGCCGGTAAAATAATAACCCTCTCTAGTGGTCAGTCGCTTCAAGTCTTGAGTTACTGCTAAGTGGCTACGATATGTCTTCCGCACGAACCGTATTTCTCCGTGACGGCCTTCCTACTGTCGACGAGTATGGCTTGTTCCGAGGCACGCTGTGGTTTACAGTGAGATTTTCAAATTATGATCGCCACTGTTCTGACGACGAGTTGATGAATCTTGCAATTCAGCGCCTTCAAAGCGGGGAGTTCACAGTGGACTCTGAGCCTATACACCAGGGGAGGGGATTTTGCATATCATTCCCGGTCTCAATTTACGGCGCTAGTCGTAGCGAGTGTGTTGACATTGTTATAAGGCTGGCGGAATGCTATAGGGGGGGATATTATGTCAGGGGAGATTTCTATTGACCGGGAATTTCTTTTCAGAAGTAGGGCTTTCATCCGATAAAGACATTCGGAACATCCTAGGGCCTTCGTGACTCCTAGGGTGAAATGGAAGGCATAATAAACGATAATCTTACATTAGCATATTTGTCTTGGTCCTATGGGTCCGACGCCGAATTTAGAAACCGTGACGGTGTTTTACTATTTTTATATACTATCTTATATACTTTCCATAGATGATACCATGGATACATTCGTGGAACTGTCTAAATCAATAAGTATGTTAAAATAGAATTTGGCGACATTTCCCCCCTGCCTCCCTCCTCACTCTCCATCTCCATCTCTCCATCTCTCCATCCTCCTCGTCATCCATCCTTCTGTTCCAGATATCTTATTCCAAAATCTCTGTATATTTCTTGTCTACCACCACGGGTACCATGGATGAGCTTACTGCCAAAGACGTCGCCCTTCTCGTGCTAGGAATGACCGTAACCATACTGTGGGCTTTTATCGTGATTTTCTACGTCGAGTGGTGGCGGCTGAAACGCACACTGAATCCCCCATGGGCAGACCCTCGAGTGCCCGTGACGTGGGAACTGTCTATAACTCGGCGTCCGCGTCCAAAACAAGACTAATCTAGGAATGGTGTCTGTACCCGTACAGCGCCGAGAGCTACAATAAGGGACGCCGTCATAAAATGCCTCAACAGACGGGCCGTAACCTTTCAGTGGATACGATGACCTCTGGAAAGGCCGGTGGCAACTGGAAATATCACTTTATTCGGGTAACTTTACGAATACTGGAATGATCTGTAAAGCCCCGAGAACTCTGATTCCCCTTCATTGAGGTTCTGTAACCAGAACTGAGCTGTATAGGACTCCATACCTAGGTACGTCTTAATCGTTATCTAATAACTTATACGTTTCTTCTACTATTGCTTTCACATCATTCCAAACTTGATACATAATGCCGTAGATATGATCAATGTGTAGTTATACATATCGCTTATGCGAACCCTAGTGTCTACATGATCAACCAATTGGAATTTCACTTGAGGTTTAAATAGGCTACATATTCAATTGACTACGCGAGAATGCACCGTATAATTTTGTGAAATATAATATGACATATGGAAGCATTACGATCATCGTGAAAGGACGGAGTATCACTATTATCGTCTCGTCAATTCTCCAAACCCTAAGCCAGTCAGTCTTCCTACTTAAAATAGAAATGAGCGATCCCAGGAATGCACATCATGCTTTCCTTTTCCTTCAACAAGTCGATGCTGCAAAAAGCAGCGTCGAGATGGTAGCAGCTATCAGGGTTCCATCATCTGCAGTTCGTGGGGATTCGTATTGAAGTTGAAGCAACCTTCTTTTCTGTGCCAGGCAGTAATCTCTTTCCCACCCACCGTAAACACCTTGCGTCATCTTCCGCAAGTTCTGCGATCGATACCTATAGGCCAATTTCAGTAATAGTTCTTCTTTCTCCGCGATCCTTTGATAAGCTCACCAGTATATTTCATTATGCGAAAACAATACTCCGGTAAGACGACACTGGTCAAACCAAGGACGGTCTGCAGGCCATTTACAGCTTCCCAGATTTCGAGCTACCCAGAAAACAGCCAGATTCTTGTCTTCAGACAAATCGTCTTTTGTAATCAAAGTCGGACACCTGGGACAGGCTTTTGAGACCAGCTTCCCGAGGACAAGAGGCAGGAGATCCCGATGAGGCTTTGAAGAACTCAAAGTCTGGTACAGGTGAGGATCTTGTACGGCTCGATCCCTGGGGACGAGTGATAGGAGTTCCTGATGAGGACAAGCAAATGTAGGCTCAGCTGTGAGATGAGCGTCGGAGAAAGAGAACAATATAGTATGCCGAGCCACTGCACATAACTGGACAGTTTCCTTGAGATGTAGAACCAGAGCAACTCGCACAACGTAGCCGGACTTAGTGCTATATACACAGGCGTGGCCGAGTCTGGGTTGTCCTCTATGGTCAAGATCATACTCGAAAGGGCCATATTTGGTTTTGGCTGGCTTTGCGGGTGGTTTGAGGATCTTGACAAGATGGTCTCGATTTCGAATCGTAAGAGAAATACAGGGACATAGGTCAGCTATACCAGCGTAGTGTGTGCAGGATCTCTCCAGAGCTGATTGTCTCAGTAAATGTCTCGTAAATTCTTTGCGTGGATGGAGTTTCAAGCACTTTGCACAATAGGCCCAGCGGCGATTTTCGAGTCGAAGAAGGAGTTGATTTCGCAGCACATCCTGACTATTCACGCATAGTATTGGATTCCTGATACGCAAGAGTCGTGGAAATTCAAATTCTTTATGCTTCAATATCGTCCCGAATAGGCCGAAGAGCTCTTTGCAGCTGAGGGATAGACAAACTTGATCGACTAGTGAGAGTTGTTGGTAGATCTTGTGTAAAATGCACTCATCCAAACAAAGTATGGCGGAGTATTTCGGCACTTCATTCCAAAAAGGATGGAGCAGCCGGAGGGGCATCTTTTGAGTTCGCGCGAGTCTTCAAGGCGAAAGGTGATATTGAACGGGCAGGAGACTACGCTTTGATTTTGGATACAAACTCGATGTAAAAACAAGTAGGCCGAGGAGGGTCAATCTGGTCTATGGATAACTTGTAATATTGAGAAGGAGAAGACTCCAGGACTGCCGTAAGAATTGTGACTTGGTGACGTACTGATTGCGAGTTTCTATTCCAAAATTATCTAATCCGGCATCGGTAGGTAGGTATGGATCCGATGCCTATTTTGTCTGGTAAAAACGCGATCACGCCTTGGTTAACACAAAGGCTCCGGTAGGATAGCATTCAGACGAGGCCTGCCAAGGGTATTGATCATGGACCACCGAACATCCTGGGTGTGGAGAGTTTGGAGACAGGACAGTGAAAACGACAGTAAACAATCAATTGAGAACGGAGCGGTCTGTGGTTACCAACCCCATGCGGGCAAGGCAAGGAGGGAGACGCTCGGGAGACGGGGATATGAGAGTCAATGCGTTCTGGTTGTACTCGGTAATCAGTCACACTGCCTCGAGGACATAGTACTGACCAGAGCTTACCTCGGATGACATAGAGATTGTCCGTTTGAGCAGGAATAATGTCGAGAAAGGAAAGGACGTCGGTTGTCTCGCGTCGTTCTGTCATTCCCCTACGCTCGAGATCGCAATGAATTCCTTTAGCCGGTGCGCTCAACAGGCCTGCCACCGTCTGAGCCAGATGATGCCGAAGAATTGAGAGTTTGGACTCTCTTGAGAAGGCCTTGTGCAGCCTGTGCAGCCTCGAGCGCAGCCTCGAGCTGCCGAACGCGGTAGCCCAAGGAGGCAATGTCTTCAGCAGCGTTTCCAGTAGAGTCTGTGTTGGCCATATCATCTAGCTGGATATTGGCTGGACCGCGCGTATTGTTCCGGTCCGATGGCGCCCACAGCCAGAGAAAACAGTAGCGCAGCCATTCCTTAACAGGGAGTAGCCCACTTGCTACCGTCACTCCGAGAGAGATACAACTAACAACCAGCGCAATCCAAGATTCCTGCATGATAGGCGGGTATATCACTTGCCAAATGTTTGTGGGTGCTCGAGGAGAAAGGAAAAAAGAAGACACAATGAAATCGAGCAGGAGGTCCTTGACGGTGGAAGCTATTACGAAGGCAGGTGCATCTATCGTGGAGGAAGGTGCGATGGGGAAAAAAAAGAACGTGCGAAGATCCTACAGGCACAGGAACGTTGAACCTAGTACACAGTACATTTCCCCTTCTATACATCCTTTAAGATTGGTAGCTTTACGAGTACTTAGATGATCTGTAGAGCCCTGAGAACTCACTCCGGTCCAGGTTTGTAACATGAACTGAGTTGTGGGGGACTTCATACACCTCTGTCTTTATCTGATCATATACCTCTATGTGTTTCTTCCGACAACACTTCTTGACACTGGAAATTGATAATGCCATAGATGATCTCTACTCGTGTCTATATATATGGCTTGCGCAGACGTATTCTCTAATCACTAGAGTTCTTTTTACACATCATATAGTCTACTCCAGACCTAACTAGTTATGGTATTTAAGCGCTACGTCGTATAGTGTTGTAAAATAGAATATGACACACGGAACTATATTTTCTGTAGTCTATAAAGTTGAGGACGGCAAAGGTATGTATATCTGGTTAAAAAAAAAGCAGACTCGAAACTGCGACTCAACAGCAAAGATCATCCCTCATATATGCAAATGCTGAACGCATCTCACAATCTACTGAGAGCCAACAAGTCTCGCAGTATCCCTGAGACAAACATGAAACTCTCTAATCTGATTCGCAGGAGTCTCAATAATATATCGCCAGAGAGTCCAGATATCCTGGCAATCAGCGACGCCATCCGGGCCCTCCTGTTCAATCTCAAACTCTCTGTGTTCCTCGTCAAGTCCGAACCCAAAGAATCGGACCAAAGCAAGATCAACCGGTGCAGGAGTGATCTCAGAAGAAAACTGAGTATATCCGAACCTCTTCACCTGCACCTGGATTTCGTTCCACTGGGGTCGCCATTGTTCAAATGTCGCAGTCCACTCTAGATCAGTGCCTGCATCCGCGAGTGTAGCACACATGGTCCAGAGAAAATGAGAGATGCTAATCCAGCCATCCGACTTACCCGGTGCGCCTAGTAAGTTAGTTTCTTCGCGGTGGACACTGAAATGGAATAAGGATTTGTCGAATGGGCCTTTGCCGTCATTTTTTGATCCTAGTGCCAGCGGCAGCGGCACTGAGTCAAAGGAATCTGAAGTGGTGGCAGAACCACAGTCCTCGTCATCTGCATCCCAGTTTTCGTCGGTGTTAGTAGGGATCTTCAGGTCCTGAAGTCTAGATGGCTTTGGCATGGTTGAATCCTGTAATCGCTTGAATGGATTGGAGGTATCGAAATAGACTAGTAGGGTCTTGGTCTGCAGTTACAGGCAGCATGGGAGTATCGATATATACTTGAAGCCCAGTCACAGTATTGCATCTGAATTCAAAGGCATCCTTTGTTCTCCTTTGGCCTTTGTTCTCTATTCAAAGACGGCTTCGAGAGACTAAAATACAATGGCCTTCATAAAGTGGGGGTTTCTTTGTTCATTGCCAGTCAGTCACCTTGTCTCCAAATGGAACCAAAGCAACACAGCAAAAACGTTAGAAACCGAAGAAGCAGCTTCTTCTCAAGCCTGGATTGCCAGCGTTGATGGTGGAAAATTGCGAGTCAAGCATTCATGAACCTTTCTCACTGACAGCGGCGGCAGCATGATGAAAGGCTTCAAGAACACGTAGTCCCTGGTCACTAGAGCCCTTCAACACCTTCACCAGTTGGCCTTCCAAGCTTTCCATTGACAAGGTCCCGCTCCTTCCGTCGATTCTCCAGATAAAACCGGCCTCCTTCATAAAGGCTGAGATACAGACCCAATGCAATTGCCGTCCAACCAGCCCGTATGAGTCCGCCCTTAAACAAGCCACGAATGCCCTCATATCGTATGATATTACGGCCGACAGATATAAGAGATTTGGTCTTTGCTTGTGCCTCCGAAGATACCGTTCCACTGCCATGAGTACCAACCCGGGGAGTTTTATCTTGAGAACCAGAGCCAGCATCACTTGCTGAAAGCATAACGCGGGTCTTTATTACGTCAATTGGGGTAGTCACTGTTGCCGCAACCGTTCCCGAAATTGCCGCAGCTATACCCGTCAAGCCGGCCCGTTCGACTAGTTGATCTGACTGTTCTGATGGCGGTCGGCCGGTGTTGCTGCGATTCGCCTTCCGTTGTCTCCGTCGGTTAATCAGGTGTGATCGCACATACTCAAATAGCGGGAATTGTAAAGCTGTGGTTGGGAGGTTCCGACCAACCAGTGCCGTGTACCCACTCCATAGACGCCAAGGATGACGTCGAAATCGCAAAAGTACTTGTCGCATGGCCGATGTGTTTGTTTTGGAACCTTGGATCATCTGGGCATTTTGCTTTAGTACCTCTGCTGGCGTGAGCATAAGGCATGATACCATCTCCCCGGTTGAAGAGGCAATTCCATGCATAATTGGAGTCGGAAGGGCATGTGTGAAAGGCAGGCGAAGACTATTCAGAGAACCATCCGGGAAGGTCCTCTTTCCACTTGTAATGCTTGTGGGAGCTTCTGCTGAGGAATTGTACATAATGCTCTTCACGGCTTCGTATGTGGTGAAGAATGCGCCGGCTAGATCGACGTACATAGGATCGTCAGCTGTGATGTTCCTTATTCCCTATTTATCAATAAGAGTCAAACATACAAGCTGGAATCGTCGAGAAGACCACGCTCCAGATGCCTTGGTACAATCCTCGGAAGAGTAGATTGCGCCGCACTGCTCCTGTGCGCGCATCTTTGAAGACGTTCTCATAGTCTGGGGACTGGACACGGGTCTTGAGTGTGTCAAATGGGTAGACGATGAAATCGACTGCAACCGCAGCAAATGCGCCTGCCTGTTAAGGAATATACTCTAGTTAGCCATGGCATTCTGACACATGTATCTCGTCGTCAAATGTGTCAAATTTAGGAATGTGTGCAGCCGGACTTGGAGAGACTCACAACCCAAATATCGGAAGGAGTGTTGTACATGGAGATAATGAAGAACAAAAGAGCCCAGGCTTCTGGGGAAGAGCCATTGTAAATATTTAAATATTGAAAGAGAGGTGATTGAACAGCTCCGGTGGAGCTGTTACCTGATTCAGTCGACGCTTATCGACTCACGGTGATATGATGGTCGATGACGTCACCCACGTGGTAGTCACGTGTTTGTGACAGAAGTGCCTGAAGCCCTGGACTGTCTTGACTCCTACATAACCTGAGGGAACTTTGTATTGACTTAAGCACACTTGAACCTGTCTATATGTTTTATTAGAGGATATTTTGTATTTCTATTGCTAACCCCTAATCATTAAAGCACCTTGAGGTACTACCATCATATCGCGACACAGGGATAATATACACAGCCTCCACTGGTTCCTCTATTGCCAGCCCTTCGGTCCAGCCCAGTTACCCTTGATCATGTAGTTGAAGTACACCCAAGGGAAGAAGTCCTTCTTCAGGTGGTAGAACGAACGACGGGGCTCGGCCTGGTCAATACCAAACCAGTCACCAAATGTCTCCTTGGGCACTCCGGCGTACTTAAACTCAGCAAGAAGGACCTTGCCATACTCGGTCAGGAGCGGGCAAGAGGTGTATCCATCGTAAGAAGCATCCAGTGCCTTGCCCTCCATGCTTTGCAAAAGGTTGCGAACGAGAACTGGTGCCTCAGATGTGACTGCCGCGGCGGTCTTGGATGTGGGCAAACTGGAAGCATCACCAGCAGACCAGACATTGGGGAATTTCTTGTGACGGGTGGTGTTGTCGTCCACATCGACGTATCCGGCCTCGTTGGCCAGAGCGCTGTTCTTAACGAAAGCATGAGCACCCATCTTAGGGGTGACGTGCAACAGGTCGAATTGTTTGGTGACCTCTCCCTCCGGAGAGGCAAAAATGGCGGCTTTGCCATCAATGGCAAGGAGATCGTGCTGGAACAATCCCTCAACACCGCGGTCCTTCCGCATCTGCTCGAGGACGGCGCTGTACTTGGGGACACCGAACATCATTGGGAGACCGGTGGCGAAGCTGATCTTGACGGGTGACTCAGAGGGGCTGGTAGGGTTGTAAAGGCCAGCTCGCTTCCAATGATCCAACGCAAGCCACATGATCTTCTGCGGTGCGCCCGCACACTTGATCACACCGGCTGGCTGAGTGAAAATGGCATTGCCTCCGCGGAAGTTTTCAATGTCGCGGAAAGCCTTGTCGCACGTGTCGTAGCTGTAGATTGTGGACACAGTTGAGTTCCGGTCTGCCAGAGCCTCGGAGAGACCCTTGATGGCGCCAAAGTTGAGGTTAATACCGGGCACAACGACCAGATGCTCGTAGTTGATCTTGTCGCCATTCTCGAGGGTGAGCGCATTTTCTGTGGGGGCAAAGGCGCCAACTCCCTCGTTATAGAACTTGAATTTAGGATCGATCAAGCTGTTCAATGGCTTGCGCAGCTCCTGTTTGTCCTTGAGGCCACCGCCAACCAGTGTCCAACCAGGTTGGTAGTTATGCCACGCGGCTGGATCGACCACAGCAATGTCATCTTGCGCAAATTTGCCAGAGTGCAGCAGCTGGTGGCTGATGGAGAGACCAGCAGTACCACCGCCGACCACTACAATCTTGTGGTTTCGTGCAAGAACTCACGGGAGACGCAGTTGCGAGGCTCCTCCATTGAGCGACTGAGCGCTTGGCAGCAACTACTGTGCGACGCTGAAACATGTTTGGGTATAATGCAAAAATATGACAAAAAAGCCCCGAAGTAGCCAAAAAGAGCTGATATGATGTCGTGATTTCGGATTAACTTATTCCGATATCGGGGAGTCGGGCTTACTTCGCCGAACACGTTCGGGGTTCAGGGAAAGGGAATGTACTTGGACGTTGCGAAGATGTTCTATGTTTACTTCGAATATTTTCCAATGCTTCAATTCTACTGCAAGTATTTCTCGCTTTAGGGATTGGTCAAAGCATTGTGGTTGTGCATGACGAGGTTGATGTGTGGCCTTGATTGACCTTGATATTAGTATGGGGTTAAGGCCTTAGCCTTAGCAACGGGACTGAAACAATGTACCTCACAACAACAGATGTTCCTGGAATTTGACAGTGGCAAGAAATCGCGGAACATATCCATGGACGGTGTCGTAATGACTCCGGAGGCGTTTTCATTCGCCGACCTAGATGCTCGCCGAGTCGCCGACCGATGTCTTTCAAGTATGGCCACAGCTCCTACATTCCTTACCAACTTTTGTCCCTTAAATTTGGTATATCATGATCAGTTTTTGGCAGCAATCATCAATTGTCACCCGGCAAAGGTCATCAGATCTTTTCAGATTGTCTGGCAAGCCAATTCGAACTTCAACGCTGGCCGACCCCAGTCAATTGCGTCACATTCAACAAGCGAGCATTCAACAAGCGACACGGACAGGTGTATCTTATAACCCAAATTCTTCAAGAAACCTCGCTTCAATCAAGAGGACGGGTCGTCTATCACAAAAAGAACAGCCAAGCTATAGCTGGAATCAACCATTCTCGCCAAGTTCAAGCTCCATCCCTACCAGGCATATAATCCCACGTCGAGCTACATATAGCACTACATCCACTATGTCGTCAGAGCCTGTGATCCACAATGTCTTCGAACCAACATCTGGAACATGGCAGTATCTCATCGCCGATCCGTCGACATCAACGGCTGTCATCATCGACCCAGTCTTGAACTATGATCCCGCCACTCAGGCCGTGGCCACTCACGCAGCCGATTCCCTGCTATCCCTTATCAAGGAAAAGGGCTATAAGATCGACAAGATTCTCGAAACCCACGCTCATGCAGATCATTTGACTGCAGCATCTTATCTTCAGAAACGTCTTTCCCAGAATCAAGACCATAAGCCGCCGATCTGCATTGGCAAGCGCATTGAACAAGTGCAAAATCTGTTTGCTGAAAGATATGGTGTCCCAGGGGAGGAATATAAAGGCATTTTCGATAAGCTTTTTGACGACGATGAGACCTTCACTATTGGGAACCTGAAAGGACAGGCTATCCATCTACCCGGGCACACCCCGGATCATCTGGGTTACATGATTGGAGGTACTTATCCACCAGCAATAATGAACTTATCACACAGTTACTTACGAGACTTTTCCAGATAACCTATTCTGTGGTGATTCCCTTTTCCATGTGGACATCGGCACTGCACGCTGTGACTTCCCCGGTGGCGATGCCAACGACCTCTTTCGATCAGGCCGCAAGATTCTAAGCCTGTCTGACAACGTCAAGATCTGGACAGGTCATGATTATCCGCCGCAGGGACGGAGTGACCCCGTGCCTTGGATGAGCGTCCAGGATCACAAGAAGCTGAACAAGCATTTCAAAGACGGTATCAACGAAGAAGAGTTTGTGGCTTTACGAAAGGAACGTGATGCAGGATTGGCAGAGCCCAAGCTGCTCCACCAATCTTTGCAGATCAACATTCGAGCAGGCCGACTTCCTTCGCCTACGAAATTTGGTCAGCGGTTGCTTCACCTTCCACTGAAGCTCACAGAGGAAGAAGCATGGTAACCGAGACATACGATTAGGAAAAGGAATAGAGTACATACTCATCAACTAGTCTCCAGTGAAGGACGAAAAGTGGCGCATTCAACAGGCCGGAACCCCTTTTCTTGTTCAACTACATGTACATACATTGTATATATTACCTGAAGCGACATAAAATCAAACAGCATCTTACTGTCTTTCTAAATTCGATAGCCTTGCTCATCTATTTGACCAGCGCCTTTGTTACATGTTGTGCTAGTATGATCTCCGATGAGAACCAATTCCTCAATGCCTCGTCGTCATAGTTGCCAAAGCCAATATCTCTTTGCTTTGTCCTCCCTTCTCTCCTTTGCGGAATACAATGGCCTTTGTATTCGGATTGATCAGCAAACCAAGGAGCCAAGATATAACAAAGGATTTTTAAAACTTCTATTACTGGTATTGTTCTCAGCTTCCAAGCTGTGCTCCATCGAGTATTCGAGTCGACTACTCGAACTGCATAAATAGCTCCGATCCCACCTCGATATCTTCTCATCAACCAACAGTGCCTCGAAACACAATCCTCACAGCCTCACATACATCCCACAGATCCCACAGATCCATACTAACCTTCTATTACCCCATCCATCATCCATCCCACCTTCACGATGACTATCCCTGCTCGTGACAGTGTTTACGTTACGGACCGCACCCATTTCCTTCGCGTTCTAGAGACCCAGATCGCGAAGCTCCGAGCTAACCCAGGTAACCGTCTCTTTGTGGTTCAAGGGCTTCGAGAGCTTGCTCGGCTGACACCTGGCTGCCTTGAGGCTTCGCGTGTCGTCGGTGACCTTGTTTTCCACCAGATGTGCTGTATCCTTCAGCATCTTTGGCAGCCCGCGATTGCTACTCTGTTGGCAGACGCTGACGAGTTCGATGTCTATAGGGTCGCTGATGGACTCGAGGGTGCACTTCCCCTGGAGGTTCGCGATCCCTTCAGTTGTCCAGCGACATGGTAGTGAAGATGCATGTAGATGCATCCATAGACATCCGAGTTCATAGATCAATCTAACCTTACATTTGTAAGACAATTTGTCCCATCCGTAGATTATCCTATTGTAAAAAAGCTAGACATGAGAATTCGACCTGTTCAATGTGATTGTTATATTCTAAACAAAATAAAGATTTCTTTCTATGATCGAATACAAGTCGATACGACGCAGGAGTCTAATGCCCCGAGACTCAGCTCCGCTCATAGAAGAAAAAAGAAACAGGAAGTCATATTAACATCCAAAATAGAGAACATTTTCCCTCCCTACGCCGTAAAAAGGTCATGCAATACCAGAAGCGTCGTGTCTCCCCTTCGCAATCATCAACGTTTAGTTCGAGGTCTCGTTGGGCAGCAGATTGCCCTTGATGGCAAACATCTTGCCCGTGCTGGACGAGACGAAGCTGTCGACCTGGCGCGCGTACTGGTCCACCTGGCGAGTGTTGAGCATGCTCTCCAGACGGCTGGGCTCGGCGGGGAGCTTGAACAGACGCTGCCACTCGTCCTCGGGGAGGAGGGGCTGGTTGAGAGTGGCACGGGTGGCGTTCTCTTGTGCGCGCTTCGCCTTCCAGGCGTTGATCTTCTGCTGTTCGCGGCCGAGCACACGCTGGTAGTATTGGTAGTTGTTGACCTCGGTGTTGTGGGTCTCGATGCTGTCCAGAAGGAGATCGCAATTCTTCTCCAGGAAGGGATCGATGCTGAGGGACAGGTTGTCGAGGTTGGGGGTGAGGGTGGAGGTTTTGGTGAAGGGGCTGGACTCGAGGGCAGCCAGGGAGGAGGGGAGCTCAGTGGAAGCTGAGGAAGTCGGGGTCTGCAGCTGGTGGATGAAAGAGGTGATCAGGTGGGAGTTGTGGAGCTTCACGGGCAGTTCCTCGAAGATGTCGGGGTGGCGCAGATTGGACTTTTGGAGGCTGATATTTTTGTTAGTTTCCACGATACAATTTCGCGAATTTCACAGGTCATTGCACGTACTCCTCGGAAGTGAACTTGTTCTCCTTGAACGCAGTCATGAACTTGGAGGACAGGCGGAAGGCCCGGAGGCTGAGGCTGCCCTGGGCGCTGCGGCTGACATCGTGAACGAGGGCGACTGTGCGCTCGTTCAACTGGCTCTGGTAGTAAAACTGGTTCTCGATCACGTTCATGTTGACGAAGTTGCCCATGTTGGCGCTGGTGTACCATCCGACGCTGTTGGCATCAGTGTTGACCTCGCGCAGCATGCGGATCATCTCTGCAGAGTACGCGGCATTTGCCTTGGCGCGAGGAGCGGCAGCGGCCGGGTTGGGAGCGGCGTTCTCAAAGTGCGACTCAGCGGGGACTTCGACGACGGGGAATGGGAAAGTGTTGGTGATCTCGAGGGTGCCATCGACATCCATACCGACAATGCCACCGGTGGCAGTGGTAGGGAAGGTCTGGGAGCAGTGCTTGATGATTTTCATGACCACCTGGAACATCCGACGTCAGTATTTCTGGCTGGGGAGCACTGAGGGAGATTTTCGTCGGGGAGACCATACCAAGGCCTCGACCTGCACGGCCGCGAGGGGAGCTGGAGTTCTGCAAGTATGTCAGCATCATATCGTCACGGATCAAAAAAGATCATCACCTACTCGGCCATTGTGAAAGATTGCAACAGTTGGGCGGTTGTTAAGGTCGAGACGGTGGACTTGGAGGGTTTGTGTGAAAGGGACCATTTATTCCCGATTGGGTTTAGTCTGTGATCAATACGCAATGTAATATGGTACATTACACCACTATGTACATGGAGGGGCAATACAGTAATATTACATTCCCGTGGACTTCATTGGAGAAATTTTATTCGACCAGAGATTCCTCGTGCTATACATATATGTATCTTTGGTCTAAAACAAGACAGCAGACGGGAAGCACAGAGAAAATAACCAAATGACATGGGGACACTGGAAGAGCCAAAGCCAGAGTCTACTACAATGTCAGACAGTCGAATGGGTGTATGTAAGAGCTTCTGCACGATGCTCCTCCCAAGCCCGTAATCTATCGATATGTCCCACTTCCCCATAAATCAAGGTAGAACTCCGCCAGGCACCATGTCGGATCACTCAGATACCCGGACTGTCGTCTATGGCTCAGACCATAATCTACAAAGCATCGCCGTCACAACCTTAACTCCACGCAAAGATGCTTACTGGGTGATGTACGCGAGTCCCAAGCACGATCGTTAACCCCCGGAGCAATAACTAACGTGCTATGTCCTGATCTAGCTTCATCCACGGCGGTGCTTGGCGGGATCCAGTGGTTACATCGGCATCATTCAAAGCCACGGAATCCATACTCCGCGAGAAAGGCCTACCTATTGCCGGATTCGCCTCGATCTCATACCGTCTTAGCGCACACCCAAATCACCCGCAAGACCCAGTAAATACCGACCCGAAGGACTTCCAAGATGCGAAACACCCTGGCCACATCGACGATGTGGAGGCAGCGCTCGCATTCCTGCAGAATACATACGGGTTCGGTGAGCGATACATGCTGGTTGGCCACAGTTGCGGCGCAACGTTGGCCTTCCAAGCTGTGATGGGCGCGGTCTCAGGTCATCGTGAAGAGACCTCCACTGGATATGGTTCTCCAGGTTCCCTGCCACCTACATTGACGGCGCAACCTACTGCCATTGTCGGTGTGGCGGGTATCTACGATCTGCGACGGCTGCGGGATACGCATGCTGACATCTCGGCTTACCAGGAGTTTATTGAGGGGGCTTTCGGGGCGGATGAGATGCTCTGGGATGGTGTCTCACCGGCCCAGGCGACTGGCTCTCGTGGAGTGGAAGGCGGGTGGAAGTCTGGAAGGTTGGCTGTTCTGGCGCATTCCAAGGACGATGAGTTGGTGGACTGGGCTCAGGTGGAGGCCATGAAGCAGGCTTTGAGCAATTGGGAGAAGACGGAGGCACATATACCCGTGCAAGGGGATCTACACCGTGATAGACGGCTCCGCGTCTTGTCAATCAGCGGTGCTCATGATGAGGCATGGGAGAATGGTGAGCAACTGGCTCGCGCGGTAACAGTTGCATTCGAACAACTGCAGGAAATGGGGCTCACCCCGTAGTTTCGATGCTGAGAAGGACATACTTGTTGGGCATTCCAGGACACGGCTGAAGATAGGGTACCCGGGATAATATACGCGTTCGTGTTTAGGAGCTTACTGTCTTCTAGTATCCATACAAACCTGCAAGAAATTGGATCAAAGTTATGTGGTTTCAATTGAGTCCTGATTTTCCCTAGGAATGGACCGGACTGGTAATTTAGGTACAAACGAAGTCGGAGAAAAAGAAAACCCCATCGCAATTGGACCAACCATGCGAGCCAGACAACGCCGTCATTCGTGAAAACATCCCAAGTATCCCTCGTTGCGCCGAAATGTTGCCAATGAAAGACTGGCAATGGAATGCCTGTCAAGATTACTTGGCGACGTTCATGCGAGTGGAAGCTGCGTCACCGAGGAGCTTGTCGTGTTTGGCTGACTCCGCATGGCTTTCAGCATAATCGTCGTCGTATTCGAATGCGTCATCGTCACTGTCACTGTCCTCGATGAACTTGTGGTGGATGTCCGCCTCGGCAAGACGCCACTTGAGCTCCTCACGCTGATTATCTTGGTAACGAGCAAGTGCAGCTGCGGCGTGGACTTTGAAACCGTAAATCCGGGGTTCATAACGACGGCTGCTCTTCTCGGGATTAAGGGCAGGGTAGACCTGGAAGAGGATCGAGTGGAATGAGGTACCGAAGTATGCACCATCGATAGACGAGTGACGTGACGACTTGGGGTTGTAGATATCTTCGCACTTGGGGCAGTACAGCTTGACGGTGCTGACATTCGGAAGATCAGATTCGCCCAGGGGAAGGAGCGCGTGTCCATCGCACATCACGCGTGGGCACTTTCCGAAGTCGCTCTTCTTGTATTTCTCGAGCTAGATAAAGGTTAGTACTTTGATTATAGGGAATAATATTCATACAAGTTTAGGGTTCCAACATACCATTTTGGCAAGACCACGAGTGGTAACAATGTATCGAGCATGAACCAAGCCATAGAGGTGACGGGCGGACTTTTCGATTTGCTCGCGCAGATCATCGTCGGCGTCAAGATCGAAAACGTCCGTCACAAGGTCAAGGGCGTACTGGTAGTAGGAAACCTCGGTGTTCAACCCGGTGAGGTTAAACCGATCGGTCAGGTAGTCCTCGTCGATTTCGCAGAAGTATTCATTACCGCGGGATGAGACGAACTGTAGATACATGATTGCGATTAGCACGATCATGAGGAACACTGCATGCCCTCTGTATCGACCAGAACTGGACCGAGGGGCGGAATCAGAGGAATGGAAGGCCGTCGAGGACCCTCCACGCGCAGGGCCACCCTGTGAAGGTCGAGATGAATTTCCGTTGGGCTGGGAACCGCCTCCACCGGGGTTAGAATCCGGACCATCGTGGCCATGTCGGCCGCCCCAACGGGCAACCTCCGACGGATCCAGATCAAGACGGACGTAAACGTTGAGCAAACGAATGAAAGCCCCGATGAGAGCCATGGCCACGAATACGTAAAAGAATGAAGTGGACATATCCTTACGATTCGCGGCCCGAAGCGCGAATTGAATCAACGCAACCGATCCAGCGAACAGGAAGACTAGGATGCTGTGGAGCGTCGCGCGAGGGACAGGAGGAGGATCCATGATGGGATCGAGCACAAGAAAACAAATGGAACTTGATAGACGATGACGATAGGTGTGCGGGAAGATATTTGAAGGATCAAAACAGGTCTGGATTTATCTCGGGGCGAGACAACGCAACATCGTTGTCTGTCCAAATCGTCGGGAACGCCGAGACAATCGTCGGACCAACGGGCTGTAACGTCGAGAGATCCAGTCCGGGCCATATTCACTCGAGTTGCGCGCGCGACAGCCTCTCGCTGTCCTCCATCCAGTCGATGCCCGCCCCCACGGAGGCCCTGTCTTTCGCCACAACGGTGCGCATCTCAAGAGAAATCAAATGATAAGTGAAATTGAACTCACCCAGTCTCGCCAATAGCTGGTATAGTCACTGTCAGTCTCACTATTGAAGTCCTCCATAATGCGGTACGTGGACTCTCCGGCTGTGTCAAGAGTATCGTTCACCAGGTGGGGTCAAGCGCGGCACTTGAAGCACCCAAATCTGGACAGTAGCGCAGATGACTTTATATTGACCGACGATGCCAGAAGTGAGAAGAATCTGAGACTCTGTTAATGATTGTTGCAAGTTATGAAGTGGGAAGTGGGCAGGATATCCCGCAATCCGCTTATCGATGCCATTCGCCTATAGGGCGGTCAGTCTACTGCCGGCTTGCTGTTCAGACCGCCCTTTGGCAAATCATACAGGGGCACGTGCACGCATGACAACATACAGGCTAAAGGCGGGAGTAACGTCTATGCTGTACGCAACATTGGGATGCAATACGAATCTTCGATATATACCCATTGGATTGCGAGCGACTTGCGAGTATGCTTCTTAACCCAAACTTCAATACATTGTCTTCATTCTGTCTAGCTACGAGCCCTAGAATATATAATCCAACCGATTTAAAGCGAGGGATTCGCATTCTCCACAAGCTGGGCGAAGTACGCCTGCAAATTCGTCAGTATCATATAAATAAACACATTCCATCAGGACACTCTTACCTGGAACCAAGTGCCAGCTTCAGGTGCAGGCTGAAGAGCATCGCTATATCCACAGTGGGCATCATAGCGGGCCGCGCTGGAATCCGAAGTACCATCACTTTCACCACCGGGCTTCACCCAGACAAAGGCATCGGCCAAAGCATCACCAGTCTCGGTAGTTGGTCGAACACCGAAGCCGGTTCCTTTGACATTGCACCAATCACCCCAGGCGTTCTGCGAGGTGGGCTGGACTCCATTGCGGCCTGAACACAAACAGTCAGCGTGAGATCTTTGACTGGTAGGAAGGGGAAGTTGGTATGATGCTGTTTCAAAACGGTCCCTAAGTACATACCGGTGTCGGTGATGAAGTGGGCGTCCCAGCCAGCAGACTTAAGAAGGGGAGCAAGGGCGTTGATATATTTCTTCTCATCGCAGTTGGGATCTCCCGAGGTGTATGATGGGCAGGTAGAGAGAGACCAGCCGTTGTAGTTGGCAACGTTAGTGGCGAGTCCTCGCATAGAGGCGGGTTTGTTGGCAGTGTTATAGACCTTAGCGTAGAGCTCAGCTGCTGGGCCTAGGTTAGCGGGCCAGCCAAGCCATCCGGCATGTCCTGTGTCAATAGTTAGATATTTGGATGAAGGATGATTGAGTTCAGGAAAGATGCTTGATCATACCAGCGTCAAGGTACATGGCAACATTGTCCAAGTTTAGCTGAGTGACTGCGTAATTAGTGCACTCCAAGTATGCGTCATGTGCATTGGCACACTTGGACACAGCCATGTTGGTAACCAAGTTAGCCAGACTATCGGGTTCTATAAACACCGTCAGCATGGACTATCGCCAAACTTTACACGGCGAGGTCATCAGTCAGCTAGTTCTACTCACCAATGACAAGGATAGTCTGAATATCAGAGTATTCGACCAGAATCTCGCGGATGGCGTCAATGTACGCCTTGTACTTCGCAACACCACCGTCAGCAATAGAATACTCTCCATTACTCGCCAACGCAGCGCAGTCACGATCAGGCAGGTCATAAACAACGAATTGGCCAGCAATCGGTGGGCTAGCACCCGCCTTGTTCTTAGCCCTGATATCGGCCAGGAACTCGCCCATCGTTGGGACCTTGGCTGCAGTATCCCTGGAAATCAATCTTAGTGTTCTGCGTAATGTGTGTAGGACATCAATACGATCAACTCACAGCCAGTAAAACGACGGAACCTTAGCGGCTGCACTAGCAGCGGCTTTCGCAGCCCCCGTCATGGATGGCAAGGCCGAGGCAGAGACTTCGGATGCATAATACGAATTGACGTAGAGCTGGTACCCTGAGAATGGATTTCCCGCAGCTGCAGCGGTGACAGTTGGGCTAGCTGTACTCGAGATTGCAGCTGCCGCTGCGAAAGTAGCCAGCAGAGGCACAAAGGGAATGAAAGATCGCATATTGGCACTCCTGAAACAATATGTTTGAATGTTGCTTGTTTCTCTTTGATGCTGGCAGCTATTGTGCAGGAATTAGATCTCTTTATATACCTCAGCGAGATGCACATCTCGTCACTCTTGCGGAGATTGCAGCCGGCCACCCGAGGATAATGTCACACCATATCGAGGAGTTGGAGTATGAGATGACATTGCCAAGACATATGTAGGGGAGAGAAGGCAAAGAGTAGCACGCTCTGCCCTACACGTGGTTAAATTTGGCTAAATGCTGCCTCGTCCGGGGTAGAGGGAGCAAAGCTGTCTCCAACCTTGAAACCACTATACATTGCCTAGATAGTCAAGGGGAGGGGACATAATGTAATATCAAACCCCCCGACATCAGCACGGAACAGGTCCCCCGTCCCCAAACAGGACATTCATCGTCGATCGTCCCCAAACTCGGCGCGGGAGGACCATATTAGGCTCGCCCCACGTTGAGAGGTTAAGCTATTCGTCTCTAAGTAACTGAAGAAATGGGCAAAAACAATTGATTTCGACTAATACATGCAGGAATAATTTCGAGAAACCGTTGCAATGGAACGGATCCCCGACCAGACATGCTAGAGACATGTACCATACGCGAAGAAACCTTCAAACGGAAATTGCTATGAGAACGCCATTTGCTTTCGACAAGGCACATTATTCACATTCCCCGGACCCCGCACCGTGGCGGCAGTGTTCTTCAGCCGGATCTGTCTTTACATGAAACAAGTGTATTTCATGCAAGGGAAATTAAGGGTGTACCAAACGACCTTTAAGCCATGATGGTCCAAAAGGCCGAATCGAGTTCTCTAGGCTGAACTACATGACATCCTGTTCCTAGGGCCGTGAAAGGGGTGAAAAATCATGATTGAGACAGGTGAATCGCTTCCATAATGGATGGCTGCAGGCCCTGGATGTACCATGCCGGGAGTAACATTGGTTTCTTTTAAGAAGGCGAGCAGCTTTCAATATGACTTTATTCAATTAAGGAAATGTAACACGGTAAGAAGTGTTAAAGAGTGGAGTGGTATCTGTATCATCATCATGTAGTCCCGGTCTCAGCCTGGGATATGTGCCAAAGGAAATCAACGGAAAGAAAGGGAAACATCAAAAGAGTAATGGAAGAAGGAGAAAGAGAGGAAAAGCAGGAGCCAATGTAAGCATATGTTCGTCAACGCTTGGCTTGATCACACTCAGCCAAGAACTTGTAAATTCCCTCGACACCTTCATATGCAGAGTTACTCTCGACTTGGCCAGAGCTAGAGATTTCGGGGAAGAAAGCCTGATCTCCAAGCTCACTGATGTTAATACTCGAGTAGCTCTTGGTTGAAGATTTCCATGGATTAGCACCAAATAGCTGACTGTCCTCGAAACTGATGGCATTGCCCGAATCCGGGCTGCCACCTGGCGATGATGGCGTCCCGCTTTCTGGTGTCATCATCCCTTGCCAGTCAAGATCCGCAGGACGCTGTGAGTGCAACTTCGGGGCTTTTTCGAAATAATAGTCAGTGTCGGAGGAAGTGGGAATGCTGGGTGCGAAAGGGAACAAGAGAGCCAAATCAGCGCCAGTGCGAATATCGAAGTCTTCATCCTGCGCGACTCGGCCCCGCTGAATTCCAGCTTCACAGCATAGCTGCTCTACAGTTTCCGCATCGCAGCCCGGGAAGCGTACTCGTATAGTCGACCGGTCGTGAAGGGAGACCGGAAGATCACCAAGTGATGAAAGACGCTTCAGGTCGTTCATAACAGCAGAGAAATCCTTCAAAGCTCGAGCGAAATCGGCAGAAAGCAGATCCATCAGACCTTCGGAGTTCAGAGAGTTGCCCGAGGTGGAGCGGTCCTCGTTGCCGAGACCACCAACAGCACTGAGTGCAGTGATGGTCGGGGAAACTTGGAAGTCAATGTACGAGCCAGGTGCTCTGTGCGGGTTGGCATTCATCTTTCGCTCCGCCTGGTCTTGCAGCGTGCTGACTGACTTATACCGCTTCTCCCCAGTGCGGGGATCGATGCCGTCGAATCGGACTTTCTGCCCAGACAGGAAGAACGCACGGACGCCCTGCGACACATTCTGAATAACTTGTGCCGGGGCTGCAGGCCCATGGGAAAAGTATCTAGCTCCGCCAAAACGGCCAGCTCCAACAGCGTACCCCCCTGCAGTCCGGCCAAGGGTCCCACCGGTCAGATTGGGACGAAGAGTGGAGGCGAAAGGTGCGCGGCTACTGAGCCGACTGATATTCGATGCAATGCGAGAAGTGTTACGGACAGAGGCATCAGCTCCTAGTCCGGATCGAATCGCAGAGGCGAAGGCGCCGGCGGCACGAGTTGAGAAGTGGCGACTGCGGGCTTGACGGATGGCAGCGGCACGACTAATTGGCTGGCGAGAGTTGATTCGGGCATAGGCAGGTTGGTATCGCACCGAATGATACTCTGTTGGCTCCGGTAATTTGGAACGTAGAGCCTTGGAGGCCTTTGCGTAGGCAAACCTGGGACGTCGTCAGTCAATGGCTCCATTATAACCCGATATGGGGGCAGAAGAGGGGATACATACCTTGCTGCTCTCCATAATTTAGGAAGCAGCAGGTGCCCTGCTGAGGGCGCCATGGTGATAATTCAGAGATGAATAGTTCACTGGATATGTTGGGGACGGATGCTAAGAAGAGAGGAAGGATGCCTGATGACGCTGGGGTATAACTACACCCTTATCTCTCCGCCTCAGACCCGAGGCTCCGCAGTGGCTGTGCGACGCCACCCGCGTGACCAAAAATCCTGTTTGTCCATGTTGTCCGGTTTGTTATGTTTGATACTATGATGACATCCGGATGGATTTGGAAAGCCTGGTCGCGTTGTACCTTGCAGGTTCATAATATGACTCTCATGGTTATTAAAGATTACGCACTTCTTGTAGTAATTATCGGTGTCATGGCAAAATCATTCTTTTGGTATCTAAAGCCTATGTACTCATAAAACATTCATCATTTTTGACATATTTACTCGTCATCGCCGAAGAACACCTTAATGGGGAGCCATGCGTCACCGCAGACCTTGAAGCGGTCCTTGAGGTTGTCGAGCTGGTTGACCTCATCGTCAGTCAACTCCCAGCCGTTGATGTCAAAGTTACCCTCAATGCGAGACTTGCTGACGGACTTGGGAATGACACTCCAGCCCTTCTGGATACCCCAAACCAGGAGGACCTGCTGAGGAGTCTTGCCCTTCTTCTCGGCGATCTGGAGGAGGGTGGGGTCCTTGTACAAGGGAGAGTTGGTGGAGCCCAGGCAGGAGTAACCGGTGGAGTGGATGCCCTTGGAGGTGTTGTAGGCGACCAGCTTGGGGGGAGGGGTTGTTGGGGTGCAGCTCAATCTGGTTGACGGCAGGCACGATCTTGCAGCTAGGGTCATTAAGCAGGATCTCAAGGTTCTTGATGCCGAAGTTGGAGACACCGATGTTGCGGACCTTGCCAGTGGCAGGCAGCTTCTGCAATTCTTGCCTGTGGTGAAAATGAGTTAGCATTGGCTCCCCAGTGGCCGGATGTGAAGTGTCACTTACCAGGTCTTGATGAAGTCCCAGTCGGGCAGGTGCTTAGACAAGTCATTGGGGTCGGTGGAGCTGGGCCAGTGCATCAAGTAGAGGTCGACGTAATCGGTCTGAAGGTCCTTGAGGGAGGAATCAATTCCCTCAGTGACGCGCTTGTGCCAGGGGTTGTCCAGCTTGGTGGTGAGCCAGATCTCTTCGCGGGGCACGCCGGAGTCCTTGATACCGGCACCGACCTCGGCCTCGTTGCCGTAGGCCAGAGCAGTGTCAATGTGGCGGTAACCGGCGAGAAGGGCGTTCTTCACAGCCTCGCGAACCTCATTGGGCTTGGACTGCCATGTTCCCAGACCGATGGCGGGGATCTTGGCGCCGGTGTTAAGGGTGTAAGTCTTCCTATAGAGAGAGAAAGGTTAGAGCGATGGTCTGGGGAAAATGAGGGGAAGTATTGGGACATACTGAGTGTGCTGGTTCGACATTTTGATATATTTTGCGAGATGGAATAATGAATAAGAAAAAGGAAGAGCTCCAAGAGCCAAGGGGCTTTATATAATGGCCAGATTTAAAGTGGGCAGGTCCAAGAGCAATCGATGATGTCGTGGGGGGGCAGAGGAGGGGGAGGGGCGGTGGGGTGGTAATTGGCCATATTGGACGTTATTTCTCTCTCCTTTCTGTTGGATTTGCAAGATATTGAAGTTAACCGTGGACGAAGTGATCAAGAATTACCCGAGTGGCCATATCCAACTCCGCGATAGACGCTTTCATCGTCATACTGGAGCCCCGGGGAGTGCTTTGAGGGTATAACCAAGGGGTGCACCGCAGTGCATTCTGGCTAAATGCGATTCCCACCCAGATTGGCCCACATCGTCCAATTGAGATCGACCACCTAATTCTTCCAATTCCCCGACTCTCTCTCTTACGTGAACTTCCCTTTCCAGAAACTTCCCAATCTCTTTTCGTCGAAAGATTATTATTCGCCCGCGTTTCGGTTCATTCCAAGCCCCACATTCCATCCCGAAACCCCCGTGGCCGGATAATTTCGCATCCCGACCATTATACCCGAGTGCTCCATCCCCGTGACCCATAATCCATTTTACCCAGATCATCATGTCATCAGGCTTCGTTTCAGCCGGAACAAACGAGAAGCCGATCGAGCGGGACGATGAGTGGCTCAGAGCGCAGCAAGAGCTCGAGGAGGAACGGAGACGAAAGGCCGAGTTAGGGAAGCAGGATGACGGCAAAAGTCTCTTTGAGGTGTTGGAGCGGAATAAAAGTGAGCCCAACTCGGTTGCCTGGCCTTGTCTACCTTGTCTACACGAACGGGCAAAAGAGCGGACAATTCATCCAGGGAATCTGGCTAACATGTTAGGGTGATTTTCCTCGGTTATTATGCAGTGGCCAAACAAGAAGCTTTTGAAGAGAAATCACGTCTCAGAAACCAATTTCGCTCCCTCGATGAAGATGAAGTCGAATTCCTGGATTCTGTTCTCGAGTCAACACGCGCCAAGGAGGCGGCTGTGAAGAGGGAGACGGCGGAACAACTTGAAGCCTTCCATCGACGACGCGAAGAGGCGCAGAAAGCACTGCTGGAATCAACGTCGGATGCGGCACCAGCGCAAGGACAGGAATGGACCGCACTGGCTCGCAAGAGGCGGAGTGATAAACAGAAGAACTCATTGATTGCAGGGAAGAAGCGCAAGGTTTCAGTGACCGAGAAGACCACCGGGAAGGACACACAGAAGGGGGAAGACTCGCAGAAACAGGCTGGAGCTGGCAGTTCAAGTACCAAAAAGCTGGATCAAGGGACTTCCAAGTCCGATAAAGCGACACCTTCTACCACACAGTCCAAGGTAGTGACAGATACGGAGAAGGGGCAAGTAAAGCCAAAAAGCCCGCCAAAGCCAACCCCAGTTTCGCTTGGCTTGGGAGGATACAGCTCAGATTCTGAATGATGCTGGCCAACGTCTGAATGACCGCGGCAGCTAGTTAGCACAAATATCTATCCTAGGACTGTATAATGTAGATCAAATTAATTGATGAAGCAAATGTCTTTACAGGTATAATAAGATGGCATGGCTTTGCCTCTCATTGGTCTATATATATTATTCCCACTAGCAGTAGTAAGCTATGTATTGAGCTTCTCAAGTCACTCATTTTGGTATGTTTTCTGGCTACAACTCACTACTGGGCAAAGTCAGGAAGAATAATCTGCTCTATTCAATCTAGGAAAGGAAAAGCCTTTGATAAGGTCACAAATAAGCAAACAGGTGAACAAAAGCTCAGCATGCCTAGCAATAAGGCATCCATGTAGGATGGGAGGATCCAAACTTTTTTCTTATATCAGTACAAACATTCCACTGCATAGGTAACATATTATTGTATCTCACTACCAAATCAACCAAATATTCCACACCTACACCAACGATGCCCCTGCGCCTGCAGGTCCCCTGTGACACTATTCTACTCAACATGCAGAGCGCTTTGCTTCACTTCCTGCTCCTCGACCTTCCGCTCCAGGTCATGAGACATATAGTCTTCCTTGCGAGTTCCAGGTACAATCCAAGGGGCATTTGTGAACATTTGGTTCATTTCCTCGAGAGGCACGCGCTTTGTCTCTGGAAGCAAGAGCCAGAAGAATACCGCATTGGTGAAGTTGCAGATGACGAACAGGTAATAGAAGCGGTATCCAATATTCGTCATCGCAATGGGCGTGACCTGGCCGATCATCGTGTTGAATGCGAACGACATCATAGTGGCGATCGAGACACCCTTGGCACGTGTGCGAGTATCGAACACTTCGGCTGGAATAATCCAGGATAGAGGACCGCAGGTTGAGGAGAAGGAGAAATTGTACAGCCAAGTCATAATAATGAAACCCCAGTGGGCACCATTGTTGCTGGTTGATGGAGGGAACTTTGCCAGCAGTATGGTTGCAACGATGAAAGTTACCATGTTGCCAAGGTTGCCGCCGATCAGAGTCCAGCGACGGCCGAAGCGATCGATATACATCATGCACAGGAATTGCGCAATCAATGCAATGATGGAGTTGATTGCCTGGTACTTCAACGTATCTTCATTGGAGATACCGATTTGACTATAAATCTGAGGTGAGTAGTATCTGCATGAAATCATGTCAGCTAATTGATTTGACGTTGATAATTCGTGTTCAACACTTACTGAATGGCGGATACACCGGTCATCTGGCCCGAGGCTTGCAATGCACAGCAAAGGAACAGGCGACGGAACGAGGAGCGATTGGTGAACAGCTCGGAATATGACTTCGCCTCGTGCTCATGCTCGTATGTGATGGTCTCTTGAATCTGAGTGAATTCTGCCTGGACCCAAGTATCGTTTTCGTTGCCATGCGCATGAAGCTTGGCCAATGTGCGCAATCCGTCTTCGGCGCGGTTGTGATCGATGAGCCAGCGAGGCGACTGGATTGGGATTAGTTATTGGACTCGACCCGATGGAAAAAGACCTACCTCGGGGAAGAAAGAGATCAAAAGACCCAAGAGCACCGCAGGGGCAATTTGCAAACCGAGAGGCAGTTGCCATTGTGCATCGTTAGTCGGTGCCAAGTTGGTGTAGGTCCCATAGCCAACCCATCCAGCAACAAGCGCTCCGATACCCAGCATGAATTGCTGCAAGGCCGTAACCCGACCACGGATCTTGGGGTGGCAGATCTCGGCTTGGTACAGAGGGATCATCATTGTAAGGAACCCGACGCTAATAACCAATTGATTAGTGCTTGTTTAAATGCCTAGGTATCTCTAGGGCTGTTTCGATCACATACCCTAACCCGGCGATGAATCGTCCACTGTAAAGATAGGCAATCGTTTTTGCAGCGGTTTGAAGGCAACCTCCGAGAGTGAAGATGAGACATCCCAACGAGATGGTTCCTCGTCTACCCAGATAATCACCACTGGGACCCGCAAAGCCGGCACCGACGCATGCGCCAGCGGTGAATAAAGATACGATTACTCCTCTGAAAATTTGTTAGATACTTTCATGTTTCATGCGAGACGTGAGACTGACGTTTCGGTATCATTTGCTTCAAACTTGGCTTTGAAAGATTGAGAGACCAGCACCGCGGCGATGACACCCAGATCATCTGCGACTATATTAGATTCGCGAGCCAAGAAGGACGATTGGAGACATACATCCATAAAGGAATGATCCAAGAGAGGCAAAGATGCCGACCAGGAACTGTATCGAAACATGAGCTCGGTTTTCTTAATGGGTTGTCCCGACATACCTGGTACCATGACGGCGAGAGACGCATGGTTTTGAGAAGTGGATATTGAATCGAAGAATATGGAGAACGAAGATCTACCTCCACATGTCACCCATTCTCCGGGGGATCATCTCTACATATACGGAGGAGCCCAGAAACACAAGTGTGGCAATTAGCCATGACTTCGGAGAATCGTATACTTCAGGAAGTCAAGGCTTGAATTGCGCTAACGTCGCGTGCAAACGGAGGAAAATGCGGAACGTGCTTTACCAAATCGAATCCCGCATTTTTACTTTCACTAGGAATGGTCCGAGATGACGAGTCCAAGTATGCGGGGAGAAGTTAGCTCAGAAATGTGGCGCTCGATCTCGTCCGTGATTGACGGAAGATCTCCGGCGGTTCTTCCATTTCGGGAATATCGTGAGGCTAGACAACCGATCTATTGGTCTATTGAGCAACCTGTCCTCCAGAAAGCCAACTAAGGGCTTCGTTTCGTTTTCCGGTAACTACAAGCGCTACTAGTGCTAAATACAGGGGTCATCATCCGATACTCACGACTCATTCCCCCGCAGGAGTTTTGCCGCTTCAAGGCCCGAGACATCGGTTATTTCGATAAATTCCTTGTGATCAGAATGCATTTCGGTTCTTTAACTGCCTTCCTCCAATATTAACAAGGACACATTCCCCTTAAGGTGAACGGAGTCGAATCGCATATTTAGCCAGCGCGACGCCTCCAACATAAACAGTAGAAAACAAAACCTCCCATTCGTATAAACCTTGGAACAATGACGACCTTTACCAAATTGGAAGATCATGAGACGCCTCTCATCTCCGTGCACCCATCGAGGCGCATCTCTAAGATTAACCCGAACATTTATGCCGGCTTTACCGAGTAAGCCATCTCGGACTTCCTCTAGTTTCATGACATGAACTAACTTCTCCCACAGGCACATGGGTCGCTGTATCTATGGTGGCATCTATGACCCCGGAAACCCACTGTCAGACGAGAAGGGATTCCGCACTGACGTCCTGGAGGCGTTGAAGGGGCTCAACATCCCTGTCGTTCGGTATCCCGGCGGCAATTTCTGTGCCACCTATCACTGGCTTGATGGCGTTGGCCCTAAGGATCAGCGACCGGCGAGGTATGATTACTCCCCATACATCCGTTTTGCTAGAGCTTTCCTGATGCTGAACTTGCGATAGACCAGAGCTTGCTTGGCTCGGAATCGAGACAAACCAGTTCGGCACTGACGAGTTCATGCAATGGTGTGAGGCTGTAGGCACAGAGCCGTACCTTTGCTTCAACTTTGGTACCGGTACCCTTGATGAAGGTATGTTCTCATTTAATCTTATTTTTACGCGCAGACATGCTGATGTTGGACCGTCTTAGCCCTGGGCTGGGTTGAGTACTGCAATGGAACTGGCAATACTTACTATGCCAACCTTCGACGGAAGAATGGCCGTGAGGAGCCCTACAATGTATGTTCAGATAAGAAGCACAATCTGTTGAGGTGAAATCCATTTAACACCCTCTGCAGGTCAAGTACTGGGCTCTCGGAAACGAGTGTTGGGGTCCCTGGCAGGTGGAGCAGATGACCAAAGAGGCATATGCTCACAAGGCGATTCAATGGGCCAAAGGTAATACCTCATTTTGTTACCACCAGGAATGTCGCGCTAATAGATTTTTCTTGCAGCTCTCAAGCTCCTGGATCCCACCCTTATCTTGATTCTCTGCGGTCAAGACGGCACTGCTTCATGGGATTACTACACACTAAACAAATGCCTTGTCCCCGCTCACTCGGCATTGTCAACCAGCTCAGTCCCTCTGATTGACATGCACAGCATCCACCTGTACACGTCCTCATCATCCCACCTGCACAACGTGACAGCACCACTGGCCGCCGAGCGCGCAATTGAGATCACATCCTCTTTGATCGATCTCGCCAGAGTTGAGAACCAAGTTCCCCCCGAGCAACTCCGACCGACGATCTGCTTCGACGAGTGGAACGTCTGGGATCCCATCCGCGCAGAGGGAAGCAAGGGCGCCGAAGAAAACTACACGCTCTCTGATGCTCTCGCCGTCGCCTCCTGGTTGAACGTCTTTGTCCGAAAGAGCAAGGATGTCGGCATGGCGTGCATCGCGCAGACTGTGAACGTCATCTCGCCCTTGATGACCACCCCAGAGGGAATTACCAAGCAGACCACCTGGTGGCCGCTTTGGCTGTTCTCTCGCTACATGCGCGGTTGGACTGTTGCCAGTCATGTTTCCTGTGGAACGTACGATGGCGAGACCACACCTAAGTGGATTCGAAGTGCCAAGGATACTCCTTGGTTGGATGTTAGTGCTACTCTGGGAGATGATGGGTTTGCCAATCTGGCTGTGGTGAACATTCATGACTCTCAAGACTTTGAGAGTCGCGTTGAGGGAGCCCAGGGAGAGGTGACTGTGTTCACCGTCACAGCGGACGATTTGTCCGTGTCAAATATGAACGGCAAGGAAGAAGTGGCAATCAAGGAGTCGACCTGGGATGGAAGTGGGTCGTATGTGTTCCCGCGACACTCGCTTACGTTATTGAGATGGAAGGCTGAGTGAATTCGCACACGCGAGATGCTATCATGAGGACAGTAATAGACTTTCACGGCAATAGATATTCAATCGGTTCAATTTATTCTTGTGATTCGCGCCAGGATAAGGCTAAAATATATATCTTAGCTCTAACCGTAGTTCACATCATGAACAGCTCCCTCCTCATTAACATGGATATTGAGTCTATTTCAGTGTAGACACTATCAGCAACATGGTCGTTAGGTTTATGGCATTTTGGAATGAGGCTTTACCTGTTCGGATTATGATCCATGGTCTTCATGTCACCCGGCTTCAATACCCGGTGAGATTCAGGCAGATCCTTCTTTGCGAAAGACTAGCGAACTGTTAGAATATCAAGGTTGATTTCGATTTCTCAAAGGTGACGTACTGTCTCATTACTAGTATCGCCAATCGTCTTTCCCATCAGCTTGTTGACCCACTCGGACTTGTCACCAAATGAGGAGTTGATTCCTGGAACAACGAGCGGCATAATGGCTGTTTTAAAGTACTCAATTTATTCAAATGAAGATACGAGTAGAAGAAACGGATGAAAAGTGAGGTTTGTCGCAGATATAACCTGTCCCTCATCGATGACGTAGTGTCCCGACTGGGACTAGCGTCTTATCATCCATGCGCCTCTCACCAACCTTGGAAGTTATCACTTTCCTTACTGGTCTCAACATAATGATGTCAAGCTGGAGGCATTGTAAGATTCAAAACAATGTTTCCCCTATTTGACCGATCTTAAAAGGTTCCTCTTTCAGGATGGCATACTAAAAACCAAGGCGCTACTATGGCTAAACGCCGGAAGCAATCGTGCCGCCGATGACATCGAGTCACTTATGACCTTCTGGACATTGACCTTGAATGACTGAGTATCGGGTTTCTCTGATGCAGCCAAAGATTCAAGATACTTTTCAGAAGATGAAAATGGTTACAGGGTAACTGGCGAATTGTTGCAAATAATTCGGGCGTTTACATTTTAGCTCTGCGAGATTGATCCTATGATTCACGCTCCTATGTCGTTGTTGGCAAAGTAAAGTTGTACACGTGATCCCTATTCAACATGTACGCTCTCGCCTTTCTCGGTCTCCCCAACCGGGCCTAGCTCACCAGCCAGGCCCAGTTCATTTCCCACTCGTTTGAAATGCCTAGGCGCCACGTGTAGCGCATACAGTTCATCAATTTTCTCGAGCGAGATTCCCTAGTATAACGGTTTAGCAAACGCACGCAAAAATCACATAGGAAAGGTCGCACCTTTGTTTCCGGGTATAAGAACCACCCCCCAATTGCAGCAACAAGTCCCGTCCCTAGAAAGATGAAACCGACTTTACCACCCAAGTTTCCTGCATCGGGATTGATCTGTCGAATCGTTTAGCCAATATACTTAAATCAGTTCATGTCACTGCTAACCATGTAAGGGATGGTAAATTGCATGACTAGGCCCCAGACTGCGTTGGAAATAGTGACGAGTCCCTGGGTTGCGCCACGAAGACGCATGGTAGCAATTTCTGACGCCAGAACAAATCCTGTCGCCCCAATAGAAAGCTGAAAAATGATTGACCACAAGTAGATAAAAACTATGATTCCCCAACTAGCTTTCGTTTGGTCCGGGACACATCCGAGAATCCCTATGACCAGGAGAATAAAGCACAGTGCAAATTGTGGCCAAACAATCAGGGTCCGACGTCCTAGAATCTCCGTCAGGGGGAAGGCTGCCATGCAGGACAAAAGCATCACGACGTAGAGAACCACGGATGCATCAAAATATGCTTTTACGTGGATCAATTCAAGGAAATAGGTCGCGTAGCCGATGACAAAGGTAGCTCCAATCATTTGCTGACCACTGGCAGCGAAGATAGCAGTGAAGGTTCGTTTGCGGTTTTTACTTTTGAAGCACTCGACCTCTGCTGACATGTCGACCCCTAAAAACTTGTAGTTAGGCGCGTCTGTTGTTTCTTGAATCTCAGCTGCAAGGCGGATTTCTTCTTCCATTCTTCGGATTTCAATGTCGTAGAAGTTGTCATCGTTGAATCCGTAGACCTTCCTTAATTCCTTCTTTGCCTGAGCTGATTTTCCGTACCGGACTAGCCAATATGGCGACTCAGGGAAGAAAAACCATCCTGCGGTGAGAATGACTACCAAGAACGTTAATAATATTCGCGACATGACCTGTTTTGTACGCACACGGGAAGATGTACATGGCCACCACTGGGAGCCACCATTGCCTGCCATGCTGAGTTAATCGAATCTCAGGGCCCAATGTAAGTCCAAACTTACCATTTTCCATCAATATGACTAGCTCCCTTTGAGACAACGACACTAGATAGAGATTCAGTAATAGTATCCAAACACCCGAGGTAAAGGTAATACTGACATCGCAAACTGGCCAAACACAATGCTCGTATTGAAGAAGCAGAGGAAGAAACCCCGTAGCTCTGGTCGACATGTCTCCCCAATCCACAGCGGTGATATAGTAAACATGATACCAATAGCAATTCCTAGGGCAATGTCAGACTCAGACTGCGAAAGGCCCGTGAAGAGTTTCGCTCACCATTGACTCCTCTGCCGGCAAGGTGCGTTCGCCAATCTGTGGCCAACTGTTGCAGGAGGACACCGGCAACAGATATCATCGTTGCCACCAGAATACCTGGCTTGCGGCCAAACTTCTCCAGTGAGGGAACAACAATAAAGGTGGCTACGATTTCACATGCCGGGGCAATCGAGCTCCAAGCCGAGATGTAATACGCTGGGATGAGGTAGTTCCCCGACGGCTCAAGGATACCAAATAGCTTTCGGAATTCAGGCAATGATACCAATTGACTGCCCGCGACAATGTCGAACCCCTGCATCATAACACCGCTGGATATCCAGAGTGCTAAAAAGGTAAGTACATGTATGCTTTCTGAAGGACTCGGACTTACCCCAAAGAGCGAACCGCCACTGCGAGCGAAGCATTCGCCATCTCTTATCAGGGTTGATAACGGTGTAGTCAATTCTGGTGAGAAGTCAGTAGCTGCAACCTGCTGAGGGTGTGAACTCTGTACTCGTCGGTCATCGTGATAGATCCTCGCCAATGGAATGGTATATGATACCCACATTTCCGGTGGGTGGAGTGTCCAGTTATATATGCAGCAGCCCCAACGCACTGTCTATTACCCCGTGGGGAAATGGTGGAGTCTGGGGAATTAAAGTTCAGGACTCTCGCGGAGTCCCAAAGCTACTCCGCGATACTCAGTACACGCCAAGATCGCATCTGCGGCACTTGGCAATGTCAGTTCAGTATAAATTGTGTTGAAGTTTAACGGTGATGTCGTTCTGTAATGAAGCCAAAAACATGGGTTCCCATCGTATCCGGCCCTCTCTGCACTTCACCGGTGACTGCTGGATCAATGATCCTTGTGCTCCTGGTTACGATCTGGCGACGGGCTTATACCATGTTTTCTATCAGTGTAAGTGTTTTTTGTGCTGCGACCTTGCCCATGGGAGAAGTAGATTTCGCTTACATAACTTACACCAAACAGGCAATCCACATGGTACTGAATGGGGCTCGATGTCTTGGGGTCATCTCATCAGCGAAGATCTCATACACTGGACACCCTTTACCAAGCCTGCTCTGATTCCCGATCAGCCTTATGATCGTGATGGTGTCTTTACAGGTTGCATGGCACCACCCGAAAACTCCGAGCCAGGTTCTATGAAAGTTATCTACTCATCAGTGCGCCATCTACCATTTCACTGGAGCACACCTCCATATCCCCGCAACGCTGCTGGTCTAGCAATTGCCGAATCCAGGGATAATGGAAAGACATTCACAAAATGCTCGGAAAATCCCATCTTGGTTGGCGAGCCCCAGGGGATTCAAGTGACTGGGTTTCGTGACCCCTTCTTAGCAGAGTGGCATGCTTTGAATGATCTCCGTGGGCACAATTCCATGTACGGGCTTGTTTCAGGTGGAATTGAAGACCACGGACCGACAGCGTTCCTATATTCCGTGCCGCATAGGAACGTATCCGAATGGCGCTATTTGTCTCCATTGGTCAATATGCCTGCACGATTCCAGCCCTCGCAAAAATGGTCTGGGAATTTCGGCGTCAACTGGGAATGCGTGAATTTCCTGACCCTCGAAGCCGGCAGCAACAGTCGCGTGTGTCTCATCCTGGGGGCGGAGGGAGACATGGAACGTGAACATGTCCGAAATTCTAAAGGCGGTGCGCATATTCCTCCAAGGACTGTCCGTTCTCTACTGTGGATGTTTGGTGACTTGAGGGCTGAAAACAATGTGCCTCGTGTTGAGTACACCCGTGGCGGGTACTTGGACTGCGGGTCATTATATGCAGCCAATTCATTTTTCGATCCGGTGTCTAAGAGACATACAATGCACGCTTGGATTCCGGAAGAGGACATACCGGCGAGTTATGCCAAAGATAAAGGATGGAATGGCGCATTAGCCATTCCCCGCGAGCTCTTTCTCCTTTCTACCTCAAATGTTACTCGAGCTCTTTATAGTCCTTTGTCAGAGATATCATCAGTTGAACAAGTTCCAAACCAAGACGGTTCAGCCACTATCTACACTCTCGGGATACGGCCTGTCGAAGAGATAGCTCGACTCCGCAAACGTCATCGCCATTCTTGCCAGCGAAAATATACCTCACTCCCACAAGCAGCGGGAGCATCACACGCACTGTGCTCAACATTCTCTACTATGTGGGAGCTCGAGGCAGAAATTACTATCAACCCAAGTTGCTGCTCTGAAGTCGGCTTCCATATCCGCCACAATAGCGATATGTCTCTATGCACTACGATCAAGTTCTCTCTTCACGAAGAGACCATCAGCGTCAACAAGGGAAGATCGACGTCTGATCCAAATATACGCAATTGTACCGAACAAGGCCCCTTTACCCTCTTCTACAGGACTGATTACTTGGGGGTCGAACCCGAAGACAAATTGGAGAGCTTGCGGATTCGCATAATCTCCGACGCAGATACCCTGGAGGTCTTTGCAAATGATCGGTTTGCCTTGGCTACGATGGTCTACTCTCCGGATATTGGTGCTGCTGGCATATCAGCATTTGCCAAGGGGGAACAGACCAGCGCTGTTATTGAGGAGGTGAATATTTGGGAGGGGTTGTCGTCTGCTCGGAGGTCATGAGTGTATGTATTACGGCAGTGTATAGCCGCCAGTGCGCCATATCGTATTCTGCTAGCAGAACATTATAAAACTAGTATTCTGTGTTTTATTGACTTTAGAAATAGAAATTGATAGAAATTGATAGCGTAGAAATTGCCACTATAGAAATTTGAGATACTATAGAAGTTGAGATGTCTTAAGGTTATAGTTATATAGAAAAGCTCCCTTTATAAATTAAGCTTTTTTGTTAGCCATTTTCTACTATCTACCTAATAAGTTGAGAAGGGGGATGAAATTCCGATATAACTAGCTATCTAAGAAGTCTACCTAAAGAGGCTACTAAAAAGGACCACTAAAAAGATACATAGAAAGATATATGAAAATACCTATAAAAAAACCACCTAAGAAGACCACATAAAAGACTGCCGTAGTATGTATGCGCTTAAGTTCGGAGGTTTTGGAGAACGTCAAAATGGTCTGAATTACTTCCACTTAAGATTGGTCTTTCTTCTTCTTCGTCTTTTCCTATTTCCTTTCTCATAGATGGCCAGCCTCTAAAAGGCGCCCTTCTAGTACTCCCTGTAGCAGCATCAAGGATGGACTCTGCTGTATTATTGTCTGTTCCGCGCGTCCAGACGCTTGGATACATTGATAGAACTGAGGCGAACAGAGTCCACTTAGACAGGGGGTATTCGCTGCTGTCATGGCGGCCACGGAAGTAATAAAAAGACTATCAATATTAGTAAGATATATCCACCGACTTCAAAATATCCATGGATAGATTATAAACCCACCTAACAAATAAGGTCCACCTGTTCACCCAGCAGTCGCGGAATGCGGCAACAATACTTGGTATGAGCATTGCGTAAGAATCAAAGAACCTCTGGCAATGATCCACAAGGATGTTTGTAGTGGCTCCATCTTGCATCGCCTGGTAAACAGCCGGCCAATATATAGAAAGCTTGCAACAGTAGTATTGCACCCTCAGGAAGTTCGACAGAGGACAGGGTGGTATATTGACCAGCGTTAACGGCTGTGACACATCGCCTTTCCCGAAAGAGTTCATTTCGGGCAGATAGCGATACCACTCCTCAAGCTGGTGTTCTAGCTCTAGTGCGATACCCGGTGCATAGACGTATTTTCCGCCAGACGTCACCTGGACGGCCGTGTTGCATCGATGTAGCATACGCCTCATAGCAATTTCAGCAAGGAAATATGATTGCATATTTTGCACGCTTGTGTGGGTGGAGTGTGCACTGCCCGGAGAAGGAGGCGATGGAATTGCTGCTGGTGTACTCTCCGGTGTAAAGTGCCATGTCTGGTGGCATAGCGGCAGTGGAACATGTTCATCCAGGCACCAGATACCGCTCTTGGCAACATCCAACTGGCCGCCGATCTCACTGCAACGAAGGTTAGTGATAAATCCTTGGAAATGTTGCACTGCCTACTTCTCGAGTAATAGCACACCCCAGTACGCTAGCCGAGTTTGCTCCACGGCATTTGGATCATCACCTTCTAGCCCACTGGAATATTCATATCAGCTTTGCGCCAAACTTATCGGGGCAGGAGGGAATCACCTCTTGATGATGTTCTGGATCTTGGATGATGCAATTAAGCAATAGTCATGGGCTTGACAAGGTTTCAATAAACAGCAATAATACAAACCAATCAACATCAAGCATTGGACACTGCGGATACTGCATTCGCCGATGATGATTGGCAGCGAGGCGAAGGCTGCTTCGAAGTATGGGGTATGTAAGACTACTGCCTCATCATCCTCTACTACATGGCCGATTGCAGCCACAAGAAGGGAAAGACAAGATTCCGAAGAAGGACGTAGGGGGACCGCAGAGAACCCGGAAGTACTCCTGCGAAAATCCCGAGGGAAGAATGGGATACCAGGTGTGGACGCGGGCAGAGAATGCAGCCAATGCGCTAATTTGGTAATTAGTTGACGTCACTGCACACATTGTCTCAACGTACCTCACTATATGCTGATGATGAACAACAAGCACCCGTGCACTTGCGTTCGCCAGGCCCTCGGGCCCGGCAATTCGTTCCTTTCGGGTCAGGACCTGGGCAAAATCTGCATCCAGTCCGAGCGTAAGCATAACAGACGGATTACCAAGTAGCTTAGAAGGTAAATCGAACGGTGAATATTCTTGATTGGTGAACGCATCGTATTCAGTTCGCGGATCTCCAGCACCAACATCCGGGGAAACGCGCTGCGCTGGAAGCATTAGGCTGATTAGTTGATCGAGTCGTTTATTCACGGAGTTCAATTCTTCTTCTACCCTGTCCCACATGTTAGGACTATCTCTGTGAGCGCGGAGAAGCCTGTGACATACCGACTGGGGGGTTCCGCTGGCGCCTCTTGGTAGAGACAATCAAGCCCGTGGGTTTGACAATAACGACAGGACGGCTTCTGCGAGTCGCACTTGGTTCTCCGCGCTCGACAGGCATCGCACGCCAGGGTCGTGCGTTTTCGCTTATGCGGGCGCTGATCCTCCATCGTATGATTTTGGATGTTGAAGTTGGGAAGGTATTATATCGCGGACGAAGACGGGGCCTCCGCCCCAGCGGATTCATCAACCCCGCACTTGCGATCGCGGAGAATCGGTGCTCCTCCGCGAGACCCAAACACCTATGGATTCAGTTTATTTCTCGCGGAGGAATAGCTAACTCCGCATAACTCGACTGTGGTTATTGTCGTGCGAGGAGGAAGAGACGCAAGATGTGGCTATTAAAGGGCCATGAAGACTCGCCTTCGATAACTGCAATTGCAAACAATTTCACTCGACTTCCTTCCCTCTGATCATACCTTGAAGATGCCCATTGGAAACGACTTGTTGGCCAGCATGGCAAAGAGAAAGGTGGCTCGCAGTGCTCGCGTGGCCAGTTGGGACCAGAAGGGTCTCAACGAGGATGCTTTTGTTGTCCTGCCGGGCCAGTCAATCGTGCTGGCCGACCTGGAAGGCCCTGGTGCCATCACGCATTTATGGTTTGTCCAAACCTGCCGCAAGATCATTGGTCCAGGCCTGATTCCCTACTCCAAGTCCGGGGTTGCGATGATGGAAATCCACAATGCGCTCGGACTCAACTACGAAGTCAACGACCCAGACTACTATCGCAAGGTACTCATCAAGATGTACTGGGACGACTCGGAAACCCCAAACGTTATTGCACCGATCGGAGACTTCTTCTGCCTTGGCCATTCCATGGCTGCCAACTTCCAGTCCCTCCCGTTCACGGTCTCCGTTAAACCATCCGAGGAGAAGAAATTCGGCGGAGCTGCCGCGTTCAACTGCTATCTCACCATGCCTTTCAATAAACGGGCACGCATCGAAATTGAAAATCAGAACGACGAGGCCTATTTCCAGTACTTCTATGTCGACTACGAACTCTATCCGGAGCCCCTACCCGCGGATACGCTGTACTTCCACGCGCACTGGCGCCGCATGAACCCAACCAACGGCTGGGCGCCATCTCGCATTCAGACAAACAGCCTCGAGACGCAAGTGCCGAACCTAGACGGAAAGGACAATTACGTCATTTTGGAGACCGAAGGCGCTGGCCAATTCATCGGCTGCAACCAATCCGTGGCCCATTTCCAAGGCACTTGGTGGGGCGAGGGTGACGATATGATCTTCATCGACGACGACACCTGGCCACCTAGCATGCACGGCACAGGCGGTGAAGACTACTTCACCCAGGGATGGGGTATGCAGAAGAATGCGTACCCATTCTGCGGTACCATCATCCACGAGGAAGATGTCCCGAACTACCAGGTCAGCTACCGCTGGCACCTCACCGACCCAGTGCGCTTCAACAAGAAGATCAAGGTAACCATGGAGTCTGGCCATGCAAACCACCTCCGCGATGACTGGAGCACTACCGCCTATTGGTACCAGACACTTCCTGGCCCCAAGCTCGATATCCTGCCGGTCGAGAAGCGCATTCCGCGCAAGCCTCAGTTCCCGCCTGGAGATGATGTGCCTGAGCCGGATGTGAGCAGCATGAGTTCTGACAAGCAGGCCATGGTTAAGCAGCGCGACGAGCGGATGGAGGCATTTGTCAAGGACCGGGACGAGTGGCTGGCGCGTCGCGCGCAGGATTCTCAGGCTAGGGCGCGAAGCAATGTGGAGATCTGCAAGGATATCCGACAGCGTTTCCTGCAGTCTTTGGGAGAGTAACTGTAGTAAAAGCCGTGTCTGTACTGCAATTTCATACCTGGTTCCAATCAATGTTTTGCTGTTATATATTATATGGCATCCGAAATAGATGGCCACGGCAAGGCATACCACGCCAAAGATCCTGCTAGCGATGGTGGCGTGAATGGAATTCTTTTTGCAGACTCGCGCTTTAGGGAAGTGAGGTCTTGGTAAGTTAGGCTTGAAATTGAACTGCGATCTCGGCCGGCTTTCTATGCGCGTCCTAGTCAACATCATGTTGCGATACTCAAGGTCCATCTTGCGCAATACTGGCGCAATACCTTCTAGTCCCCGTACTATTGCTCACTTGATGCCACCGGATAAATAGCGTTTACTCAAAATACTAGGGAAATGCAAGTAAAACATATTATGGGTATTGACTTGCGTGCTAAGACGCAATCTCTTAGCATCTTGCGTCATGCGTTGATGCCAAATCATCCCGGAGAAACTCGAATGCTGAAGTATTAAAAGAGGATGGATCTACCACAAGGTGGAAAGTATAGTACCTGACAATAAAATTCAGAACGTCAAACGGTGAAGCCACTATGCCGGAATTCATCAGCGTCACCTTCCCGAATGCATCTACCGAGATCGAACCAATCCCCAACGCCTCGATTGATCCAGAGTATCTCGTACGCTACGCTCGCAACCTAGATGATTATGGTTATAATTACACGCTGGTGCCATATGACTCCTCATCATATGACCCATTCACCATTGGAGCCACCATTCTCTCCGTGACCAAAAACATCAAGGTCATCATTGCCCTGCGACCCAACACGTTGTACCCCACGGTTGCGGCAAAGGCACTAGCTACACTGGACCAACTGAGCTCCGGTCGCGTCGTCGTTCACTTTATCGCAGGCGGAAGTGATGCAGAACAGGCCAAGGAAGGAGACTTCCTGAGTAAGGACGAACGGTACGCACGTCTTGAGGATTATATCAAGATCCTCCGACGTGCATGGAAATCCGACGAGACATTTGACTGGGACAGCAAATACTATCAGTTCAAACAGTTCAGCAACCGCGTTCGGCCAACCAACGGCACAATCCCGGTCTCAGTCGGCGGCTCATCAGATGAAGCATACCGCATTGGAGGATCTCTTGCTGATATCTTTGGACTCTGGGGTGAACCTTTGAAAGAGACCAAGGACCAAATTGATCGCATTTACGCTGAGGCAGCAAAGGCCGGTCGCCCGGACTCGGACAGACCTCGCATCTGGGTGACCTTCCGTCCTATCATTGCAGAGACTGAAGATCTCGCCTGGGCCAAAGCACACAAAACCCTCGATGCACTGACGACCAACCGAGCGAAGGGGCAAGGAAAGGTCCCCGCTGATGCGCCACCTCCGCAGAACGCAGGCTCTCAGCGCCTTCTTGATATTGCCGCCCGTGGGGAGGTCCAGGACCGAGCTCTGTGGTATCCGACTGTTACGGCAACTAATGCTCGTGGCGCATCCACTGCCCTGGTTGGATCGCCCAAGACTATTGTCGATTCCCTCCTTGACTACATTGATCTTGGCGCGGACCTCATCTCTATCCGGGGTTATGATAATCTCAACGACGCCATTGATTATGGACGGTTCGTGCTCCCCAAAGTTCGTCAATCGCTACGGGAACGAGAGAATGGCGAGCGGAATTGAATTAAAAACGCGAGAACTGGTATTTGTTTGTATCATCGCATGCCCTGCATAGATATTTGGTTTTATGATGTCGAGTGACTAGTCAATGAACCAAATTTCAGTGACGAGATTTCATTTCAGTTCGAGCAAGCACCCACATCTAGGTCAACCTGCAAAACAATAAATCCTTATAGGAAAAAATGCCATTGCAAACAAAGTACGGCTTACTGTTTCTAAACGGGACAAAAGGGTCGTCTGATGGTTTCAAGTAGCTGCGTTCTCCGCGGTTCGCCGCGTATCAGGGGGCACGCCCATTCCACTCGACGCTTTGTAGGATATCCCATTAGTGGCCCGGTACCCTATGCGCTCAAAAGTGGGAGATACGGCGTTGAGTGCTCCCAGAATGTTTCTCCATTGCCCGCTCGGGGATCCATGACCCAGCCCCTGGCTATGCCGTTACTGATCGTGTATGTACAATCACTGGCTCCCACGGGTACAGTCATTTGGTGCCTTGGTCCCAATCCTCACTACAATGAATCGGTAGTAAAAGGTGGGAATCTCCGAGGTGCAGTGTGCGTGAATGCACTGCCAAAGATACATAGTAGGGAAAAAAGAATAAGCAATATGTGTCGTATCATGAAGGCGAAGCTTTAAAAATGGAAAAAGAATGGCAGGGTTATAAGTCTTGGGATGCAATAGCAAAAATTGGGGCAGGTGCTGCATTCATGCCAATCATCCTTTCATGCTGTTTGTGGCGGACCTTTGCTATTTGCTAGATCTTTCCAACTTTTATCCATTTCGTTTCTTTTATTCCATGAAGCTATATAAACGATAGTTTCATGGCACTTAGATAGAGATTCATTATAATTATCATCTATTACATTGATTCTGTTAATTAAAACACTCTCATCTACTTATAGATCTGTGGACACAGACTCCATCAGCATGACATGAGAGGATCACCGGCCCCTCCTCAGGAGCTCGGTTGATCTATAGAAGTTGCAGATCATGGCTCCATCGACGAAAAAGGCGGGCGAGCCACCGGAAGGCCAGGATGAGGTTGGATATTATGTAGTTACCACCTGGTCACATGAAGCAAACAAGATCAGCTATAAAAACTATCAGCATCACACTTCGTTTCTCTCTTTTTCTCTTCTTTCATTCTTCTCCCGTACCTGCTGTCTCACATTACTTTGACTCTTTAAGAGTGAGATGTTACATTAGACCAGCAACACTTGTTCTTTTATCTACCTTCATCTCCTTATCCTTTCTTGTCCTTGTCCTTTCTTACCTGCACAGTACAGCAACCCAATGAAGACCATTACCACCGACAAGGGCTGTTTTATTTGGCCCTTCTCGGCCAAACTGCGCAGCCGTTTACTACCAGGCCTTAGCGCAGTCAGTGGACCACCTAAACAACTGGCGCGAGAGTGGTGACATGGGTTGTGGTGATTAGGCTAGGTAGCTCACTGATGCACACCAAGACTCGGCCCGAACCGAGCCGACTTGCCAGGACCCGCGCCCTCGGCCCTACTTGCCGCTCCGCTCTCCTGGCCGACTGAGATCCGGTCGACAACCGATCAGAACCCTGCGATCATGATGAAGAAAACTATCACATCTCATTCGCCTATTGGCGCCGGCTGCCAGGAAGTCAAACCTGGCCCCGCTCCATCTGGTCTCGGTGATGAAGACTCCTACAACCCCACTCACCGTGGCTATCAGTCCGGGATTAGTGAACTGGAGCAGGGTGTTGCAAACTACGAAAAGTCCACGCGCTTGTTTTACCTTGATCCCAATCGTCTGTACAATGATATCATTTCAGCCCTGGCGGAATACGAGACACTCCTCCGACTTGAACGTCACCGAACTCGTGCTGTTACCGAACGCCTTAGGGCCGCTGAAGTCGAGCACCCCGACGAGTTAATGCAAATAAAGTACAGCGAGCTTGAGGGGTGCAACGAGATAAAGAAGCGCCACGACCGCGCCGTTGAAGAGGCAAAGGATTACTGCGCCGTCTGCGACTTGACGAACCGACTCCCGCGGGACCCGTAAAACCGCAACGCAACTCTATCAATCTGCCTTTGCTGCTGAGAGAGTTAAAGGGGACATCGAGCCCCGAATCAGCAAGTCCACCTACCTCCCAGATCCGGAAAAACTCGACGATGGAGCCAACCCCACCTTTGAGAGCTGGCTCGTTGATATGCGCGGCAAGCTTAGGTTCAACACGGAGCATTACCCCACTGAACAGCACAAAATTACCTAAGTTGCATGTCAAACCACTGGAAAGGCCCACATGCACTTGAACGCCCGTTTGAGCCAGGATGCCGTTCATCCGTTCACTGAAGCGGAGGATATGTTCGACGACCTTAAAGCGATGTTCAATAACGATCCTATGGAGTACACCCTAGAGGCCACGAAAGCTACAGATGACTTTAACGCCTACCTATGCAAGTTCTTGCACAGCGCCGGTGCCCAGGGGAGACCTTACGAGTCCTTGAAGTTCGAGCTGGGTATCCGCCTGACCGAAAGACTCATGAGAGCGGTTGAGTGTGAATTCCATGACGATTTCGTCACGTTTGAAGAATTTGCTATGTTTTGTGCGGAGGAAGCTAATCGTCTGGATCTGGAACTTGAACAAGGACTTAGCTGGTGATAGTTACGTGCCGATACTTACTCCAATACATTGATATGGCCCCTTGCTCTACGCTCTGTGGTCTCTTCGGTTGATAAACTGTAAAAATATTAAACTCGACTGCGGATAGAAATCCTGGTGGTGATTTCATCTTGCTCAAAAAGGGCATGATAGAATAAGAAATCTGATACACCGCTAAAATGGAAGTGAATAAAAACTAGTTTCGTCTATTCGTATGGTTCTATAGAAAAGAAGATTAGCAATCCTCTATATGATCTTCATATCCCGGTCAAGTCCTTCAAAAAGAAAAGTCCACTTCAAACATTCTCGATATCAAAACGAATATCCAGTTTGTGAAAGTCTTCACCACTCTGGAAAGTAACGATTCGTGCAACGCGTTTAACACCCTGGCCAAACGCACCTAGAATAAAAGATCCGACAACCTTACCGATCGGCGTACCCATAATAGCGCGAAACTCCGGTGAAGGGTAGTCCCAAGTCTGGAGCTCTGCAGATCGATACTTAACCCCCTCACGGGATGGGTAGATCTCTTCCTCAATGAATGGCTCAGTTGACGGTTCCTGTATATCGTTCATAAATATATACTTCAGACCGTCCAACGGATAGTGCATTTCATAGGCCATCTTGGCAAGCTCGGACACGTAGGGATCAATCGTCACGCGTGATCTTCTAATAGAATAGACAAAAAGCACACCTGGTCCAATCGTTCCAACAAACGCTGTGACTCCATTACGTGTCTTGATGATTGAATGTCGTACACACGGGGACTCTGTGGGTTCCAGATCATTTGGAATTAGCTCTCCGACTGATAGACCGAGACCAACGATAGAGGAAATCAGTTCCGGCTCTAACCATTTTGTTTCATGCTCGATATACCAGTCCATAGGCTTAGGTAGAGACCCTGGGTTGAGTGTAGTAATGGAAACTGGGCAATCGGGTTCGTTGGCGTTTTCCATCCATCGGATTAGCCTATCCCCATGGGGCTCAAACTGAGGATACTTAAGCGCCATTGTAGGGTGGGGTTAGTACGACAACCTGGATAGACAACAGCGTACCTCTGGCAGAGTTATATACTCAAGGTGCGCACATATATCGACAAGTAACAAAGCGGAGTTAGTAATGGCATTGTTCAGCACACATTGGGTTGAACAAATTGACAAAGACTCAAAGAGTTGGAAAAACAAAGAACACGGGAGTGTCATGCGTGGATTGCCTTGGCTTTGTTATGGACAAAGCAGAGACAGTCTTATGTACCCATAAGCCTCTGCTTATCTCCCTTTGACCCAGTGAATGGTAACTTGACGTCCTCGTTCCCATTCCTCAAAAACTTCCCGTAGGATCTCCTCTAGCAATTGCCATTGTAGTCTGATAAACCAACTGATACCGAAAAGGGGTCCCAGCGCCAGTCATCGTGTAGAAAATCTGCCATAAAACCTTGCATCGCGGACTCGATAGATGGCTCACCTGAATAGAGAGTATTCGGAGGATCAAAAACCGTAGAAGAGAAATCAAAGTTGCCATCCAAAGGCGCCTGGGCACTATTCAAAGATTGAATGACATGATCCATTCCTTGGCCTATCTGAAGGATCTCGGCAGTCGGGGAAATCGTTCTCATGTGAGTTAGACGATTCTTCTCTTTTTCACGGTTGGAGGCAAGGCTGCTCGCGGGGCAGGTTTTTGTACATGAGGCAGGAACTTGGTCATGAAGTCAATCATTTTCTTCCACCATTTTGCCTAGGAAGAAAGTAAGCCCTGGAGATGAAGAGGACTGACTGTCTGGAGACACCAGATGTTTATTGAACCAGCGCCGAGTGAGCTTCATGGTACTCGGTCAAGTGTTATGAAAAGCGCAAGTTTGGGGGAAAATCAAAGGTTTGGGGCATCCGGGGTACAGCAACGGGCCCCCGGGCCCGAGTTCCGGATGACTAAATTGGACAGATTCCCCACTGGCAAAGCCTGGAGGTTACGAGATCTGTTGGTGGGTTTCATTGTAAGCTATCCTGCTGTTATGTCGATTCAGCTTTAGCACTCATGCGCTCGTCGGGATTACGAACCATCTGGAGCGAGAAGAGATGCGCAGATTTTTGTACAGCTTTATGAATTTGATAAACAATATAATGACCAGGAAGAGCATGGATTGCCTATTTATCCAGAAACTGCTTCATTTCCGAAGCTTCTTGATCGTAGGACCCATCTCCTCCCCAGCCTCAAGACACTCCAATGTCTTTTGATCGATCTCATACCTCTCTTGACAGAGACGTACACAATCCTCGATGTGGGTCACAGGAATAGAGACAACACCATCCTGATCACCGAGGATATAATCACCGGGCTCAATAGTAACCTTCTCATCACTCTCAACGTTCTCATATTGGACAGGGACATTGAGCTCCGACGAGCGTGTAAAAGTGTTTGATCCGAGTATGCTGATTCCCCGAGCGAAAAGACCCATATTCAATTCCTGGTGCTCAGAGATATCACGGAAGCGACCGTCGATCACAACACCAGCTGCTCCGAGTTTCTTTGCCCGCGTGCTCATCAAGCCCCCCCCAGCATGCGCTGATCAGACCCTTCGGCTGGGAAACAAACACCACGCTACCCTTTGGGATGGCATCGGCAAAGTGACAAGGTGGAGTTGGTGAGGTTTTGTCCGCAGCAGGTACCATGCGAACTGTGTATGCCGGACCAAAGATCTTGGCTACTGCGCCGTTTGACCCTGGGCTGTACATTTTGAGGCCGGAAAGGTATCCTCCATGACGGAGTCCTAGACTGACCAGGGCATCTCCAATCTGGAATTTTCATTTGTTAGTAAAGAAATTCCGTGAAGACACGCGTTATATATAAGATGAACTGACATCGCACGACGCGAACTTGCCCAAGGCTTGGATAGCTTTTGCAGTTGCGACCATGTTATATCTCGATACAATAGAATAAAAGTAAATTCACAATACTTCAAGCTTTGAAGTAAAGGAATCCCGTATGTTACAGCCCCAATCGAAAGTGCCGTAAATCGCAAGGGGTTAATCCAAAGTGCCGATGAGGTTGATGCCCGGAGTAACCCGGACCCACTCGGAGCGCTCCAGCGAATTCTCCGCATCTGGCGATTCGAAACGAAATCGGAGGCCAAATATGTATTTTGTAAGCAGATATCTTTCGAGGGCTATGGATTCGCTGTCAAGTCTTTTTCATTCTTCACGCGATCGTGTTCAGCTAAGGCAATATGATGCGAAACCCCCGGGTCGCGCAAACATCTAGGTCGCGAATTCTCAATTCGACCCCAAGGCGATTCAAGCATGACCAAGAAATCCTTGGTGTTAATTACCACAGGCAAATCGCAAATCTTGAGGTTCTGAAACAACAGTGTCAGCGACCGTTGACTTTGACCGAGAAGCTCCTCTATAGTCATCTCATCACCGGTGACAAGGAGTGGAACCTAGAGAAGATTGAGCGCGGAAAAACAATTTTGGAGTTACGACCTGACAGAGTTGCCTGCCATGATGCTACTGCGACAATGACTCTCTTGCAATTCATCAGTGCAGGTCTCCCTCGAGTCATGGTCCCGACAACAGTGCACAGTGACCATTTGATCGTTTCAGAGAATGGTGCCGCTGAAGACCTGCAACGTGCGACATCTGAGCATGCGGAGGTGTATGACTTCTTGAGTAGTGCTTCTAGGAAATATGGTATCGGATTCTGGAAACCTGGGTCCGGAATAATTCACACTGTGATCTTTGAAAACTATGCAGTGCAAGTTCACCGCGTGGATAAATAACTTAGGAGTATACTGACTTGGCCCTTTTTATAGCCCTGGTGGTCTGATAATTGGAACTGATTCTCATACCCCAAACGCGGGTGGCCTGGGCATGCTTGGGATTGGAGTTGGCGGCGCTGACGCCGTGGACGCCATGTCCGGGATGCCATGGGAGTTGGTTGCTCCAAAGGTGATTGGTGTTCGCCTAACGGGCCAGCTCGGTGGTTGGACATCAGCGAAAGACATCATTTGCAAACTGGCTGGTATTCTCTCTGTATCTGGTGGCAAGGGCTCGGTGATAGAGTTCTTTGGGCCCGGCACTGAGACCTTGGGTGCAACTGCCATGGCTACTATTTGCAATATGTCTGCTGAAGTTGGCTCAACATCGTGCATCTTCCCATATTCGGAAGCCATGCGACGTTATCTTGATGCAAAGAACCGCGAGTATGTGTCGGAGGCAGCTCTCAAGGTCAAGAAGACCATTTTGACAGCCGACGAGGGCTCGGATAACTATTATAATCAAGTTATTGAGATAGATCTCGACACGCTTGAGCCGCACGTTAACGGCCCGTTCACACCAGACTTGGCGCACCCCATCTCACAACTGAAGATTGCTGTCACCGAGGAAGACTGGCCAACAACCTTGAGCCATGCCATGGTGGGAAGCTGCACCAACAGCTCCTATGAAGATCTTGACAAGACCAGGCAGGTAGTTGCTCAGGCGAATAGTGCAGGAATGGGCAAGTTCAAGGTTCCCTTCCTCCTGACACCCGGAAGTGAACAGATTCGCGCGACTGCGGAGGCAGACGGGATCCTAGATGAACTGCGGAAGGCCGGAGCTGTGGTGTTGAGCAGTTCATGTGGTCCCTGTGTTGGATCGTGGGACCGCAAAGATGTAGACGTAAAAGGAAAAGAGAAGAACTCCGTTATCTCAAGCTTTAACCGCAACTTCGTTGGCCGCCATGATAGCAATCCCGCCACTCATTCCTTCGTCACTTCACCAGAGATGGTTACCGCCTTCGCTTATTCTGGACGTCTGGACTTCAACCCTTTAAGTGACAGTATTCCTGTTGGTGATTCATCCTTCCGGTTCACACCCCCCACAGATTGCGAACTCCCTGCGCATTTCGAGACTGGGGAGGATACCTTCCAAGAGCCACCTCCCGACGGGTCCGGTCTATCTATTGCCTTAGACCCCAAATCAGATCGCTTGCAGCTCCTGACACCCTTCCGAACATGGCAACCACAGTGCGCCAATAAGATGGAGCTATTGATTAAGGTAGCTGGAAAATGTACCACCGACCACATCTCCCCTGCCGGTCCTTGGTACAAGTACCGAGGCCACCTAGAGAACATCAGCAACAACATGCTTACTACCGCAACGAATGTATTCCTACCCAACACATCACAAACCTTGGGTCACACAAGGAATCCTCTGACTGGCCAAGTCCAAGTAGTCCCAGAGGTGGGACGAGAACTGCAGCGTCTTGGTATTCGCTGGTGCATTGTCGGTGACCACAACTATGGGGAAGGTAGCTCGCGCGAACATGCCGCTCTAGAACCGCGTTTTCTGGGTGGTGTTGCGGTTATTGCCCGGTCCTTTGCTCGCATTCATGAGACGAATCTCAAGAAGCAGGGCATGTTGCCTCTGACTTTCCATGACCCCGCTGATTATAATCTGGTTGCGGAAGGCGATCGCATCACGCTCCTTGGAGTTGAAGAGGGGGAGTTCCAGCCTGGGAAGCAGGTTGTTATGCGAGTCCAACCTCGCCATGGTCAGGCTTGGGAGGCTCAGTTGAACCACAGCTATCACCTAGGGCAGATTTCTTGGCTCCGGGCTGGAAGTGCGTTGAACCACATCAAGGCCACCATGCTCCAGAAATGAGGCCTCTCTCTGGTTTTTAAGGAGGGGTTGGTTTTGTTTGGCTATTTCGTCGGTATATTTGTATATCGTAGCCCAGCAATTTGTAATTCAACATTACAGACTGTACATGGCAGTCGAGAAAGCTGTTTCTATTAAGCACATGGCACATTGCACCCAACTTCTAATGTTCCTTTATGGAATTGTAAAAATTATTCACCAGACCTCTCCTAACCAAGCCCGAACTATGGCAGACAAAGGGGAACCGTGTGTTAGCTCCTACTTAAAGGATTCCACAGAGGCCTCCAACGTCATATTTTGATATCGAAGCACGCTCCGTGGCTAGCCCTACTTGAAATCACTCAGGACCAACCGGAGCCACTCGCCAGCTCAACAGCTCAACAACTCCTTTCAGCGAGCCAGAATCCACCAAAATGGCCATACTACTAAGTTTCTGCATGCACATCTAGGGGGCAGCTATTTTATACAAGAGAATGTAACGCGCAGACTGAGAATAGATTTAGGGTGTCTATCTTTCATCTCTGACGGTTGAGTTGTCTGCGAGGACAATGATCATTCTGGCTGTCTGGGTCACTTGTGAAGTCTTTACTCGTATTATCTTAAACTAAGAAGTTGATAGGATTTAAGCAGAAGGTATGAAACGTATGGCCGTGCCGAAATCCGGTCTTAATTCAGTAGCCACGGCATAACATATCGTCATTAACATCATGAATGTTTGAGATTGATCGCGGCTATACAATGACCCAAGTGACCGGATCATGGGGGAGATAATAGATAGTAAAGAAGGACTACAGGCTATTTTTCGAACCTTCTTTTCAGTACATCGGGCAAGACCTCGGGGTTTATGTATACTGGTATGGGAGATACTCAACGGTTTGATGTGTGCCCTCTCTCTAGTATGTGACACTGTCGAGCCATTGAGTATCTGTTGAAATCATCCCATCCTACATGGGTGCCTTGTTATGGTGGCAGATTTGCCAATGCAGGTCTATAAAAGGCCCTGCTTTGCTAGTTTGAATAGCAGGAGTTTCTTCCTCCATCTCCCTGGTAGCATGTAGCCTCAAGACTATCTGAGCGTACAGAATGAATCCACTCTCGAATATAACCAGTATAGGACCGCAGATGTTGATTTGCGGTAGCTGCAATTGCAATCTCATATCTGTCTTGTTACCATTAATTCACCGCAATTGATCTTCTCCAGCGAGGAAGAGACTCTGGGGATACAAACTGAGAAAGCAAAGGCCTTTTATAAGGCCTGCATTGTGAAACAAGGGCTCAGTCTGGCACCGTAATAAGGATCAGCATCAATGTGGAATGGGACGATTTCAACAGATCTCTCAGTGAATTGGTAGAGTGCAGGGGAGGATGAATTGAAGGTAGGTACACACCTGTTCATAAAGGAAAATAATCGTTATCGGTAACCGCCTGAATCGATAAGCCTCCCCGCACCAGGCCATTTGGAAGTTGAAAGGTAAACAACTGAGAAATTACATTTCTCCGTTCTCACTTTCACTCCCATAGCGCGTTTCGAACCCGATGGAGGCTTCATTTCCTCTCTCACAAGGCTTGATCATGGACACCCTTGAGATATTGTGGCAGCTCGACACCATGGGCCGAGCCATGCAGTACCTCAATACTTCCAACACAGAGCCCTTCCGGCTCCAGAATTTCATCGGCAACCAATTCCTGGATAGTGCGCACACATCGGAATGGATCGACTCGCCGGATCCCCGCTCGGGTGATCTCTTATTGAAGGTACCTCGCAGTCCTGCCAACGTCGTCGAGTATGCCATCAATGTCGCTCATCGAGCTTTCACTGCATGGTCGCAGACCCCCTTTCAGGTGCGGGGTTTGATTCTGCTTCGCATTGCGTCAATCATGGAAGACAAGAAGGACATGTTTGCGATCTGGGAAAGCATTGATCAAGGCAAAGCTATCGGTCGGGCACAGCTTGAAGTTGACTATGCCATTGAACATTTCAGGTTCGTTTCGTCTCCTTCTGCATGTGATTTCATCTGACCTTCGTTCTTATTAGATTCTTCGCGACATACATTATGCACGACGAAAGTGCAGTACGTCTCCACAAAGGCGCAGCAGAACAGACTTTCATGCACAAGCAGCGAGTGCCGGTGGGCGTCTGTGCCATTGTCGTTTCGTCCGACATGCCGCTATACCTTTTGACATTGAAGATCGCTCCCTGTCTCGCGTTCGGGTGTACAGGTGTCGCCAAGCCAAGCGAGCGGACCAGCATGACGGCCTTTTGTAAGTGACTCTCTCATGTGACGGAATTACAGGAATTCACTAACAATGGATGATAATAGTGCTCGCCGAGGTGCTCCGTCAAACAGAACTACCAGCTGGAGTCATGAACATCATTTTCGGCGATGGACCCGGCACTGGTTCGACTCTTATCCGCTCGCGGCGTATTCAAGGAGTGTCGTTCACTGGAGGGACCGAAACAAGAATTCAGATTCGGAAGGACACTGCCGCCGACATTGTCAAGCACCTGTGTCTCGATATCAGAGGTAGTAGCCCAACCCTGGTGTTTGGGGATGTCGAAATCGAGCAGGGAGCTTCTGCGGCAGCATACGCGGCGTTCGAAAATAGTGGACAACTCTGCCGGAGCGGTTCTGTGATCTACGTCCACCGATCGATTTACAATCTGTTTTTGCACAAGCTCAAGACACACGTCCAAGACAAATACCGCTTGCACTTGGAACTCGGTCCAGTTGTTTCTAAGGAGCGTTATGCCAAGATCAGATCTCTCCTGATACAAGCTCGTGAAGAGAATGCCATGTTTGTGACTGGCGAGATCCCCAAGGAAGTTCCTAAGAATGGTTTCTGGGTCAGTCCCACGGTATTGAGCAACGTACGCACCAATAGTCGTCTGGCACGGGAGGGGATACTTGGTCCTGTGGCCGTTGTTTGTCCATTTGATGACGAGGAAGCAGTCAGATTGTGCAATGACAACCCCAATGCAGTGGGTGCTGTTGTTCTGACCGACGACCTGCGTCGGATGAGGCGAGTCATAGGACATCTTAATGCAGGGCTGATGTGGGCGAACTGCTGCCTTGGGCGTGAGTTTGGGGCGGGGTTCAACGACATCAGGGCGACTGGCTTAGGTCGTGAAGGAGGCGAGCGCAGTCGCGATGAGTTTACAAAACTGCAAATTATGCATTTTCCTGCTTACTAGCAGTGGAACGTGGATATTGCCGAAAGATCCCACGCAGATGCAGAAATAGGGGACGATGGAAGTGCGATCTCGGATGTTGCCGAGGATTGTCCTAGGAACATTAGTGCTTTTCGTGCATAGCAACCTCGAAGTAGTTCAGTCTTTATCAAAAACAACATAAATCGTGAAACATTTCCAAATAGGTATATATCAGTGCGCCTCTTGAACCGAAAAGACATGGGTATGTTGACGTTTCGTCGATTTTACCTCGTGTGGATTAAAGTGGGACACGCCGATAAACATGATTGGCTCAAACACAGAAGCGGGTCTCTGGGCCTTGATGCTGAGGTCACCTGATAATCCCGAAATACTTAGCTTATGCAACAATTTATACTACCTAGGTACATCCTACTCCATACTTAAGTCCGAGTTTACTCGAGATTTCAGCCATGTGGATCCTAGGATATCAACTATAGACCGATCATGGGTCAGTATAGGCATGTCGGGAAATATAGCGGGGCTGTTAATCTTACATTCGGTGCTAGAGCCCTATTAGAGGAGTTCGATGATGGCCTGGAAAAGGTAGGACCCCTGAAATGGAAGGAAAATCTTTGCGATTTTAGGCGGATCACCAACGGTTGAGGTTGACTCTCTGTTTTTGGTTGGAAGTTTTATCGAGATATATCACTCCGCTTATGGATGAGCTAGTGGTTGCGAGCGGATACTATTGCCTTGGTTTGGGGATTGGTGCTCTCTTCTCGCCTATACTGCTCAGATGACTGTCAATGCGTCCACAAAAAGTCCTTCTAAGGGCACGTCGTGAGCAGCCAGCTGAGTTGCAGGTTGTGTCTGGCAGATCTCGATGGGCCTGTTGGGCTGCAAGAATGATTTCTCCCGAATTGAAGCTGTAGGTACATATATTTCGTGGTTCCTGGTCGCAACTAAAATAATATACGCGGTAGTGAGGCACTGGTGTGAAGTTTAGTACTTATTTATCAGGGTTCCTTGGAGAGAAGCTCCCCTTCACTTTATCTTGACCCATCTCCATCCAAATGGCCTCATTTCCATGCCAGTCATTGCACTTCATAATTTCTTCTTCTATGCATCCATATCTTCCAAGGCTGTGCATTTTGCTATACGTAGCCCGCCCCTACTTCATATCTTAGAATAGCATGGTTCCAACAAGCAATTTTCGCTTCGCTTTGTTCGCCGAGAGCTCTTTGTGAGATTATTTTCGTACTCTTTGTCGCAGGTCTCTGCTTTCTTGGTACTAACCCATATCTAAACAATTGATATCTTCATGCCTTGTATGGGCTCTTGGGTTTTCTATTTCCGTCGAGGACTCGTTTCATTCTTCTTTTGATGGCCCCCATCCAACTAACCACAAAGGCCAATTCGCCAGGACTATATAATCGCAGAACTTCTCTCTCCTAATTACAAGTATTCATTCCAGATCAAATTGTTACAAAGCACAATCAACAAGACCCAAAGTCCTGTCTTTTCCGCACAACACAAGACAAAGCAAGACTCAGATTATATAATGGCATATCGACCAGCAGGTCTACGCAAGCCAGTAGCGCAACGTGAGCAAGTGCTAGGCAAACGTCGGCGCAGCCAGGACGATACCAGTGAGACGTCTAGCTCCACGACTCGGCGGCGTCTGACCACAGAATCCAAGGAATCTTCAGACCTCGCAGAATGCCCTCAATGGCCTCAATCCCCTATCCCGTATCCGATACCAGATGGCAGTCTGTCGGATTGCGAAATTGCCCTTCTGCCCACTAATTCTGTGACAGATGATAGACCCCCAGTGTCGGACGACCAAGTCGGTGAATATCACCTAAAAGGACATGCATACCAAGCATGGATTGCCGACCCAACTCTATCCGGATGCCGATGTGGACGAGCAAGAAAAACATTGTTCGAATTACTCAACGCCAACAATGAGACAGAGAGATTCACTTGTCCAGAGAACTATTTCGATGACCCGCCTCTATACATTCAAGAGGACTTGCAACAATTAGGGCTCCCAAAAAGACAAAAAAAGTACCGCTTCGCAAGACTATTACACTACGGTTATGACAGGAACAGCTACAAGAGGGAAAGCCAGTATCAACATTCCATTGCAGAAGGCGTTCTAATTGCTGAATGCATTTACAGATACACGGGGCCCCATTGGTCTAATATCGCTATTGCTCAATATAGCTTTGACCATCCCATCGATACTCTCAAATATCTTTATTTTACTAATGTCCAGAACGACGAGACCTTGCCCTATGTGCAGGAAATCCTCTACCCGAGACATGATGTGGACTGGCCCAAGCTCAATCAAATTGAGAGTCAAACATGGGAGTATGATACCGACGAGTATAAAGAGATCCTAGGTACAAAGCTAGGGAAGGCAGCGGCGTGCCTTGTGATAGGGGCTTGGGAGAGAGGTACGCATCGCATCGCCAGAATTCACACTCTCGGCCGTCAGTACGAGATACACCTACGATTTGATATAGAGGCATTGCCTACGTCGCTAACCGATTGACCGCACTGGTTAAATGTGTTTAGGTTCGACTCGCATGTTTCGTGTCTTTGAATAGTCCTTCTTTCGGGCGAGTCGCTATCACCTTTAAACTGAGTATTTGATATACAGGTGTCCAGGGAATGCAAACTACGTTACACGGTGAGTTGATGTGTGCTTTGGCAGTGGTACTCTACGATTGTCTTAAGGACTTTCCCAAATCCTCCAATTTCCTATGTAAGAATGGGCATATTTACCGATGGCTTTGGGGCCTCAGTACTCGCCTTATACACACCGTACATTGTGTCGCCACATTAGCCATCAAGTTCCTAAGGTTGCTGTAGCTGTGGGAAAGGTCCCCAAAGATATATTCACATCTTCAATGTGCCCATAAATGGCTCTCCTCCAAGGTTATCTTAGAATGATGACCAGTTACATAACGACTCAAACCGGCACAGAAGATCGAGGCTGATGACATTACAATCGTTGCGTCAGGGAACCATCGTAATCGGCGTGATCTAACCGAGCATATTTACAAGATCGAGATTGTTTGGAGTGCCTTCAACGGGCAGCTCTAGAAATTCTCACATGGTCTTACGTCAACACAAACATTCAGTCTGGTTGACAATCGTAGATCTAGTCAATCAAAGCTTAGGGTTCCTTATTTCTGCGATAAAGCCATAGCCCTTTGGTCTGAATATCACATTCTTTTGGCCTCTATCTTACGACGCTGCCTAAGTTTGAAGTAAACCGCCCCTTCCTAGCTATTCATCTGCTCGTTTGCCGGCCACAAGATCGCGATATAGGCCTTGCTTGAGAAGCCAGTTATGACTCACATAGTGGTGTATCCGCCATCGACGGGAAGTCCAACGCCACTTATCCACGAGTTCTCCTCGGAAACTAGGAACAAAGCGGCATTTGCAATATCTTGCGCTCGCCCCAATCCACGAAATGGGTGCAATCTTTCCACCACTGCGCGTTCATCGGTGGATAATAACGAGATAAATGCAGTATCAGTATCTGCTTGATTTAGCAATTGCAGCAAGTGTGGCCGTTAAAGCATACTAACATCCGGGGCATAGAGCATTCACATGTATGCGATAAGGGGCACAGTCTAGGGCTGCAGCCTTTGTGATGCCCATTACCGCATGTTTGGAGGCCACATAGCCCGTCAATAGGACTGACCCTTGCAAGCCAAAAACGCTAGACAGATTGAGAATCCAACCTCTATCTCCACAAGGTAAAGGAGATTGTTTAATCATTTGGGCAGTCGCATATATGCATCCCAAAAAGACCCCTGTGGAGTTAATGGCGATATCTTTGTCCCAGGTATCCTGAGGGAAGTCCCATATTGGTTTTGGATCTTTTCCCTCCCATGCAACACCTGCGTTGTTGACCATTCTGAAGTTCGTACTCCGTTAGTTACTGTGAATAAAGCAAAAGGAAAAAGTTCCAGGTGACTAACATGTCCAATCTGCCAAACCTTTCAACCGCATATTTAACTGCATTTTCCACATGCTCGGCATTGGTAACGTCTAACGTCAAAAACTCTGCAATACCTCCTTGCTGAATGATAGACTCATGAGTTGATAATGTATCGTCCGGACGAAAAGGAGGACACCCTTCATAAGGAACTGAATTCCCTTAGTGATTTCCATTTTGAAGATACAAATAGGTGCCTTTTGCCTATTTAAACTACTACCCTTCTCCTCGTTACAATATACAAACTTTCTTACCTCCACTACCGAACTGGCCTTCTCCGCTTCGTTACCTTCCTTATAATCTTTAGAGACGCGATATTTGAGACGGACCCTAATATTGTGCCTGATATAGTGTATAGCTTATGCCTTAGTGTTATAGTGTTCGTCTGTGCGTTGGCTATGTGGCTAGCTGTGTGGCGGGCTGTAGGAATTCCTGAGTGAAGGCCGGCTTGAAGTAGATCCAATTGTTTTTCCCTGCCAACTGGAACTATCACTAGGGCCTCGACTCAAGGCAAATTACGATTTTAGCCACTATGTTAGGCACCCCTGTCGATACTTCCGCTCTCTACAACCGCCCAGCGACTAGTTAACGTATTTCATAAGCGAGTGGGCCATATAAGCGAGTGAGCCACCTAAACCAACCTACTAATTTCAAATGCATTTATCTCGACCAAAACGCCATTAAATCAAATTTAAAAAAAATCATTATCTATCTAGATATATACCTCTTCTATGACCCTGATTTTTATATAGCCTATATATTAGTAAAGCCCTAGTTCTTAGCTATAAAAGTGGCGAAGGCCTTCTTCGCCGGGGGGGGAAAGGTGTTTCAACTACTTCTACCGGCTATATAATTAATATAGATACCTCTTAAACTAAGAGGCCTTCTATAGCTAGTATCTACTTCCTAGATCTAGCTCGCTTTTGCTTTTTCTTCTTATTTTTAACGCGTAAATCGCTCACTTCTTTCTCTAGTAGTGCGGCGGATTATATAGTAATCTAGTAGGCTTTTAAAACCTAGTAATAGTATAATTAAGTAGGCTAGGGGGGGCTTCTTAATCTTATATAAAGTAGTGCTTTTATTAAGAAGGCTTGCTTTTATAATTATATATAGTTCGAAGGTGTTTGTAGCTCCTAATCACTACTACCTTAGCTAAGGGGAGAGAGGGGGGGGGGTGGGTATAGGGATAGTAAGCCAGATATTAAGCTTCGAAATCACTTTCTTTAGTATAAAAGGAATTAAACTAGTAGATTAAAAGCTATTTTTAATAGTCCTTGATTTAAAAGCTTCTATTTATATAGTAGGATATACTTCGAGAAAATCTAATTTATTAATATAATTTAATCTATACTATATTTTTATTTTAACTATCTAGCTATATAAGCGTTTTAATACTATAAAATAGTCTATATCTAAAGACTATAAAAAGTAAGAGGAATATAGAGGTATATAGATGTTAGGCACTGCAAACTGGTCACAGTTAGGTTAGAAGGGTTCTGGGTATACTTACCTTATACCACTTAGGTTTCTAACGTTAACGATCTGTGCTCTTAACCGTACTGTTGCCTAACAGGCCTTACTACAGACTAGGTCCTTTTGAGGTATCGAGGAACGGTGCTAGGTAGAGCGCCGAATAGATCTATACCGGGGTATTAGTCTATCTATAAGTGTTGTTAAGTTATAATCAAGTAAGGGAGTCACTAGTAATCCAAAAGGTAAATATAAGTAATAATATATAATTGAAGACGAAGAACTAAACTAAGTATATAAATAAGTATCCTTATATATCCTTCGTTTCCTACTCCTAGCGTGACTCCCTAGAGTCACCGCTAGAGTCGCTATATACTCCTCTGTATACTTCTTAGAGTCGACGCGGGAGTTATAGTTATATATTCCTAGTTCTATATATAGTGATTCCTAGTATAGGTAATATCCGATACCTTAAAGTATATATATACCGGAAACCTCCTAGTAGTAGGTCTGATTAGGCTTGATTATACTTTTACTTACTAAGCGTGAATAGGTTTCTCTTTCCTAAATACCTAGGGATACCAGAGTATTAGGTACTACACGTGATCTGCTAACAGATAGATTGGTTGGCTCTTAGTGGCCTATCTATATACCCAGTGGGGTACTATCGATTGGTGACGGGTAGTTCCGTAACAATAGATCGGTATGATTTTATTTTCTTTATAGATTTTATCAAACTTTAGGATTAAATAACTTCTATAGCCGTCGAGTATTAAAAGCCGATACCCCCCTTTTCGCATATAAAAAAGTAATAAGAATAAAGAGCTTTTCAAGCTAGTAAAGTCTAATTTTATTAGAGGTCTATCTATTAAGACTAATCTTAAATCGCTAATCCTCCGGGAGGCCGTCGAACTAGGATTTAATAAAAACTTTACCTTTAAAAATCATATATAGTGGGAGGACCTAACTAGGAGCATTTATATACTTAATAACTATTACCTATTCTCGATTTCTAGATTATAAAAGTACTCGCCGACCATAGTATTCACTTCTCGAAATCACTCATAGTAGTAGTTAAACCTATAGCAAAACCGGTCTTACCGAAGTTATAAATATTGCCTAGGTGAATCCTAATGTAAAGATATACAGTCTATAGGTGTAAGGCCTGTTAACCGGGTAAGATATAATGGCTGTGTAGAGGGGATCAAATATATTATCTCTATATGCCAAGACTAATTCTTGTCCTAATTTTGGGGGGCCGGGGCCCCTAGGCTTATAAGGGGGATAGCGTGCTAAGAATTAGAGCCGGTCACCTAACGAATCCCGCTCGCTTTAGCTACGTTACCTATCTAACACGGCTATATTAGCTAATCCCGTTTTATAATTAAAAGGACCTTTATCCTTTATAATTATCCTCTCTCTTCTAGGAGGATATCCCTATCCGAAATTAGATATAGTTTCTTAAAAGGGGTATAATAATAATAAAATAATAAAGTATTAGGGATAAACCGAGGGTGGTTTATAATAAAGTTGAAACGAAACGGACCGCGTTGAATAGTGGCCAAAGGCGAAACAACTCTAGCGCTAGTGCCCTTAGTAAAACCCCAGTGCCCGCAGTCGTTCTCTCCAAAAATCCTGTTCAGATCCAAATCAACCCTCTTCAGTCATGGCGCCCTTGGGAGATGATACTATAGATCGATCACAGTGACGACCTCAACGACCAAGCAATCCTAATCTGGACCGAGTTTCAAGTTTCCAAGGGACTGGAGCTGGATACCGAATGGGCTGGAAATTTCCTGCCACTGCTTCGGGCCCCAGGGCACGAGGGTTCCGGGTATGCAAGAGTGCAGGAGCGCCCGGATACAATTCTTCTAGTTACAGGTGAGTTGTGTATCAACCGGGAATCAAAGGTCGTCCCGCTAACTGCCACCAAGCATGGGAGAGAGCCTCGGATATGAGGGCATTCATGGCCTCGCCTTCCGCCCAGCTCTATCGGGAGAACCTCGAGGCTAGAGGAATCAGAGCTACGTCCTCTCGTGAGACATTTTCGCAGAGGAGCTCCGACTATGTGGGCCCCAGCTGGTTTGATGCGTTAACGTGCTCTTACGTTGAATTGTTCTGGATATACTTTTCGACACCGGTGACCGATGCCCAGAAGACTCGGATTTCGGATTTGATTGGTATTCGTGAACCGGCTGTAGGGATTGGCGGTGTGCGGCATGGTGTGAAGCGTTGTCAAACCGGCCTTCCATTAAAGATATGGGCCATTGGAACAGAGCTCGTGCATGGCCAAGAAGCTCAGTTGATGCTATGGCCGCACTTCTGGACGGACGCAAAGAGCGCCGAGTATAGGCATGTTGGGAAATATACCAACAGTGGCTATCTCATGTGGGACGCGAGAACCCTACTAGAGAAGTTTGGTGATAAGCTAGAAAGCGTCGGAGCCTTGGAATGGAAGGAAGAGTTTTGTGATTTCAAGCCAATCGCTCTTGCTTGAATGTCTTTGTTTTTGATTTGAAATTTACTCTTTGCTATTGGTAGCGACTACTACTAAATTCCTCATACCCTTAATAGAGCAACTCTCACGATCTTACTTCATATTCTACCGTACAAAAATTATACAAAACAAACCAGCGACAAACAAGTGAAAACGAGCGAGGACAAGTGTGAAGTCCCAAAGCGCTTTCTATACAACTATATATAAGAAAGAAGCAAAAAGGCAGTTTTTAAGGCCCTATCAAACTTTGAACAGTGATTGTGTACCAAATTTGTCGATTTCGCTTTCTAGAAAATGTCTATTTCCATTTTCGTCATTTGCCTATATCGCCACGAGCCGGGCTACACCAGTATCGAAGCTCCACCGCTTCCGCGTATTCTTATTCCATATAGTCTACAGAAAATACCAATACCCCACGCTAAAGAAGACAAATGTCTCAGGATTTTGGCGTATAATATCCTGATATTTCATCCCATCCCAATATTGCCTAGTTTTTTCCTCTTCTTTCTTCGACGGCGTACCATTAGGCTTCTTAAGCGCAGTTTACATCTTACTCCATTCGTCTTCAGGTTATCAGCGTTAGTCTGACCTAACATATCCGATAAGAACTTACAAGTGTAATCTTATGTTTTGTTAGTACCAACGGCGAGGTGGATAAGCTCATGGTAGAGAGTTGCGCTTCGCGGGATAACCTTCGTAATTGACATCCTTGCTAAAGGCTTATTTTCTCCCAAAACCTCGGTACTCAGGTCGTATTCGGAAGCAAGAGGGCAGAAGGTCATCGTAGAGGGCTTCGTTGTTTGTTACGTTGCTCCCAAGCCGCCGTTTCCTGGTGCGCAGTAAGTTCGCCCATCGTAATCAGAGTCAAAAAGAAATGAAGCCAAATCTGGTGACCAATAAGGAACAAGGCCAGTGGTCTCTTGCATGTTCGTGTTCGGGTTAGTCCAAAACAAGTATTGTTTGTAAGCTGGCACTTCCTCAAATGTAGCAGGATGCAACGTAACCCTATCGACATCAAGTTCCATCAAATCGTTCCCATTCGAATCCCAAGCCACGTCACTCCTCGGAACCTTTTCGAGCCATGTGTCACCGCAGTAGAAATGTGGCGTGCCCCTCTTGAGCGGCTGCCCATCGAGAAATGTCCTCACTGCTTTGATGCTGTCTTAGTTGGGGTCAGCAACTTAAGCTGGAAGGCTGTATAAGTAGCGAGAAACCCACCCTTCACTACCTTTACCTTGGCCGTCTCCGTTATCTTCATGTAAAAATAGGTCTGGAGAAAATCCCAGGCAACCGTTCTGGTTGGGCTATCGGTGGAACTTCCGGCATCCGTGAATACCTGGAGGCCAGCATCAACCATGTCACTGGTCTCGGCTAACCACCTTGGAAGTATTTTGTCGAGATACTTAGCACAGCCACCAAGGTTGTCCGTGTCACTTCCAGCCTCGTTCTTTTTAAGCTTGAACAAGGCATCCATGCCTGGATGTCACCGCAGATAACCACACAACCCGCACTGGAGAGCTTCATTGAAATGGCGCGACCGATACCGTTTGACGCACCAGTAACAATAGCGATTTTTCCTTGAAGGCTCATTTCGGCGTATTTGTAAGTTGAAAGGATGTGAAATAGCTGTGCTGTAGTATGATAGAGATGATAGGGATAACAGTGCTTAATGTAGGACATATATAGTAGTCATTCCAAGTTACAACCGGTCTTTCCTTTCGTTAGGTGGCTGAGGCATAGCCGAGGAGCTTCTGGGATCTAGGATAACTAGTACGTTATTACCCCACATAAGAGGCCCAGGCGGAAATGCCAGACAGGCGTGTCCATCGGGTCATGTACAAGAGTGGTATAGTAGCAAAGTAGCTCGCATTAGACAGAACTTGGGTCTGGGAGAATGCTCATTCAATGAAATCTACTGGATGCCCCGCAGACGGACTTAGTTACTCCGATTCCTTGGCGTTTCGGTGGGTGATATTCCGACATCCAGGGATATATCCCATCCCCACAATAGGTCGACATCCTCTTAAGGTATGCCGAGCTGCCGAGGTAATGATGTCCAGCAGTTACCTATTTACATAGCTTAACAGGATGGAGTAGGTAAAGGTAAGTTTCGTTATATTGAAGAGCTACCGCTTATTCTGTGATTTTAATCCCACCTTGACGTATATGTGGATGCGAGGTGGTCGTGGATCGCATCGGATACAATGCCAACCAGGTCCCGAACCCGAAAAACAACAAGCTATATACTAAAATGGCTAAATTGTGCTAGAATTAAGATTGGAGATCCCAGTTGTTTATCAATGCGTTTGTTCCCAATCCCATTATATGCATATGCATAGAAACATTTGAATGCGTTAATGGACAACGTGCTATCCCTACTTCAGCTATGAAATCGACTGATCTCCAGTATAATCCGAAATTTGACTCCTGCCAAAGGTAGACTAGCGTCCTCAACTGTATATGTATGCAGTTCGACAATGTCTATCCTATTAAAAGGCAACTAGCAGGATGTTTAAAATTGTCAGATTACTGTAATCCCAGCGATTGAATTTATCGAGACACTACGATGCCAATTCATAGTCGGGCATGCTTATGTAGCCTATTGGACGTTATTCTCCGGTGGACTTGTTGTTGCTGGGACCCTGACGCAAGACACTCGTCAACCCGGACTAAAACCCGGGCTTCTTGCCAATACGCCTTTTGGTTAACACTCTTCATCTCCTTGAAGGGTATAAGTTTTGTTTCCATCATGCTATTCTCCATTGCCATAGCTTTTGCTCTGTTGTTTCCCCCATTGGCCTTCGGACAAACTGATATTTCCACGAAGCCCCGTATCTACCCAAACCAGGGTTTCCTGTCTCACAATGTGGAACTACGGCTTGAAGGTACATGTCAAAAACTTAATAGGGAATAGTAAGTGTCCGTATTCTTCTGTCTTTGGCAAACAGGACTGATCTCTGCCAGCAAACACAACGTCGGGTCCGTATACATCCCCTGTGAGGCGGAAGCAGGCAAGAAAAATATGTGCACGCTTTACAGGTAAATACAAGTGATGTTCTAAACCTAGGTAGTGCGATTGATGCTAATCATCCGAGTTCAGGGATAAGAAATGCGAAAATGAAATAGTTGCTTTCGACCGCTCCCATGCTTCCATGTTCGCGGCATCTAAATCAGAAAAGCGCCCAAAAGCCTATGTCGGCGGTCGTGTCGAGAGTATGAAGTGCCAGGTTGTTGATATTAACCACCCAGTGGCAAATACAAATGGCCATATATCAACTCAGCACCAATACAAATGTCCCGGAGATTCCTGTTCGTCTAATGGAGATTTCTCATTGCCTACGGAGAAAAGGCATTGCATTTCAGGCAGATGCCAACGAACATAACCGGCCTCACCTGGGAAACCTAGCAATGCCCAGCTTGTGAACTCTGTTATTCTCATCCATGCCGGACAGAAAGAAAGGAAGATTACTAGGACAGGCATCCTGAAGCTGTGACATCTCATGAGGATATACCTAGATACCTAACGAGCACTACGTAATGGGATAGCGCTGTCGCTCAAGTTAATTTCCTAATTTCTAATTGAATAGTATGTATAGTCTTAGCCGAGGTGGCTGTCGCGAATTATAGGATCTCGATTGGATATAGAGGCATTCAGGGAATAGAGTCAAAATATGTGGTCGATTGACGTAGGTTTTTGGGCTCTTCTTTCATGTAACCCCTTGCCGTAAAAACTTCTGTTCGTAAGAAAGCAACTGGACGATTATGATGAAGTTATTATCTGACTATGTTTCCGATCAACGAAACTCCAATTAATTATCTATTTTGCTAATCCGCTGACGAATGTTCATCTGATACATCGCCGTCTTGCCGGCTTGCACGGGGCGAAAGAGGCGATGTTGGGGAAAGAGACGCCCACGATGGTGACCTAATAGGGAGGTTCAAGCCAAGACCTTGGACACCTGCAGGACCAAATCGGGATGCCGAGCCAGGAAATGCGCCTTTCATGGCAGCTTGGGAGTCGGATCGCAGACCAACTCGGGAAATTGCGCGACGGAGCATCTCACCTGAGGCATCCAGGGCAATGAGGAAGCGAGCCAGCTCAGCACACAGCTCCCAGTCTCCCTTCTGAGAGGCGAGGGCAATCAAACGAACAACGTATTCTTCGATGCGGCCATCATGCCCTTGCTCCTCGTCCTCGAAGGCTTGCAGTACAAGAAGATATCCAACTGCAGTTTTGAGGGAGTCAAGTTTCAAGGCCTGTTCGAATAGATCCTTGGGTGGAGGCAGGTAGGTGAACAGTGTCCGCCATGATCGGAGCTCAGTTTTCCGTGTGCATTGTACAACAATCTCGAGGTAATCCTTGGGGGGAAGTGAGGCTTGGAGGAAAGCAATGACGGTTGGGAGTAAGGGTTCGGCTCGTGCTTGCGGATCCTCGCTTTTACTTGCTCGGCTCCCATTATCCACTTCGTCGTCCAGCACGTGATGAAGTAGGATTTCCAATCCATGAGCGAAGTAAGACAAATGTGAAAAATGGCGACAGAGGGCGAGAGCCGCAGGTATTCCGACACTGGCCAGGCCATATTGGAGGAAATATGGTAAGAAAAGGTGAGTCTGAGGTGCACAAGTCAGTACAAAATGTTACCGATAGAGATAATAACTTACCCGGATGGCGAATTTCAGAACAGTGAAGGTCACATCGCGTCGTTGCATCATTTCCGATTCAACGCCAAGCACAATGCCTTTGTTCAGTAACACAGACAATGGGTAAAAGTCCAGGGGGATGTTGAGTGGTGCCGGCACCATCTCTTCCCGCAAAACATCTTGGATATCATTCCAGGCTAGCAAGTCTTGGCCACGGAACATCCAAAGAGAGTCCCGGAGCGACAGACTACTGTGAGGTGGTGCCAGTGCCATATCAACCGAAGGACTAGCAGGTAGGGATTCATCAACCTGCGAGGAGAAATTGAAAGAAATTTGGTCCCGCATCAGGATATAATACTCAACATCATGTGATATGATGCGCATGTCGTATTTGAGGTCGCCGGCATCTGAGACCGTGGGCTGCAACAGTACCAAATTGCCGTCCACAAGAAGAAGCACGGATGCGACCTTCACGTCTTGAGATGGATCACCGTTTCCTTCTTTATTCTCAGTAATATATTCAGATAACGGCAAAGAAAACAAGCTAACTCACGTATCTGCTCCTCGGGCAATACCCAGCTGATCGATCGGACGCGAGAGGGTGCCCGGACAATCCCATTGAAAGCGATCTGGCCAACGGGAACAAGAGTAATCTGGGGCTGGGTCGAATTAATGATATAATGGTACAGAATGTTATCGTATGTATAAACCAAGAGAGAATCTTCCCCAGAGGGTCCAATGAACACAACTGGTGACGGGAGATATTCGATGAACATAATCGAATTGTTGCCGAGAGAAGCCTCGCGCGAATAAAGACGAATCTTTCGATCGAAGTCAGCCATAAATAGAACTAATGTAGGAGAAGTATCGTACCTCGTATGACCCGTCACTCTCCACCGCTGCGATAAGGATGTGGCCATACCAACACATACCTCCGCGCACAGCAAATGAGTTTTCGGCTTTTGAATCCTCGAATACTTTCCATCGGCCACTGTTGACACTGTAATGTGCAAGACCACGCCGACCTGCAATTGCAACATACCGTCCATCCTGAGACACGACACAAGATCGGATCGGCCACTGGGAATGAAGATATGCCGGAGGATACTGACCATGATGCCACAGTGAATCCTTCCCTGATATCGTCATGAGATCTGGAAGATCGTGACCGCGGTAGAGAATGAACTCAGTACCGGTCTGCAACAGGCCTCTAGCCAAGTTTGCAGCGGAAAAACAGCCAGTTAAAGCACTGCGAGCTGTCTCCAGAACCCATAGGCGACGGTCGTTTTGCCCAGACAGAATGATGTCCGATCCGCCGCCAATCCAACACCCGTCTGACACCCCGGTTAACCAATCCTCCGAATTGGCGGTCGCCAACGTGGCGTCCACTGAAAAGCTATTTCCTCCAGGTTTCCCAAAGACACTCCATGTTGTCCAGCCATTTTCGTAACCGGCAAAGAGACAATACCCATCCGGGGAATAGGCCATGAAAGTCAAAGCCCCGGTGGTTGTGGGCGATGCTGGTAGATGGAGCTTTTGCGAAAGTGGAATGTTGCCCACGTAATCTTTTGCAGTGTAGACCAAGACATCGCCATTTGAGCAGCTCACAGTCAATAGAGAGAAACGTGCATTTACGGCCACCTTCACAGCCTTTTCGCTGTCATCCTTCGGATTGTGGAAGCAATGTCCGTGGAAGAGTTTCTTGGCTGCTTCAGGATCCTGCTGTGAGCCCGCATCTCGTTGCACAGCATATGCCTGGCCGCTGCTGGTAATCCAAATGAGAAGATTCATCGCACGATCGTATACCATGTCCACGATCGAGACCTTCTTCGAGATCCCTAGAATGCGACTCAACAGCTCGGATGTGGTTTGTGCTCCTCCCGCCTCGGGCGTCCATCGAATGCACTGTATAGCGGGTGGTTTCACAGTGGCGACAACAAGTTCTTGATCTAGCGCCAGCGCCTTGACGATTCCCGACTCGATCTTGATCGCCATTCGGAAGCGGATGCTCATGTCCCCAACCACATTGGCCTCCTCAACTGCCGAAAACCGGGCCAATTGTTGACGATGATGGTGTGTAGGGTTATCGAATCGCTGCTGGTAGACTTGAGTTGCTGAATCCGATGCCACCGAGTACGTAAGTAGGTACCCATTAAGGGTCTGTACAACCAGGATCGTCGAATCTGGGTGCATAAGGAGTGAAACGTTCGGACCATAGGTTTTCAGCGAGAATCGAGATCGAGTGATTGCTGTAACTACTGCTGTAGGCTGCCGGAATTGTCAGTCACCAGATCAGATTTCCCCATGCACCATAACATCACTGCCGACATACCCGAGTTTGCCAAAGAGCAATCGATGATTCTGACATTGTGACAAACATCTGACCAGATCGAGAAACACAAATACCCCTGATAGCTTCATTTCCCCATTCTGATTTGTCTGTGTCCGGGGATGAGTCGGTTTGCGACTCATGGGGCTGGGTGTCTGCAGACTCATGTTGACCGTCATTCCCTCTTGTTTCCACATTGTCGTCGATAGTATTTCGATCAGTAGTTTCAACGGCATTGTGGATTTTGCGATCGTCGTCAGAGGCATAGGCAATATCGGGTCCATTGACCGCGTAGACCCTCGGAACTCCATGAGGCCAGTACATGGCTCAGGTCAGGTTCAGGGGTTAAGATGGATAATGAAGCTCACATGGAGTCATCTCCAGGGAACCAATTCTCCGTCAGCAACGCAGACAAGAACCCCCCCCAAAGCACAAATTCGAATGTAAAGAAATAAAGTCCAAGCAACTTGCATGGAAACAGATCGGGGAAACGATAAGCTACGATCACGTGCAAAAGCACTTCCCCCGCATTGCCTCACCTGTTTTTTTTCTTCCATCTCGGTCACTCCTGAACGCTGTTTATCTTTCATTCACAATATTTATTGAAAGGTTGCTACAATGGTAAGCTTCTTGCGTGTTGTGATCAATTCACGGTACTAATTTATGGCAGGCTCCAACAGAAAGCAACAAGCGTTTGGCCTTGGCCATCATTGATTTCCTCGGCTCCAGCCTGAAGGATGGCACCCTCACCGCCGACGACGCCGAGTCCATTGAAATCGCCCAGTCTTGTATCGCGGATACCTTCAAAGTCGACCCTACCGATGAGGCTGCTGTGAAGGATGCTGTGGGAGGACAATCCTTGGTCGGAATCTACAGCGTCTACGAGAAGCTGCGCAACAAGTCGACCCCGCAATCCACCACCGGAGCTCAGGCTTCCCAGGAAGAGAAACCGAAGGCTGGTGTGCCCACACCCGAATCCGACAAGCTGAAGTCCGAGGGAAATGCTCTCATGGCCAAGAAGGACTACGCCGCTGCCATTGAGCAATACACCAAAGCTCTCGAGATTGCCCCGGCCAACCCTATCTATCTCTCCAACCGCGCCGCCGCGTTTTCTGCTTCGGGCCAACACGAGAAGGCCGCGGCAGATGCGGAGGTTGCTGCTGCCGCCGATCCCAAGTACTCCAAGGCATGGAGCCGTCTGGGTCTCGCTCGCTTCGATATGGGAGACTACCATGCTGCCAAGGAAGCCTACGAGAAGGGCATTGAGGCAGAGGGAAATGGTGGCAGTGACGCCATGAAGCGTGGTTTGGAGACATCGACACGGAAGCTTCAAGAGTCCTCCCGGGCCACCGAGCCCCCATCTGAGGAACTGGACTCTGCTCCTGGCGCCTCGCGTGGTGCTGGCGGTGGCATGCCTGACCTGTCTTCCCTGGCCAGCATGCTTGGTGGTGGAGGCGGCGGTGGTGCTGGTGGTATGCCCGACTTGGGCTCCCTGATGAGCAACCCCATGTTCTCCAGCATGGCACAAAATCTCATGAGCAACCCCGATATGCTTAGCAACCTGATGAGCAACCCCCGCCTCCGCCAGATGGCCGAAAACTTTGGCCAGGGTGGTGGCATGCCTGACATGTCTAGCCTGATGGGCGATCCCAACCTCGCTGATATGTAAGTTTGGACTATCTAGACTTCGGGAATCACATTACTGACAATAGGCTCACAGGGCTCGGAACATGATGGGCGGTGGTGGTGCCGGTGGTGCCGGTGGTGCCGGTGCTGGAGACCAGAAGTAAATTTCTGGTTCGATGATTGATGCCATGAAATTGAAAGACGCAATCTGATATACCATGTAGCAAATCCACTTTTCAAAGCGGTTCCTTAGAAAGAAAAACAGAGTCATTTTATCTGCTCTTATGCATGTCCACGTGTGGTAGATACATCTCCACCGACATATATACCTCGGTTAAATGTCGATTGAAAGCATCTTCCAGAGTCCGTCCATTTGTACTGGATATGATTCAACCCGCTAAGTGCGAATCAGCATCGCATATCTTACCAGGCTACAACGTTAGTGTCGACGTCCTCGTAGCTCCTCGTCCCCACGTTGTCGTCCTTGGGTCTTTTGCATTTTGCGTGTTGCGCTGAGTCTTTGCGTGTTTAATCTTCGCCCTGTTGAGATCTGAGATCCTTCCTGGCTTTTAGGTATTGGCCTCTTAACTCCAGGGAGCTATATTATATGGTTTAATGGGAGTAGATCATTATCGTGGTCGTGATATGGCTTGATATCTGTTCGTTCACCCTTCTAGATAATAACTAGTTAGTTACTGGTGGTTCTCTGGTGTCTCTTTATACCGTGGGCTAGAGCCATGATATGGTGGTTCATCCAATGATGGGCAGAACAAGATGGACTCTAGAAACGGAAATTTTCAATTGCCAGACTATAGTTATATTTACGCTAATTGAAGCATTTCCCTTTTTTATATATGTCTCTATAGTAAAGCGCAAACTTCGGAGACAATTGCTAGCCGGTATGGGATGTTGAACTGTGCGTAGCTCGCACTTCCAGTGTTGGATGTGAAGTACACTATGTAATTCACTTTTGTGGTAGCCTTGGAACCTTCCAAGGTTGGAATCTCGGAAATCCGGGGAACGCTAAACCAGATTAGACCAACGCCGTCGTTTCCCCGCACTCCGGTAAGTTCCAGCCCGGTACTTGTATCGCAGTGGAATGATTGGAGCATGCAGCTCCTATCAAGTCGGAAGCCTCCGATAAGATGGACAAACCGTCGGATCTGAGTTCTCTTCTTGCTTGTGACACCTTTTTATCACCCCCAAGATGAGCACCCCTAGTCGTGTCTGTGCCCGTTGCTCTCGTATTGTCAGTACATATAACCTTCAATGAATATTTGTCTGGCTCTAATGTGTGATAGTAGAAGCAACGATGCGACGGCAAATTTCCTTGCGAGCGCTGCAAGCGTATGCGTCCCCTCCCTGCATGGAGACATCCCACTTCAAGAACTAATATCTTGGCTACAGGTCTCGGCCATGTCTGCAAACCAGCTAGTTCCGGTAGGGATACGACCACCCGACGGCCCCGTGCATCGCGGTCCCGCGGCGGCTGTCTCTCCTGCAAGGCGAGGTAAGCTACTGGAGGTTATGGTTCCTTCCGTCGGAAGCTGATCGGATTTAGGAAGAAGAAATGTGATGAGTGTCGTCCTACCTGCAGTGACTGCCGGCGTCTGAATATCCGCTGTCAGTGGCGGGAAAGTACACCAAATGTCGAATTAAACAGCCCCGCAATCGTTACTTCTTGTTCTCCTACCTCCGATGCGACGGAGCCTGCTGATACAGATCCGACTAATGACCCCGATGACGGTCCGTCCATGCTTAGCCCCATTAGCCCCTGCGAAGCAGAGGAATTCATTGCCACACTCTTTCCTCACCCATTCCCAAGGCAGAACTCTGTAGCTTTGCCCCTGGACCTGTCGCCTGTTTCAGTGAACCCACATCTCCGCACGGAGGAAGACAGGTCACTATTCAACCACTATATCCGCGTTGTATCAAGGGCGCTTTGTCGATCTCATGATTCGGATCGGAACCCGTTCCTTGTCACGTTATTACCACTGGCGGCAGTTTCGGATACGGTCACGAGTGTTATTTTGAGTTTAAGTGGCTGTCATTGGAAGAGGGTCCATCCGGCTATCTGGGGAAGTGCCTTGAATCGCCAAGGCAAAGGTAGGATATCTCCATTGACCGGGCTTCTACTATTGGCTAATACTTTCCAGCATTAACCCAAGTAAACCAGCTACTGGGTTGCTCGGATAGGCAATCTATTTTCGAAGCATGTGCTACAGTGCTCTTGTTGTGTTTAACCGAGTTGATTGATGGCACGTCCCGTGTCTGGAAATGGCACCTGAAGGCTGCTAGTGTAATCCTGAAGTCTCACCCCTTCCAGTCGCTGGTTTCGTCGGATGAGTGGGCATTCTGCGTCAGTCTGTTTCGCTATTTGGATTCCATGTCGACCATCTCTCGTTGCAAGGCACCCCTGCTGCAAAACAGCGATAGCATGACGGAACTCACGAGCTCCTTCCGGCGCAGCAGTTTACCGGAGCTCGACAACAGCAAATCCACAGATGCCATATATGGCATTTCGCCTGCATTATTCGATTTGTTGGGCATGGTCAATCTATTGGCCAATCATCGCAGCAGGCGCGTTGATGAGCTATCCGAAATTGGCTTCCGAGCGGCAGCGGCGCACATTGAAAATCGAATTAACGAGTGGCGCGCTGATTACGATTCCGGAATTTCGTTTGTCGATCCTGCGTCGGACACTGACCGCGCTACTACTGCCTTTGAATGGGCGATCCGGCTTCGACTACACCAAATTGTTGAGGGCTATGATCTTATTCATGAATTAGTGGAGCGATCGGTTGTCACTATTCTTGACTCTGTACAGCAAATCCCATATGCTAGCAGGGTCGAGGGGTGTTTGCTTTTCCCGCTTGTCATTGCTGGATCCAGTAGTATTAGCGTCGAGCGCCGAATGATAGTGAAAGAGCGGCTGATGGTGATGGAAAATACGTTGGGGTTTACCCACATCCACCATGCGCGCCAACTGTTGGAGACTGTTTGGAAGGGTGGAGACAATGCTCCAAATGCGAACTGGGCTTCTGTACGATATAGCCGGTTTCCTGGTGTAGTCTTCGTCTGACTTCGTCCACACTTTCGCGTTTGGTGTAAATTTAGGATGAATGGTTAGTTATACTTTGACAAATACATTGAATTTCGTCCACTTAAAGCACGTATGAAAGGACTTCCAACATGCAATATCACACCCTGGCTTCCCCTCGCTCTCTAACCAGCTCCACCAGATGATCCCTCATGTTGTATCCGCAAACCTCCTCAATAGTCAACTTGCCTGGTCGATCTATAGACGAACTCCAACCAATCCGCTCCTTGAGGTTCTCACGAGCTCTGAAGCTCGCTTCCTGTACACGCGTAGCCCTCTCTTTCCGCATCTTTTCGTAAAGAGCAAGTCCCTCTAAGACCCCATACTCCTCTCTGAAATTCTTGTGAAAGACAAGACCCAGGGCCCCGGCATCCTCAAAGGCCATACAGGAGCCTTGTGATTGATCAGGCATCATGGGATGAGCTAGAAGCGTGTTAACGTACTCCGGCCTTTCGAATCAACAAAAGACACTTACCGGCATCCCCAAGCAGGCAAACCTTGCCTTTCACCCAGTAAGGGTAGGGCTGGTGCTTATACACTGGACTATATGTCAGCACTGAATCGTTACGTAAAAGTCCGTATCTTACATCGCCACATCTTGATATCCTCGGCATTGAGCATCAAGGTCTTCATTCTTGGATCGAGATCTGGGAAGGTATCCACCAACTGCTGCGGCGAAGCACTAATGTTCCAGCCATCTTCACGCACATTATTGTGGGATGCTGGGTAGAAGCAGTAACAGCTGACGACTTCGCCGTTGCTGCAGGGCGACATGACAATCTTGTTGATTCCCATTCCGCCCCAGTACTCGATGGCCTCATTTGAGATATAATCTTCCAATCCGAGGGACCGCAGTTTATCAGCCCCAATAATGCATCGGTAGCAGCACGAGGTGGACATCTCAAAGTCTGGTGTGATCCCGATCTGCTTTCGTGTGAGAGACTGGTATCTCGAATGTCAGCTTCGCGACGTTAATATTTCAATTCTTCGGCCGTACCCGGATACCATCAGCGGCCACAATAATGTCGGCTGCCGCTGTAGCGCCATTCTCGAATTGGATAACACCGTCCTGGGCATTGACATCGGTCGCTTTGAAGTTCACCTTCAATTCGCACTTTGGACCCTCCCCGGGCGCCTCAAATGCCGATTTGAGGAGTTGTTTGTGAATGTCAATGCGGTGAAAGTTGTTGTAGTCCTATCCCTGTCAGCGTCAACTGTTCCTTGACTTCATAGTTGAGACTTACTGTGCCAAACTTGGACTTGTAATCGCCAAGCGGGTATGTGCTTTGCACCTCACCATTGGACCAATCGTGCATTATAAGTTGTTTAAGAATAACCTTGTCGAAGCATTAGTTGTTTTCCTCGCCAAATTCTCCGAGACATACCGGCTTAGCTGCCTTTACGTCGACTCCCCATTCTTCCAAAAAACGAGATCCGTTCGACGCCGCACTGAGTGACGCGCCAACTTCGCCTGCAAAATCATATCTCTCATAAACGGTGACGGTATGGCCTTGACGACGCAATGCCACAGCGGCTGCGAGACCGCCAAGGCCGGCGCCGATAATTGCGACTTGAAGAGGTGAGTCGGTACGAGAGGGCATGATGACTTGAATCACGGATGGTCCTACAACCCATGAGACACCTCTTCATCTCTCATAATATATACTTCCATCCCATCGTCTCTCAATTACGTCGGATCGCATGGTCTCACTTGTTTCGGCTTCTCTTCTGGTATCTCGCGATAAGCGACGGCGAGGGGGCTTTATCTATCCGACGGCTGCATCCCTTGGCTTCTCCACTGCTGATCTTTGCCGTTTTGCATTTTTACTTTGGCGCGGACAGGCCAGTGGCTGCAAGGGTATCATCATGCGGAGACAGAAGGTTTGGGCAACTTGTTGAGCTGTTATCTCGCGAAGGCTGACATAGCATCTATGCTCGTTCATAAAGCCAATCCGCCAACCGATAATATGCTTGGATTGGCGTACCCAGGTTTTCACATATTCTTCATCCTTTCAAAGCAACTGAAATGATGGATAAAAACATCAAGCTGGCTGATAAATATGACCCTGCTGAGGATTGTGCTCTGGGAAGCATTGCAATGGACGACAAGAAGTTGCTTCGCAAGCTTGACTGGCACATTCTGCCCCTTATGTTCATGACTTATTTCTTGCAGATGATTGACAAGATATCCATCAACGTATGTACACCAGTTTTCTGACACTCATGTGATACCAGCTGACAAGTTCAAGTATGCAAACGTGATGGGACTGCAGGATGACTTGGGAATGACCGGCAATGATTTCTCCTGGCTAGCAACTGCCTTCTTTATTGCATATGCCGTGGCAGAGATTCCTCAGGGAGCTCTTTTGCAGCGATTTCCAGTGATAAAAGTGCTTGGGGTCAATGTTTTCTGCTGGGGTATCATTTTATGCTGTTCCTCTGCTGCGAAGAACTTCTCCCACATGCTCGCCTTGAGAATCCTATTGGGGTTAATGGAGGCCGTTATTGGTGAGATAATCCACAAAATGGCCCGCAATCTGGCTCTAATTAACTCCTTTCCAGCTCCCTCTCTCACAATGTATACGAGCATGTGGTATGTTCGTGCGGAATCGACACCACGTTACGGGTTCTGGTACTGTGGCTTGGGCGCCGGGCAGCTCGTTGGCGGGCTCATCTCCTTTGCTGCTCAACAAGCCCCGGTAAATATGTCTTTTGGTGGCTGGCGTATCATGTTCGTGGTCATTGGTGTTGTCAATATCTTGGTTTCATTGCTTGTCATCTTCTTTCTCCCTAATACTCCGGACGAAGCCAAGTTTCTCAGCGATTCAGAAAAACGACGCATTGCACAGCGATTGACTGACGATCAAGCTGGCGTGGGTGTCAAGGTCTTCCGGTTGCGGTCGGTTCTTGAAGCATTCGGAGATCTCCAGACCTGGCTTCTCGTCTTGCTTACTATCCTCATCACATTCCCAAGTAGTGTGATTACAACCTTCTCCGCCATCCTGATAAAGGACTTTGGATATACCTCCGAGCAAAGTGCATTACTCAATATGCCGTCTGGCGTCGTGAGTATCGTGGCGACTATGGTTTCTACGTACGCAATTTCAAAGGGATTTTCGCGATGGCTGGCAATTGACTTGCTACTCCTCCCAACACTACTGGGGTCTTGTTTAATGTCTTTTCTCCCCGCTGGGAACCAAGGCGGTTCCTTAGCGGGTATCTATCTGGTGAACACGGTATGTATTTGGTGAATCCAAGCACGTTCGGATGGCTAATCCAAATAGACTGTCGCTCCGTTGGCCTTAATTTTTGCTTGGACAGGTGCGAATTTCAAGGGATACACAATGAAGGTATATCACCTCATCCAACTCACCCTATACAGTTCCGTACTGACTATTTTAGGTTTCTGGTGCAGCCCTTATCTCCGCTGCATTCAGCATTGCGAACATTATCGGACCTCAAACCTTCCAGGCAAAGGATGCTCCTCGGTAAGCATTGCACTCAATTGATCCACGTGGATATAGCTTATTGTTGCAACAGGTATATTCCGGCAAAGATCACCATTGTCGCTGCAAATGCTGCCGCCATCATCGTCTCCACTGCTTTGCGCATTGTGTATGGGAAGCGCAACTCCACCGCAGATCGGCTGGGCACACCGGCACGTAGTCGCGTAGAAACACGTCTGGCTGAGAAGCGGACAGTACATGATGTTCATGATGATGAGAATTTCCGCTATGTATATTAACCTATTTGTTACTGAAGCGCGTTGGCTCTAGAGGCCGGACTATATTGAACTCTATCTCTACCCTCGATTCTTTCTGTAGGTGATCCAATTTACACAGCTGCTGTTATTTCCATAGTTATATTTGTGGCCAACAGTAGTTTATCCGAGCGAACTTGGAGCTCCGATGATTCACATGGCCCCGAGACGCGGAATGAGTCGTGCGAAATATCATCGGTGCCGGGCATCACACTATCTATCCGACGGCGGCGCAAGCACCCCCGATCCCAGGGTCAACATAAACCCAACGCATTGTTCACTTATAATTAGCTATCAGCAACCCTGTCTGCTGCCTTTTAATTTTATCAGGTCTAATCGAAAATGGCTCCTATCGACCCCGCATCATTGGTACTGGTAACAGGCGGCAACGGCTTCATTGCCGCCCACTGCATCGCGACTCTCCTGCGATCCAACTACCGCGTTCGGGCAACAGTACGCTCTTCCCAGAAGGCAGATGACACACGCAATGCGCTCGCTTCGGCGGGTGTTGAAAATCTCTCTCGCCTCGAACTGGTCGTCGTGCCGGATCCCACCGATTTACAAGCTTTCTCTGCAACACTGCAAGGCTGTCAGGCTGTCCTACACTTGGCTTCGGCTTTTAACTACGATGCCGTCCCGGGAGAATTCGAAGAGAAATTGATGATCCCTGCTGTTCGGGGTACACAGGTCGTGTGTGAAGCCGCCAAACAGCATTCAACTATCCGACGGGTGGTGATCATGTCCAGTTTTGCTAGTGTCTATGATGCTAGTCTCGGCTTGCAGCCGGGGTCAGTATATACTGAGAAAGATTGGTGTCCATTGACATATGAGGATGGAGTGAATGCTGCTGCTGTGGTAAGTACCCATTTTTGCGACTCTTCTGTCTTGTACATCGCTGACCAAGTCCAGCCTATCGCATATCGTGCGTCGAAGGTTGTTGCTGAGCGCGCTGCTTGGGATTATGTTCGTGATAACTCCGTGCAATACCAACTGGTTACCCTGTGTCCTGGAATGGTGTTTGGTCGAATGATCCATCCAATTTCATCGCTATCTCAGCTTAACGCTAGCAACCAGATTGTCTGGCAGGTGTTGAGCGCCGGAAATGAGGGAGAAATTCCGCCCACGAAAGCTCCTGGTATGCCCTTTCCGCAATATTATGGAATCCGAACTGACATATAACTATCTTCCAAAGTCTGGATTGACGTTGAAGACCTGTCTGAAACAAGTCTCAAGGCCCTGACATTTTCGGGCACTGGGCATGAAAGATTCTTAGTGACCCAGGGATCCTATGATACACAGGAAATTGCCGATATCGTTCGTTCTCGACTTCCAGAGAGACAGCGTGTGCCAGTGGGGGAACCCGGGAAACGCATTGCTGACACACACTACTCCTGTGATTCATCAAAGGTGCAACGGGTGTTGGGAGTCAAGTTTCGGGGGCTAGAGCAGTCAATTATCCCCTTGGCCGAGCAGCTATACGACATGGAGGGATTTTGATATGTGAACTATATATCTGCAAGTCAACATATCACTCTCGCTCATTGCAAACGTATTCAACCTATCGATCAATTATTTGAAGATTTCCAAAGCCCAGAGTAGATACGTCGATGATATACTTGCAATTTGAAAGACTTGCTCCCTTCCAAAGGAGACCTTGGCCCTATATTCCTCCACAAGATCATAGGTAGAGATATCTTCGCAACATCAAGTTCTTATATCGATCGATCCACAAGAACAACAGCATTTACTTCTCATCCTTCTGAGCGATATTTTGATGATTATGATGTACAGATAAATTTTTGATCGTTTTATGTGGCATTTTCAGAATACTACTCTCCCCCATCGCTATAAATCCGGGTCGGGAAGTTGGAAATATCATTCATCGGTTTATTGAACTAGTAATATGCATTCCGATGATCTATATCCCATTCACGAATGTAACTCAGCCTTAATGTGCTCAGCCGTCAGATCAATAAATTCTTTCGCCTGCCAAAGGTCTAGAAGACAAGTCAGCATACTTCTTATTAAAATCGACGGAAAACTTGCCTTTATCCATATGCATAAACGGATGCGGAACACCAGCAAATCGTTTCTGAGTAACCTCATTTCCACCCGCAATCAGTTTCTGCGCATATGCCTCGCCCTCGTCGCGCAAAGGATCACAACCAGCAGTATAGATGACTGTCTTGGGCAGGCCAGTAAAGTCCGGCGCGTCGAGAATGTTAGCATACCACTTCACCGCAGCGAGCTGCGAGTCTCTGGTCGGCCCTTGGGATGCAATGCTCTGCCACTTGAGGTTATCGAACCACTTCAATCGGGCCCAGTTGAGGGTTGGCGCATGCTCCATGCTCTGCATCGAGGGCCATGGCGCGTCGGCTGCAGACTTGTATTTCGAGATGTCGTCGACAGTAGGTGTACCGACAGCTACCAGCTTGAGGGGGATATTGGCATCACGGGCTAGATGAGCGCATACTAGGGCGATGTTCCCTCCAGCTGAGACTCCACCTAGAGAGATTCGGGTCGGGTCGATATTGAACTGCTGCGCACCCTGGGCGTGGATGTGCTGCAGTGCAGCAAACGAGTCTTGAATCCCAATCGGGAACGCGTGTTCGGGGACGAGGCGATAGTCGACGTCAATCACGCAGACATTTGCTTTGACGCAGAAGTGTTTGCAAATGTGTGATTCCGTGTCAAGGTCGCCGAGGCCCCAGCCTATTAAATTTGTCAGTCACAGACTTCTTTCTGAACTCTTTAATTTTCGTCTTATTGCAGCATGGATATTCTTACCTCCGCCGTGAAAATCAATATGCACTGGCCATGGCCCTGGTGAGGAAGGCTCGTAGACGCGAACGGGAATCAGGTCTCCGTTGTGACCAGGCACTTGGGCATCATAGATGCGCGCGCAGTCCGGGGCAGGGCCAGTCCCATATGAATATAATACAGAATATTTTGTGCGTAAAACTGCGAGATCAATTGGGCCCCCGGGTGTGTTTGCGACGTGTTCGTTGTATAGTTGAACGAACACGGGGTCAAGGTGGGGGAGGACTGAGGGGTGAATGGGATTGAGAGCCTCGTGCGACATGATTGAATTGAGTTGAATATTGTAGATTCAATCGTTCATATGACCTTATATTTGAATACCGAGGTGATTCAAAGTTCTCCAAGTGATGCAATTCAACCCGTCGGAATTTGCCGTCGGATAGGAACACGATTGACCCCGCATTTTATCTATGCGACGGGGACATGTACAACATCGGATAAGGGAAGATTGGACTGGTAAATTCCTTTCATTATTTATTGTACAAAAAGGGCGGTGATGGCGAAGTGGTGTTCTCTCAACACACACCATGGAGCCTGTACTTATCGTGGGCGCCGGCATTGTCGGTCTGACACTTGGCCAAGCTTTGAAGCAGAAGAACATCCCTTTTGAAGTATACGAGCGTGATGCAAACCCTGAAGCGCGCGGTCAGGGGTGGGCCATCACCTTACACTGGGCCCTGGAGTATTTGGAAAAGATGTTGCCGGAAGAAACCCTGGCGCGCATTCAAGATGTCCAAGTTGATCCAGACGTCGCACGCAATGACAGCGGGAATTTTCTGTTCATCAACCTCGAAACGGGACAGCCAAAGTTCAAGATTCCCCCTAATCGCCGATGGCGCGTGAATCGGGAAAAGATGCGCCGCGCTCTGCTACACGGTATCGAGGATCATGTTCATTGGGGACGACGCGTGGTAGGTCTGAACACTTCGGAAACGGATCGAGTACAACTATTATTCGATGATCAGACCACTGTAAAAGGAAGGCTTGTTGTTGGTATCGATGGCAGCCGCTCCATGATCCGACAAGTTCTTCGACCAGACGCCTTCGAAAATATACCTCTTGGAATTAATTTCACAGGAGTCGCTGTGGACTTTACCCCAGAGGAGATCAGACCATTGAAAGAGATGGATCCATTGCTCTTTCAGGGATGTTATCCACCCACTGGAACCTTCTTCTGGTTCTCGATGCTGGAGACACCACAGATCAACGGAACGGCAGGAACGAAAAATGAACGATACCGAGCACAGATTTGCATGTCCTGGTCAGAGAGAGGGCCGGAAGACAAAGTAGGAGCTACTGACGAGGATCGCTTGGCAAACATGAAGCAGCGAGCGCAAGGATTTGTGCCATTCCTTCAACGCGCAGTCGATCGGATTCCGGTCGGAACACCTGTCACTGAAATCAAGCTCGCCGATTGGGAGTGTCTTGCATGGGACAATCAGGGGGGACGGGTGACTTTAGCAGGAGACGCGGCTCATGCTATGACTATGTGTAAGTATTTGCATATCCAAGTCAACTGTGGTTCAAGCTGACTGTGGCAGATCGTGGGGAGGCCGCTAACCATGGTCTTCTGGATGCCTACCGTTTGATGGAGGCCATTGAACAAATATATAATGGCTCTGCTCTCGCGTCTGCGGCGATCGATCGCTGCGAAAGGGAAATGAGGGATCGCACGAGCCATGCAGTTCGGCTAAGCCGCCAGGCATGCCGAGACGCGCATGACTGGGGAAGACTAGATGAGACATCAGCCATATTGACCAAGAGAGCTATATTTGTTAGATGATTAAGTGAAATGTGCGCATCAAGCTGTTTGAGAAGCCCCGGGTTAGCTCAATCGTTGCTGTACTATCGCCTCCCTAGGCCATAACGAGCATTAGACAAATCTCTCCAGCCATTTAAAGAGGAAAGGCTTTGCCAAACTGATTGTACTGAGGAAAATAGACACAGTGGATGCTTGAGCTTTTTTTTAAGATTAATTACCTTGTCTTCGCGGGAGAATTCTTTCCACAGACCCGATGTGGTGTCTTTCCCAACGATAATATAGTCATATATAGCCCTAGTCAGTTTGAACGGCGCCCTGTATGCCCCGCAACTTTCAAGGGGCATGCATCGGGCAATGTTTTCATCCACTTGAGCTTTTAATAGTTCTACCAAGTCCTTAGATGTGATAGTATGTTTGATAACAACTTGGCATAGTATTCCTAGAAAATAGCGGAGCAGACGAGCCGATCTGCATTGTATCTCAATTTTTTTACGTGATCAGTAGTGATTTCATTTGCTCTGTCCATACATTTCCCTAAGTCCATTTCTGTAAGCCGCACGCGAAGGGCTTCGACAGAAAGCTTAAAGCAAGAAACGAATATATATTGATTCTACATAAAGGCCCCAACACGACGCCATATTGACAGCAATCATACAGCAGCACGTCTAACAAATCAGAGGCTTATATCAAAGCCAAGAAAGCCGGAACATCAGAAAGAAGTTCAATTCAATTCACTTTTCATTTCCGTCAAGACCTTAGAGTAGTTCTAGTACATAGACTCTTCACTCCGCAGCCTCATCAACCTCAACACCATCAACAATCTCAAAGGAATCAGCAGACCCCAACCCAGTCTTAGATGTCCACGCAACAGACTACACGTCATACGAGGATTGACCTTATATCACCCTTCCCGGCCCCAAACCAAGCCGAGTCTTAAGATCCCGGAAAATAAACTTATACTCCTTAAATCCAACCCCAGCAACAAGCGCGTTATCATTCGTCAAACCAATCGGCACCCGAATTCCATCCTAAAGAGCCTCGATCTTAACCTGATCGGAATCGACAAGCGGCATCTTCGGGAACCTCACCTCATCATACTTCCGAGGTCCGTGGAACGCCAGAATATACCGCATACAACCGACAAACCAAGAACTCTGGTGTCTTGCGGGTCTAGCAATGCTACATTTCTTTGGTTAAAAGATTATAGCACTGGTATTCCAATAATTCCTCATGTAAAGCTCGATGTTTCCGGAGGGAAAAGCACCCCCTCGCAGAATGATACTTTACTAGTTTTGGGTACTTTCGCCTGGACATCCATATCATTTTATACAAGATAGGATAATTAGGGGAAATTTTCATGTTAAGATAGCATGAAGCGGCCCAGACAGGAGGAGGTCTGTAGGAAAAATTTTCTAGAGCCTCTAGTTATCTAGTTGGCCGCCTGGTTTGTCAGGCTAGTAATGCCTGCTTCCAAGGTTGTTTACCTCCTTCCTCTCTCTCAGTCTCTCTCTCTCTCTCTATCTTCCTCCCCTAGTCTTCTATTAGTCTATCAATACAGTCTTTCCACTCTGCTCCTTATTCTTGTACCGCCAACAGGTTCTGAGCCCTTACTTGATCTTCCTATTGAGACTCAATTAGTCGATTCTTTAAATAAGACTAATGCCTTTTTAAGCCTAGTGGCATTATTTATATAACACCTATCGTGTATTAATCTAAGGTACAGATTTTCCACAGACCTTTTTTTACCCGGAGATTTATTCGCAACTATACGCTTGTATAGACCGGAAGGTTGTTCAAAAGATCACCACGACTGGCCGGCGCACGACGTAGGCAGACGATTCATGCACGAATGCAAATTGCATATGCGCGGAGAGGGTCATGGGGCCCTGCAATATAAGCCCGGCAATTCTACGAAAATTACACTGACACGTTGACAAAACCATTGCCGATGGAACCCTTTGAAGCAATGAGGTAAATAATGATGACAAAAGAAATCAAGGCTGGACGCTGATATTGAAAAAGAGAAGAAAAATATTGAAACGTGAAGTCGGATATGGATACTAAATGCCTAAAAAAGAACAAATTGATCGATTACTCCGAAGATGAAAACGGTCGAATACATACCAAAAAAAAATGCAGTTTATCCTATGCCAGCGAGAAGGTGCAAGGTTGATAATGGCTCTGAGAATGGTTCCTGCCTCATGAATATGACAGCTCGGTCCTTTTCTCCCAATACAACTCTCTGCCTTCTGATCCTTGCTGCTATAAGCCGTGATTCCTAACGGATAGTATGGGGCCAGAACATGGGACCAAAAATATGTCACTCTCGGCAGAGTTGGCAAGGTCTACTTTTCGCCTTCCAATATTTCACTGCGTAGGAAGACCTATGGTCGCTACTTGAGTCACTTCGTGACACTCCTTTCCATCTACTTATAAATAATTTACTTGCGGTGTTGCTAGGTATTGTTAGGTGCTGTATGAAAGACAGAAATTCCGAAAATGGCATTGTTACGTGCCAAGAAAGGGTTACAGGTCAACCATTACTGGAAGATCATACCCACTTTAGGAAAGATCTGGAGATCGTGGGCCATTTGATGGTGGTTGTAAAGGAGATGCCAATAAGGCTGGCTTTGAGTAAGTATTGTCCATAGTGTAGAATATGTAGGCGTCGATAAATCCGGGAATGACGATGCGCTTTTCTGAGTCAATGATCCTTGCATCTTCTGGTGCGCTCATTCTATCGACGGACCCCACGGTAGACTATTTCGTCATCTTCGATTATCGTTCCTTCAGCAAAATCTTGAGCTTGACATGTTGAGGTTTGTGGCGGCACCAAAGAGTCTTCCATTTTCGAAATAGAGGTCATAGTATGATATTATAAATTCGAACAACAGCATAGCAAACGCAAGCGATGATGTAGATACGTACTGTTTCTTGCGAGGCCGGAATATTTAAGGTTCCGATATCTCTAGAAGTTTCCTTTTGAGAATATTGGACAGTAGATATGGTCAGTAGGCTCCGTGATATATACCCGAGACCTTGGCCCAGGTCCACAAGAACCGGCCATTAAAATGAATGACAATTGGCTGGAATAAGTGGGTCTCTGGGGCTGATAAAAGCGGGGCAGCGCAATTTGCCGCAATTGGTCAAAATCGATTTGGCGTTTTTACCTAGGAAGGGCATTCAGGACATTGGAAAGCCAAACTGCTATAGGAGTTTTAGTCAATACAGTGGCTGGGAGATAGTTCGTTCAAAAAGACGCCTAGGTTTTCCAATTTACTTGCCGAGAATGTCTTGATACGGACTGCTGGTAGCAATAAGAATATTCTATGATACGTGAAAAACAGTAGTTATATCTCGTTACCATGCCGACATAGGCCGCTTCTATAGCAATTGAAACGAGCAAGTTGAAGGAAGTTTGATACTACAGCTTCTGCTTAGATCAAGTTATCCGATACTCGGGGGGGGTATCCGGTAGCTGTCGACCTATATGTTGTAGAGCACAATCTCAGCGGAACTATGTTGTACTCCGCAATCTAGATAGGGTTACCCCGACCTCGGGAGCTTCCAAGCTTTTCTGCCTAAATTTCCCCCGCATTATAGATCCACAGAAAACTTGATAAACCTGTTTGAGACTGATTAATTGGCTGTTGCTTCAAACTTCCTCTTCAAGACAACGCGCATTTCACCGCCCCTAGTCTCCTGATGTGGATTGGCTGCAGGATGCCATCCGTGGACCTTCCTAACCTTGATAAGATACGCTTGTGAAATCATTTCTGATAACGGCAGATATATGGCTCTAGGACCAATATCATATAACAAACCCATGTCCAGCATGAGAAGACGTATCCAGATTGCAGTGCTTGACTTGTCGTCAACTGCCTCTTGCAATCCTTAGAGTTGTTCTGTTTATTTTCCACTCAACTCTCCTCTCATCTACTCGGTCACCTCCTACAGCAATGTCACCTGACCAACCAGTCTCTGATCCAGCGTGGCCGCCTGGGACTGTCCTTATTGAAGGTGCGGCAACACAAAGCATTGTTTTTCTGACACAATCAAAGACAAACTAGCAAACGTTGACACGACAAAAGATCTTTCACAGCCAGGAGACTCTGAGGTAGTCCTTCAGCCGAGACCTACAAGAAGTCCGAATGACCCGCTGGTAAGAACCCATGACGAAGACTAAAAGAAGGCCCCAACAGCTAATTGGACTTCGATTTGTTCCTCCAGAACTGGCCGTTATGGCGCAAGAATCTAAACTTTGCACTCGTGTCTTACTACGTTGTGATGGTACTCGCCCTGTGAGCATCCCCCTTACAGTGTCACCAACGCACGACTGCTAACCAAAACAAAGTATCGACGTCGCAACAGTAACCTGGGGCCCAGTCAACCTGGAGCTGGGTTTTAGCTACGCTCTACTAAACGATAGCTATGCTGCCGGTTGTGGTTCACTCTGTATCGGAGGTCTCTTCTTGGTACCTTTTGCTCTCAAATTCGGACGCCGCCCAATCTATGTATTCAGCACTGCCATCCAGTGTGGAATCAGTGTGTGGTCTGCAAAGATGCAGACAGTAACTGATCTCATGCTGGTCAATATATTGAGCTGCATCGTGGGAGCTCTTGCGGAAGTGCTGGTGCAGATGACCGTGGCTGATATCTACTTCGTTCACCAGCGCGGCCTCACTAATACGATCTACTTCTGGTTCATGACTGTTGGAGTGACCCTGTCACCTCTAGCTGGTGGCTTCATCACTCAGTCTCAAGGATGGCGCTGGGTCTGGTGGTGGATGGCTATACTGTTTGGCGCGGGTCTTGTGGCCTTCATTTTCCTCTACGAGGAGACCATGTTCGATGCCTCCCCCATCGATGGGGTTCCCGTTCCCGATAAACTGAACCCCAACCCGCAGGCTGACAAAGAAGACCTCGAGAGATCGGCAGTGGATAAGTCTGGTTCAGCCCGAGAGGGTCGTACAGTGCCTGAAGTGCTCCAGATTGACTACTCAATTCCCGAAAGGACTTATAGACAGAAACTCGCACTGTGGACGAATTCCCTAATACCGTTCTCCGAAGTAGCAAAACATTGCTACCAGCCATTTCTGATCCTTTTCAGCATCCCGGGTGTCCTCTTCATGGCAATAGTATACGGAATCATGACTGCCTGCACAACGGTACCGGTAACCACACTTTCAGCAGTCATGACGCTACCGCCGTACAATTTCAACGCATCGCAAATCGGACTAATGGGTGTGCCCCCATTTATTGGCACCACTATAGGAGCTATGATTTGCGGGCCGTTGAGTGATTCGATAGCCCTCACCCTTGCAAAACGGAATGGCGGCGTTTTCGAGCCAGAGATGCGACTTTGGCTAGCTATTGCATTTACACCATTGGTTCCGGCGGGTCTTTTTATGTTCGGCATTGGACTGAACAATGGCTCACATTGGCTGTTGCCTGCGTTTGGGCTTGGTATTAGTGCCGTGGGAATCGTTCCTCCTAGCAGTGCTGCATTGACTTATCTGACTGATGCATATACCGATGTAAGTCATGGGATACTCCAGTGCCCGGTTGGGACTTCAATTGCTGATGTGTTATTCGTCTTAGATCATTGCGGACTCGGTCTTGGGAGTCACGTTCGTTCGCAACCTCATCTCCACGGTCTTTATCTTCGCCCAAACCCCTTGGGTTGATAGGGTGGGCCTTTCATGGTTCTATGTGACATTTGGCTTAATTTCTACAGTTGTTCTTTTGGGTAATTTGTTCTTTGTTTACTATGGGAAGATGCTTCGGGCGAAGCTAGCTGGCACATATCACCATTATAGCAAGAAACAGCTGAGGTCTAGAGCAAATTAGCTAGTTTATATGGAATTCTCTGGCTTCAATCGTCAGTCCAAGGGGTTCTATGATGTGCAATGTTAGCGGCACCAGAGGGCGTCCTTCTGGGAAGCTCGTATAAACCCCTCTCTCAATTTCTTCTCCTTTACATTTAATCTCTATTTATCCATTCCCGCCATATCCCTATCTGGGAGGAGCCGTGTTACTCTCGGCTCTTCTTCGCTTCCAACAATGTATCAGAATTCCGGCCTACCCCGGATATCTGCGTTAGACGCGTGGGTAAATGTGGGCATTCCTGGCGTTACAGCAAACGATAAAAGCTCGTAACCACTTCAGGCAGTCCTACCCGATGCGGGGATCGGAAATTGCAACTGTTGATTCTGTCATGGTTCACTTAGAAAATCCCTGCTTCCTATAAAAGAGGCTTCGAGTCTGTCCACTCACTTTCCACTTCCGTTTCTGTATTTACTCATCGCCATTCACCTAACTCGGATTCTACCAGTCATCAACACAACTCCATCTGTGGATATGACTACCCATAAGATTGCTGTGATACAGTTCTATCCAAAGGCGAGTCGTGCAGTTGGAGAATCTTGTCCCTTATCGGCCCTAACACTGCGAGCAGCCAAATGAGATAGAATCAAACCACCAACGAGCAAAAGCATTCATCCGTGATGCAGCCGCTGCAGGTGCCCGCCTAGCCGTTCTCCCTGAATATCATCTCGCGGACTTCTTCCCCAGCCACGACCCCACCATCAGACAACAATGCTCCAATTGGAAGACCTATCTCGATAACTACTGCGCGTTGGCGAAGGAATGCAATATCTGCATCATCCCCGGAAGTCTGGGCGAGCTACGCGCCGACAACACAATAGTCAACGCAGCCTACTTCATCGACAACACAGGAAACATCAGAGGCAGATACGAGAAGAAAAATCTCTGGCACCCAGAGCGGGCATACGTCAAAAGCTCAAAGAACGAAACGCGTCATGTCGCGTTCGACACACCTCTCGGGAAAGTCGGGCTGCTCATATGCTGGGATCTGGCATTCCCGGAAGCATTCCGCGAATTGGTAATGCAAGGCGCGAAGATGATCATCGTCCCTGCGTTTTGGAGACTGAGCGATGCTTCAGATGAGGGGTTGAAGCATAATCCGCGGTCTGAAGGCGATTTTCTTGATGCTGCTGTTGTTAGTCGGGCTTTTGAGAACACTTGCGCGGTCGTGTTTTGCAATGTTGCCGGTCCTGCTAATGAAGGGTTTGCGGGTCTTTCGCAGACCGCGGTGCCGTTCAAGGGTTGTTTGGACAAGTTCCAGGGTTGTGACGAGGGATTGAAAATCGTTTCTGTTGATATGGATATACTAGAAGAGGCGGAACAGGCTTATAAAATTCGGGAGGACCTTGCGAAGCCCGATTGGCACTATGGATACAGTCGGTAATCTATAGCATCATTTGAGATGATGTTGTCCTACCATTTACTTTATGTAGGATTCTTCTACATTGAAATATGTATGCATGTTGCAAAACAACTTTAGACTATGAATTGCTTGAATTTGTTCGGCGCTGGTAGATCCTCCGAATATTCCTCCAAGGGGACTGTTGAAGGACTTCCTTCCTCACTGCGGGAGATGTCCATAGTTGATATGGATCCCCGCACCCATTTGGAGCATGTAAGAGGGAAACCCCCCTATGCTCGTCGAACCGAGCCCGTAGGCCAATTTAGAACCACTTAGAGTAGTTCACGTTGTCGAGGTCGGCAGGTTCTTATAGCTTCCCCTCGGGAAGTATTGGTAGGGCCAACTTCTATTGGTCCTCTTCGCTGGGGCGCGTAGAGCAGTGTATAGTCGCCAGTGCGCCATATCGTATTTTGGCCGTACTACACATCAGGGGGAAAAGTCAGGGAGTCATCTTCCATCGAAACATCCTTTGAAGGATTCCTGGACGTGTAAGGCGACTGGGAAACCGGCTCCCTCATGATGAAAGCAATCATGCTTGTGATGTGAGAATAGTTCCCACCGGGCGTTTTCGTTATGACGACTTTGCTGAACTGTTAATATTAGCAAGCTAGTTCTGTGAGATTTCGGGATTTATTAATATACCTCGCTCCTTTGGTTGATCAGAAGAAAACGGAACTCCTCGCCATCGGTACTCAGACCGTAAACCGTGGAGTTTCGAGAAGGCTGGATCCTTCTCTCCTGGTGGATGCAGGCTAGAAACAGAACTTATGGTTAGTGAAGAGCATTTCGAACTTAAGTCGATAAAGACTTGCCCATGTACCCTAAGGCCTGGTCGTCGCCTTGGCTAGCAAGGCCAAGCTCCTTCGCCTCAGCAAGGACCAAGTTAATGGCCTAATCTGTGCCACCCTTGTACCATAATGTGTAATCGCAGGTGCCCTTTGCCTGGTACACCTTTCCCCTCAGGGGGGACGGACGAGAGGTCAACGAGGTCTCCATCTGAAGACAAAGTGAGGATAAATTAACGCTTGAGTGGAAGCCGGAAGTGATCTTTGAAATGAAGTTGGTGTCTTTGTTAGATCATTTTCATCCTTTATAGATGGATGACTGACCAGTTTGTTTGCTTATTTGTGCTATATCCTATCGTTTCAACCAAGGATTGTGATCTTGGTGGGGAGGGAACTGGCTCTGCAAGAGGCGGATTTTATGTTCGGGGTGGGTAGCGGATTCAGTGACAGAGCCAGCAGGAGTCTCAAGAACAGACTGAACTGGTGGCTCATCAACAAGGGCAGAAGCCTCAACGACAGGTTCAGCTGGTGCCTCATGGACAGACGCAGGAGCCTCAACGACAGCTTCAGCTGGTATCTCATGGACAGACGCGGGTAGTATCTTATATTTACCATGTACAATATCGCTTGCTTTACTTTCATTTCTCTCACACTTTTCTATCACTTTAGAATCACTTTTCATTGGCGATCTAAATGCACTAATGCCACACCGACTCTCCATATAGGTGTAAAATCAAAGCCTAACGCTCGAGAGTCGAATCCTTAATGATTAGATTCTAGGTGCCGCACAAGATGACCGCACTAAAAGCATACTCCATGCAGATAGTGGGGATTCACTCCTCCCACCTATATACTATGTAACTCACTGGCATATTTAAGTTCTTTGGCCCTTGACCCTAGAAAATCATTTGTTACCAAGGATAGGACATCCACAAATGTGATCATTCTCCTAGACACGTACTACTAAAAGGGCGGCATCATTACATGCAGACTCTGGAACGAAGGAGGAGACCCTTCATAAAGAACTGAATTCCCTTGGTGGTTTCCAGTTTGGAGATACAAATAGATGCCTTTGCCTATTAAGCTACTACCCTTCCCCTTGTTACAATATACAAACTTCCTTACCTCCACTGCCCAACTGGCCTTCTCCACTTCGTTACCTTCCTTATAATCTTCAAAGACGCGATGTCTAAGATGGACCCTGATATGGTACCTGATATGGTGTATAGCTTGTGCCTTGGTATTATGGTGTTCGTCTGTGTGTTGGCTGTGTGGCTGGCTGTGTGGCGGGCTGCAGGAATTCCTGAGTGAAGGCAGGCTTGAAGTAGATCCAATTGTCTCTCCCTGCCAACCGAGACTATCACTAGGGTCTCGACTCAAGGCAAATTAGAATGTTAGCCCCTATGTTAGGCACCCCTGCCGATACTTCCACTCTCTACAACCGCCCAGCGACTACTGACCCGTATGCTGCCTGAATTCTCGGGCGACATATGTTTCCTAATCAGGTAATCGCTCCTTGACACCTGCTTCTGCCTTTCGTTCCCTCACCGCCGTCTAGTTTCTACACCGCCTTTGTGTTCAAGTCTAGCACGACAGTCAGTACCTACAAATTGTGTATAAAATCCTAACAAAACTATCTCACTTTTGTCAGCACTATAGCACCCGCATACCTAGCACCGAGCCTGATATTGTAGAAATTAATTACTAGAACCTGTACAAAATAAATAATAGTAAATTAGTGATGCGAATGGTCAAAATTTAATATGGAAAATTCCATATGGCGCACTGGCCGTTGGAAACTGCCGTAGCCCTTATATATATCCTTCAGACGAAGTCAAGGAGAGTCCGGAGAAGGTATCTCATGATACTCTCAGGATAACTACAATATACACCCAAAACGACTCAGGCCAAAACTGTGTTTTTATATATTTACACGATTTTCAAGGATCCTCATACGTTGGGGCAACAGTTCCAGTCCCAACAGAAACCAAAACCAACAACCCAATGCAGTCATACACGGTGGCGAGGGGAGAGTGAAAATAAAATGCAATGACGCCAGGAGAACACCTCAAGACCCAGAGAAATGCCATCAGATAAAATCCAACGCGCCCTAGTCTATGGGAAGGATGGAACGTTCAGATTCAGCGGACTGAGCGGTAAGTCCGAAAGAGTAAGACTTGAGACAAAACGTCAGACCGAATGAAGCATTAATACATGAAGAAAAGAAAATCCGATTAACCAGCGAGAGCCCGAATTGGCAGTCACTGGAACAGACATAACCGTAACAGGTGCCAGGATCCACCTGGCTTGATATCAAACAGTTGTATTGTACAGTTGAAAGAGGTGGAGTGGACGTCAAGATGTAAGAGGGGGTGAGGTCCACGAGGGAATATGCCAACAATAAGATAGAGAAAAATGGCAGTATAGAACGGAGAGGTACGAATTGCCCTCTTAGATGTAGTCACGGGCAGCCTTCTGCAGCTCGATCAATCTCCAGCCCCGAGTTTCAGGGTTGTTAACCTCATCAGGGATACGAGTCAATCCGATGGCGTAAGTGACCAGCTGCACCTTGTCATCCGTACCAGCGGCTAGCTCACCGGTCTTGATCTTGCGGTAGACATGAATCTCCTGTGTACGGCAGGTGACGACGAACACGGGAATGTCACCGGGGTCCAAGATACGGGCGTGAGAGATATCCACGCCACGGATATCCAAAATGCGGCCGTCCGACTTGAGTCCGGCAGTGGTGTATTGCTTCGCGAGAGCAGCGTAGACGTGGAACTGAGCATCAGAGAGCCAGAGCTTGAGTGTCTCAACATCTCCCTTGACATAAGCGTCAAGGACTTCTGGCAGCATGTAGTCACGCATTTCGCGCAGGAAAGGCTCCATCTGGAAGTTGGGATCGATCTCCCGGAACTTCTTGATGACCATAGCGGTCTCGTTTTCGGCGAAGAAACCAGCAACGCGATCGGAGATGCTGCGTGCTGTGCTGATTAGGGGGTTCTCGGACTCGTTGTAGTTCTCCTTGATCGCGAAGAGCTTCTGCATCATGGGGTTGGAGTCCTTGAAGTCTTTCCAGGAGTCTTTCCAGGCAGAATCTTTGTGGATAGTGATGTTGGTGCCGGCACTAGAGACAAGTCAGTCAGAAAGGCCGAAATTAAAACCTTGTCTTCGTCGAAAACTTACTTGGGATCTTCAACTCTCTCCTCAACGCGGTTATACTTTCCAGCCTTGCGCTCCAGCTCCTCTCGGCGCTGTCGCTGCTTGCGACGCTCCTCCTTCTCGACCCAACCACCGTAGCGCGAACTGCTGCCATCATCAATGGCTTCCTTCACACTCTTATATGCTTCGGTTTCCCGGACGGGTCTCGTGGCCTTCTCGAGGCCCTCTCCGGTTGCGTTGACACCCTTTCGAACGCCCTTCACAACGGGGGTGTTCCATGTCCAAGCAGCTCCCTTCCCAATGACTTGACCGGTCGTCTTGAAGGCTGTGGAGGTTTTGGAGGTCGTAGCGCTTGACGCAGCCTCGTAAGCAGCGCGCGCACGCCGGACATTCTCATTCTCAGTGAACTGGTGAGCTGAGGAGGCCAGCGCTTTGGTGGATTCCTCCCATTCCTTGGAGGCCTTGAACTCGGACTGCAGAGTCTCACGGAAGACCTGCCATGGAGACTTATCTCCATGGGGTGGTGGCGGGGCCTTCTCTTCCTGTTTCTCTTTTTTGTCCTCCTTGGACTCTTCGCCCTGTGATTCGGACTTCTGGTCCTCACCCTGCTTTCCTTCTTGTTGCTTTTGCTGTTGCCAAAGGGAAGTTCCGGCGTGGAAAGACCGCGTCAAAGGAAGAGCGGCGAACGGCGAGACAAGTAGAGAGACGGGGTGAGAAGGGGATTGAAGGATGGCTCTGGGGCTTTTAACGGAGTGGGTGAATGGTTGAGCCGAGATGGTTGAATATGAGGCGGCGCGAGACAACCGGAGAGAAGATGCTCTGAGAGACGGTGCCTGAGACCGCAAGGAAACGGCTCGTGCCGCAGACATTTTCGCCGGAATCATGCTCTAGAGAGTTGACAGGATAGGAGAGCGAAATAGAATTAAATATGAGTAGGGAAAAGATGGATTCCAGCCCAGCCTGGACGCGATATGAAGAAGGTGATGGGGAAGAGGCAAAGATCTCGGGGAAGGGAAAAAGTGCAGATGCCAAGACTTCGAAAAACTTCCAGCGTTTCCCTTCGGTCCGACAACGGCTCTACACCACCCGCGCTTTGTGGTCATTTCGGCACTTTGCATTGGCGAGTTGTGTTCAATTGATTAGCTTTTTATAATCAAGTGCCGGTCTCATCGTTTGATATCCGTCCTTTGTCGCTGCAAATTCCGGTCACCACAATGAGCTCCTTTTCGATGAGCAAGTTGACCAAGGCATTGCCTTCGGTATCGCGCCAATCCCAGCCTCGAATCTCCTCCTTGAGCATCACACGTCCATTCTCCCACCAAAGGACCTGCTTCGCGCGCAACGATGGAAGCGACATTGAAAGACAGATGCTAAATCGAGAACCCGAGTCACCCTCCGGTTCCTCATCGCCGCTTTCTGCAATCACACAAATGATGCAAGGCAAAAGATCAGCCGCACCATCGTCACGCGGTAGCTCTGACTACTCCAGGATGGCTGAAAGCCTCGAAGCCGACATGATCAAGAATCCCTACGCCGACCGAGCTCCCCCCCCACCACCTGCACGTCTACTGCCATAAGCACAACACAATCCTCACCTTGACACGACCAAATGGCAGCCCCCTTCTGTCTATCGGATGTGGGCAGATCGGCTTCCGCAAAGCTGGTCGCTCCGGCTTTGACCCGGCATACCAACTGTCCGCTCATGTCATGAATCAGATTCAGGAAAAGGGCTTCCTGATGGAGATCGAGCGGTTGGAGGTCGTGTACCGTGGGTTTGGAAAGGGTCGCGATGCGTTCACAAAGGTCTTGCTGGGCCATGAAGGACGACACCTCCGGGGGCTTATTGCGCGAGTGACCGACTCCACTCGACTCAAGTTTGGTGGTACTCGCAGCAGACACGTGCGTAGACTGGGTTGAGTTCCCTCTAGAGGAGGAACCATGTTTTTGTTTTGGATTGGCAGCTTGTGTGCAGCACAGCTGTACTGGATTGCATTGTGCGGAGAGACCTCGGCTGTCCTTTTTGTGTTTTTATCTAATGGCATGCCTGTCGCCATCTATTCTCTGTATATTAGAAGTATCATAACAGGATTACACAAACTCCACCTGCAGTGCCCTCTGTAAATGGACACTAGGCCCGATGCATGGATTCTTGCTATGATAAGTTATTTTTAGGAAATTAGGGAATCTTCATGTCTAAGAGCCCAGGTCGGAGTGTATTGGAGGAATTACCCAATGCGGTATAGCGCCCATCAGCTTGTCGATCACGTTCTGGATTCACCCGCGACAACATGTGCTTCTGCTTCAACTCTTATCTTTGTGGCTTCTTGTTTTCTGCGATCTAGCATTGTGCTTTTGTTCAAGCTTATTTGCAGCTCTGCCTACTAAGTCCAACGACCCAGTCTGACTTCATATTGCGCTGCTGCCTGTTGGGTGCGAGCCCTTCCCCGCGAACTCTTACGGCGCACATATCCCCTGCTGCGGAGCTTTGATACGGACGGCTTGATGATTGCTGGAGTCTTTCGACTGGGCCGTCCAAAACCGTTTGGATGCACCCTCTAAACCCTTTCCTCCGTGCCTTCTTTCGAAGCACCGTCCCGGGCCAGTGTATACCGGTCGAGAATCATGTAGGTGGAGGCCGTGAACCTGTTGTCGGATCAACCGGAGTGGCTAATTGATGTCGCATGTGCGCCTCAGGTCTTGCTAGTTCCAACGACAGACTCTCTCATCGGTTCACGCGACCGGGAGACCAACCTGCTATACTCCGATCTTTGCGCGTCAGAAGAGTTTCTAGGGAGCCATGTGCTCCGCATCCCAATCCATACTGGCTCTGCGAATTCCAAAGAGGAGAATAATGTGCGAGAAAATCGAGGAAAAGCGAAGCAGGTTACAACATTCAATGGGAGGACGGTGATCATCAAGGACAACTCAGTGTACAGCAACAAAGGTGAGAGCACTTGCTGGTGAATGCGCTCGCCCAACTATGTTAACTAACACCGGTCATTTCCATCAGGATTCAAGTCACTCACACAAGCTCAACTGCTCTCCGACGTGCTATACTACAGCCCGTCCAATGAATCGCGCCCATGGCTGATTTACTACATCTCTCGCCCGTTGATCGGAACGTATGACCCTGCGAAGATCTCACCAGCCGCAGTCCCTGGAACTGATACCAGTGTCGTCGGGCAAACTATGCCGGACAAGAAATATGGAAACGGAGATTCAATTGGGACGCCACCAAAACAAGAGATCAAAACATTTGGGGAGCTGCTAGCCAATTATCCGATGATTGCCAGACAGATGCATCCGGGCCTGGAACGATTATTCAAAGAGTTTGGGAAAGAACTTGGTAAACCATTGCCACCTCCTCCTTCACGATCGCCATCTGCATCCGGCAGTGAACGCGCCCACAAGTTGTCACGCGCCGAGTCTTGGACGGACGAAAGCTCTTCCATTCGCAGCTGGTCGTCGCGCAGCAGAGGACGATTGCCGTTCAACTCCGAGGAATATTTTGAGGATGACGAAGATCTCATGCGTCGAAGCTTAGAAACTGCGGTGACTGCTGCCATTGATCTTTTCCGCCTCGTTGATAAGCAGCAGTTATCGTTGCTTGGCGCGACTACTGATCTCACCGGTCCTCTAGTAGAGCGACTAATAGAACGTTACGTCGCCGAGCAAGTTCACGAGCCACTGCTTTTTCCCCGTCTTTGTTCATTCCGCCAACCAGAGGACACAGAGCTGGACTCCCGCATTCGCCAGATGGAGAGCATTGATGTGTCTCAGGTCGGTATCTCTGTTGAAGGTGGACGTGATGGGAAACGAGAACTTATTCGCCGGCTTGGGCGGGCCGTTGAAGAATTTCGAAAGATCAATGACGCTCGTTGTCCCCATGATATGCTGAATACTCTCCTTGAAACAGTGAAGGTTATCTCCTTCCCTGGAAGTTATGATCAGATAGACGGCCCGGCATCTGAGAAGGGAACTCCCTCTGTCACGATCAACGCTGATGTCTTGGTGTCGTTGTTGCTTGTTGTTGTCATTCGTTCTCAAGTACGGCATCTCCAAGCTCGATTGTTGTACATGCAGCACTTTATTTACATCGATGACGTGGATAATGGCGAGATGGGATATGCCTTAAGTACATTTGAAGCTGTTTTGATGTATCTCGTGACCGATTCCGCCGGATTACGGCGTGCCAGCGTTCGGAACAGACGTCTGTGGCAAGCAACAAAGGCTGGCAGAATATCGGATATGAAGTCCATACTGGAACCGAACGAAGATCATGAATCAATAGACGACACGACTCCACCGGAACCGGAGCGAAAGTCTGTACTGTTCCAGACAGACGAGTCTGAAGAGCTAGATGATCTTTCTCTCGGGCACTCTTACACGAGTCATACGAATGGCGACTCGTACCTGGATGAAGCTGTTGTCGACGCACCGCCGCTATCCCATGTGTTCCCTTTTCAAACCTGGGATGATTTGTCGGTTATCCAAGAATCTCACCCGCACCGTCCAATTAAGAAGGTCTCAATGGACGTTCGCAGCCTGTCAGAATCATCAGCCGTCTCATTCATCTCCAGGACTGCAACCCTCGGATCCATGGCCAGTGGCATTGAAGGTGACAATTCGATAGAGACCTTGACAAAAACCCAAGACCCTGCTGGTCATTCCATACCGATGATGGCAGTGGAGGCTCGTCAGCCAGAGGCTTTGAAATATCTGTTGACCCTAGAAGAATACTACCCCTTGGAAGAAATCATCCAAGACACCAACGCCGATGGGACCACGCTATTAAACGCTGCGGTGCAGCTCGCACACACTGAGATAGTCAAGATTCTCCTGGACTTCCTATTTGCGAAGACAGATACAAGTGTGGTTGCGTCCTACTTGACCAAATCCGACGTCCACGGTCGCACTGTTGCTCATTATCTTTTCAGCACACCCTCGCTCCTAGGGAGACTTGGTAGCATCATCCCATGGCGACAACGAGACAAACATGGACAAACTCCGCTCTTTGCACTGTGTCGGTCGTATGATCATCCAGAATACAAATCAATGGTTCAAGCCGCTTTGACTGCGGCGCAATGGGCGCAAGGCGACAACAAACCGCTTCAGCTTGACGATCATGTCGACACAAAGGGGAATACACTGCTACATATTGTTGGTGACCCTGAGATTACTCGGCGCATATTGCAGGACAGCGATTGCGATCCCAATGCGACTAATGACAAGAGATTTACGCCGTTAATGATGGCCAGCAAGTACGGGCGAGTTGACCAAGTTCGCATTCTCTTCCTGAGACCCAAGAGTCGACGTTCATGTCAAAGAAGCCCGTGGTTTGACAGCCGTGGAATTGGCCAAGGATGACGAGGTGCGAAATCGCATTGACGATTTGATCTTGCTGTCCCATCCTCCATCGGCCCGTGGAGATCCATCGGGTCGTGTCACAACAGTCGTGCGGTCATACTTTGTTGAGGATGCAACCGTGCGCTTCATTCTCAAATCCGGCGCGCCATTTCCTCCAACTGAATCTGTGACATCGTCGCGGCCCGGATCGACAACATACACCGTTACGACTTGTCGCCGCAATTTCTCCGACTTTGAGAATCTGGCTAAATGGCTTGCAGTGGAACATCCAGCATCTTACATGCCGTCTCTCTCGGATTTCCGGAATCCATTTCAGATCCACTCGAAGCCATCGCGGTCCGTGCTCCATGATCTCCAAGAAAGACTAGACCGGTTCCTGAAGACTCTTCTAGCCCATCCAACATTTTCAACTCACGAAATGCTGTGGGAGTTCTTCCTCGTTCCGGAACTTCAGCCTGAGATGGTTGCAGACCGATCGTACAGCAAGGCTGCCGTGCTCACGGAGACCATCGCGGATGAATATGCGCCAGCCTCACTGGAGGGCATGCGCGACACGGAGCAGTTCATCACCCACGCCCAGGACATGGTGCGCGGTGTACACGTCAACACGCGTTCCCTGATTCGTCGGGGATACGCGCTACAGAATGGAACATCCGATCTCGCTGATGCGGTGATGATATGCTCGTCTATTCTTGCTACACTCCGAGCGCCCACCAATGCACTTCCGGTCTCACACATCGAGGCCTTTTCTCGTTACGCCACCTACCTATCGACCTCTAGGTCGGACTCTTCCCCTCTCCTCCAGTATTTGGCAGCTCTTTCCTCCATCGACAACACAACGGCCGCAATCCTCATCTCTTTATCCCGTCCATTGTCCCTTATGTCCTCACTCTCTTCAACAAACCGCCATATCTCTCGCTCTCGCTCCTCGCTACTCTCCTCCTCCCTGCCCCGCAAATTCAATCTAAACCTGCCAGGCTTCGAGGAGTCTCGCCAAAAGTCCGTCCGAGACCTCGAACAAAAGATTCGCGATGGCGAATCCGAGTCCACTCGGCTGGCGAAGGAGGTGTCGTGGAACAAGGATGTTGTCGTTGGCGAACTCGCTGGCTGGACCTCATGGCGGGAAAAGGTCGGCCGCGAGGCGATCCGAACCTTTGTCAAGGATACCCTTGTACGAGAAAAGGAGCGGGGCAAACGCCTTGAACGTTGCCTGCGCAGTGTTCGCGATATGAATGCATGAAGATGAAGATGATTATATCCGGATAGATCTCAAGGACTTGTATGTTTTCTTTTGTGTCAGCTCTCATTTCCTACCTGTACATCTCATGGCGGACATGTGTTCGAGAACTTTGCTTCTGTATTTGTTGCTTCTAATCTTTGTCGGTGTTATGTCTGAAGCGTCTCCAGACTGGAATAGCGAGGCGCGTGGAGGTGGGATTTCCCTTTTTGTATTTTTCTTGTAGCTCAGAGACAATCCAATGAAATGTAACGATCATTGATTTCCTTGTTATCGTGGAAGTTGTGTTTCCAGTTGTATGAGCGCCACACAGCCGCCCAAGTAGATAAGTGAGAGACGTGTGCATAGTATAAGCCAACCTTGGGAATATAGCGTAGAAATAGATATCCTTGGGTGCAATTAACATTATCAGCCTTTCAATGGGCTAGAAGACTACTAAACAGATTACCAAAACGACTACCAAGAACCCCACCAAGTAGACTACTCAAACAGACATACCAAGGCTGTATAAGCTCGTCATTTGACATGAAAGGATTAATGATTTATTAAGATATATAGAACTAATACCCAAGAGACTGGGTTCATGCATTGATTCCGTTGGTTTCATTTTCGTTTTTCATGCGGACGGAACATTCATCGTTCGTGTCCCAGTTGGTCCCTCTCCTTTCTTTTGGCATGTCATGAGTCCCAGGACAGCAGTGAATGACCTGCCTCTATATCGAAATATTGCTAACACCAGCAAGATCGGTAAACTCGCGATGTCTTTCCATAAACCCAGCTTCTTTGGCATGACGATCCGCCTTCATGTTCGACTCTCTAGGAATCCGCCAGAACTGAATGCTCATCCCCCTCTCCGCCCACATTTCCACCTCCCCGAGAAGACACTCCCAAAGATCCCGATTCCTGATTGGCTCCCCGCGCGTGTAATCCAATTGAACTGGGTCCATTCATGCGCCTCTCGTGTGATACCGTCGACCACGTAGTCCGAGTCCGTTGCAATGATCAGACGACTAAAGCCATCCGCAGCCCAGTCTCGATACCGCAGAGCGGCAACGACGGCACGGATTTGTGCGCGGTCGACTGTCATTGGGTGCTGTTGGCCAGTGGGCCCCTTGTACTCGAGAGGAAAGCGTGCGAAACCAGATGTAGACTCGTTGTAAACGAATGAGCAACCCGCTCTGGCGTGCGTTCTGCCGTTGTCCATGCATGTGCCGTCTGTATAGATGAGGAACTCGTCCTCGACGGATCGGTTGTCATGATTGAGACGGATGAATCGGTGGACTCGGTCCGTTGCTGTGACTTTAGGGCAGTGTGGGAACAATGATTGCGGTGTATCTTCTGGACTCGGAGGAGTAAACTCTGTGGGGATGACACGACCACTGCCGACTCTGAGCTCCTTGTACAAGCGAGGCACCATGTAGCCTGCGAGGTAGTGCGCGGGGTTCACTTGGTGAATGGCCATGGTGATTTGGTAGATGTATCAAGTGATGACCTCGTACCTGGGTATAAGTTCAGTCGGTGTTCTTTGTATCAGGCAAGCAACATACCATCAAATATAATTTCAAATCTGGAGACGAGGATGTAAGAGTTGGACGATGGGAAGAAACAAAAGGAAGCGAGCAGGGCAGCGCTCTTGTAGGGCTCCTTCCATATTTGTCCTTGGATGCCTCAGGTGCAAAGGTCTATAGCTGTGGCTGATTTTAGACCGCTTTCGACACCGCTCTATACCGTGGACTATATAAATTGATATATGGATCAAGGATATGCATTGGAAAGACTTGGACACTATACATAATGGATAAGTGGTGTCGCAAGAAATCCCTTCCGAGAACATTAACTTCCAGAGACATTGACGGCGAGGAAAGCAAAGACAATGGTCCAACAGAGCTATTCACGGATGATACTTGAACCAATTTCCAATCTTTCCTCATCGACTTTGAACCAACTTCCAGAAGAGCAAGACCAAACAAAGAAAACACTGTATGCCATCAACGTTCATAGCTGACTGGGAGGAAAGGGTGTTGGGGGAACAGGGGTCCATTGGGGTAGATAATTTTCAGCTGAAACGTCCACCAACAGAGGTGAAACGGGAGAAGTTGGGGTCCTTGATCCAACAGAATCGATATTTCCCGAGTAAGCCATCCGAGAAGCCTCCGCCTCATTGAACATGCGGGATGCAGACTGCAAGATACCTGCACTGGAGGTAGAAGCATTTGACCGACGTGTATATAGCTGTGGTCCGCGTGAGACAGATGGGCTAGTAGCAGATGGGCTTGTAGGACTTTGCGGGCGACGCGAATAGTTCGAAGATCGACTAAGAAGCGAAACCGTCTCAGTCGCGGCAGAAGTCGTAGCCCAGTCCTGGGAGGATCCAACTGTTGGGACGACGGATGATATGGATGCTCTCGGCGTCGAGCTTGTCGAGCGCTGTCCCGAGCTGCTCAGCTGAGTCTGGTCCGTCGGCGTGCTAGCAGAGGTCGTAGTCCAAATGTGGGATGATCCCGATGTTGGGACGACGGACGACGAGGTGGATGCCCTTGGCGTCGTGCTTGAAGAACGCTGTCCCGAACTGCTCCACTCCGTCTGATCTGATCGCGGGTCATCAGGATCCGATTCTTGGGGCGACATCGGTGTCGAGGTGTAAGTGTTTGCAGATGAAGAAGTTGCAGTGTAATGCTCTGTGGGATGAGGCTGAGGCGGAGACTTGCCGCGGTCAGCATCGTCAGCGTCATCAATGACGATGGTGATGGATGGAGATCTGCTTCTGCTGAACATGATTGAATTCCGCTCGGGCTCGATATCCTTCATTAGGAAGTCGTCTAGCGTCCTGCTTGTGTCTTCGGCTAGAGACACCGCGGACTGGTTGAATTGGTCATTTTTCTGATTCTCCTGGCGGCGAAGCCGGCGGGCGCGGAGGCGTCGTCGAACGTACCACACCAGTAGGTATATCAGGGCTCCAAGTGTGAGGATTCCGAGAATGGAGGCTGTGGCAATGGCGAGCTTCCCGTAGTCCCAGTGTTTCATGATGGAAGGGTTCGAAGCGAATGGATGTTTTGCTCTCTGAAACTGAGTTATAGAGAGAGCCATGTTTGAGTATAGAACACTCCAATGTTGGCATCAGTGTAACTGTGAAATAAAGCAGGTGCGATGTAGAGTTTGCGGCAACTACTGTAAATGCCAACACTGAGTAGAAGGTGAAGTCGAGCATCAATTGAGCATCTACAACTCAGGGATCCATTATATTTGCCTGACAATACTTGATTATATTTGTTCCCAACTGTATGCAATATAGTGTTTTTTTAAATTAACTGGTTTGGTATATACCGGAATGGAGTGGTTAAAGAGGCTATGGAAAACAAAGACATCATTCCTACTATGAGTATTACTGCCAAGGCTTTGAGCGAGATCGTAGGAGTGAAGAAGAGGTTTTAGCTAGTCCCAATTCGATTTATTCAGCTTATATATCCTTGATCCAAAGCGGGGAATGATCCATATCGACCTACCACGGCGTCTTATTCTACTCCGTCCAATAATGGTGTCGAAGCTCCTTATGCTCACCTAATAGGTCCAGGTTCACTCTGTAACGTCAGCCTCTGGCCCATAGAGGGGAACAAAGTTGTTGATTGGAGGAACAGACAAGGTCCCAGAACTATGTACAATCATCCTAAGCTACTGGTCCGACACCCCAGCCAGCCATGCCAACTGTCTGCATACCCAGCATCCACATCAGCAGAAAGTAATAGACCCAATAATTCCCGAGTCTATCCTTTCTGCGAGGTTCCTTTCTGACGAACGGCCGCAACGAGCCCAAAGGCAGCTTATTCATCGTTCTTGTAGCACTTGATAGAGCTCAATTTGCCCCCGTCGATGTTATTGTTGCCCGGCGCTTGGATATCGCCTGTACCACCGCCATTGCAAGTAGTAGAGCTACGACGAAAAGAAACACAAGTCAGCCAGAATCACCCCACCAAAATAGAGGCGGAGGACACATACTCCCAGAAGCGGCAGCGGTACCCATTAGGGATTCTAACCGAGTGGACATTGTCCATGACGGGACTGCCGTTCAAGTTGTCTGTATGCAATAAGTGAATTAGCGATACTGATACCGGTTGGCTCTAATGGGTGCTTCATAGGATGGAGGGGTCAAAGGGCGTGTTAGGTCCTGGGTGTGGTCACGAACGGCAATCATGCTGGGTCCAGACGGGAACATTGATGCAGCCCGCCAAGTTGACGCCTGTGCAAACATCAACCTCGACGCGGTCCTCTCTCGCCTGGAGAGCGCCGGGAGCGGCGGCGGCGCCACCAATGGCGGCAAGGGTCAGGAAGGCAGGGGCGAAACGCATGATGGACGGTTTGAATGGAAAAGAAGTGATCTTGGAGAAGCTGGATACCACATGTTCTCAGGTCAAGACGCTGCACTTTATACCCTTTTCTGGCCCCCAATCTGATTCTGCCCCGAACTTGATCTAGCTATTAACCGAGGATGCAAGTGGGGATGTATATGAGTGGGATCTACAGCTGGATGCAACACTGCAACATACATATGCTGGATTCGGCATTCCGTCGGCCTTGGCATTTGCTAACCTTGGTATATAGTCGTGATGAGTAACGGCATATTTCTACCTGCAAGAAGACGAGCTTAAACCGGATTAGGCGAATAATCACTGAAGGTGCATGTAAGACTGGGCCAATGGGATAACAGACCTTGGCAGGGAAATGCACTAGTGGGGGCCACGCAGGGCCCGCACTTCTTCCGTCAGGGGCCGAGGACGGGCCGAGGCGCACACCCATTGATGGAGGGAGCTCAAAAAAACATATTCAACCCTGGAGAGCTCAGGGCATGATTCAGAATAACAATATCTAGAAATAATATAAAGATGATCTGCCAAAAGGAAGGAAAAAAGCAAGGCAGATTTTGGTGAATGCCGTCTCCAACTAAACTAAACCGGCCGCTGCAGAACTAAGCCATGCTGAGCTGGTTGACTACTTCACCATAGTACCGACCAATTCGATGGCATTCCCATGGCCCTAGGGAGTATGTAAAATATCGAATATCACTAATCCTGATAGAGCGGCTGATAGACTAGTCCTGTAGAGACGGTATTGGCCACAGGTTGGAATGATGTAATCTTATCCCGTAACTTGTTTTCTTTTTCGAGTATCCCCGAACTGGAACCCGCCCTATCAACTGGTGGTGACCACCCCGAGGCGCGTACATACTTCCTCCACCCCTTAGGAAACCGAAGAAAATTATTGCAAAAAATAAGCAAGTAAATAAATGAATAACATTCGACTATAAGGAAGCTTACTTCAAAGGTTTTTACTTGGGTTGGAGTCCATGGTAAATTACCCGGGCAGTCCATGTTCACCAGAGGGTAATTCGAGGGTTGGTGTCGGTCACCAAGGCAAAGTGGGTCAGGATGGGTCATAAGTGCAACAAGGTGGCATGTTCTTATTGCCTCTTTCAACTGATGGCATCGGGAACCACGTTTTCATTTCCCCTATAGGGCCTCGCCCACCATGCTTTCCGAAGAACGGGATATCTATGGCTAAGGTTGCACCAAATTCCTAGTGGAATCCTGTGGAAACCCCTTTCTTGGTCGAAATTTGCTACTGGAGTATGAACTATCTGTCCTATTCCATGACGAAAGCGACAGCACACTGTCTCGTATCTCCAGTTGCACTTTTTCATTAATTTATGTTCTCGGTACAGTCCTGTCAGTAACCCTTGAATCGATATACGTAGGTCCAGTTGGAATACTTAGTTAACTAAGCGAACAGGTTTTCCTCCCGATACTACTGTATTGCCCAATATTATGCGTCTTCCGCCGTAGCATGTCGAACAATGAATCTTGGAAACCCCGTCTTGGAAACCCCGCCGCCTTCTTGCTACTCTACGTCTACCCACTCATACCGCCACGACTTCTTCCAGACCCGTATGGATTCTACGGCACCGTGCGCTGAGGCAACACCAAAAGCATCTGGGTTGACAAAAAAGTTCGTGACCTAAATTTGCGGCCATGTCTAGTTTACATTATGTTGTGGTCGGGTGATTCTCCACCACTCTTGATTCCTACAAAGACTCTTGTTGCATACATGGGATGCTTCATGAGCAGACTGAGGCTCTCTATTTGCTAGTTCTCTTTGTCATGCAGGGTATATAAAGACCCTGCCAGTTCATAGTTTATGGATCAGTTTCTGTTTCCGTATTTTCCCCATGTTAGTTCTGTAGCCTATCAACAACTCTAACGCAACCCAACGCATAGGGCCTTACTGGTTGGGTTTGGCTTTTTAGCACTCGCTACGGGGTATAGTGTAGCAGATTCTGATCCTCGAAATTATCATTAATCACTACTTGCTCAGTTCTCTTGTGCTGATTGTGACGGTTACCCTACCCTATGGCATCACCAAAGTTCTTACAGAATTAATAGCATAATACTCATTTATCCATGAGAGCTATAATTCTATTTTCGACCCTCTATAGCTTTTATATTAGTAGGTCCTAGGTAGGAACCTTACAAGCTTTAAGCTTAAAGTTAACGATCGTGATTAACCACGGATTGAGTGTGTGGGGCGGATCTTCGGGCTATCCATGGATGCTTTAGGGTTTTGGTGCAACGTTTCCTTCAAGCTCTTTATATTGAAGCCGAGGGGCATTGTAGCAAACTCAACATTGATCAAGGTCTGGTCCACAAAAAAGCTATATATTTATTTCTGCAAAAGAGATTGCCATGAACGACTAGAAGATACCCAGATAACTTCATCTCAATCGGGAGATATATCTCAACTAAACAACGCATGGGAAACCACCTCGTCAGAGTTCGACCCAGACTTATATTCCAACGCCGCCGGGGGAAATATCGGGAAAACCAAAGATATAAAGCAAGATTCCATGGTTAGCTGGTGTTATTTCAAATCTTACATCGAGCTCCATGGTGAGCAACATCGTTAGAAGTCTTCAATCTTGAACTGCAGTTGAAAAGCGTTGCCGGTTCGAAAATGTAGTGAGATCTGTTTCACGCCCTATCCATGGACCCTCCAAAATGAGAGATGTGACGATCTTGCCCAATTTAGTACCTAGCAATCTTCCGAAAGCCACTGCCACAGCAGGATATAATATACCTCGGTCTCCTATAGGGCCCCGCGTTTGTATGCAATATATGTGCTTGTCGATATACGTCTTGGTGTTATTTAGAACACGTGTGGTGTGACAGGGCCATTGCTTAAGTCAGTAGATTTGCATACCGACGTTGACCACCTCCCGTCCCGTATTCAAACACTTCTGCAATTCAGGTAGCGGGTTTGTTAGTCAAGATCCACATCGAAGGTCTAGACTAAACTGAATCAATTAAATCCGTATGAATCACAGCACTCAAATTGCTTAGATCACTATCTCAGCCGGAATGAGCTTCCGAATTTGGCAACTCACACGGCAGTCTAAACACTGTCAAATGCCGAACAATGTAATTCTCCACTGACCTTCACACTTAATGTTCGTCACGCCAGTCTAATCAGGCTAATCTCAGCCAAATACCCATAATCCCGTTTTGGAACGGGCTACGTTTCAGGTCAAGGGTCAAAACAGGGGTTTTCCCCGGTGAGCCTTATGTTGTATTCATGCAATCAGCCAGTCCTGGGTACGATGTTTGTATTGAGGTATTTGCCATATGAAGTCACTTCCTTCGAGTATATAAAGACGAAGGTCTTAGTAGTGGAGAAAAAAATGGAATGTTACAACTTCCCGGTTGGGCTCCCATCGCATTTTCCTTACTGTTACCTCAAGGCTTCAAATTGGACTCCAATCTATTCTCCTTCCGGTTGTTTGTCTCGCTGGTTGTGTCATCTATAGGCACGGAGTAGGGGCCGTTCTGGTGGGTCGTAGGCTAACCGCTATAAGGAATAACAAGCTAATGCAGGGTCCCCTCATAATCTCGGCCTTCGGTGCTGTCATTTCGAGAGTTTAACATATATAGCTTGCTTCTTTTGCTTAACATAGTATGGAAATACCAATGGCATCCGATATCCCTTTCATATACCCTAAACGAACAACTCGACAAAGGCCTCCGTATGTCTCTAGCTAATGTATCAGCATTGTTTCTCATGGTATGTGCTTGTTCAACTGTCCAAATCCGTCTCTTCCTTTAGATTAGAGCTCGAAGCTTGACCACTAATCCTAAACGCTTGGCACAGAAAATCAAGCCTTCTGTAACTTTATCCGGACGAAGGGGCAGTTGACTTGTATGGATGCTCGGAGAGTTTTTATTTACCCTAGAAATTCAATCCACTCAACGAAACGCACTATTCGGGCTATGGCGAGAACAAAGAGGAATGGATATTGGTCGCTATTGAGACTCGGAAAAAAGCTGAAATATGAGGGTAAATTCCAAGCAATAATACCAAAAAAGGCAAAGCGTGAGACAAGGGGTAATCAGGATGAGACTTTGACGCCACCCGTAACCGTGGAGGATTCTACTCCGTACTCCGTACGGAATATTGCGGCAGGGCCTGAGGAATGGGCTGAATCGGCCACTCAGAGATACTACTTTGTTCAAGAAGCAAACTTCTAGGCCGTATACGGACGACAGGTGTAGATTTCAGTTGGTATAACATATGGTGTTAATTCTATACAAGTCCTGACTTGGTAAGGTATCCGCAGATCCATTACTCTGTATGGGGGATGCGTGGCCCCCTAAAGGTTTACCTTAACCTTTAGCGACACGGGGATTCCGAAAGAGGAGCTTCTATCTGGTGCGTACTCCGTACTTGGATGCAGGTGTTTTATGATCTAGATTAGGGAGTCCTTCAACATCATGGATGTCGATCTTATGGCGAATCTGGGTCTTTTTATGTTGATGATCGGACTTCTGGACTAAAACAGAAAGGAAATATGGGTCTGACCTTGGTCAGGGCCACAGTTACAACTAGCTATAAAGTCTTCGAAGATATCGCGCTGATGCTAAACTTCATCCCAATTCATTTACATACGTTCCCACTACAGTACACATTGTTCGCTTGCTTTTCAAGATGAAGACAACCCCTTTGCTCATTGCGCTGGCTACGGCTGCATTCGCTCAGCAAAAGACACTGTGTGAACAATACGGTACCTATTCAAGCGGTGCCTACAGTGTCAGCAACAATCTTTGGGGAAAGGATTCTGGAAGTGGCTCTCAGTGCGCTTCCGTCAACTCCGTCTTGGATTTCGGGCGTCTCATGGTCCACCACTTGGAACTGGTCCGGTGGTGAGAACAATGTGAAGAGCTACCCTAACTCGGGTTTGGTTGGCCTGAAGAAGCAGCCCGTCAGCGACATCAGCAGCATCCCCAGTTCCGTGAAGTGGAACTATGACAACACCGACATCCGCGCCGATGTCGCGTATGACCTTTTCACCGCAGCGGATATCAACCACAATACTTGGAGTGGTGACTATGAACTCATGATTTGGTACGTGTGGCTATCTCTCCTTTTTGTTGCTTGCTAACCGAATCAAACACTTAGGCTGGCTCGGTACGGCGCAGTTCAACCCATTGGTTCCCAGATTGCGACGGCTACTGTTGGGGGCACCAAATGGGAGCTTTGGAGTGGCGCCAATGGCTCTCAGAAGACGTACAGCTTTGTTGCATCTAGCCCTATTACATCTTGGAGCGGGGACCTCAAAGACTTTTTCGATTACCTGACTGAGAAGGAAGGATTCCCAGCCAAAGCGCAAAACCTCATCAGTACGTGATTCCAAATACATGTGTTCGAAAGCGTGAAATATACTAATGGGTTATATCTGCTCCAGCTGTGCAATTTGGTACAGAGCCATTCACTGGCGGGAAGTCTACATTCACGGTGTCAAACTGGTCCGCCAAGGTGGAATGAATATAGCCTCTTACGGTTGCTTTTCTAGAGACAGTTCATCGGACAAGATAGAGATGAAGTTGGAAGGCATAGTAGATCGAAAGACGTGAAGTAGTGTGATATGTTTCCACGCCCTGGCTATATGTGTTGCGGATAGTTGTTTAGGAGCCTGCTCCTCTCTCTTCCTGAATACAACTCTCTCTTCTGATTCTTAGTGCCTATTGCTTGTAGTCCCTACCAATAGACCCCTATATGGACTTATAAATAGCCTTATTCCACTTGGATACGGATCCATGGATCCATCCATGGATGACAGGAATTCCTATGCCTCTCCAAGAACTTCGGGGAAAACACGCCGTGTCCAGTTCGACCATGCGTATTTATCGTATAGAATATAACAATATTTTTGTATTGTCCATGTAGCATTTCGCATACGGAGAGGACGAATTGTGCGCTCCAGCAATAGTCTTATTATTGTTTATGGCCATGGATATGATATCGTATCCATGATATCGCCACGAGGGGATAACATGGGTGATAAGATGGGTGATAAGATGGGTGCTACCCGTGCCTAAGGGTCGGGAGCATTCGGGGGTAGAGGGAGCCCAAGCTTAAGGCCCACTTGGGGATCGGATCAAGGCCAACACAGCCCCGATCACACATAACCCTACAGGAGCACCCGTAGACTATTACCCCACGCCCCGGCTCCCGTAGCCGGCAGCCGCAATTCCCAAGAAATCTGTAACCACACCTAGACCTGCATATGTGCAAGGGCGTAAATATATTTGACAATTAAACCGATGGGGTAGGACCCTATCCAGTGTGTTACCATGATCAACCCTCCACCTTCATGGTGGACCAACGCAAACGGAGTTCCAGTGACAGCGGAGCAGAGTATGCTTTTGTCTCTTCTGATATATGCTCGCACTAACACCTCAAATAGATAGAGTAGCCGATCGACTTGACCGTTACTTTGTGGGCAAGAGACCGTACGATACTTGGGAGCTGGATGGTCCAACCCTTTTCCACACTCCCCACAGCACTCAGCACCTAGAAGTGCAGCGCTATCATGGTCGAGCTGTACTAATTCATTATGATTCCGCTTCCGTACCTCAAAGAAGCCAGCCCATTACAGTATCTGTCAGTGGGGATAGTGATCAGGACCCAGAGATTGAGCAGGCACCGAGGAAGAGAGTGAAACAGATCGAGAACACGCGGGGCCATCGAGGTCTACACCAAGAAGAACTCGTAATGCAGCAACAGAAAGTTCTTCCAACGCTGCGGTGAACACCAATCAACAGGAGACGCGCAAGACTTCGCAAAACAAGAGAAAGCGGCATGTCTCGGGCGAAAATTCGTAAAGTAGCTAAGTATCCTCAGAAACACTATGGATGGTATGCCGAGGGTATGATTTCCTGGGAGGCTTGAGCCGCGAGGGCCTAGAATTTTGTCAAGACTTAAACAGAATAGTGCCATTTTATCTTCCTGGATGTTTTGCACACAAGGATACCTAGGTAGTAGCTATACTTCTTACACGCGTCCCAGCTCACTTCTAAACCCGCCCTTTTCCTTATCGGTCAAAAAGAGCCGAATCTTCAGCGTCCGTGTCGTGTCACCGGGGATGGTATAGTCGTGCTCTCCAACATCCTATTTATGATCTAAACCTTCGATTTCATCTCCCTCCACCATCGCTCTTCCTCGGCGTCATCTAGTCCGTTATATCTAGAGCGATCACCTGTGGACGAATAATGGTGACTAAATCAATTTACTCCCCTGGGCCTTCAGATCTACCTATATTGTAGGTAGCTTTGAGCTCGATTGATTGAATGATCCATCATACCGTGATTGTAGCAGGTGCGTTTTGTGTGTCAATAATGGCCGGGAGGCGGTTGGAAGAAGAAAAAGTCTTTGTAGATACATATCCTGGCCGTTTCCCAACGTAAATCCAGCAAGTGCTCCCATTGTCCCCTCAACACAGGTCTCCCTTAGTGTCCCATTCTGTCCTCAGTATGTGCTTCTCCTCTCCTTTCCCGGATCCTAGTTTTCATTGATTATGTCGACGTCACTGTCCCTAGTCAGTCTAGCTTGGATAAAGTCGCCCGGTATCTTTTTAGCTAGATCGTGACGACCTTCTTCCGCCAAACGAAGCGGAGTCCGGCCCAAGTTATCTTGAACTTCGAGATTCGCTCCAAATTTAGCGAGTGTCTCGAAAGCGTTTGCTAGACCTTGTTCCGCCGCGAGACGAAGCGGAGTTTGGCCATATTTATTTCGGGCTTCGAGATCCGCTTTAAGTTTAATCAGCGTCTCGATAGCCTTTACCTTATCGAAAGACGCCGCGATATGAAGCGGAGTCCGGCCAGAATCATCTTGGGCTTTAAGATTCGCTCCAAGTTAGCGAGTGTCTCGATAGCATTCACCTTACCGCTGTCCGCTGCGATATGAATCAGAGTTCGGTTATATTGATCTTGGGCTTCGAGATCCGCTTTAAGTTTGACCAGTGTTTCGATAGCCTTCACCTGACCATTATCCGCCGCGAGATGAAGGGGAGCCTGGTTATGATGATCTCGGGCTCCGACAAGATTCGCTTTAAGTTTAACCAGTGTTTCGATAGCCTTCACCTCACCACTGTCCGCCGCCAGATGAAGGGGAGTTTGGTTATGTTTATCTCGGGTTTCGACAAGATTCGCTTTAAGTTCGGCGAGTGTCTCGATAATGTCAACCCGACCGTAAAACGCCGCTTTCTCAATCGCACTATGGTTGGATTCATCACGGGTTTCGAGATCTGCCCCAAGGCTGCCGAGTATTTTGATAGCTAGGTTGTCGTTTAACGTGACTGCTCGTTCGAGCAGAGTTTCCCCGTCCTCGTGGACATTAGGATCCGCTCCTGCATTTCTGAGTAATCTCGCAGTGCTCTCGTGGCCGCCGAAAACCGCTAGGGACAAAGCGGTTCTGTCTTCGTTGTCTTTCAGACCATGATCGGCGTTTTGCTTGGTTAGGGCATGCACTACATCTTCATCGCCCCGATCCGATGCCATATGTAGTGCAGTCTGCCCTTTAGAATCAGTGGAATTGATTTCCCAGTTCTCACTCAACATTTCAACAATTCCGGTGAAGCCCCTCATCGCCGCTAGGTGTAGGGCATTCAATCCATCTTTCCGTGCCAAGTTAGGAGTGGATCCTTTGAGCAACATGAGAACCAGTTCTTTATTGCCGCGTTCTGATGCGAGGTGAAGTGGTTCCTCGCCACGGGCGGTCTGCTGTTGAAGATCCAACCTTTTGACAAGCAGCTCGGCTACTTTTGTTTGGCCAGACCAAACGGCATGATGTAGTGCAGACCACCCAGATTCGTCAGTGTGGTTCGGATCACGTACCTTCTCCAGAAGAGCTTTGGTGTTTTCGTAATCACCATCAGCGGCAGCTTTTTTGAACTCTGCCGCTAGTTTTAATTCGTCCCATGCGGTAACGTCAAGTGTTTTCAAGTCACTTTCCCGTTTCCTATATTGCGGATGTAGTGAACCCTTCTTCATGTCCTCGATCATGCTCCGGGCACTCTGTCTCCTTTCGGTGCTTTGATAGCTGCCGTTGTGGGTCGTCTCATCGTTTCCAACGTGAACTTTGAATAACAAAGTCGGGTCAAAATTTGGTATCTCTGATCTGATCAATGGCGGATGGAAATAAACTGGACTGATATAATCACAATAAAAATCGAGATGGATATCATCACGCCTAAGCGAAGGCTTGACCAACAGGCCTCTGTTTATCCTAGCCTGGCCAAGGGTGAATTCAGGCTCAATCAGCAACATGTGTTGGTCTTTGTCCTTTTGAGCGAGGCGAACCTTTCCTTCTATCAGTGGATGGGCATGGCCTAAGACAACGCTTTCATCTTTGATGTGATCGAGAGAAATGATATTCCACTCTCCAAACAAATTACCATTCTCTTCAATCTGTAGAGTGTTGTCTGAAAGCGTAACTGGTAGATCGTAGATGTTTGTAGGACACCAGTTGTATCCATTCGTCATGGTCGCTGAATTGTGGAACAGATGCGCATGCGATATTTTGCCAAGTTTCTGCAGAACCTCCTGATAAATCCTCTGATGGGCGTAGTTTTCTGGCAATTGGATTCCAATCATAAGGCCCGAAATGATCGCCATGTCTCTCGGCCAAGATGTGTGGCGTGGACCCAGAACGGCAAGAAGGTGATCCAATCGGTCAACCTCCTGCCCCCGAAGTCTCCTGGGTATATCTTTCGCGACTTCATGCTTGGTAGTAGTGCAGTTATTGCTCTTTGCCTGCAATATGTCTTTGTCTAGGTCCTTGGTGATCGGACCCTTAGGACCTTTGAAAATGATTTGAACATTCTGTGACATTTTCAACTCCAATGCCGTCCAGCCTCGGCTGAACCAAGGAGACATGACGATGTAAAAACATGCCAAGTCTGCATCGCGCCATTCGCACTCTCTAAGAAAACAATCGTGGACCAGTGTGACTGCTGCGGCCTTGTAGTTTAGCTGCATACGCTTCAAAGCTTTTTCGCGAAGTTGTTTCTTTGTTGGAATGCAGATTGTATCCCACCATATACCATTGCAGTTGAATGTTCGAGCAAAGTCTCGAAAGAACCCAAGCAAACAGCTGTTCACATGCCCGCGGGCTTGGCTTCCGGCGCCGGTAACGTCCGACCATACATGGGATATCGCCATATACCGCTCGTTGTGTCGAAGAGTGTTAATTCCCCAAAGATCCCATGCTGTGGTTTGTTGCTCCTCGCGGACAGCTGATTCCATAATATCGGAAGGGAAGTTCATAGGAGGACAGCGGTTTCCATCACAAGGCGGTTCGTGACGCTGCGTCACCAGAGTGAAATTGACACGAGATTGCTCGCAGAAGTCGAACGTACAAAGCTGATGGTCTTCCCTTTTTGCCTCATGAGGTAGACCTTCAAGGGAAGGGAGTAATTTCGGGAATTCTCGTGGACCTCCTCGTAGGCTCTTGGCTATCGCCCAGACGCGGTTGCGACAAAAGCCTAATTCTTCCGTGGCCTTGTCGACTGCTCGCAGGATGGCCTCTATATCGTCTGAGGACAATGACATGGCTCTAGAGAGTTTGTGAAATTTGGGTAAATGGTGTGATACTGAATGTTCGGGAAGGTTAGCAGCGTTATGGGGAATCTGGAAAAACTGACACAGTGCCAGTAACTTGTATCATGGTGCCTCTTGGAGCCCTGGCAAATGATGGGCAGATATGGTGCACGCCCATATCTCAACAGTATTGGCGCCCGATGGGCAATGCATGGCGAGGGCAGACTAGTGTTCGAGGTATGTCGTGGACCAATTATTGGAGAGTGGCGTCCAATCCAGAGCGCAGTCACGATACATGCTTCTCCCAACTGACTGCAAAATAATTAAATACCGCTCAACTAAAGAAGAAGGAGAAACAGAGTTGTTTTGAAGAGGGAGGTGGAAGACTATCTGAGAGGAGGACTGCCAGGACCTGATGCCTGACCTCTCGCGCCAACGTCACGTCATGAATTCGCCTATCGCTTGAATAAGCTGGCTTTGGAGGACTATCCTGAACATACGCTTCAGAGCCTATAATTATGTTGGCCGAGGCGGTGACTGGGTGAGCTGAGTGAGAATGGTGAGCAGTCGCCCACGCACTACTGCCAAACCCACCCTAGCACGCGTTGGGCGTCTCATTCATGAGCCACTCAGCTCACAACACGAATGGTCTAGGTACCCGATTTGTCAATGGCACCATGCCCCTCGATGTCTCTGTGGATCTCTAGAATGGCCCTGTTGAACAATTTTCGTCCTGGATTGGCTTATGCTTCTTGAGAATTTTATATGATCAAGGCATAATTACCAGACCTCTGCATAGGATTCTACTCTACTTCACTACAACAAGGACGATTTGATATATCCGACCGAGTAAGAACCCAGTTCAACAATTGTATTAACATTAGGATACCTGAAGAAAGAACGTAGATCACAGATCACAGAGGGGACAACATGCTTCAGTTATGCAGAAGAGATTATTTTGATCATTCATGTTCGTCGTGATGGCCGTAGCCGTTTTATGACAAGAGACAGAGCTCCAGAAGGAAAGGAGCTTATGGTTTGGCGAGTTGTTCCTTACGGAAGAACAGCAAGAACCCGGCACTGCAGATAAACGTTAGCAAGCATTCCACCAAGCAAGACAAGCAAAGATCAACATACCAGACCAACAACTGACAGAACAAAGCCACCCAGAACCAGCCATTAGCCAAGGCATGGGCGCCCTGGGTCATGTCAGGAGAAATCGGGCCAGGGCCTACACTGTTCGGACCGAAAGCTCGGGCGCAGATAGTCGCAATGGAACCTATCACCTGAGATGCAATGAGGGCGAAACACATGTGGACTCGAGTGAGAGTCTGCAGAAGGATGATACCGAATCCAAGACCTTGGATGGAATCCAAAACGCCCAGCCACAGCCACAGACTGCGGGAGACGAGCGCGCCGGAAGTGTACCCGCCGGCCCAGGGCAGATAGTACCCGATGCCGGAGATGGCCCACCAGATTTGGATGAAGCGGGGTGCGCCCAGGCCGCAGGCGAAGACGGGAAGGAACCAACTGTGTCGCTTTGAGAATCTGCTAACAACAAAGAGGAAGATGCACCAGACGAAGCCAAAGAAGACGACGCAGAGGAGGACGATCTGCCAGGCGTGGGTGTGTATGGAGGTCCATAGGACTGGGAGGGGGTAAGTTAGTATTGATCGGTATGCGGAAGTTTGAATGGGGGAATGGAACTTACAGCTCCAGTTTCGGCCGTATGGTGCACTGAGGAAGAAGTTCTGCAAGATGACGGCGATGAAGTTCCAAGTGACAATCTTTCTCCGGAAAAGGGACTTGTAGAAGGATGGCACTTTGCCTGGCTTCTGGCGGTAGTAGTTGGGAAGTCCCATAGCCAACAAAACACCCACAAGACACAGGAAGACGCAGATGGGATAACAGATCGCGCTGGCATAAAGTCAGTAAAACAAGTCAGGAGATAGGTGGACAGGCGTATTTACCTCATTTTCCAGCTATTAGCAAAGTTGGTCTCAGGGTTCAAGAGACCCTCTGACGAAGCCTTGGTCATGGTAGAACCCCAGTACCAGAGGGCAATAACGTATACCTGCTGGATACCTTGAATAACACAAGCGCGGAAAATCCAGGTTTTAACTGGAGCACCTCCCTCGTCACCGAAGTTTGAAGCGAAGAAAATGGATCCACTGGCGGAGGCCGCGGCGTAGAAACCGGTGCCGACATTCTGGATCCATCCTCGAGTGAAGGAATCTCCTTCCCAGTGAGCAGATCCAATCAAGAGGAAAGCGATACCGTATAGGAACCACGGGATAGAAAGACAGACGACAGACTTGAAGTATCGGTAAACGAGCCACCAGCACATGGATGCAATGGCATATGTGGTTGCAATTCCATACAACTTCTCCGCGGTCTGACCAACTTCACCTGTCAGTAGAGTGATCTGATAGGAGTTTGCGGCGATGATCTGGCCCAGAGCAAGGAAGATGGAGTAGACCGGCCAGTCTCCAATTTTGATCTGCATCCATTTCTTAAGTCCGGTAGGAGGGACATAGTCCTTTCCGAGAAGGAACTCATCATCCTGAAGATGGTTATCTTCGTCGCTGTTCACATTGGAGGCAAGGTCATCATTGTAGAACATTGTGTCTGGGGTGTCCGTGTTTCTTGATGAATGGCGAATCGAGGGCGTGGGAGACTTGTTGCGACCCAGTCTGGCATTGCGGAACCTGTCAAACCACTGTTGCTCGCTCTTAATCAAGAATTCTTCGATACAAAGCTGCGACTCGGAGTTGGATCCGTTGAGGACATCCAACTTCTTGTCAAATATCCTGTAGTACTCGCCAGTGATATCCGTGAAGAAGGGATCGACCTTTTGTAGCTTAAAGTCAGTCTTGTTGCCGACAACGGAGTCCAGGGAGAGGACGGATGCGCTGCTGAGACGGTTGGACTCGGCAAATGGCTGGGGAGGAAGAAGGAGGCTGTCCACGGCCGGCGGGGTTCCCGGACTTCTTGGGCTTTCCAAAGGAATCATGAACCTGGGTTGTAAAGAATCTTGACTGGGGCGTCTGCTTGGCGAAGGCATGTTTTGAGCGCGGTCCCTTTGAGCAGCCTGGGCACGTCGTCCTGCCTCGACCTGGGCTGGGGTGAGAGTATATTCATCATCGTCAAATGCATTGTGGGCAGCTTCCTCATCGCTATTCTCGTCGACATCAGTGGCTCCATTTTCATCGCTCTCTGGGATACCACCCTCTGCGGCTCTTCTGCGACGTCCAGCATGACCGGGGCCTGAGCGGACACCCAGGGAGAGAGAACGACTCAGTCCGGACTTTGGTTTCTCCGTTTCTTCCTGGTCTGGATCTGGGCTGTAGCTGACCTTCTTCTGGGTGGCAAGGCTGTTCATTTGGTTGAAGGAGTAGCTGCTCTCTCTGGAATGCGTGAATGGGGAGTTCATGCCGGGTGAAGCCAGTGGGCTACCGAGTTGGGTCATAGAAGGTGACATGGCTGCACTGGCAGTGCTGAATCCGGAAGAAGTGCCAGGTCGAGTGCTGTTGGTACTGTGTGTCTTCGACGCTTCTTTGTTGTGAACCTGGATGGCAGTAGTTTGCAGAATCTCAAGATCCTCGACCCATTGAGCAACAGGGAAACGCTGTTTGGCAGATCTGGCACGCATCATCGCACGGACGGATGTCTTAGAATTGAGGGCAGCCTCAATTGCAAGCTTGAATTGCATGAGGAGATGCGACGTCGAGACTGATTCCACATTGTACCACCAGCCTGGCATTTGGCCAAGACCGCCAACACGAGCTCCGATACCCAATGCACCTTTTCGGCCAAACTCTACGGCAACCAGACCGAAGGGCTCATCACGAGACGGGATCAAGGCGAACTCGGCACCAGAAAAGATGAAGGGCGGAAGTGCAGTGAATTCAGGCTTTGAGAAAACTCGTCCGGGATAGACTTTCATCATGTGGTCAAGCTTGAGAGCAGCGAATTTACCGTAGAGATCGATAACGGGACCAATACAGATCAACTGCACGTTGGGTCGGGATTCGATAACAGCAGGTAGTGCGTCCGCAATAAGATCAACACCTTTTTGCATAGACCAGCGACCAACGAACACAAGCAGGTCGGCATCAGGATTCTGGTCGAGCCCTGCCCATTCCTGGGCCTGTCTCTTAAGCTCACCACGGCTAGCCTCGTACGATGGATCCACGGTGATGTCTTCCTCTTTGGTGGGCTCCTTTGTCCATTCACCGACGTCAGATGGATCGGGGTTAGGTAGGTTGCCAACCTTGTGCAAACCCCAGAAAATAGGATAGCGAGCGTAAGACCGTTTTCCGTACTTCTTAGAGACACCGACGGCACCGAATCCTGCCTGGTGGACACGGAGATAGCTTGCGCCGGCGTGGAGCAAGTTGAACACTTCACCGAATTGCACGTAACGACGAGCGATGTCTTCGTCAAGGTTAAAGACCGAGCAAACCTCCTGTTTTTCTTTGATGGTGCGCATAGGCCAAAGACCCTGGAACTCAGCATTGTGCAATGAAAGACAAGCGGGGATGGTCCTTGGTAGCAAGTAAAGAGGCGCGAGAGAACCGTGGTAGTCGTTGATGTGGTAGGTGTCAATTGGGAATCGCTTGATGGCTTCAGCGACACACTGGTTCCAGGCTGAATAGTACACTGCACTGTCAAGATCATCCATGCGAGCAGGGTACGGTTCGGTCTTCGACTGTTGACGGAACACTGGAGCATCGAGCAGTACGTAGGTGATATTATTCAGGACGTGGTACTGCACTTGAACCTGGTAGGGACTGCCTAGAATAGTGACTGTCATAGGCTCTGCCACCTGGTCCACAGGGTAGTCGACACCTCCAACGCAAGGAACGACCCAGATTAGGTCTTGGTGACCTAGAGTCTTACCCATGAGTTGAGCCATGACACCGAGACCACCGATCTTGATTTTGATGGCCCAATCCTCGATGTCGTACTCCATAGTGGCGATTAGGACCATGCGGCGCTTGCCAGATGCAAGAGCCCCGCCGAGGGCACTGGTGCTTTGCATGAAGCCAGATTTGTTGGCCAAGCGCATGAGTGGGTTCGAGGATGGATCCTTGCGAGAATGGGACGGCTTTATCTTGTTCCAAATTGCGAGGGGGATGTTTTGTTTCTCGGTCACACCAACCTCGTTGAACTTGACCTTGTAGAAAGACTTCATGAAGATGTACACACATCCCACGGCAGTGATGAACGGGATGATCCAGAATAGAATGAACATAGCAATCTGTGTAGACTGGGGTCCAACCGGATCAAGCCAGAAACGGAGAGTTCCATCGTCGAAGTAGAGCTTGTGGGAGAGGTAGCCTTTAGCCGGCGCCTGAGTGATATTAATCACGGTCGCGCTCAGAGCAGACGGCGGACTTCGGTCCAGGATTGTATCATTGTCCATGTCTCCCAAAACCCAAGTTTGATCAGGCTTTCCGTCTGGATTAATTCCCCAGATGTTGAGCTGCCCGACTGCAGGCCATTCGGAGGTGAAATGGTAGGACCAGACCCCGGTTTTCGTGTCGAGCCGGATTCTGTTGTCTAGGCCCGCGTCGTATCCATATTGATTATACGGTCCGTTGAAGAAAGCATGGGGGAAGCGTCGTGTGACGGGATGATTCCAGTCAAGGTCACCTTGCTGCACGTAGTCGCTGCTTCCGGTCAAGCGACTCCAGTATTCGACACGTACATGCTCACCATCCCACTCCTGATCCTTGGTTCCCGACCATGGGAGCTTGTCAATAGTATCATTTCCACCTTTGTAGTCTCTCCAATCAGAGAATGACGATCCCCAGTTGGTAGAATAGCGGTATTTGTCTGCACCAGCGGCGTGGTGCTGGATAAAAAGGTCGCCATTTTCTCTTCTGTGGAGTAGACTGCTCGAGTAGTTGGCAGTAATGAATACCATAGGGTTATCGATCTGACCGACACGGAAGAGGAAGTGATCAATTGCGTTGGTAGAGGAGCTTTTGTCGGTGTTGGTTGCGTTGTTGACAGTCAACTTGTGAACTCCGTTGTACACTCCAGTCAGGTTTGCTGTCCACTTCCAAACGCTTGGTATCTCAGCAGTCCAATTCGATTGGAGCAAGGGAGGGATGGTTGTGCAATTAACAGTCTTGGGATTTATGGTGGGAACCTGCCCCTTTTCTGTCGATGAAGTCAAGGTAATTGCATCAGTCACCAAGTCACAGTTCATTTCTTCCGAGAAGTAAAGTTCAACCGTCACATCCTCGGGAAGGTTGGGCGCCACGGTAGAGCGTAGTGGAAAATCATGGCCCGGGGTGAATTTGGTGATCATGGGCCGAGCTGACTTGTGCTTATCTTTAGGGACGTATGCTCGGAACTCGTATGCCTTCATCTCCATTCTTTCCGTGCAGCCATTCATCTCCTTCGATCCATTCAAGCCAAGCTTCCGAGCTCCCTCCACCAGTTTGATTTCATCGTACGGGTAGAAAAGGTTCTTGACAGTGGTGCCAGCATCAAATGGCGCGGTCATTGTCTTATTCGGATTCTCGGACTTGCAGTCGAAGTTGTATGTCATTGTGTCATTGAGGTTTGTGTAGACAAGCCAGACTGGAATGCTGTCGGGATTCTTGGCCAATTCTTCTTGCGCCTCGGTGTTGACATCTCGGTAAACGGACCACACTCCGGTCTCCGTAGCCGTGTCATTGGAACCAGGGTAGTGAACCCACGTGGTGTTCTTTGTCAAGTTGCCAAGGGAGTACCCGTCGTTGAGAACTGGGTAGTGTTCGCGCATCTGGAACATGTGCTTCATAACATTTCGCACAGGGTGGGAAGGGTCGCGGTGGTCGTAAGAGACTGTCATGTCCTCACAGCCCTTTCTACCGGCCTCAATAGGCCACTTGTAGTACTGGGAGGAGTCCAAGTGGAAGCAGCCATGGGTCATCCACGCAGTTGCAGGCGACATCGGCTGTCGCCCATAAATGTAGTTCTCCGCGGTGGCATCCAAGATATAGAAGTTCTGCTCTTCTCCCCAAAGGAGAAGTGGGATTCCGGGGAGCATTAATGTAGTCACGAAAGTACCGAGTAACTGTCGATGGGTGCCGTTCGCAATTGCTGGCCAGCGGAAGACGTCTTGATTCGTCGCACCAAACATGTGTCGGGGGTCGAACACGCCGGTATTAGCATTGATCAAGTCATTTGTCCTTAACATGTAGTCCCAGCCCTCAACCCAGTCAACAGGCGCATCATAGCCAGCCGAAAGTTGTCCATCCATGCCGAGGAATCGAGTCAAGGCACGATACGTCGTGTAGTGGAAGGCCGCACTATCAATGGCTTCATGGCCCGCTTCGCGTAAGAAATACTGGGCAGAGGACTCGTTTGTCAACTTTATTGTGACGGCCGAGTTCTCAGGCCACTGGTTCCTCTGCCTACCCCTTCCGAGGTAAATAGAACCAAAGTCATTTCCACCCGTGATTTCGCCAGTGATAAAGAAGTTTTCCTTCCCGACCTCGCGCGCGCATTCTCTGTAGGCAGCGGACATGTCTCCAAGGGCATCCACGGTAGCTTGGGTGGCCTTATCATAGCGAAAACCATCAATGTCCAAGGAATGAATGATCATACAGGAGTGTCGGATCAACCTTTCGCGCACACTCGGGTTCCATTCACGGAGACGATCTTGGACGGAGGCGAACTTGGCCAGTTGTCGCTTCCAATCAGGCCAAACACCGAAAGCTTCAATATCACCGTACTGGTCGAAGTCGCTGTCGTAACATCCAACCAAGCCCGCGGTCTGCGATTCATTCACGGGAAGTCCGTCTTCGTACCAGAATCGAGGGTAGTCGCAGCTGGCATTGTAGTTACCTTCTTTAATGTCGAAGTCTCTGTATCGGCGATCGGTCTTCCATAGTGCCGGCCATTCTTTCTCTGAGAATGGGGTGGATTTGTTGAGATGGCCTTCAAATCCAAGCAAATCAGCCATTCTATACAATTTTGTTAGCTCCGCGCCCTTAACTGTGCATACAGGGACAACTTACGTCGCAATGGTATTGTCGAACAAGACATACATCCCGCGCTTGTGGATTTCGGTGATGGCGACTCGCCAAGCTTGAATAGTGCCATAATGCTGGTCGAGAAGCGTTGTATCCACAACTCCATATCCGTCTGAAGTCCACGGCATGTTCAGCAAGGACGTTCCCGTGATATAGATACCCTGAATATTGTGAGCATATATTTTATTGCCGCTAGACGATTCAGATGAGACAAACCTTGATTCCCATTCCTTGGAGATAATCCAGTGTGTCAACAAGGCCAGCCACATCGCCACCATGGCGAATGCGTTGTTCGACATCATGCTCGAAGGTGGTACCATTTGCGTTGTCATTGGTAGGATCACCATTCACGAAGCGATCCAAGAACATAGAGTAGAACGGGAAGCGCCAGTTGTCCGGGGAGGGGAAATACTTCCCCTCATGACCAGGCCATGTTCCCCAGTAATCTGCCGGATTGGTGGCCGTCTTATTTGTGTTGATGTTATAATCCAGGTAGGCCTCATCATAGGGCCAAGCTGTGACGGTCGTCACAAGAAGTGAGACCAGCCCGCTAGCGAGTGACCACTTCATAGCTAGGACTGACTGCGCGGAGCTGTGCGGTGATGGTCGCGCGCCTCGGGCAGTGCGGATATCCCCGCTGGGAGGAGAGGATGAGATAGAGATACCCTATGAAAGAGACGGATATGTGCAGCTCTCAATTTCCATGGAGTAGAGTGTGGGTATCTTGTGGAGGTCACGTCACAAGTTCCCAACAGAAGGCGTCAAATGTGGCAGTATGCTAAAGAAGATAGCGACAGGCGGACGGAAAAACGAGCGAACGAGGAAACGAGCGAACGAGGAAACGAGCGAACGAGAGACGAGGGATGAGGGATGAGAGGGATGAGGGATGTAAACGAAGGAGGAATGAAATATGGAAGTGAGAGGGAGAGTATCGCATAACAGCAGTGCGCTGTGCTAAGTGCTAAGTGCTAAAAGGCTAGTCGCATTGAAGCTCAAGATAAAAATAAAAGCAGTTGAGACAAGACCCCATATCAATTTTAAGAGCCCCAGACTGTATTGGGTTCCAACGCCTCAGCCTCGGTATTTTTTGTTCTTTTCCCTTTTCTGTTTAATGTAATTCTATTTTTTATTCTTTTTCTTCTTTGGATATAAATTTATCATTGTTTTATTCTTCTTTCTCACCTGTCCTTGGCATCCAATGCGACTGGTGGCGACCAATACCACCAGAATACACAAAAGAACAGAGCCTCGGCATTCTCGTCCGAATAGGGAACCTGGTTCGTTTAAAAGAATAATAACTGGGGCCTGACAACGGGGCTACCCGATTTGCATCCACGTTCTATATATACTATTGGATTGGACCCATAGTGCCACTTGCCGGACCCTGATGGTATCTTTACGACCATAAATGCAGTCTGTTTATCGCGGGATACGGGATGGCTTTATAGACTCATGAGGGCTTACTCCGTACATGCAAGCCTATTCTCTGAAAGTTGATAAGTTACAAAAAAGATGGCTTGGACAGTGAGACTTTCATGCAACCTTGTAGAGTACAACTCGCACATCTGCCGACTATTGTAGGTAAATCTTCTATTCTACCGGTGATTTTCCAGACCCGCACGTATCAACCTATGACAATCCCGATATACCTCTCGGTCATGACCCGCATGGGATTTGGGGCCGAGATCCTGAAAGCCCGATCCGCCCGATTGGCCGTAAAAGTGAGACGCGGCTCCACTTGGTCTTTTACGACCATGGTACACGAGACAGTGTATGGAACTGGTTTTTTTCATTTTCATTTTCATTTCTCCCTCCGAAGTTCCAGTTTTTTTCCCTTCTTTTCGGTCCCTGAGAGGTAAACCATGGTGCAACTATTAGATATCCCTCCAAGATTTACCTAGGTACAATAAGAGCCAGGGAACAACCTTGGAATCTTGCCAGATGGATAAGTAACTTCCATGTGCCCAGGAATTTTGTTTTACACGGCATGTCCTCTATATCATTATAATTTATAAATCTTGGAAGTATACGGAGTACAAGCAAAACCTTGGAAGTACACAAGCACAAAACTAAGCTAAAGCAAAGAGAAATCTCTGCTTTAATCTCCACATGGTTAGACATCCCTGCAGTACGGAGTATTTACCGTGATGGTATCAACGCCACTTCACGCGGAAGTCCGGGAAGCCGTCAACAAGCGAGAATGGCGCAGAAAAATCTCGTACAACATACAGCCACCTGGAGCCAGTTATCTATCGCACCGGAAATACGTACTTATCACTTATCTCTGTTCATTTCGCGTATTCATTTTCCTTTTTTGCGTCGCCCAAGGTCTATTCCGCATAGTCATTGCAGAACGGAGCACCTGGGTATATGGTACTAAAAATAAACAACTCTAATTCAATTGGGTAACATAATATTGTCTAATTTCAACACGGCGTCCGATACTAAAAACATCCGAGAGCCACTGTCTCACTATCTCATATCCCGTATTCAACAGGCCCAGGGCCAAAGCGTCTGGTGTATCAAATTCAGGGTATGTAATGCATGTACGATACGGAGCACTCCGTACCAAAGTGCTATCAACAACTTTTGACACGTTTTTGTGGAAATTCAGGGCAACATCGCTAGTGTCTTGGATTTACGGCGCCTTGTCTCAAATGATTGGACCATCGAAACTTTGTCAGTTCGCGTGTGATTAATAGGGCGACTGTTCCTGAGATTAGGGCAGTGTCTCCACGTGACAACCAATTAAGTGTAACGTCCAGCAAAGCCCCAGGCCAGGGTACCAGGCCAGGGTACCTGACAGCACTAAAATGGCTCTTGTACTCCGTGTGTTCCAATAGTGTCGTTACTAGTGCGTCAAGTCTCTTTCCCCTCATAGGTACTCCGTCCACACCATAATCGAACTAAACATCGTTTCTTCAGGCCCCGCCTGATGTCCCACACAGTTTATGAATCCACTGGTGTAGTTCTTGAAGATGGAAAGCCACGATAATCATGCTTTACTTTATTTCTAAATCCTGGGGCATATCAACAAATATATGTGGGTAAGCCGGGTAGGACGTATGGCGATCAGGTCCGTTCATGCAGCTCTCCCGAGGTAAATCATATTCACAAGCAGGTACATAGGTAGGCGGTCCCGTACATAGAACACATACCCGGACATGCCCCCCCGAATAGAAATATAGCGCGTGTTGTTTGTGGGGTGAAAGTTCCAACCTATGTATCGATCGACGCCAGAACCTTGAAAGCCATACCACCTGACTTGCCCTTGCCAGGCAAATTTCCCCGACCTTTTCCTGTCTGCTCTCTTTGCCACCTCTTCTCTGTTTCTGGCGAAAGCACAAATGTCACTCATTTATTCTCCTTTCTTTGCGCTTTCGTGAGTTAATCAAGTCACTCTTTATCTGAAACTCCTGTACTCTATTTTTTTCTCTTCCAATCACCCGTCACACAAATACGAGCTGCCACGAATACGAGCTGCCATGATGTCACGATCGACTGTTGGCCCTTTGGTAGGTCTCCTTTTGATTGCGGGCCTCATTTCCTCGGCGTCAGCGGCAAGGACAGCCGACTGGAAGCCCAGGTCGATATACCAGACCATGACGGATCGTTTCGCTCGTACAGATGGATCGACAACATCACCATGCAATACCAAGGCGGGTCTTTACTGCGGGGGAACATGGCGAGGAACGATTGACCGTCTCGACTACATCCAAGGAATGGGATTTGATGCGGTGATGATATCCCCCATCATCGAGAATGTCGAGGGGCGAGTCGAATATGGCGAGGCCTACCACGGGTACTGGCCATTGAACTTGAACAATCTCAACTCTCATTTTGGAACGCATCAGGACTTGCTCGACCTCAGTGATGCTCTCCACTCCCGTGGCATGTACTTCATGATGGATACAGTGATCAACAACATGGCCTACATCACGAATGGCAGTGATCCTGCTACAGATGTCGACTACTCTGTCTTTACGCCGTTCAATAACGCTGACTATTTCCATCCCTACTGCACGATGAACTGGAGTATCCCGGCTATTGCGCAGAAGTGCAATACAGGTGATGACAAGGTGGTGCTGCCGGATCTTTTCACAGAGCACGAAGATGTGCAACAGCTGTTGATCAAATGGGCGAATACCGCCATCAAGACCTATTCCATTGACGGCCTCCGGATTGACGCCGCCAAGCACGTCAACCCAGACTTCCTACGCAAATTCTCCGACGGTGTCGACACTTTCATGACGGGAGAAGTTCTCGAAGGGGCAGTCAGCATCATGGAAGATTACCAGAGCAACTACATCAACAGTTTGCCAAATTATCCGATCTATTTCGAAATCCTATCTGCTTTTACCAATGGCAATACTTCACAGCTGGCGAAAGCAGTGGAGAACATGAGAGTCGCAATCCCAGATGTCAATGCTATGGCGTCTTTTTCTGAAAATCACGACAAGGCTCGAATTGCCAGCTTTAACGATGACATGGCGGTATGTATGCCCTCCTCGGGTTGACTGGTTGCTTTTTTTTTAATTATAATATACTCGGCAGATTGCCAAAAATGTTCTAGTATTCACCATGCTGTTTGACGGAATCCCGATGATATACCAAGGCCAAGAGCAGCATCTGAAGGGAGATGGCGTGCCTCACAACCGAGAGGCCATCTGGCTCACCAAATACGACACTGAGGCGGAGCTCTACAAGCTGATCGCGAAGCTGAATCGCATTCGGAGCCACGCAGGCTACTTGGGCTCTGACTACTTTGAGGACGCGACTCACCCGATCTATCAGGGGTCCAGTGAGCTTGCTTTCACCAAGGGTGTCCAGGGTCGACAAGTAGTCATGGTGTTGTCCAATCAACCCTCGACTAGTGGACGCTACGACCTCGACTTGACAGTCAGCTACAATGCCGGCACGGAGGTGATGGACGTTCTGAACTGTAACAACTATACTGTCGACAACCAGGGCCTGCTGCGTGTCGATATGGACAAGGGAGAGCCCCGGGTTTTCTTCCCCAGGAAATATCTGGAAGGCAGTGGTCTTTGCGGCTACTCTGACGCCAACATTACCCTCGAGATGCTGAAGACTCACAGTACTTCGACATCGGCTGGAACGCAATTTACCAGCGGTACCAGGGTGGCTACCGTCCTGCTAGCAGTGGTGACCAGCATCTTCGTTACGTTCCTTTGAAAGAAAATGCTTCGAAAGGTCCTTCCTCGCTCTTCCCTCCCTCCCTTTCTTTCTTCTGATCTTTCAATTTCAACCTTCTTTTGCCAATTTTTCCCATTGCGGTGAGCCGTATTGGCGGCACGACTCGGTTCGCGGAGATATCCTTTTCTGTACATATTCTTTTTTGTGTTGTTTTATTTTGGCGATATTCTTGGCCTTTTTCCCTCTTCTTGATACGTTGTTTGGCCTCTGTATCATTGTGGTCTTTTCCTGATTTTCTTAAACTTTACGCATTATGGGCCAGCCAATGAGGATAATCAGGGTGGAGTTTCTAGTTTCTAGAAAAGTTCCACTGTTCCATGGATGAAATTTTCTCCAACTGAGACATTTCAATAATTCCGGACTAATAATTTGATCCACCTGAAAACCCGTACCTTACCTCCGAGTAAAAATAGTTGCCCCCACATCCCAGCCCTAGCCCCAAAAGGGATGTGCATATTCTGCTTATGTGCATACATACAGCCTGACTTGTCATACTCATTGCAACTATTCCGTGATGCCTTTCCTGTGGTGTGGATCTCGACAGAAAGGCCAGAAATGGAAACAGATTGAAGGTCAGTCTCCCCCGCTGGAAAGCGGTTCCAACTTTTAACATGGATACATGGTACAGAAGCAGCAGCGAATCTACAACAGCTGCCATCATGGACAGCTCCAGATAACTCGCTGATATTGCAAACCTTTGAATGGCATGTTCCCGCTGACCGGCAGCATTGGCGCCGTCTGCAAAATGCCCTACCAGAGTACAAGGCCATTGGCGTTGATCAGATCTGGATTCCCCCTGGATGCAAGGGAATGGATGCTCATGGTAATGGCTACGACATCTACGACCTGTATGACCTGGGGGAGTTTGACCAGAAAGGTGCAGTTCCTACGAAATGGGGTACTAAGCGCGAACTTGAAGACCTGATGTGCCAAGCGCAAGGCTTGGGCATTGGTGTGATCTGGGACGCTGTGCTCAATCATAAAGCTGGCGCGGATTATCCAGAGACCTTTCAGGCTGTCAAGGTCGATCCTAAACGTGAGCCATACTATTATTCTTTCCGTTGATGTTCAATTCATCAAAGTTTCTCGGTCATATACTGACCGAAAGAACAGGAAGAGATCTGAACATATCTAAGCCGACGGAAGTCAATGGCTGGACAGGCTTTGATTTCGCCGGTCGCGGTGACATGTACAGCTCAATGAAGTACCACTGGCAGCATTTCAGCGGTGTCGACTGGGATGATAAGAGCAAGCAAAGCGCAATCTACAAGATCGTCGCATCCAACAAGGACTGGGCGCAAGATGTGTCCACGGAGAATGGAAACTACGATTATCTGATGTTCGCCGATTTGGACCTTGCACACCCAGAAGTCCGCGCAGACCTCCTGCAATGGGGAACGTGGGTCACCAAATCACTGAGCCTCAATGGAATGCGGCTTGATGCCGCTAAACATTTCTCAACTGAGTTCCAACGCGCATTCGTGCAATATGTTCGGAAAACTGCCAACCCAGACTTTTTCGCCATAGGAGAGTACTGGACCGGGCATTTACCATCCCTTCTAGATTACCTCAAGAAAGTAGAGTACGATCTCGTTGCATATGATGTACCTCTCTTGGAGCGGTTCTCCAAATTGTCCCATGCACAGGCAGCAGACCTTCGCGGGATTTTCAAAGATACATTGGTACAGTGTCGGCCGGACCATGCTGTGGTAAGTTGGTTGATGCCCGATGCCCAACGAGTAACACTCAGCTAACTTCTCCAGACCCTTGTTTCGAATCATGATACGGTAAGTACCAACTGTGGCTGGATCTTGGCATGATTACCTCTGTACCTAACTATCCGCAGCAACCAGGACAAATGCTTGAGGTGAGGCGACCTTCACCATTCATAATGATTGAACATAGCTAATCAACCCCAGACCCCGGTATCACAACCCTTCAAATTGCTAGCATACGCACTGGTCCTCCTCCGCAAAGACGGTCAGCCATGTGTATTCTGGGGCGACCTGTATGGGATACGAGCAAATGTGGATAACCCAATGACACCAAGTTGCAACGGCCTTCTGCCTGTCCTCACACAAGCCCGGAAACTCTATGCCTACGGCGAACAACAGGATTATTTCAACCAGCCCAACTGCATAGGTTCGCTTACCCCTTGCTCCACTTGATACTCAGCCCCATTATGGGGGATACCAGACCGTTTTTCCAGATCTAACCGTGGTACAGGATTCGTCCGCTACGGAAACGCCCGTCACCTATCCGGACTTGCCTGCGTTATCAGCAACGCCGGTCCTGGTTCGCAGCGCATGTTTGTCGGTCAACACCATACATCCGAGCAATGGATCGATATATTACATCCCAGCATGAAACCTGTCATTATCGACAAGAAGGGCTATGGAAATTTCGGTGTCCAGGCGATGAGTGCCAGTGTCTGGGTTGATTCGGCTACAGTGGACCGGGATGGTCTGAAGAGCGACTTGTATGTATACCGTTCCCATCCTTGCTTCGCCGAGAACTCCGCACTGTTTTCTAGATCGTGGCTTGATGACTAACCCCATTGTTCTACCTAGTAATGTGAATATCTACGATACCTAATCTTTTGTTGGGGTTGGGCGCAAGCCACATACGGGGGGCTGTTCTTCGGTGCGGAAACTATGTATATTGTACAGCAAGATAATACATATTGAGATAAGACTTTGCCTCATACCTTCCTTCTCGTATTCATATAAATCATAAAGGTTCAAAAAAATGTATTTACTAATTCGGATCTGACTACTCCGTGCCCCGGAATTAACCGCTATTCAACCGGTGTGGAAATGGCACCATTTTCTCCGTAATAATGCGCCTGCAGGTTCTGGGTGAGACACTCATTTTATCGCCTCCGGTGCTCCCACGTATGGTGTATTTAGCGTGTCGTCCGAGGACTTATTGAGATATGTCTCAATCCTGAAATTGACCTGTGTATGGGGTGGGTCTCCGTTCAGACACCGAAACGGTTCTCGCAGACCATTTTCGAGTTCATTGTGAGACACCGTCATAATTTACATACAACATATTGGGTATGAGGTTAAATGTTGCTACGGAGTACTAGGTTTCTGAATATCCATGGACACCCCTTTGATAACGTGAGATTGAGATTATGTGCTGGCCTCTCAAAATTGTCGCCAACACCCCTGTCGGAGCTAACCGATTAAAAAATATACGAAAATTCAGGGTCTGGGTTCTAAGGCTGACATTTCCGGTTAAATGGGCTGGTAAGTTACCGCAGAATTTGCAACTCAAAATTACAGGTATCATCGAATTATTAAAAGCTTAGATGGAAAAAAAACGTAATAATAAAAAAGTTCAACGTCGCACCGTGCCGTTCGTGTCCGCGCTCTGCCAAGGCCGCCTTAAATACCACTAGCGCGTCGCCAAGCCTGGCTAGCGTTCTCTTTATCGGCCCTATCGGCGTTCCACACCCATGGTTGGTTGGTTCCCATACCCGTGGTCACCGAGTGTACAAGAATAACTACACAGCGGAGTAATACCCGTGGGCATATGGAAGTTCGGCACATCATGACAATAGAACTCCCAATAATGGACTAGTATATTACAAATGGAAGTGGCATTCGCGCCTGAAACTAGCTCCGTTAGCGAACCATTCGCTCTCTGTACGGAGTACTCCGTATATTGTACTCTTCTACCATATGGAACCTTACTCAGACCCTGAATTCCCACGTGCGGTAATAAAATGATTAAAATATTATTCAAATGCCCTAAAACCGGGTTTCTCACTATGTCAGTTCTATTTTCAGGTATATATTTCCGTATTGGTGGGCGTCAAAGACATTGTTGACGGTTCAGTGCATCCAAGGTTGTGCGACATCAGATGAACTGCTTGGTCACCTACTTAATGACATGGATCCTAGAATCTGAATATTTTTCCAACTTTCATCTCTAAATTTTCTCTTGTATCTCTCTCTTCTACGCTCCAACGTCCATTCGTTTTTTAATCCACACTCGCTTTAATTCAGTCAAGATGCGTTTCGCTACCGTTCTGTCTCTCCTGCCTTTGGCCCTCTCCGTTGGAGGTGTGCAAAATCACCCCGTGACACGAGAGTCTCTCTAACAATCAGTCTAGCTATCAAGGTCACTGAGCCCGCTAAGAATGACGAGGTTGATGTGTCCGGCTCTTTCACCGTGAAGTGGTCGTCCGTTAGGTATGTTGACTACTATCCCTCACACCTTACCTTAGCTATGATAGCCAAGACTAACCCATTACAGCACCGACGCCTCCACTGTTGACATTGTCCTTGTCAACAATGCCGTCTACCCCCCCTGTTGAGGAGAAGATTGCCTCCGGCGTCGACACCTCCAAGGGCTCCTACACTGCCTCTGGTCTGAAGGACGTCACCGATGGGTAAGATTACTCGTGTAGTGCCTCGATTGTGCCTCCATGCAACCAACTAACACACAACTGCACTACAGCTCCGGCTTCCAGATCAACCTGATCTCCACTGAGGCCAAGAACACCGGCATCCTCGCCCAGTCCGAGCAGTTCGATGTCACCGAGTCCGACAAGAGCTCCTCCAGCGCTACTACTACCGGTACATCTTCCACTGTCTCTTCTGCCTCTTCTACTGCTTCTACTGCCTCTACCTCTGTTGTCTCTACTGGTACCACTTCCACTGCTTCTACTTCCGCTGGTGTCTCCTCCACTGAGACCGAGGCTTCCACTACTGGTACTTCCACCCCAGACGTGTCTACCAAACCCTCCCCCACTGGAAGCTTTACCTCTGGCTCCCTTACTACTGGTCTTTTAATTAGCAAAAACAGCACTAATATCCCCATTCTTACAGCTACCGGTTCTACCTCTACCGGAACTACCACTGGCACCAAGACCTCCACCAACACTGGTATGACTACCAGCGCTTCCTCCGCCACTGGCTCCGCTTCCGGCTCTGCCTCTGCCTCTGTCTCCCCCACTCCTTCCACTGGTGCTGCTATGGGTCTCGTTGCCCCCGGTGCCGCTGCTGGCCTTCTGGCTGGTGTCCTGGCTCTCAACCTGTAAGTTGCAACTTTAAAATCGGCTGTTGTGCCGAGCTTTGGTGTGTGCCTAGATTTGGTATGACTTGAGCCTCAAGGTTTGCTGAGTTGAGAACTGCGTTTGGAAATTTGTATTCGTGGAGGAAGTAATGAATAGATGGGTTTCTGTTTTTTGTTTCCTTTTTGGAGGTGATTAGTCGATCTTTCTAGGCTTCATCTATCGATGTGGACTAGATATGTAATTGGATGATGCATGCATGAGCTTGCTTTTTCTGGCTTTATTCTCTTCGTTTATACAACGCTCCGTAGATCTACCCAGCTCTGGGCTTGGCATTATTATTTGATATTCCAGCACTGGAAGTATTATCTACAGTACTCCCTGGGTTCAGATTCCTTCACTTTTTCACGCCGTTCTTCCATGCCTCTTCCACTCCACCACCCACTACACGGCTTTGGGCATTTGAAATTCAAGTATCACATGCTTCTCTAACAGTCTTTGCGTTTTGGTGACACTTCATATACAGACATGTCTTATAGCCACAGCTCGAAACGGCTTTTTTCACAAAGACACGGGAAATTTGGCACCCCCAGACCGGTGATAATCCCCCATTTCCTGGTGCTATCTGGGTGGGTATGTTCAATGTTGGTCCCGGTCCAACTCGGTTGAATGCAGGAACCAGCATCTGGTCAGGACAAAGAAATTCCAATTCATCCCCAGCACGCATCAGCCCCAGCATGCAATGCTAGATCCGACATCATGCTAGAATACCATCAAAACTAGGGACTGGAACGACCCTGAACACACGACCGATCGACAGCCTCGCTATTGGTACTTCATCCACACCGGGGGCAGTACCAATATCTCAAACTTGAAGTGGATACGGCAACCGGGCACATGTTCGCAAGACTATGGGTTCAAAGTCCTCTCTTCCGTCTCACACCTCACCCGAACCCTTTTCGCCTTCACACGCGCTCGCTTTTTCCTGTTGGCCATCCGTTTCCGCTCCTCTCTTTCGGCAACAGTAAGGCCTGTCCCGCCTCTCCTATTAGTGTTCCCCCTCTTCGGGGCTGGAGTCCTAGGCGTCTCGTCCTCGCTGTCTTCCATTTCGCTTGCCTTTCGCTTTTGAGAAGATCTGCCCTCCGTCTCTCCTGAATGCAGGGGCTCCTCAAATGACTCAATGTCCGACGTCAAATCGGACATTGGCGTCATAGTCCACGCCATATGCTCCTCCGGCCTGGGTGTCATTCTCTGCGCCACTCTGCCCTGCGGTGTGTGGACTTCCTCTTCGTCTGTTGTCTGCTGGTTCTCATTCCTCTCCTCGGCTAGCTCCTCTTCATCCGACGATTCTTCTGTCTCACAATCGGTCTCTTCGGCCTCGTCCTCGGTAATACCTGGAGATTCATTTCCTTTCAGCAATTCCGCACACTTCTTCCTCTTTCTCGCGATATCGTTGTTGATAGTTGTCTCTGCACCATGTTAGCTATGATACCTGTTATGGGCCACTCAAACCTACTCTCCTGCCTCTTCATGTCCTGCATGAATTTCTCCATATGCTTGTGAGTTACAACGGCCCTTGCGATGCAAATGTCCGGTATTTCATTCAGCCCTTCCCAATCGACCTCATCTGCGCAATCGATCTTGCTGTTACTTCCTGGTGGAGTGTACTCGGCTTGCTTCAATATGGGATTTATGTGCTCCTTACTTCCATCTGGGTTTTGGGAGTAGTACCAGCCATCCCTAGAGATCTCAACACCAGATATTACCACCATCCAGGAGGGCAATACTTACAAATGGACATAATGGTAGCTATCATTGCTGCCATATTGGGCATACTCGTGTTTGCAGTACCAATCTCTCTGGAATGCAGTGTCAGGCTTGAACAATGGGTTAAATATATTCTGCAATCATTTGTCACCTTTGTCCTATACGGTTTGTTGAACTTTTCGGTGACAATTGTATACTCGCCAAAGACATCTCTCAGGGGACCCTCGGTCATCTAATATTCCATGATCAGCATTTGTGTATGATTGGAACGGCTATCTTGGGACTTACTAGAGCATCCGAGGGATCGACACGTTGAGCTTGCATCCGGAGTGGTCTACCCGATAGGGTAGAACCGGAAATTCCCATGTATTCAAGATATCAGAGATTCGAGACATAACAGACATGAAGTTATTCAGGGGAGGCCACTGAAAATAAGGAGATTCTGCTTTAGGACTAGCACGGGTGGGTCTGTCTGTAGACATATATATAAGGGGTGATCTACTTGCTGGTGAATTTACACCTCTCGATTATAGAAGACTACATGCTCAGGAGTTTGGATTCAAATATGTCGGTAATCAATGCGAATTCACGTCCAAAACCATGTTTATAGCTTGGAAATCACAGGCTGGAACTTGACCTCGTAGACCATGGTCAACGCGGCTCGATACTCAACAGACTGGCACTATGAGGCACTTCTCTTTCATTACAATTGGATCCTACGCATCCTTGTTAGCTTTCCCCCTCTCATGTTTCACTAGAAACGCAGCAACACTAACATAGTAAGTATCTCCCATATGTTCCCTACATGGCCCAGACTGTTGGGAGTTGAAGGCTCTCCAATCGAGTATACTTGGAAGTGGAATACCACGACAGGAAAGCCCGGTGGGTTCAAGCAACCGAAGGATATAATGCACATTTTTGTTAAACCACAGTAGCATCGGGGTAATAGATGACTCGAGTGCAAACAAAACAAATATGGCATGTGACAAGACATCTCCTGCCTTGTCAGCACACTCGCGACTTCTGCTTTTGAAGAAGCTCAAAAGCTTGGGTACATGTACGCAGCCAACTCTTCTATCTTATACTCTTGCAACTATCGCAACTCTGGCCCTCTGCTCGGTGCCAGCAAAGAGCGAGCCATGTTGACGAAGCAGCGAGGTATCAGTGAGAAGCGTGGAAGAATCTTTGCACAACTAAAGAGCTCAATCTATCATGAAAACAGTCCAGCAGTATCCGCCGTCAAAGCTGAAATGGGAAGTGTTCGCTTTCGAGCCGACAACGAAGAACAGTAAGTAACTGCATGTAGTAACCAATCGTCTATAATCTGACGCCGAACTTACGGATTATATCTTTAGGTCAACAATGGATAATCGAAGAACTATCACCCTGTGTCTGAGAGGTGTGCTCCGCCAACTTGCCCAGGCAATGAACGGGGAACGAAATGGACTTCCCCTCACCAGAGAAGGTAGAACACCGCCCCGCTTGCAGTGAAGCATTTTGCGAGCGTCTCCGTCGGATGGCTGAAGAAGCGGCTAACACGGGATTCCGAGAGCCGTAAATATCACTCCGGCCGGAATGGGAGAAGCGCACCTGCCTACTATTTGGGCAGATGTTCTTTTACGAGGCGTGAATTGTATGAACATCGATCCATCCTACCGGCTAACAGGCATCAACATGATATTTGATACGGGCCCCCATCGGACCACTATTGCGGAAGATACTTGAACACTCAGTTCATGACCCGCATCGCTTAAGTGGTGGCCTAGCCCTACGAATTAGTGCTAGTATAGCTTTGACGAATTGCCATCTCGCCGTTGATGCCAGATGCAGAGCGAGCTTGTTGGAGTATTGTTCGGACGATTATCATGCATTGATCGCCACAGCCTTCGGATGATTATTCGGCGGGTTCTGCTTGCAAAGGAAGAAATCACAGAGGAATTGCGGGGAGATATCATAGCGGAAGAATATGTCCACGCGGACAAGTGATTGTCCACCTCTCAGAAGCTTCGCCTTGAGCTTCTCTCTGCTTCTGCTTCTCAAGCCTCTTTTCGAGTCTCTTCTGATGCTTCCTCTCAAGCTTCTTCTCAAGTTTCTCCTCGAGCTTATCCTCGAGCTTCTTCCCCAGCTTCCTCTTAAGTTTCTCTTCAAGCTTCCTCCTAAGCTTCTCCTCAAGTTCCTTGTTTCCAATCTTCCTTTCTTCGGGTTTCTCTTGGGACCCCTGCTCCTCAGGTCCTTTTCGATTTCATTTTCTCCGGTTCGCATCTTCTTCGCTCGAGCACTGTCATGCTCCTCGGCCTGCTCGCCGTTGCGTTTCTTCTGCTCCTCGTGCTTTTTGGGCTCTTTCTCTGGCTCTTCAACCTTCCTGTGACTGGGTTTGGGTTTGACACTGGTATATTTTGCCGCTTCATTTTCATCCTCAGGTGTTGTCCTCGGATTTCACCGAGATATCGCTCGCAGTTGCGGACATCACATCTTCGTCCACATTCGGCATATTCCCTTCACTGGGCTGCTTCGGGTCTAGATTATTGCATCTGTGATCAAGCACCTCGCTTTTACAACTTTCTACTCGATGTTAGCTATGAGTCGTGCTGTCAGTGGTTTTGATCTCACCTTGATATTGTGGCTCAGTTCTCTGAGTTTCAGCTTCCTAGTGTCAGCTACGCCACATACTAGGAGGGACCAAGCCATACCTTTCTCCCGCTCTAGTCGTTCAATTTCGCTCCAGATCCTGGGGCCTGGACGGCTGGTTCTTTCAATACAACGATCAGGTATGGCAGGTAGTTTGTCCCAAGAGACCACATTCGACCAATTCTCCCAGGTATCGCTGTCAGGTGGGCCAAACCAGGCCTCTTTCCTTTTCATATGAAGCTTCTCTTCACTTCCGTCAGGGTTCATGGAGTAGTACCAGCCAGCCCTATGTCGCAAGACCTGATATTGGAATGGGGGCGCTTGGTAATGAGATCTTTTGACAGGAAGAAAGGCAAAAGCGCTCACAGGTTGATGTAGTGGTAAGATTCAGGGCCCGGATAACAGGAGTACGAATGCTTGCAGTACCAATCGTTCTAGAATAAGATGTTCAGACCCATATCACAAGTTGTTGTTCAACGACCTCTCACAGTCACGTTGTAATTTGCTCTGACCACCTCATATCCGCCAAATTTGTCCCAGCATCGCCGCTGTCGCTTCTGCGGGATAGTCATATCGAGCTGAAAATTTTTAGATTATCAATCTGTTCTCTCAAGTTCATTACCTTTGGCTCACTGGCTCATACCACAACCGGTATTTTCTGTCCTTGGAAGCCATCGTGTGATATACGTTGAGATTAAAGGAGACATCGATGAAAAGAGGAAGTGGGTATTTGAAGCTAAGAATCTCCGAACACCCCACAGAGCATCAGATACTTCTTCTACGGAGAACAACATACACGTATTCAAATGTAAAGCGCTACATCAAGAACCACTTTTACAGCTTCGAAACAAGACGCTATAATATCTACATCCAATGCAATATACCCCATTGAATGATGGATCCTCATCGAGAGGGATATGTCATTTCAAATCATCCAACGTAATCATGACCATACACCCGGGCAATATACGTGCAGGAGGTATAGAGGTATAGTATAGTTCCAAGCCAAAACACAAAAGACCCCAACCCCAACCCAATGAATCCCCTGCATCTTTCAAACCCCTTAATCCAAATGCATTCTCCAAAGCCCATCACCAAGATAATGGCCCTCATCAATAACAACTCCCTTCCCTTTACTCTTAATCTCCTCGGTGCCAACCTTCAGCATACCAATCATACAAATCTCCTCCTTCCCTTCAGCCTTGACGCCAACGATCTGTCCAGCCTCAAGCGCGTGCTCGGCATCGGGTAGACGGCCGCCGGGGGAGGTGAGACCGGGAGCCATGAGCGTTGCGCCGGAGAGCACGAAGCGGATGGCGCCGCGGTCGATCTGGATTGTCGGGACGGCGGAGGGGTAGGCGTGGATGAGGCGGAGGTGAGGGACTGGGGGCCCGTCGATGGGTTGGAAGAAGAGGGGGGTTGAGTCTATTGTGTAGAGGGTCACGCGATCGGGTCTGGGTGGTTTTGGTTAGCTTTTTGTTCTCAGGAACGAGATGCATAGCACATTTATGTCGAGCTGGAAATGAGGTTGCTGGGATTGGAAGGCAAAAATCGGAGAAGGGGAACGTACAGTTTCACGGCTTCCAATGAGGCCTTCTTGGGCATGACATCTTCAATGTACGGCTCGAGGCCGGGGTATGTCTCCAGCAGTTTTTGGCGCAGGCCGCGCTGCACTGAGGACTTCACCTTAGACCGGTTGCTTGGGGGGGATACTATATGGAGCACGTACGTTAGCTGGTTTGTGATAAGCATTGTGGCAAGAGTCACCCCATAGGAGCTGTGTATGTCTTGATCTGGAGTATTGAAGAGCTCCTGCGGTCTTTGCATTGCGTCAAAACGGAGGATATGTGTGCTCCCATTTGGCAGGCAGAATGTTCCAATCAGGCCACTGGACTAGCTGCTGGGTTGCTGTAAGTTGATTGAAGGGTTTGACTCACTCTTTCTTAAACATGATGCTGGTTGAGGGTGTGATAATGAGAGCATCTGCTCTTGATACGCAAGTGGGATGCGCGGGGATGGTGTCACGTGACTAGTAGAGTGCTTTCAATTTTTTAACTTGAAGCTGCACGACTCAAGAATAGAATAGAATGCATGGTGTTAGATTACGCATATGGCCTATTGCAGACTTGCTTTCTAAATATCAAGGCAAATGAACTTGTCCAGAAGGGAAATACGCTATATCTTGCAATGTGCAACGAAACAGACATATTGAACCAAGCGAATACGAAGAAGCACTCAATGATAATTTACAAGTGAAATTGACTTACTCGTTACAGATAATAGAGATATACAAGAAAAGATTCAAGACTGTTCAACACTGGTGTATCATTTAAACTATTGTCTATGTGCACCTAGTGCTTAGCAGCACCAGCCTTGATGAGCATGATATCGCCGTCCTCGACGACGTAATCCTTGCCCTTGGTCATAATCTTACCAGCAGCCTTGATGCTGTTTTCATCACCGTACTCACGGAGAGCAGAGTAGTTGTACACAATAGCCTGAATGAAGGTCTTCTCGAAGTCGGTGTGAATGACACCAGCCGCAGCGGGAGCCTTGATGCCCTTGCGGATGGTCCATTGCCGAACCTCGTCCTCACCAGTGGTGAAGAAGCTGCCCAAGTTCAAAGCCTGGCGCATGGTAGTGATGATCTTAGGCAGACCGGACTTGGTGCCCAAGGTCTTGCACTCAGCCTCAGCGGCCGCATCATCGTGCATCAGGGTCAGACGCTCCTCGAACTGAGCCGAGACGGGAAGGATGGGGTCGCCGGGCGAGTTGGTCTTGATCCACTCGAAGACCTTAGGGAGGTACTTGTTCTTCTGGCGGATGTAATCTCTCTCGCTCAGGTTGACAAGGTACACAACGGGCTTAGCAGTGAGCAGGAACAGGGGGTTGATAACTTCGACCTATAACCAGTTTGGTTAGCATGAGATTCTCAAAGAGTTTGAGTGATGTAATCATGTAGAAGTGGACTCCAAAATTTCAGCAAATAACTGTTTTTCTCAAGGTGCCTCGGATTGTGAGTATCCTTTTAATGAGGCACTCAACGAGCTGGGTTAATTTCGAGCAGTGCTCTTATTCATCAGGAAAGGAGTTGGTGTGGATAGAAGGGCAAGTCGAGTTGGGGAAGAAAAATTTTTCAACATACCTCTTTGGGGTTCCAGTCACCCTTGCGGATGTCATTGCCAGCCTTCAGGAACTCAAGGATCTTGGCAGTAGTAGCCTCCTCTTCCTTGAGCTTCTTCATCTCCAGAGACTGTCCACCACGACGAGTCTGCTTGCTGAGAATCTCGAGAGCCTTCTCAACAAACTCGATATCCTTAATGCGGAGCTCCTCGTTGATGATGGTCAGATCACGGCAAGGATCGACGTCACCCTCAACGTGGATAATCTCGGCATCATCGAAGCAGCGAACCACCTGGAAGATGGCATCGACAGCGCGGATGTGTGACAGGAAGGAGTTACCCAGACCGGCTCCAGTCGAGGCACCGCGGGTGAGACCGGCAATATCGTACACGGTCAAGTTGGCAGGAACCTGCGACTTGGGCTTGTAGTGCTGGCAGAGCCAGTCGAACCGCTCATCGGGAACGATGACGCGGGCCTCCTCGGGTTCAATGGTGGCATAGGGGAAATTGGCCGGGTTACCGAGGGAGGACTTCGTGATGGACTGGAAGAGTGTCGACTTGCCGACATTGGCAAGACCAACCTGAAGCCATATTGTTAGTCAATCATGGTTGAGCAGAAAAGAAAAAAAAATGGTGTGAGGAAAGGGGGCAAGGGGGTTTAAATAGTTTTTCGGGAGGTAAGTGGACTGTGCTGTGTGGAAAAAAAGGGAAAAAAAAAAGGGTGGGGGCCTAGCTCACATACGATACCGCTCTTCAGGTTGTTTCCTGGACGGCCCAAAAGGACCTTTTCCTGGACAATCTGCTTCTTGGGAGGCATTTTATTTGATTTTTTCTTCTTGCTTGAGTAGAAGCGACAGAAGAGAGGTGGGAGGTGGGGGGATGTCGAAAGGCGGAAGCGGGAACAAGGATGGAGCGCGCCAAATGCAGGACCAGCTGCGGATCGATCGACGATACGAAGGAAGAATATAGAAGAAGTGGAAGACGTGATGGCGGCTGCCCACAGCAATTGCGGGCAATGTCAATGAGTAAAAAGAGAGTAAATGAATGCGTGTCTAGCTATGCAAAAAGCAATGTTGATGAGGTTCGCGCCTGGCATCTTCAAATTTTCTGCCTGCAGAGCTGCCACCGCCCACGTGAGAGTCAAGCCCTGACGACGTCACTGGCCATGTACGTAATACTGTGTATCGAAGGGGGGATATTAGGGCCTGTCTATATAGTCGGCAAGATATGTCCATAGCAAGATGGAATAGGTTGACTTAATTAAGAACGATCCCAAAGGACAACCTATGATACAAATACATGAAATCAGACATATCATCTCCAATCCCGCCTCAGCAGAGAAAATAATGCAAACCCTTTTGGGTGACCCAGCCCTAACTTATTGAACGCCAGCAAAAACAAGAGAAAAGGTATAGATAGCGAGAGAGAACCATCGTTAAAGATCCATTGCATCACCATGCTCCGATGTAGTGTCAACCATATCCAGCAGCTTGGCATAAGGCACTGTCACACGTTGAAGGTCACGGTGTTTGCCTAGAGGAACGTTCGTCAGCAATTAAATCATGAAGAAAGAGCACGGAAATCAAAAACATACCAAGTGCTAGAATCACCTCCTTTAACAATGTTTCCCGTGGCCAGCCACACAGATCATCAGATCCTTCGCGCCAGTTACGGCCTTCGCGCTCATTAGCCTGCAATTTCAAGACTCGCTCGCTGGCATCGTCTTCGTCCTCGAAAAGACCACCAATGAGACCCTTCAGTAGTTCCTCGACCTTCAGTTTCAGACCCTCGGCGCCGATGCGCTTGGCGTACATAGATAAGTATAACCGGAACTCTTCCTTGGCACCCAGGGACAGAGCAGCAGCGAGGCGATTTTCAAGATGAGCAATGGATACACTGGACTCGAAAGTCTCATATCCTTCGCGAGACAATAGAACCTTGATGAGACGCTGGAGGAAGTATGCCCTTCCACGAAGGAGGGTCTCATTCGTGGTGTTTCGCTCCAACCAAGGAATGATACCGGCTGCGACAGCTGCCTTGGCATCCTTGGTATCTTGCTGTGCATCCGTGGCTTGCAAGTTGCTCACGGGTGCGTCTGTGGTATTCCAGTACTGACTGCCGACGGCCCACCAAGCTTCCGAGATGCGCTGCCATGTGAACATGGATGGGGAATACGAGTATCCCTCCCCGTTAGACAAAGAAACGACGACTCGGCCCTCCGAATTAATGCGTGCTTCTGTTACTGCGGGAGCGGCGGTGGGGTTCGCGCCCATAGTATGAATCGCAGCATCCAAAACAGGCTGGAGGGAGACTGGCGGGTGGGGAGAAGACAGGTGCTTCACATTCCATACGTAGCACATGCCCACAGAGGATATGCACAGGATCCATGGCCCATTGCACTCCAAGATGACAGGCTGTGCCTCGAGAACAAGTGCACTTACCAGACGACGACCTGCCGGTGTCCAAAGATAGATTGATCCATCCTCACAACCAGCTGCCCACATGCTCTGATTACCAGTCACAAGTAGGACGGTCCGCGGTAAGAAATCCTGCCACAACGGCTGATCTCCACGGAACAAGGTCAGACGTACTGGCTCGCGGTCCACAGCGCGACCGGTCAGACTTGCCGGTGATGGGTTCCGAGCTTCAAAAACCACGTCCACCCGACTTTTGGCAGAACCCGAATCTGTGCCAGGGGCAGGTTGTTCCGTCGGTTTGCCGCTCGAATCTAGCGCGCGGAGAATCTGGCTGCGGATTTTGGGGACTGCTAGACGAAGTTGACTGACCGACATGCAAGGATTTGTGACTGCGGGGCGAATGAACTCTGGGGTCGGCTGTTGACCGGTTGTGGCAGACTGGACTTGAGCTGGTAGAAGGCCGTCGGGAGTGTTGGCCATGATGGGAGTTGCACCGTTTTGACTGGCAAGTGCCACACGCTTTTCTACACTGCCATCTTCGTCGCCTTCTATCTGGGCCAGCTTGCGCTTGTTTCCAAGAAGCAGAGCAGTCAGGCCACCCTTGGGTAGACCATCGAAGGGTTTTGACAGGTCAACGATGGTGGTGGGGGCGTCAGCCTTGACCTGATTGCTGACAGATGCCATCAAACGGGCTTGCGGGAGGGATGACTCGCCAGCCCCAGCTCCGGAAACTAGTAATGGAGCGATCCGTTTTTTGCCTTCTTTGGTGTATGTTGGACGCTGCTTGAGTCTTTCCAGTTTGGCTTTGTAAGGGTCAGGCTTATCTGATTCTGTGGTGGCAGGCGTCGCAGGAGTTCCATTCGTCTGGGTCTTAGTAACCTCGGGAGCTGGCGAAGGGCCCCGAGCAGGGGTGGTCCCATTTGATGGCTGTGGGGCTTTCTCTCCATTCGTAGTAGGTTCGGCGCCATCGCCCATCAGTGCACCCATTCTCCCTTCGACATGCTTGATCTCGCCAGCCTTGCTCTTTTCCTCCAGCAACAAACTGTCGGTGGTTTCCGTGATACCAGCGCCCTTTCGATTAGTCCCAAACTTGGTGAGTGATTTCTCGTTCTCTTCCATCTCCGTGGCCCAGCCCAGCTCGCCATCTTCAAACCTAACTGCCACAATTGTGCCATCCAGAGCAGTAGCAAAGAGACACTTTCCATCTGGGGTCCATGCCAGGTCTGAAATAGCTTTAGCAGCCATTTCCTGGGCAACCACAATCGGTCGTGCATTGCTTGTAATCCAGATACTGAGGGATTTGTCTCCACCGGCACAAGCAATGACGGTAATATGGTGTTGGGGTACAGGCTGGCCATCGGCTTGCTTCTTATTGGGCGGCTCGGTTGCATAAAGTCGTGGAGAGAACGAACAAACCTCAACAGGTGCCTCATGTCCAATCAAATTGATATCCCCATCCCACGATCCACGGTTGATGATGGCCACAGAGCTCACAGGACCGTTCACAGCGTTTGCAGCTGCGATGTGCATCCCATCAGGCGACCAAGAACAACGACGGAAATATGCTGTTAACGGAGAATTGGCGAATGGGGCTGTGATTGTTTGCTCGAGGACGAAATTGTTCATATGGTCGTGAGCTGAGGAATTGGGGGCAGGGGAGGTGAATCGGAAAATGCGGACGGTCCGGTCATCACTAGCAGTAGCGAAATATTTGTTTGCCGGATCAAAAGTGATGCCTTTGACATGACTCTGGTGGATCGCTATCATCTTCAACTTTTCAAATGAGTGTCCAGACCACACCACGACCTTTGAGTCCAGCCCAACCGAAACCAGTATCGATGAGTCGAAGGACCATCCGAGATCCTGGACATCATTGTCGTGACCGATCAATCGCCGAATCGTGCGCCAGTTTTCAACGGGGGGTGCTTCATCGGTGCCTAAGAGTTTTCCCATCTCTGTTAATATATGTCTCCATTTCTCCATATCCAATGTATCCAAAGCATACCAAATGTTGACGAGTGTGTTGGAGGGTTAGCGTCGAGTGTGTACACGCAGACAATCTTGTCATCTGCACCTGATGCCAGGTATTTCCCGTTGGGTGAAAAACGGACGGTATGAATCGTGCCGGAGTGGTTGCTCATGGATGCCAGTTGTCTTGGCTTGCCCTCAAGTTCGGGGGTTCCGGTGCCGTAAATAGCATCTGTTGACCAGATTCGCACGTATCCATCTGAAGCAAAGCAAAAGCCAGGATGTCAGCGATGATTCTCTCTGCGGCGCATGATCATTGTGACCTCCACCTCAAAGCAAAAGAAGGGTCAAGCTCACCTCCAGCAGCTGTGACCAGTCGCTTCCCATCTGGCGAAACATCGCAGCTGTAAACCTCGAAATCCTTGCGTTCACCTGTATCAGAGCAATAAGGTTAGCAAATTTTGTCCGTTTCATAGGATGGTTTGGCTCTGCTCTCATGAAGCACTGCATCTCCCAACAGTGTCAAGCACAGAAAACCAGGGCGATCAAGCTCCGTACCTCCATGGGTGAGCCAAACTGGCTTTATGATATGCATCGCGCCAGTCCCGGAGAAAAGTCACGATGTAGGCTTATTTCTCAGCGGTTTCAGTAGTTGTGTCTCGAGGTAAGGTCGTGCGACACGTATCGACACCAAAGTGCGCGCGGAGGGTGGATAAGGAGGGGAGCGGCGCAGCGTGTGATCGAGCGGGTCTTTAATTATATGGGTTTAACGTGGAACATGGCAGGACCAAGAGCCAAAGCAGGATGTTCGTCACCAAAACCAAAGCAAGAAAGTAAATAGACAGGTCCGGATGAGAGAGACCGGAGATTAAAAAGGGAATCCAACGCGATCTCCAGATTTGCCTGGTCCGAGCTCCCGCGTTAAGACACTGCAAGGGCTAAGAGCTACAATATAGGTACTAGCACTTATTGATTTCTTTTAAGGGGGTTACTACCATTTTGTATGTTCTGTCTTGTGCAGATATCTTTTTCTGCTTGCTATATATGTACTTTTATCAAACAAACTTTGTGCTGCTACAGTCATAGGTACCTATATTGTATAGTACTCTCAGGTCACCTCAAAAATAAGTATATGATGTATCGACCGCCGCTTAATTGGTCTAACGTGCAAGAAGCTTACAAGAGAAATCAGCTACGTACTACGACTGGCTTGGAGACCACGAGAGACAGGTAGATTAAACCAGAATGCCATGCACGATATAGGCCACGAAATGCCAGCTTATTACCAACAAACTCTCTGATAACAACATATATTGTGCTAGGCATCTTCTTAAACTACATATACTAACTTCAAGTACAAACTGTAGGGGCCATTCTATCCATCCAGCCAATGCACTGTCCTACTCACGACAATCCAGAACAAAAGCCAGATCCTCATGCGCCGCCTCCAACTGACCAGCGACTGTGTAGTTGATATCACGATAGATAATGTTTGACTCTCTAAGACATTTCAACGACCTAGCCAACCCAGGCAGAATCCTCGTGCGGCAAAACTCTTGGAATTCACCAAGGAAATAGCCCGGGGGGCTAATTAGGACAGTTGGACACATGGGGGACTTCTTGGCCATAGCCTCAGCGAGCTGGCAGATAATCTCCAGCTGAACGATCAGATCATAGATAGCCTGAATGGTTTCTGCGCGGCGGTCTTCCAAAAGATGGAGCGAGTGGGCTTCGCTTGCTAGGGTTTCCTGGAAGAACTCGCATTCGCGCTCGAAATGCTGTTCGTGGGTCAGGTGGCTAGGTCTAGTAAGAGACATTGTTTCGGGTGAATGACGAGGGTTGGTTGGACGGTCTAGAGATGTGAACAATCAAACTAGGGCTTGTGGGCAATGATTGATAAGTGACTTGCAAAGCGTCAATTTGAGATGGTTTGGAAGACTCGAGAAGGTGGGAAACCCCAGGCTTTTATTGTCATCGGAGTTGGATTGTCGTGTATAGATATCTATTTTCACAAAGAAGCACAAAGCTCTTGAAACAGAGGTCTTCATTCTTTGTCGGGTCTCTGGGACAAGTGGTCTTCTATGATTCAGTCGTCTATATGGTTCACCTTGCCTTTGTCCTTGCTCTCTCACAGGCCATTGCTTTCTTTGTTGCATAATGTTCTTTTCCTTCTCATAGATATCTATACTGGTCGTCTAAGTAGGTCCTCATCCCAACATGAACTATATATGGCTACTCAGCCCATCATTGAATCAGTATCCCAAGCTCATCATTCGAACAGAAGTACAAGCCATTGACAGACAAGATACTGACACCTCACTATGGCCCCTTCAGAGCAGTCATGGGTAACCCCCAATCCTCCGCCAGGGATCCCAACCACCACACCAGCCATACCACCCGCCCGTTCGGCCCCAGCCCGACGATACGGCAAGATCCAAGACGAAGGCGCCATACGACAACGATGGCTCGAAGACCCCACAGACACAACATGCCAAATCCAGCCCAGCACCCTGACCATAGCGGACCTTAAAAGCGCACACTGGTACGTCCGTACCGCGAAGCATAACATCCCATTCCAAGTGGCGGAGAATGCATTTGCACTAGGATACGCCAATGAAGCGGTATACAACCAGACACTGACGCAGAGCTATGCAAAGGGCGATCTCGGGCTTGCTGGCTGCGATAACGTGTATGATATCCTGGTTGGAAAGGGATTGATCATTGCCGAGGGGATGTTCAGAAATGATGGCCCGCAGTTTTCTCATATTGCCCGCGCTCATTTGCAGGAGGCTGCTGAGCCCCGGAGTCTGCGTCACTTCTATGTTTGTGATATTGTCAATATCGATACTAGGAATTTCGTGCAGGAGGTTCTTTATTCATCGCGAAATGGTCTCGCCTGGCCTCCTGTCTGTGCCGCACCGCGGATCTGGCAGTATAATACACCTGAGTACCAGGGTCTTCTGGGTACACGTGTTGGGAAGTGTGCGGTGTATCTTGTCCTGGAGATTTTCCCCAGGGGTACGTATTATATTTCTAGAATTGTGACGTGGAATCAAAGTTGCGCACTTGAGATTAGGTTTGATATTGAACCTATTCCTGGATCTTCGGTGGATGTTGCTTGATTCCATTCGCTTTAGGTGCGTTGTTCCCCTCCTACGTTTGGTTTGAACTAACTAGGACTTGCACGCCTTACTGCTAAGAGCTGTTAACAATGTACTTGGTTTTATTGACCCCATCTCCACTGTAGTAATCTGTAGTAAATTTAGTACATGGCATATTGAAGAAGAGACGTGGTAGATGTAGCAGATGCCATGACCAAAGGCACTGACCTACAACTTGAATTCCTGGACAATGTAAAAATACTGATACTTATACATTTGAGATATTCTCTTTCCTCGCCTGCTCCCTGATCAACAACAATTCATTTATGTACACATACAGGAACACCAATTTGGCGAATTCGATGCCACATGCACAAGCTCGTGCGTTTTGGAAGACTCCAAAAGAAAAGCCGGGAAACAATGAGAATACAATCGGCAGTGAGAGCAGGAAAAATAAGGTGTGGAAATGGGAAGTGTTGGGTAAATGTAAAGAGCCCACTTCAGAGCAAATGCGGAAGAGTAGAGTGGTATACACCAGAGGAGCCGACTGAGTGGAGGTACCGTAACAAAAAGGAAAAAAGGATGGAGGGAATTATAATCGTCGTTCTCGTTTCGGTCGGGTCAAGTACAGACGCTTATTTCTTGTGCTCGCCGGCGACCGTCTCAAATCCCTCCTCGGCAGTTTGCGAGGCGACATCGGACTGTGTGTTCTGCTCAGCCTGTTCCTCAAAAAATGTCGGCGCCTGGCTCTCTTGCGGCGTTTCTGATGACCGAGAGGCGTCTTCGACTCCAAGTGTCTTTTTCGCCAAACCCCGGGCCTGCGTCTCGCTGACCTTTCCGTAGACAGCCATGGCGTTGGCAATCATACCACCCATGTCGCCGACATTACCGGGAACAACAACAGCCGTACCCTCACGTGCCAGGTTCGACCAGGCCGCAACGTACTTCTCGGCAACGCTGAGACTAACGGCGTTGTGAGCATTCTCTCCACCCTCCTCGATGGCCCGAGCAACAGCGTCAATACCGAGCGCGGTAGCCTCGGCCTTGAGCTTGATAGCTTCGGCTTCACCGGAAGCATGGTTAATCTTCTCAGAGCGCAAAGCCTCGGAAGCCAAAATAACAGACTGCTTGCGACCCTCCGCAATGTTGATCGCGCTCTGGCGCTGACCTTCAGACTCGAGGATCTCAGCTCGCTTGGAGCGCTCAGCAGTAACCTGGCGGTGCATGGCAGCAACGACCGCCTCCGGCGCGTGGATATCCCTAATCTCATATCGGAGACAGACGACACCCCATTCCTGGGCCGCCTCGTTGATAGCCTTGGTAATGTTTGTATTGAGATTGGCGCGTTCCTTAAGAACGTGATCGAGGGTCAGCTGACCGATCTCGGAACGCATAGTCGTCTGCGCGAGTTGCGAAATGGCGTATTCTGCGTCCTCGACTCCGTAGCTACAAGTGAAGATCCATGTATTAGCAATTGCTTTGTTTCGACTGGTCCAATTCCACCACAGCCAGAAACCGCCATGAAATCACTCACCTTGCCTTGTACGCATCGAAAACTCGCGTATATAGCACACCGTCCAGCTCAAGGGTGACGTTATCCGCCGTAATGGCGTTCTGGCTGAGGGATCTCAATCGCCGCCTCCTTCAAGCTCTTTACGTAGGCAATTCGGTCCAAGAACGGCACAAGAATCGCAAGACCGGGTTCCAGGATACGGTCGAACTTTCCCATGCGCTCGACGATCCATGCTGTCTGTTGTGGCACGAATCGCACGACGGTGTTCGCGGGTAGTGTTTGTCGGTTGGTGAAATAGCTGGTGGGTCCCTCGTTGTATGAACCAGCTCTGAAGCTGTTGAGAAGAGACTCTGGGGCGAGATGATGAGGAGAATTTGACAGTGTCCGTCGTTGGATCTGATTGAAGGGTGTGGCGCTGACTGCGGAGGTTCGTGTGAGACGTTGGGGAAGGAGTTTCTGGCCACGAGGCCGGAGTAGCCTTGACGTTTGGCGGGATGCACCCTCCATCTTGATCAAGAGGTATGGTTAGATGTAAAGAGGTTCAAAAGGAAAAGAAAAACAGAGTGTTAGGTGTGCAGAACAGAGCTAGAGAGGGGAAAGGGAGCTGTTGGAGCCGGATCGGGACTGAATTATCTCCGTTTGGCAAGATCTGGCTGCCTGAGGCAGGATTCCTCCTCCTTCAGACTCGACTTTCTTTATATAAGTGCACATATGTGCCCAGGTGTAGTTAGATGTTAGATGTACCATACGTGCATAGCTCAAGTCACGTCATACAATTGACGTTCTCCTACAGAGCAAATTTAATGCCATTGTGTGCACAGTATACATATCAATCATATCAATCATATTACTCCACAAAGACCTGAACAGCCCAGTTTATGCAAAAAAAGAAACAAAGAACAGAAAATAAAATACTCTGTGCAGGAACCCCAGCAAGAAGAACAAGGCACTGAAATGGATCAACCCACTTCAAAGGATCTGTCGAAGAAGAACTGGTAGACCGAATGGACGGTCACCCAAGGAAGAGATCGGCAACGTAGATATGCTGGATTCATTATCTCCGATTGGCACCATGAATGGCACTTGAAACACACAGATAACCTCAGACAAGACTTTTAAGACATGTGCTTTTTCTGAGTCATTGCCATGCTGATACTTGTTAAGATCCAGAGCCAATGAAAGGCCTGGATCGTAAATTGACTGGATCGATAAAGGGAAACCGCAACGGCAGGAAACAAGAAAAGTAGTGGAAATATCTATGTCAAGGGTGAAAAACGAATTTTGACCCGGCACACCGTAGCGGCAGGCATTGAAGAAAGAGAGACTGCCAGTAAAATCATGCCCGGACGCCAGAACGTTTTGAGAATCTCCCGTGACTGAAAAGCAATGAAGATTAAACAGGAAAAGGGAGGTGAATAACTCCGAAGATTCGAGTTGACCGAGAAACCAGACCGCGTTATTGCAATGAAGGGTCACTTGGAACTCTAGAAGAGAAGTTGGCAAATATGCATGCAAAAAAAAAACCATTTTGGACAGAAAAAAAGAATAATGCCGGTCATGAAAGATGAACGAGCAGTAGAAGGAAACGTGTCGCGAAGAAGCAAAATTCAGAGAAAAAAAATGCAGAAGGGCTCATGATAACTTTTCTCCCGCCGTCTTGCCGGGTTGGGTATTGAAATATTTGCTGATCATCCCCCGGTTGCGTGCTTTCATCTTTCCACTGGCAATGGCTTCATGGACCGTATTGGAGACAAGCGTATGGTAGTCCGATGTATGATCTTGTGAAAGATGGACCAAGTCGTACATCACGAGGTCCGGAATGTTGCGATGGTGAAGCAGACAGTTCCGATAAAATTCCATGAGCTCGTTGAAACCGTTGTCAACGTGTCGAGTCAAAAGATCATCAAGGGCTGAACGCCTAAATTCATTGTACAAATGCGAATTGAAATTTTTTGTCAAGCTGAATGACCAGAGTTCGTAGGGTTGGGTCATTCCAAAGTTATACCTTCCTGCCACCGGTGGGCCTCGGCCATCGAAAGTTTCTTTGCGAGACATATTGAAAGATTTTGGGACATAATTTGACGTTTCTGTGGACAAACGGCCCTTCCCATTTGACTTGGGCGCCAGTTGATGCGCTTCGGCGAAAGACTTGTTGACCAACCAATCAGAATCGCCGACTTGGTATTGGAAGCATTCTGTGTCAAAGCTGTTCATACAGTCAGTTAATGACTCGCAAGAAATATATCTCATGTAAAAGTTTCAGCATACCTCATCGGGGCTACCGTCGGTTCCAAATCAGAGGGCAGAGGGGGTTCGGGCTGCGACTCTAGTCCACGCGCTGAGGAAGAAGGGTCAACAATTGAATGGTCCACGGGAAAAGAGGAAGACGACGAAAAGAACGACGCTGTCGAGTCATCGGGGGAGGCAGGGGGGGTTCCAGGGGTATCCTACATTGGCAATTTCGTTCACTGCAGCGGGTAGCAATGAGGGCATGAATTCCGGTGCGGTAGACGAAAGGGAAGTCTTGGCATCATGGGCAACGCCGTTGGGAACGAATTGAGGAGCGGATCCGTTGATAACATTCTCGGAGTGGCTGTGAACGGGAGTGTTCTCGTCAGTCTTTCTAGCGGGGGCGGCGCCATCGTGCTGGGCGGCAGGTTCACGCTGGTCCACGGGGAGGACCCATTGCTGCCACTTCTCTCTGGGACGGAGGCGGTCGACACCATCCTCGCCAGTTTGGCACTCAACGTTGCGGAGCTGGCGGGCCACGTGACGAAGGAGCTCAAAGTCCTCAGTGAGGGACTTGACACGCTTGAAGCTGGCAAGGACGTTCAGAGGCACAAATCCTTGAGAATCCATCTGCTTCCGAAGGAACATGTCCTTGCACATGTTGTCAACCGAGAAGTAGTACTCCAATTGCATGGAGAGCATATTCATGAGCGAGAAAGGCTCCATGTATTGCTGGTAGGGAATAGCGCTCATCGGGGCAGAGTTGACAGCCGGGTAGCCATACATCGTGTTGATATCACCTGGGAAAGGATAAACAACACCGTACATGTTTGCGGGAGTGGGCAAAGAGGGCGATCGGAGGGGCATACGGTTTCCTTGTTGCGATCCATTGGGTAGGCCATGCTGCTGCGACCGCTGACGGTCGTTGAAGCCAAAAGCCTTGGGCGCGAATGAGTTGTTGGGTATAGACGCATTGAACTGGGCGTTCTGGCCGAAGTTGGAGTAAGCGCCACCACGGCCGCGGTTAGATCCACGGCCTCCACGCTCAGATCGGAACTCTCCGCGTTCGCGGTTGTATTCGTTGAAACCGGCGGGGTCGGCAGACTTCGAGCCGGCCTCAAAGCGACGGTCGTTGCTGCGGGCTGCAGCCTGTGCGTCAACAGCCAGGTTTCCACCCTTCTGGATGCGGTCGCCGGCGCGGGCATCCTGGTTTCTACCAAAGGGCTTGCCCTCACGTTGAGCGCGGGGGGCCATTCTCTCCGCCATTCACCTGCTTGTTCTCCTCTCCGTTGCGAGCTCCACGGCCGCGCTCGGGTGCCTGGGAAGCCTTGCGTGCATCAGCAGCACCGGCGTCGGTGCTAGTGGACCGTCTCGACTGCGCGGGAAGAGAAGCGGCACGTCCCGTGCCAGACTCGTGGCGTCCCCGATCTCCAGATGCCTGCTTTGTGCCTTGGGCGGCCTGTCCAGAGGCAGCCTTGTCGGTAGCAGCGGGTCCATTGCCGTGAGCTCCACGGCCACCGTCCCGGCCACCACGAGTGGCCCGTCTACCTCCACGGCCGCCGGAAGATGGGAGGGGGGTGTTGAAAACAGCAGTAGGGACGTAAGGAACGGGCGTCCACTTTTCCTTTCCGTGAGGTCTGATGACGGGGCTCTTATCGGTCTTTTCTTGAGACTTCTTCTTCTCTTCGCCAATCGCGACTTGGGGAGTGGGCCATGCAGTAGCGTCTTCTACTGGGGGAACGGATCCAGCATCGCGTCCTTTTCCATCGGTCTTCTTGCGATCCTTGGCACCTTCCTGTGCACCATCGGCACCCTTCTTCTTAGAGCCGGCCTTGGAGTCTTGCTGGGTCTCATCAGCAGTGGAGGCAGCCTTGGAGGCGGGCTTGCTAGTGGAGGTGGACTTGGGGGCAGCCTTGACCTTGGCATCCTGTGCCTCTCGTCTCTGTTGCCAGATGTTGACTGAGGGGAGAGGAGCAGCCTTCAGCTCCTTCGGTGGTGATGCGGTCTTCTCGGAATCCTCGGACTTCTCAGTGGACTTCTCTGCGGCACCTTCGGCCTTCTCGGTCTGTCCGTCACTGGGAGCCTGCTTCTCGGTAGCATCTGCGTTGCCGTTGGAGGTATTTGAATCATCCTCCTTTGACTTGCGCGACTTTGAGCCTGTGCGAACGCTCGGGCTTGATGTTCGAGAGTTGATGGCCTTTGTCTTGGCGGCATGCTTGCTGGTGACAGTGGTGAAATCATCATCCTTGTTTTCCTCGACTACCTCGGGTTTTTGGATGGGCTCAGACTCGGTGGGAGCTGGCGCTTCACTCGTTGTAGTCTCAGCGACGGTCTGCTCCTCCGGTTTGGAGTCAGGCTTCTCGGATTCTGATGGTGTCTTGGACGGGGTCGGTGTCCCGGAGGCGCCCTTGGCGGCTTGTGCGTACGAAAACGTAGACATATCGTATGAGAGCTTATTGTAGCTCCGATCGAGTGCGTTGGGAAAGAAAATTGAGGTGCGGTTTATTTTACCGAACGACCTGGGTGACTCTGAGGCTCAGTCTACGCCTACTGGGGACGAGATGGCACCTGCGCAAAGTGGAAATCAAGAAAGGGAAAGATTCCAGCTTCTTGTAACCCCACTAATCTGCGGCTTCCCTTCTTTTCAGAGAGACTCTCAATTGTGTGTCGAAAGGACGAGTTCGTGCGTAAGCGAGACGAAGGACCACGGGTGGTATCGGGTCGCGAAATGGCAATCAAAGGAGTTGTATCTGCTCAGAGGATCGTCTAGACCACAAATCGCATCGATAAATGGGCCGTCGATCGGGGTGGAGGGGTGATCTCAAAGTCGTGACTTGTGAGCGCACAGGTCAGAAAACAAAGAGGAAAGTGTGTAAGGGAAAAAAAATCCCACCGACGCTACGAAGGCACTGCCTTGTCAATGTCGCCAGGCTTCGAAGGGTTGAAAGACCTCGCTGAGTGCAAGTCGGATTCACAGTAACGTTGTGTAATTCCTGTCAGGGTTTGAGGCGAAGCACAAGATCAATCTGCGAATGTCCCTTAAAAAAAAATGGGGACCGCGGATTCGCACGTGGGATTCGGAACAGAGGAAGTCGGTTCTCTCTGAGACGGAGAGGTACCGAAAAGAAGGAAGTCGCGGAAGGGAGAAAACAGCCCGGGGGAGAAATGTAGGAGAGAAGAGAGAGAAGACACAAAATTATTTGGTTCAGGGCAGAACTGGTAGCGGGGTTTTTTTCTTTACACGTAATTAATATTTTGAATTGTTTTTTGTACGATTTCTTTTTTTTTAATTGTGGAATTTCGCATAAAAGGAAATTTTTTAAAGCTTCGTTTGGTCTGATTTCTTTTTTAAAATTGTCAAAAGGCCCATTCCTTTGAATATCATACCTTACTTCAAACCTCAAGTCAGGATTGCCTCTAGAATTCCCTCAAAATCCGTCTGTAGGCATCTCGGTGAGTCTGTACTAACCGAATTGAGCCATATTCCCTTAGTACATATGTACTTATATACTTATTACACATTGCAGAATAAACACACTCTGCCTAGAATACCCTGTCTTATACTATGTCCACTTCTGTTGTATTTGCATTGCCGAGGTCAACAATCCCCGTACCTTTTTATACATCTATGAAACCAACAAAGAACCAGTTCAAAGTTATTGAGCCGCATGCTTCTTTAGGTATTTGCCCAATGACAGTCACAGCTCAGGCGACCCATGATTAAAATAGCTGTCGAAGTGGCGATACTTCAGGGTTCTGAGGTCTCAAGCAACAAATGTCCGGCCAATTGGATAACACTATGGCGTTCTTGTTCTAAACCTTCAATCTAAGACCTTTTACCTTATAGATATAGCTTCTATTCGAGTCCTAACAATAGAGATTTAGAATACAACAGAATACCTATACTAATCCTCGGCTCATCAACGTGAAGCAGGAATACCTACAAAGTACATCTGAATATCGCGGGGTCCACCGGAGCCCCTCCGCCATTGGCGCACAATAGAATTATCTGACGTGGGAGCGTCGAGGTTTTCTTTTGAATAACTACTTTCTCACGTTGTATATAAAATATTATAATATCAATATTATATCACAGTCAGATATTAACATCGACTTTAGTATACAGATGCCCAACTACCCAAATCCTCCCAAGCCGGGTAATCTTCAGCCCGTTGGACCGTCGATTGTTCGGATATACGGGCCGGTGATGAAACATTTGAATCCCTCGGGGTAAACGTAATACATCTCAATACCCGTGGACTTTTGGAGGTGCCAAGTGAGGTATTACATTTTATATTACATATGATATTACATAGCACCTTGCGAGGGAAAAAGAAAATTACCTACAACATACAATATTGTAGTGTAGGACTGCCCTGCTGATCATTGTGCGACGAAAAGAATGTGATATAATTTGTATGCTTCCATGGAACACCGTGAATTGCCCAAAGTGTTAGTACAATACTAACACTACTGTTTTTGTATATATTTGTATAAAATGAGATCCAATTAAACTAACTTGATCCCAATTCCCCTTCACCTAATAAATCCATATTCGACGTTGTGCTTTCGGCAGTGATTAGGGCTGAGGGCACGCGGAAACCATCGGAATGGGAGAGTGGGTATGTAATCAGAATACGCGCGCTGTACTGAAAATAACATGCCATGTCCGCGATATATACTGTGGGATTTACCTGGTATAAACAGACTCTTGGAAAACAACATCTATGTAAAAGAGGGATATCATTGTCCTGGTAGATAAAAACTCCATGTTCCATATACCAACCAACACCAAAAACGAAAATCTACCAATGCCGAACACTGACCAACACCTGTTCACGAGTATCGAGATCCATAGCGCCCAGTGGACCCGTCGTCAAGCCCAGGCGCATAAGGACCTGCCAGACGAGCTTGCGCTTAAGATTCTCGCGCACTGGAATCTTCTCCATGGCATCGTAGCCATTGAAGTATTTGAGGAAGACAGGCCAGTACTTTTTGTGTAGGGCCTGACTATCGTTGGGCGAGACATCCGGACTGGCGTTTTCGGCTCCCTGCGCAGTTCTGGGATCGTCGGGGAATCGGGAGAAGATTTCGTCAAGCCAGCGGGACTCGAGTGGAGATGCGCGGTGCGGGGAGAGGATGAAAGAGGACAGCCGGAGAGCTGTTGATTGATCGAGAAGTTTGTGGGAAAAGCGCAGTCGGGCGTGTGGGTCGAGTCGACTGGCCGTGGGAGTTTCATCTCCACTGCCGTGGCTGTCGAGGGAAGAGGACGAGGAAGAGTGCGTGTCGTCATTTGCATCGCCAGAGTCGCTGTCCTCATCGACAGAGATCGAGTCTGGGTTGCCCTTAGACAGGTATCGCTCAACTTCCTCCTTACGTAGCGCCATCTCCACAGCCATTTTGATCTCAGGTGAGACTTTGATGCGCGCGAAAGTGCGGAGCTGGGTGACCCAGCCGCCGCGCAGTAGCCAGGCCAGGATAGTGAAGTATATCTCTTTGTGGTCTTTGCTGGGGATGAAGTTGCTATAAGGGCGAGGGGTACCACTGAGGGTGGAAAGCATTTTTGGCAGACTAGGGTACGTTGGGAATGCTGTCTGATAAGCGATCGTAGCTATTTCAAGCTTGCTCAAGTCACAGTTTGGAGAGACGATGTATGTGTCTCGCTGGTGTATGGGAGGGATGGCGCGAGCACGACGCCAGTACACAAGATGGCTTGACAGCATCTGGATATGGGAGAGGGGGATTCCCGATGATGCTGATATCTGCGCAAATGACTTGGTTGGCTTGGAGCATCGGATATAATGCGTAAGTGCGGGGGCAAGCGCTCCTCCAGACGCTTCAACATCCTTGATAATTGCGGCTTCGCTGTCTAAAAGAAGTAGGGCAAAGTGCTTTGCCAGGACCTGATGTGGCGTGTTGTTTTCATCCGCACTTGGATCGTCGACGGGGGTTGCACTGTCTGCTGTTGTGAGCCACAGCCCTGGGTATGCTTTATCCATAGGACCAGTAAGGTATGGAGTAGAGGTCAAAGGTGGAATTTGGAGCGAAATGGAAACATCCGGGCTGAGTGATACGGATGCGATTTTCGATGTCGATATGCTGCTATAGACTGTGTAGATAGCCCGAGCTAGAGAGGACTGGGATATCAATTCGGAGTAAAGATTATTGGTCGATGTTTCTGTCCAGTATTATTGTCAGCTCCAGCAGGGTGGTTATTATTAGAGAACATACTTGTCTCTCGTGCTCTTCTCCTCATTTGTAGGATATGTTGAGACTCCTTCCACACATAGTCAGTGCGAGCCTGTTCCCATTTAAGAGCCTTGGCGAATTTTTTAATGATATTCTCATAAATTTCCTTCACGCGCATGGAGTACTCCAGTAGAGGAGGGTCCACAACAAACACCACATTGAACATTGTCATATGGTCTTTGTCCTCAGGGTCAAGCGACTCGTCCTGTTTCCCAGGCCTTCCGCTGCCCGACCCACGCTTACTGTCTGTCGGCGATGTCAACGATTCCGCAATGGAAGCGACACTGGCACCCAGATCAGGCGAGGTAACAGGTTGCTCGTCCTTCTTGCCCTCCTCGGCACTATCATTGTGACCCAACTCCCCACCGTCCCATTCAGCACGGGGCTTCTTCTGCTTCTTGCGTCGTTGCTTGCGCCATGAGCCATCTTCGCGCACAAAGACCGGCCAACCAATAAGCGCCAAATCATTGATCCCAACCTCAAAGCGCCGCTTATGCCACGACCGAGACGGACTAAGCAACTTCTCCCATACACTCCCAGGTACACCCAAAAGCGACTCCCAAGGCGGCCTAGAGCTCCCAGGACCATCATCAGGCCGATCAGATGCCGTCCCAGCATCGTCCTCAGGATCCTGTTCGGTGGCCGCAGCCCGTTTCCGAGCGGATGAGCCGCGCCCAGAGCCTAGCGACCCAGGGCGCTGGGGCTCACCGGCAGCAGGCGACGCAGCAGCGGGGAGATGATCATCGAGGCCGAAGTTGCTAGCACGGCGCCCCGCTAGCACAGAACTCCCGCCAGCATGGCTCTGAGTTTCCCGTTCATCCTCGTCTTCGTCAGAGCTCAAGCCGCTCTCAGAGCTCGAGCTCGAATCGGTATTCTTGGATCGTGTGCGGTTGCGCGAGACGCGCCGGCCACCCTTGGTGGTGGTTTTGATGCGGTTCTCGCTGAGTGGGTTCGGGGGGTAGTGGAAGACAAGGCGGGGGCCGGTGCGAGAGCGCACAATGAGAATGATTGCCACGAGGCACGGGTCTGGTGGCCGGGCGATCGATGACATTTGGTGGCTTGGGGCTCTGTGGAGGTGTTGGAGATTGTAAGAGTGGCTGGGCGGAAACGGTTACACATGCGGGGAACCGCATATGGCGAGAGCCAACAGGTCACCACAAGTTCAGATTGGAATAATTTTGCAGTTTTCAACGTTGATACTCATTTATATAGATCGATTTACTTTTTCACGTGCTGAGCAAGTACCAAATACATTTTCTATATACAACGCCTTGAATAATGCCAGCACTACCCGACTGCCACGGACTAGCGCTACTCTTCCATATCATACAATACCATCCAATGTTTTCGCAATCCCATATCATCGCTTCTGTTCTGGATTCGCTGAGCCAGCAGCTGGTGTAGCTGGTGTCTGTTCTTTCCCTTCGCCGTCTTTAAACACTAATCCGAGGTTCTCGAAATTGTCCGGCGCCATGAGGTTCCTAATCACAAGTTGCAGATCAGCATTTTGTTCCGACATCCATCACATGTACAATTCCTCCTCCAAAGGCAATATCCAGTCCTCTGCGTATTGGGCAGACTTACTTGTCCATTCGGCATGAAAGGTATTCCTTGGCCAATTTGCGACAGGCCTCGTCGTTGGTGCCTTTGTTCATCTTGATACACTTCAGATATCCCGAGATGATGTGCTTGCATTCTCCTGCAGTGTCCCAAATTGTGATTAGCTCCATTGTCTTTGCTGGCCTTGCCGGGTTCCTTTGGGGTATGGGCTGTGTGGTTGCGGGCTGGCGTACCTTCGTGATCAAGAGGAAAGCTACCACGCTCGGGTCTGCAGAATGTTTCATTGGGTCAGCAATTGCAGTACAAGAGTTCATATCCCGTTCGTTCGCTAGACAATATGTCACAGGCGTAAATATGCACGCTTGGAGTAAACCGACTCACGGTGATGGCTTGTAGTTCACCGACCCACCGCCGGGGGCTCCGAAACTCATTTTCAGTAAGATTCGGTGTGTATTGGCTCTTAATATCCAAGGAACAGGATTCTGCTTTGATCCAGACGAGAAAGTAGCTCACGAGGTGAGCATCAGTCGGCGAAAGCGAATTCAACCCTCCGAGAGACAAACAGGACAAACGAAACAAACACTAAACTCAGCCAATCACAGCTGCGGGGTTCGGTCGATGATGCATGAGATCAGTCTGGCGTCAAGGGAATGGGCCTCGGGCATTCGGATATAGGTTTGTTAATGGAAAATAGGTTGATGGGGTTGGATACGTCCTCTGATCATATGAGGCCTGTGCGGTTTGCTCGTTTTGTTGGTTTTGTCAAAATTTCCCTCTCGGTGGTGGAAGTATATATATATCGAGTAGCACCTCTTTCCTTGGATAAATTCAAGTCTCCACGAACTCACCTACATCGCTTTGATTATACTCTTACTATTCACTGGCTATCAAACAAATACATAAACCGAATCATGCCTATGTACGCGGAGTTTCACTAGCACTGCCTTGCATTCCCAACACAGACATGATATTAACCGGGTCTATAGGAACCTCGAAGGAAGCTGCCAATGCGGCGGCGTCGAATTTACTCTCCAGTCCCAAACACCAGTCCCTTACCAGCTATGTGCCTGCAGCATCTGCCGCAAGATAGGCGGACACATCGGTGCTGTGAACCTAGGAGCCATCGCCAATAGCCTGAATATCATCAAGGGCAAAGATCTGATCAAGTACGACCCATCCATACCCACTCACTTTCACCTTTGAGCACAGGATCCACCGAGAAACCATTACTTCATATACTGGAATAGGCAAATCATAACTATCACCCGCATATACTAACATCATGACTAGGAAATACTCTGCCATAAAAGACCGCGGCACACCAGATGAGCAGCGTTGCTCCTCTGAGCGGAACTTCTGCTCGAACTGCAGTACCATGCTGTGGCTTTGGGACCACCACTGGCCTGAATTGATTCATCCGTTTGCTTCTGCAATCGATACAGAGCTGCCGGTGCCCGACGAGATGGTGTGCATCATGAATGGATCGAAGCCGGCGTGGGCGCGATGGCCGGAGGGAAAGAAGAGTGTGCACGAGGTGTATGGGGAAGAGAGTCTCGAAGGATGGCACAAGAAGCATGGTTTGTTTTTCGAGTAGGGCAATGGTAATGAGCATGGGCGAGGTGGTAGAGGAATTAGAAATGGCGTCCGGGAAAATATTTACAAAATGTTCATGAGAGCAAAGGAGAAGCCCGAATATACGAGTTGTGAAGTGTTCTTCAAGAATAAATATTATTTGATATTAAGCTATTATAAGACGACCAATGGCTCCTGTAATGCATATTAGCAATTGATCATATCACAAAGTGAGTGAAATAATGGTAGTCAAGGAAAAGATCAGTTCTCCAAGGTGAAAATATTTTATCGACATGATAGTTCAGAGATAGAACAGTATATTGGGGTTCATCATGCAACAAAAACAGGGAATTGAAGCAGAGGAAACTCACGGTCAACGAGCCAAATGGTCTACCGGTGGGTATTCCTATTTGTTCACTTATGTCGAGTCAGCGATGGCATTCAAGCAAAAAGCATGAGTCAAAAGCGAAATCAAGACATGGCAACTAAGTCAGGCTTCAAGTCAGTCAGCATGAAATACGGTGTATCCAATCGATAGCAGACACATACCTCATTAAATCAGATTTTTGTATAAATGTTCATTCCCGGACACAAGGTCCAAGTCCAACAGTGTGAATAACACATTCATCATGATAGGTATGACCATGTTGAGGAAGGGCAGAGAGACGAGTGATGAATTACCTAGAATTTCTGTTAGAAATGCTGGTCTCAACTTGTCGATGCGACATGAAATAATCGTGACAAGGGCAATGGTTCAGGTGACGAATTCTCAACAAGTAATCCACTTCCCATACACCCACAGAGTTTGTACGCTCTGGTTTTGTTGGATGCAGGGAGATGGGTACGTTATGTCCGCCCGTTCGTTCAAGATTTCTTCATGCTAGGCAACAGCCGCGATGGATGGGATTGAATTCAAGTGTGATTTACCTGAGCGAGAGATTGTTAGTCAAAGATCACTCAATGAATGGCTTGTAAAAGTAATAATGTTGTTGTGATGGGTCAGACAAGGCTGAAACTTAAAAGAATGACAGATTCAACATGGATCTTCTGCTTGAGGAATGCCTTTGCATGTCTATAATATAATCATCCCCGGGGGTTTTGGGGTTGAGAAAGAAAAAAGCTTTTCCTTACCTTTTGGAAAAATGAAACTGAGCATTACTCGCAGCGCTGGGAACAACCTCAGGCATTGAGAACAGCTGGAGTGTGTGCCATCATTAAGACACAGTCCAAGCTGAGAAGGAAAAAAAGAAAATCAAAGTGAGAGCTGGAGAATTCCGAGCGATACAGAAGGAAAGAAAAAAATTTGCGGGTGGAGCTCGCTATATAAACTAAAGCGGTAAACTACGGTAGACGCGTGAGACCTTTGGCGTTGTTTGTCTTGGCATCAAACATCGGCGAAATACCTGGGCCGAGAGTTGAAGTGGTTATGAAGGGAACTGTATTTGCATGTGGAATGACCAGTCTCACCGACGAAAAGGGACGGTTGGATATACGAGATACGAAATGCAGCAATACATACTACTGCGACGGTGGAGATGACCTGGTCTGTTTGGCAGTGTTCCCAGCTAGTGTCTTCCAAGCTTCACCATGCTAGTACGGTGGGTTGTGTTGCCAATCAGGTATCGACAGACTGTCACAACGACTGCCTGCAAGTAGCTGAAGAGCTTGGACTCAGCAACCATAACAAGTTGTTGGGCCAACCTTGGAAGACCTCAGGAGAAGCTTTTGATGTCAACATACAAAAGACAGGGCCCAATTGCGCGGAAATCCTCAGTATGCAAGTGCTAGGCGCTCGGCAAAGGGTTCTCGGCGAACATGACCCTAACGTGCTTCGTAACGTGGCGTGGAGTTGGCGGTGAGAATGCAACAAAAGCAAATTCGAAGGCAAGACCCGGCAGTGTCTTCACAAACACGAGACGACCGTCAGCATGATTTCTGTCTAGCCTGAAGCCTGTTGATGTTGAGCTTGTCCCCGGAGTTAGTAGAAGGCATGGCATTACACGAAGCTGACCAGGACCCACGGCCATAGTGTTAGCACACACAAGCCCCGGGCAGCTTATTGTCATAGAGAAAAACAAGCTGCCGGCTGGAAAAGGCTCAAGCTCGCTAACTGAAGAAGTTTCATATTCCTCGACTTCGTATCCTCCACTCATCAATGCGATTCCAAACATGTCACTTTCACGTCATCAACCTGGACAATCCCGGGCCACATATGTCAGTTTGACGTGTCATTGATAATCTCGTCGGTCTTTCGATGTGCTTTAAGTTGGTCTGAACTAGAGCTGGACACGAGCTGTTGAATCAATCTTGAAACCAACCAATCAATCAATCAATTACTATGTCCTCCACAACATTCAAGTTGAACACCGGAGCCGAGATCCCAGCCCTTGGCTTCGGCACCTGGCAGGATCCGAGTGAACAGGAAGATGCCGTAGCGGAGGCACTCAAGGCAGGATACCGTCACATCGACACTGCGCGCGTGTGAGTAGCCTTGCTTCCTGTCCGAGGCGAGCGACAAACTCACCGCACCATACTGACTGTATGTATACTAGTTACGGAACCGAGAAGGCTGTCGGCAATGCTGTCAGGAAAAGTGGCGTTCCACGCGAAGAAATCTTCATCACAACTAAGCTATGGAACAACAAGCATCACCCGGACGATGTGGCACCTGCTCTGCAGGAATCCCTGGACAATCTGGGAACGGACTACGTTGATATGTTCCTGATTCACTGGCCTGTGGCCTGGAAAAGAGGCGATGACCTCTTTCCGAAGGAAAATGGCAAGCTGGTCCAGGAGAATATCGACATCGTCGACGTATGTTCTCATTCCTTGACTTATAAATTTAAGGGCGCTGACACCAATGCAGACGTACAGAGCAATGGAACAGCTCCTGAAAACCGGCAAGGCGAGGGCAATCGGCGTCTCGAACTTCAACTTGACTGAGATGGAGCACCTGCTCAAGAATACTTCCGTCGTTCCCGCTATGCACGAGATGGAATGCCACCCTTGGCTGCAGCAGCTTGAATTCACGGAATGGCATCGTAACAAGGGCATACACGTCGTGCACTACTCGCCTTTCGGAAACCAGAACGCTCTATACGGTGAGAAGAGCGGGCCTGTGAAGCTGCTCGGGGAGCCTGTGTTGGCGGAGATAGGCGAGCAGTATAACAAAACCCCCGCTCAGGTCGTCCTTGGTGAGTGCGGTCTGTCTGTATCTAGTTTGTATGATGCTGACTGCAGTGTGATTTGGCAGCTTGGGGAGTCACGCAGGGCCACTCGGTGCTGCCGAAGTCTAAAACACCCATGAGGATCAGGGCTAATCTGGCAGGGGACTTCAAGCTGAGTCCAGAAGATATGAAGAAGATTGAGAAAATCAACAAGAAGCTTCGCTTCAATGAGAGCAGTGAGGAGTTTGGCAGGGAATTCTTTGTTGGTCTGGAGGGAAAGACTTGAGGTAGATTGGTTATGTTGAGGGGTTTGGGAGATAAAAAGTCAATCTACAACAAGTACCTCATAACTATTGAGTGTAGACTGGTCGACCATTGTTCCAAATTGCCTTGAAGTAACCTAACGATGTGAAGAAGCTCAGATCAGATCGAAGCTTAAATGGAATGCTTTGTGACGTCATATCAAGGCCGAACACCATGTAATCGTCTTGCACCATGTCCCCCTACTTGAAAAACAAATATATACCCGTTCAGCAAATGCACCATGTTACCAGCAGCTCATGGTTTTGCCTTAGCAACCCCTGCCTCGCGAAGATTGGGCTTCGCCTTCGCACAGCAGCTCCTAACTCGAACCGAGCTCCCTGTGATTGCAACAGCCCGCAAGAACTGCGATGAACTCCAACAACGATTGCTGTCAAGTAAGGGTATGCCCAAAGATGCAGAGGAGCGACTCCGCATCCTCCAAGTTGATGTAACTGGTAAAGGGAGCAACTCAATCCTGGGAATACATTCCTCTTGACGTTACAAGGCTAAACGACTCCTTAGATGAGTCTACGGTATCAGCGATGGCAGATACAATCCGCCAGAAATATCCCAATACATCTCTCAGGCTAGGATTGGCAATCCCCGGTATTTTGCATGCCGAGAAATCACCCAGTAAAATCGATGCGGCCAATGCGCTGGACAGCTTCAAAGTCAACTCCCTGGGCCCGTTACTAGTCATGAAGCACCTCTCCCAATTCGTCCCATTGAAATCCTCACCAGGATTCCCGACCACACAGTCCAGCTCTGCAACCAGCTCCCCAGGGCAGCTGAGGCTGCCCTCACATGCCATCTATGCGATGATGGCCGCTCGAGTCGGCTCAATATCCGACAATGCCTTGGGTGGATGGTATTCCTACCGTGCAAGTAAGGCAGCTGTATTCCAATTGACCAAGTCTTTTGATTTACATTTGCGTGCGAAGAGCGCGCAGAGGGCAATTGCGGTGGCGCTGCATCCTGGGACTGTGCACACGGATTTTACCAAGGAGTATTGGGATACGAGGGAAATGCTAGAGCCGGGCGATGCGGCCGACAAGCTGTTGGAGGTGCTTGTGGGGTTGTCACCGGAGGCTACAGGAGGGAGAGGGAGGTGTTGGGATTGGATGGGGAAGGAGGTTTTGCCGTGAGCTGCTCAGATCATTAGAAACCGAGTCCTGTGAGCAAGGTGCCTTTCCATTAGAGCAATTGTTCCTTTCTCGAAGGCGAAACAATGCGCTGTCATAATTGCAAATCCCCGCCAAGCGTTGTGTTCACTGTTTTCCCTGTGAGGCCCTTGGGCTGTGATGACATGGTCCCTTCCGGATCGTTCTGAAAGGAGCTATGTACATATAAACCGCAGATCTGAAGTTGATGGCATGTGGCCGGAACTATTTAGCTATGAACAAATCGTGATATATAAGCTCAATTACCTACCTAACTACCTACAATATCCTCTTAGTCTACCCCGGACTCCGTGATATGATTTCAAGATAGTATTTCACATGCAGTCCAAGGCCTGGTGATCCATCCATCTGTGATTCGATATTTTTTGTGGAGCGGTTAAAGGGGTTAAGGGGCTTATCAGCTATGACTAAAAGAATGGGCACAGAGAAACTTTGGAAGCATCAAAATGACGTTGAATGTGACAGGACTGAAGGGAAAAAAAGCCCTAAGTCACGTTGGACGCGTCGGGACGGGCTGGAGTGGGGCAATTACTATGTAATACACAAACGCCCGCGGGCGCTAACTTGGGAACGCGTCCCCGGGCGGATATAAATACCCTCTCAATCCCCTCCTCCTTCCTGCCTCCAGAGTTCTCCAAACCGTGCCTACTTGCCTGCTTGGTCTGGTCCACCAAGCAGTGAGGTCTTTGAGTTTCCCCCTCGGCTCTTTGGCACCTGCACAGGGGAAGGAGTTCTCTCACCTAGCACAGCACCACCATGGTTCGTCCACCAAGGTACTTCCTTGATCCCTCGGTCATATCGAGGCTCACTGGAATACCTCGGTCCGAGGTGGACTTGTTGGGATTTCTATGTTATTTTCCTGGTCTCATGATCAGTGATCGAGTGTCCTATAGAGTCCTACTGTCGTCCTTATGACTGACCAGCAAGTAGGACAGACCCTGTCTATCTGCTGGGAATGATTAATTTCGGCAATTGTCGAAATGTCCCGACCGAAATGCGCACCGAGAAACGCTCACTCAGCTTGGGATCCTCGAGGTGTTGCATCAGTGGCGGGACCCTAGACCCCTCTTGTAGGGTTGGTACCTATTATGAGAGGTTTTCGTCTGAGTTGCATTGCCTAGAACTACTCCCCGGTTGCCGCTTCTCGCGACGTCTCTGCAGCACACCTGTGGTGGACGCTCGCTCGAGATAGCGTGATTAGGGAGGAAATTCGAAGCTGTTCCTTGGATCGATTCGAGTTTGCATGTGCTTAGATTCGTCTACTACATGAAAGAGTCTCCGATCTGAGCATCGGTTAGAGGTCGTGGAGCGGACCAGCGCAACCCTGCGTCCCAATCCACCGGATTTGTTGATCGGAGCTGATGCGAAAGGATTCTTGATTTGTGAGGCCATCGCGACGACGTCAGCAGTCTTGACTGGCAAAACCTGCAGGTCCCTTCGTCTGGACAGCGGGGTTTCCGGCAGGACTGTAAGATGGAAGGCATGCAGAGGACCAGGCCATGTCCTGGTTCGAACTTGCCGACATCTGTTGAGGATGTTCTTTGTGCCGAACCATCCGATCCCAAGTTGAAGCAACGACAACTTTTCTTTCGCTTTGTTGGAGTAGCAACGTCGAGATACCAGAGGGGGAGCCGCAACCGGCCCCTTATGGAACCGCTTGCGAAACTTCATAAATATGTTTCCGATGCCCAAGCGAGCACGGTGAGAGCCAAGGTTTACACCTGTGAGTAATTCGAGTGGAACCCTGGAACTTGTTTGGACTTGGATCCTAGCCCAGCGCTTCAGGAACAGAGTGAGAAACCCCAGCATGAGGCTGATGCGTCGCGGGTCGCAACTGTTTGCTGAAAGCCCGGCTGGTACGTGGCAGATCTGCTGAACTGGACCTCTGAAGGGTACTCTACCTTCGGACCAGTGTTCAGTGAGGTAGTGATGCCACATCCTTTTTTTTAATATCCCCTGAGTCATTTCGGGGGGGATTTTTTTTCTCTTGAGGCCATGGCTGCTGTCTGGACGGTGGATCACGTACCGCCTCACTTCGGTGATGACCCCAGTGGTTATTCAGATCTGTAGTTTTATGGCCTCTTCAGCGTCCGTTGAGAACCGTATAGCTGGTTTTCGATGTACGCTGAAGGGGTTATACAACTGGAGCTCCGAATGTCATCAGGTCTCAGTGAAACATAACACACCGCCATGTTTCCAACTTGAACAATCCCAGCGCAGTTCGTTTTTAGTTTAGTTAAGAATTCAATCAACATGTCCATTTCAATGGTTCTTTTCAAAATAGCCTTCGTGTTAAGTTTGACTGAGCAGTAGGTTATCGAAGTATCCATTGCACAACTTACTACCAATACGAGAATGGTCAGTAGGGACGCGGATGAACTTAGTAAACTTGATGCATGTTGGCTTCGTCTCCCTGGAGATTTCTGTTGAGACAGGCTATCTGCCGGTGTCAGGTTTGTCAGGCTGCCACCGTTTCCACTAGCCATGTTAACTCATTTCTGTTAGAGAATCAATCCTTCTCTCCTCTGCTCTCTGTACCCAGATCAGGGCATAGCCTCACTCTACCGTGCTACCATCCTACTCTCTTTGAACAGAAACGACATGTTAATTCTCGTTGTTCTCATCGTCTAACCAAGAAGTCTATATAATGCAATGCATGCCAGCCACAAGCCGGTCAACAGCGGGTGTATCTAAATCTAATCAAAAATGGAAGCCTTCATAGAGTTCGGCTGAATATACTCGGACGCATTGCGGAAGCTGGTGAAACCCCAGCGAATCTGTCCCGCCATGGCAATCTCAACATCCAAGTCCTTCGCAAATTGCCAAGCGAGACCGGTATCACGCTGGAAGGCACGACCAACAAGAATGACATCAAGATCATCCTCGTTCAGAATCTTCTCTCCCAAGTTTCCGCTGTTGATCATACCAACAGCAGCAACAAGCATCTTATCTCCAACGGCCTTCTTGACAGCAGCAGCGTAAGGAACCTGGAAACCAGGACCAGAGGTAACCTTCTGAGCAGCGTGCACACCACCAGTACTGATATCGATCAGATCGACACAGCCCTGCGCGGCAAGCGCACGAGCGAACTCAATAGTGTCCTCAAGCTTCCAGCCCTTCTCATCCGGCATACTGTTCTCGAGCCAGTCGGTAGCCGAAACACGTAGGAAAACAGGCACCTTATCACCAACAGCGTCGCGAGTCAACTGAGCGATCTCCAAGGACAGACGAATACGGTTCTCAAAGCTACCACCGTAGTTATCGGCACGCTTGTTGGAAGAGGCGCTCAGGAAGGACGATAGAAGGTAACCGTGAGCATTGTGGATCTCGATAAAATCACAGCCAGCAGCAATAGCACGCTTAACAGCAGCAACCCAAGCGGTCTTGACCTCGGCGATATCGTCCTGGGTCATAGCAATAGGGATAGGGTCACCCTCAGCAAAAGGAATAGCGCTAGGAGCCTTGACGTTATCGGTCCAGCCGCCGACAGAGTTGTTAGCGACAACACCGCCAAGCCAAGGGGCCACGGTGGAAGCCTTGCGGCCGGCGTGTGCGAGCTGGATACCAATTTTCTGGCCCTGGCTGTGCGCAAACTCAACGACCTGCTTCAGAGGCGCGATCTGGGAGTCCTTCCAGAGACCTAGGCAGCCGGGAGTGATGCGGCCTTCGGGGACAACACCGGTTGCTTCGATGATCATGCTTCCCGGTCCGCGCTGGGCAATGGCGCCGTAGTGCGCCATGTGCCAGGCGGTCATGTGGCCATCTTCGGCACTGTATTGGCACATAGGAGCCAGCTGGAGCGTTATCGTTAGCTATATGTTTATACAAGATATTGGGGGGAGGGATTACATACACCAAGGCGGTTTTGGAAAGTCACTCCCCTGATGGTGAGAGGCTTGAATAGCTTGGGAATGGGCTTTCCGCTAGTTTGAGGATCGCGAGCTGTGCCTGCCGGGGGGGCTCTGGGCAGGGGTGAAGTATGAGATGCCCTCGGCAGGCTTAACGGAGACGTCAGGCCAGGTCATTTTGGTTGTGTTCAGGTATGTATATTATTATATGTGTGAATGGTTTGATTTTACAGGGGTAAAACTGATTTATATACTGATCTCCAGTGGGGAAGATTGATTTATCATCGAAAATTTTTGATATGGATTCCTATCTGATTCTGGAGGCGAACAAATCACGAAATATCCACGGAATTCTATATCCCGCAGTTTTACCATATGATTCCATTTGTCAGGGCAGCGAAATGATACTCTCTCCTATAAAAAATTGTAAAAAGTCGCCGAATGAGATCCACCCGGTTGAATTCAGGCCCGATTTGCCATCGGGATCTTCCATCCTCGGCACATAGCAATGATTATGTAATGTCTCCTGCAGCACCCAAACTCTGCAGTTTAAGCTTATTTCTACTCCTTGGAACATTGAGTGTGCAAGTGACAGTATGGATATGGCAAGATGACTCAGTACCTAGATACACGTGTATAGTTTCATTTGACGGTTGATGTTGTACCAATATTCGTATCCATCTGGCGGTAGAATAGATGTAGAGAGTTCGCACCAATCTTCATCCAAGGCTGGCCATCGCAAGGCGAAGTATTCCCTCTCCGGTACACTATAACCCGCAGCGCCCCAGTCAATGATCGCAGTGATTTTCCCGTCTTGAATCATGATGTTAGACATGTCCAGGTCGCCATGAGTAAATACTTTGATTTCTTCTTGGTCGGTTCCAGACATGAGGAGTTCTTCTGCAAAGCGAATATCCTGCTCTGTCTCTAGCTTGAGATTAGGCCTAGATTTCGCCAACGCCTCTACCATCCCTTTGTTGAAGCCTCTACGGGTAGCGAAGGGCCCGTAGCGGTAGACTTTGTTCTCCCATGGGTGTTGGAAAATGATCTCTTGGCATGGGCCATTATCGACCGTCCCGAAAAATGATCCCTTGATCTGGCGCCATTGCTGTATATAGCCTCGTAGCTCCTGTGCCAGTGATTCCTTCATCTCTCGGGGTAATTCTGACCAGTTTCGACCGAGCTGCATGCCGTCTATTTTCTCCATCGAAATGAACCCGATGTCCTCAATCATATAGGCATTGAAAACTTTGGGAACAGGCACTGATGTTTGATTCCTGACTAGAATCATAGCCTCCGATTCTCCCATATGAACCCTCAGTCCGACTTTCAGAATAGTTTTTTCGTCGAGCTGTAACAGATAACAACCATTGAGACGGTGTGGGGCAATGTTCAGACCGTTTCTGATCCGTTCCACCGGCACTAATGGTGGCGGGTTGGCTCGCAACGAAGGCGAAAATTTGACCCCAACGGCTGAGCTTGTAAGATCACAGATCCTTTTCATCAGATTCACACGGACCGGCTGAGTTGGGAGTATCAGAGGAATATCGCGCGGATGAAAGATGGAGGAGAGAGACCACTCACTGCCTCATACCCAAGGCTCTCCCACAGTTCAGCATCCTGATCCCATAACCCGGCCTCTTCGGTCATGTTGATCTTTTGGAGAATACTCATTGTAACATATGGTTAGACCGCGGTAGTAGTTGGTTTTTGGTCTTCGAGTTGAAGTGATGTCTTTATAACCCCTCTAACCAGGATCCAATCGGATGTCGAGTATGTAGCTCGATTTAGAACTGGCCAATTAGGCTTAGCGCCCTCACAATCCATATCGGGAAATCAGCTTGGGGATAATTCGATAAAAGTGCCGGAACCCGCTTACGTACTCATTTAAACGTTGAACTATCCACCTGGGCATGGATGAAACCACGATGCTGATTGGTTCTCGGCAGAAATAGTCAATATTCCTCATAGTATAAATAGACACAGTACATTCTAGAAGCAAATAGCGCTTGTAGATAGCCCTGAATACAGTACCCCTTAATTTTGGGAAAACTTTTCTTTAAAAGCCCAAGGAGAATCTCCGAAAAGTCGAAGAGCGCAAAAATAAAACCATCGATATAATATGCAACAGAACCATAACCACACAACTCAACAGCATCAAGTTCGCTTTAATGTGTCCTGACAATGTCTATGACATCGAGGAGCTTTCCCCTGATGATCGCACTCTGGTTGCGCAGAAGTATCGGAAATATCTCCATCATATAGCGCAAGCAACAATATGGACCACCTACATCTACTTTGCAGTGCGGCTGTCTTTCACCTCGACAACGACGGAGCAAACATGGAAAATGTGGATAATGCTTGGAGTTGAGGGACTATTTGCTCGTAAGTTATCCCCCAAATAAAGAGAACTCAACAACCGCTGACCCAGTTAGACATGTCCCTGAACCACCAACGCTTGTCCTTAGCCGCAACAGGAAAGCCATCCCACCAAATCCCCCGCAAGAGGTTACGCAGCGATAAAAACCTACCCAGAGTTGACGTGCTAGTAACATGCTGCGGAGAGCCAATCGAAATCATCCTCGACACAGTCCGAGCAGCATGTAGCCTAGACTACCCAACCTCCCGCTTCCGAGTCCGACTTCTAGACGACGGAGCCTCAAATGACCTGCACGACGCAATCGCAAAACTCACTACCAAATGGACACATCTATCCTACCACACCCGCGGCAAGCAATCCGGACAATCATTTGCCAAAGCAGGAAACCTGAACTACGCCCTATTCTCCCTGCAAACCAACGACCCACCGGAATTCTGCACAGTCGTCGACGCAGACTCCATCCTCATGCCGGAATTTCTACGCGCAACGCTACCCCATCTACTCGCAGACCCGAAGGCCGCATTACTGACCACGCGACAGTATTTCTATAATCTGCCCCGCGGCGATCCCCTCTCCCAGTCGCGCGCTTACTTCTACACGTGCGAGAATGCGGAGCTCAATATTCTCGGCCATGCGTTGGACGCGGGGTCAGGTGCTGTCTTCCGTCGCGATGCGATTCTCGACGCAGGTGGATACCCGACCTATTCTTTCTCGGAGGATTGGCAGCTGTCGTTGATTTTGCGGGGTTTGGGGATGCGCACGATGCAGATACAGGAGGTTTTGCAATTTGGACTCGTTCCTACTTCGCTTGCTGGGCATCTTAAGCAGCGGAATCGGTGGCATATCGGACACTCTCAGCAGATTTCTGTTCTGTTTCCTTCGGTTAATAAGGCCATTCCGGAGCATCTGCGTTGGGATATTGCTCTTGGGGGATTGTCTATCATGGCGGGTCTTGTGAGTTATTCGGTTGGTTTTGTTGCTCTGCCTTTCCTTCTTGTCTCTGATGGTGGGTTTATTCCTGCTGGATTGCCATTGGAGGTCAAGATTCAGGTTGTTCTGGCCATCGTGCATGTTGCATCTACATGGGCATATGATTGGGCTCGGAGTGCACATGCGGGTGTTCCATTTGTGCCCTTTGCACATGCAGAGAATAGTTGGCTTGCTACTGGTAAGTTTGAAGATTTCTATATGTTTGATGGGGCTGAGAGTTGATCTTAACCTGTTGCGTGAACAGCCCATTTGTACGCCATTGTACGATTCCATCTATTCGGAAGCAAGCCGAAGGGATCCTTTGTTACCGGAAGCACCGCCAACTCGAGTGAAAATACCACGTCCATTTCGTCGCTCAAAAAGGCATACAGGGATACTTTGCAAAGTGGTGCATTGTTGAACATTGCTCTTTTTGCTGCCACTATTGGCGCTATGCTCTTTGCGGTCTGGGCGGCGATCTCCGGAGATGGACTGACAATTTCCAAACTGCTCACAACAATTGCTTGGCCGCCGTTGCTGCACTTGTGCCTTTTGGTGATTGTGAACAACTGGGTACCCCTTGCTCATCTTTTCAATCCTCCGATCTATCCCTCCAGAGACTCGAAGTTGATTACCACAGAGGAGGGGGTATCGTACCCGCGAGCGGAGGTTGAAGGGGAACTTAGCTCTGGGAAGTCTTTCCTTGGCCACTGCTGCTCATTTGTGGTGCCAATTGTTCTTTTGGGGGCGTTTGTGGGTGCTGTGATATCATAGAAGTTGGCTTGGTATGTTAGACAACAGAGAAAATAATTGAGAGGAAAACATCGGGCAAAGAGGGCATGAGACAGCAGTCACGTTACGCTGGACCTCGGGATTTTGTCGATGGCAATTTCGACGAGAACTCAAATACTTTGTATGGGGCGCAGATTAATTTCCGGGGAACTTTGAGTTTGCGCCTTCTGAGTGGATCATTACAGATTGCCTAGGCTACGGAGTACTCCGTAGAGCGTTGGGAGTAGCGATGGGAAGGAGAGGGAGTAGCAAAAGTGCTGACCAGGTGGTTTGCGTCATCTAGTCTTCCGGCAAAACTATATATGTTATTAAGTGTAGAATACACATGGATCTTCTCGATGGGAACTGGGAATAACCGAGGGCGTTGAAGAAATGAGTGCCTTTGGTACAACCAAATTGTGTCTACACTTCTGACATCCTGAATACCTAGTTCGGATTAGAGCCATACGCAAATATGGTAAAAATAGAGACATCCGCTATGATCTCGCGACTGTGCGTATTCGAACCTCAAAATTGGGAGCAATCAAAATCCCCCAGAGCGACGATCTTCTCCGCAGTATGGGGGATCGTCATCCCCTCCCCCGCCCCCTCACAAGGTCCGTTCACGCCCATTTATCGAGACTGTTTCAAGATCCCCACAAAAAGGGCAAGGTACCATCATGTTTCAATAAAATGATCGGCCTATGTCAAACACCGAGGTACCAATCTTAAATCCGCCTGTGAATCCGGGGGTGGCCGAGGCAGCCATCGTGTTCATGTGGGCCCGTCAGCAAATGAATGAATTGAACAAGACTCCATCACCAGTGGGCTTGGGAACTAAAATGTGACTTGATTTCCTCCAGTCGACTCTGCATAACCACGATTCACACCATGGCCCCTACTCCTGACCTGATGGCCGGACACCTCGGCCACCTTACTCCTGACCAGGAAGCAAAGGTAATCGAATTCTGGATTATCATTTTGACCTCTGTTGCGACCGTATTGTCTGCTGTTTATGAGGTCCCGATTCCAAAGGGCTCCCCCACCAAGCTGTTTGCTGCGCTGGATAAGATCAATGAGCCGACGGTGGAGGCTATTATTAGCGCGTTGAAGGGCGAAGACACCGATAAACAGACCACGAACGGGACCGCACCGGCAGAATCAAATGGGAACATCAACGGAGAAACCAATGGCGAAACGAACGGACACACCAATGGAGAAAATCACTCCGACAATATAGAGCAGAAATCACTCGACAAGGTGGACGCGCTCATGAATGAACACGCCAAAGACACTATCATTTCGGAAATGGCCAACCGAAAGGTCACCCCCGCACACTTTTCTTCCCTCTTCGCGCAGCTCCGCGAGCTCGGCGTGCAAGATGCAGAGATCAAGTCTATGGAGGATATCCTCTCTAAGATGACGCCTCAGGAAATGTGCTTTGCGATCTTGAAAATGATTAAGCAGGAACATCCAGATAGCTTATTGCTGCGGTTCTTGCGCGCCCGGAAATGGGATGTCGGAAAGGCATTCTCGATGATGGCGTCAAATATCCTGTGGAGAAAGGAAGTGGAGGTCGATGAAGAGATCCTGCCCCGGGGTGAGGAATATGCTCTGGAGCAATCCCGTAGTGCCAAGGCTCCGAAGGAGAAGAAGGCAGGTGCCGACTTTATCAATCAACTCAAAATGGGCAAGAGTTTCCTTCATGGCTTTGACAGGGACGGTCGGCCTGTTATCTATGTTAGGGTGAAGATCCACAAGCCAGGTGCCCAGAGTGAGGAAGCTCTTGAGCGGTATATTGTTCATGTTATTGAGGCAGTGCGACTTATCGTGACTCCTCCGGTTGAAACGGGTGTATGTTCGAGCGAATGTTCAGATATTGACTCACGCTGACATAGTCACAGACAATTGTCTTTGATCTGACAGGATTCGGGTTGTCTAACATGGTAGGACCCGATACTTCGGCTAGATGGGATGCCTGATCTTGTACTAATCTTCGCAACAGGAATACCCACCAGTCAAGTTCATCCTCAAATGCTTCGAAGCAAACTATCCTGAGTCTCTTGGGCAACTGCTCATCCATAACGCACCCTGGATTTTCTCCGGTAAGTCATTCCTAGAAAATGCTCGTGTTTCATCGCAGTGTACTGACGGCGTCCCTTCCACTAATCAGGAATCTGGAAACTCATTCACGGCTGGATGGACCCCGTCGTTGCATCGAAAGTGCATTTCACAAAATCAGTCGCCGATCTGGACAAGTTTATTCCACGCAATAAGATCCCTAAAGAATTCTCCGGCGACGAAAACTGGACCTATAAATACGACGAGCCCGTGGAAGACGAGAATGCAGTCATGAAAGACACTGCAACGCGCGACTCCCTCATGTACGACCGCATGATGATCGGCATCCGGATGATCGGTGCCACAGCAGCGTGGATCTCCGCCAGCTCGCAGAGTGATGGGAAGGAAGAGGTGTCGAAGGTCGAAGACCTCAAGTCGCGACGGAATGCTGTTATTGATGAGTTCCGCGTGAACTATTGGAAATTGGACCCTTACATCCGAGCGCGGTCATTCATTGATCGCAATGGGATGCTTGCAGCTAGCCGTGAACTTGAGCGTGATACTAGTTCCAATGGTCAGGCAAAGTAGATATGTTTGGGTATTGTTAGAATCTGCAGGAATGGATACAATGAATTATACCTCCACAATCTTTACTTTATTTCCGGAGTCGAGAATCCACTTTTGAATTCCTATTTATCTAATGTTCCAGGGTCATCATGACAGAATAGACTGGCACAAAATATCCTCAATTCACCCAGCAGTTAGCTAGCAAGCGCGCTGTGTTCTTTGATGTACCCGAACAACGAGAAACAAGCCTGGAGTCTGTCAGTATGTTCCCCAACCGCGTGCGTATCAAGACGTTTTGCCTCGGTAGCGATGGTCAAGGCAACGGAAAACAAGGCAGAGGGAGTTGCTTTTTTCAAAAGAAAGCAGTGATGCAAGAATTAGTTGGCCGGAACTCAATAGTAGTAGAAGGAATGGCTGGCCCTAAACCATGGGATCAGATGTGACTTCCGTTTCCCGTTTGAATCCGGAAAGGTCCGGATGGCTCCCCCAGACCCGTGGCTTTCTGGAATTGGATTCATACGGAAACAGAACACACCTGCACCTCATAATCACTTTCCCCATACCTCTCTTATGTATGGGTCTTGTAAAACGACAAGGTACTATTTGCGGAGCTATTAATAAGTTGCCAACAACGTGATCATCGAGTTCCATCCAACCTGGACCCAAGCATCAATATATGAAGTCCAGAACCATGCGCGAGTAAAAATAAGGTTGTACGGCACGGCAATCTGTTTCAAACCCAAGGTTCTAAGCCGGCCCGTTCAGCCACGCTTAGACTGGCTGGTGTTAGGAAATGGAACACCGCCGAATCAGGATACACTGGCTGACCCCAACATTACCAATGGGACCCTATCCGTTCCAGAGCTCAGGGCCCTTTGGGAAGGTTCGGGGCGCTAGTCAAAGAATCCCGAACAACTTTGGAAGTCTTGACCGTGGGTCTACAACAGCTGAAAGGGAACAATGAGCGGGTATCAACGATCCCCGGGGTTCGCGAAGCTTGTGTGAACCCACCAGCGGCTCTATCCGGGATCCAATCAAGTCGCGCGTAGGAGGTAGTCAATGATATCTCTGTACAATCTGAGATGCCTTTCACATCTCACACTCAAGATAAGACCGATGTAAATTGTTAGAGCGAGTCATCCAGGTGTCCAAAGGAGGCAAACCGCCCATATGACCGCATGATAACCACTGATTTGTTTCACGATCGCGGTCATGATATCCTCGATGAGGCCAGGAATTGACACCGCAAACGGAGACTGAGTATCCTCAGCGGTCCTCACTCGCAGGTATATAGAGAGGCAGAAGAACAGTCCGACAAAGCTACTTCTCCTGCTCATCAATCGCAAGACACGACCAAGCAAGCACAACAATCTCGGACACATACCAAGGTATGAGGAAAGAAACACTTATACTGACTTACAGCAGAGTAGTCCACTCTCAACAATACACCTTTATTCAAAATGACTTGGTGGTCGTGGCCCTGCCCCCCAACAACAACGGCGGCAACAGTGCCGCCAGCAACAACAACATTGGAACCGGCAATACCACTGGTAACAACTCCGGCAACCAGAATTTCGGCCAGAACACTGGAAATCAGACTGCCAGCAACAACAGCGTTGGCGATGGCTACCGCCGTGCTTGTTAGACTGGACGCGCCCGCCCGGTGACCAGCTAAAAAGTTCAGTCCCGTGATGATTCTTCTTGCCCGATAACTCCATGGAATTGACACTCGTTGATAGTAGTTCTGCGTTGCCACTTTAAAGGGGAGCCTGTACCTGGTAGGAGGATAACTTAGCCATGTAACTACCAGCTAGTGTTTACGTCGGCCATCCAATTCAGGTCTCAAGCCCCTAAACCACTCCATGTTCTAGTATAATTTAACTTCCAACCAACAGAACAGGGTGATAATGTAGACTTTTTCACCTACGTCTCGTAATTCAGGCTCTAAGTTGGCTCTATGTGTCTATTATATATATTTTTGGCTATATATATACACAAGGCAAGGCCAGAACAAAATAGAAAGCAAAAAGGAGGCTTCCTCACAGGTCTTATATCCTGAGTCGACTATAGCTCTGTCTTCGAATTTCCCATTCAAATATGCTCTCCACGACAAGAGCCCTCGCTGTGCCGCTGATCATTCCCCGCGACTGGAGACCTACTGGTCGTGAGTTCCACCATCGAGTCTCTCAACTTAGCATGAAGTTGACTTGGGTACCAGAAAAAAAACACGACCATCACCGACAACATCAACGCGCCATCAAATGCGTACAGCGGCCATTCGTGGGTAACGAGATAACCAGCGTCATCTACCGACTGTAAGGCAAATTCGACCACCCGGAAAATATTCCGCGCTAAGATAGCCATCGATGTGACATAAAGCATATTAAGACATGCCTGCCATGGGACATGGGCTGTGGAAGCAGTTCCACCAACTTTCGCTCGAAACCTCATGTTAAACAGCAGACAGCATATCAAGAAATAGACAAATATGAGAATTTGTAAAATCAGCCCCGCGATGATGATGTAGTCGCCCGTCTTCGTGGTCTCTGGTTTAGCGAGCAGGCCAGCAGCATTGCCTTGAATCAACAGACACACAATATCCCCCGTGACGAAGAAGCGGGTGGCCCAGCGCATGGAAATGGGCGAGAAAGGTTCACCGTGGATGGCTCTGACGATATGGGAGTATGTCATGTAAAGTGTTGCGGCGAAGAAGACTGGGGGTAAGACCAGAAAGATGTCTTGCATAATATACGGTACCAGTTCACCCGTGGAGTATGCCGATACCGCTCGAAAGACGTAGCCGATAATCTCCACTAAAAAAGTTATGATGTTAGCAAGACGCTCTCGAATATAGCTTGGGTTGCACTTACTGATTCCACCCAGAACAAAAGGAATGTTGGACCACATCTTTGTCGTATGCAGCTTCCAGATGTGGGCTGTTGTTGCGAGACAGAACAGGGCAGTAAAGGTGATGGCGAGGGGCAGGCTGGGTACATAGTGCCACAAGTAGACCCCTTCGTAGGTTTGGAGAGCTGGCATATTACACAGTCGGCTAAGCTGGTGGTCGAAATGGAAGGAAAATGTAGAAGCTCGCTCAAGATAGCAGGTCAAATGGCAACATGATCATTGAAATTTGAGATGGTTCAGCATCTTTAAATATTTTCTATATAACCTAAAGCCAGGGCGCTCTACGCTCCGGTTGGCAGACAACGAGAGGTGGAAATGCAGTAGACTGCTTAGGTTCTATAAATATCGCCTAATCTAGTATAGAAATGGATCTCGGAAGAAGCCGAACACGCGTGTTACATAAGCACGGTATAACCCCGGGGCCCCAGGGCCTCGGGGCCACAGCCCTGGACGAGACTAATCTCACTTATTTGACGAATATTGGAAGAAATCTGTGGTATGACGATGTATGGTACCCATTTGGAGTACTAAACCCCGTAGTAAAATGACAAAAATAACAATTTCAACAGACATCCATGGATGATAACTACTACTACTACTGCTAAATGGTGTACAGTCACCTGATGTTCTGTATTCAACCTTCACTTACGACAAATACTTGTATTTCTGCTAGTCTGCCTTTCCCCTGATAGCTAGACACCGACATTGGTTGGCTGTGATACGCGTGTTCTGCTGCTCGCGTAGTCCCGGGACATGCTCCGCCGCGGCCATAAGAAATCCCGAACAGGTTGTCTGCAATGGTGAAACCCCTAATAAGTCTAGTCTCCTCTCTTTAAATTAGGCTGACCCTTGTGAAATAGCAAACGACGACATACCAAGGTAATACTCCCTGACCAAGGGTCCACCGACGTGACTGATCAAGGGTCTTTGCAAACACCCAGTGCGACGAAGGTCGTCCGATATGCTCGCTTTGTATCTCTTCCGGGCGAGAATGCAGCTATTCAAACCAAGTAACACCACAAACCCATTCGACACCAGCAAATCCCTCTCCTGAGGTTTCAACAAGCCCAGGGAACACAGCCAGCCAAGGTACCGTGACTCTGCCTAATGCCGCCGCTTCCAAGGCTAATTGCAGCCCCACTAATCAATCCAGACTCGACTGGAAACGCAAGTGTCTGTAGTCAGCATGTCCAAACCTTTGAAGAGGACATCAACCTCAAGCATATGGAGCTCCTTGTTCACTTGGCCACCGACAAAGAACTTCTAATTCTCACCCACGGCGCCAAAAACGAAGTCTCTAGCCCCGAACTCGCCCTCGGCCTTAAAAAAGGCCTAGAGTCACCATATCTCATGTACCAGCTGCTCGCATTCTCCGCCCGTCATCTGGCCTTTCTGAGACCCGAGCATTCGGCCTCTTATCTACACCAAGCCGTCACACTGCAAACTCGCGCCGTCTCGCTGTTCAACGCCGCCTGGACAGAAATTGACCAGACTAACTGCGTTGCTATACTACTATTCTCATCGATCCTGGGTCACCATCTGCTCACCGACACGCTGGCTAAACGGACACCAGATGGTATCGACGAATTCATGACAAATTACGTGCAATTCGTCGAAATGCATAGGGGTATACATACCATTGCTATGACGGCGAAGACACAGCTGATGCAGTCGGAACTCGAACCAATTATTTCATGGAGCGCGTCGTTTACATCGCGCTCACCGAGAGGAAACGACTGTCAAAGAGTCAGTGAGTTGGTGGTTCAAACGGAAAGTCTAGGGCCGGAGGATAAGAAAGCCTGTCAGCGCGTGATTAGGTTCCTTCAGGTTGGGTTTGATGCTGTGTTCTCAGAGGAGGAACAGGGGAACAGATACCATATGCTGTGCACATGGCCAATGCTGGGACCTCCTGATTTTACGGCCTTGTTGGCAGCTAGAAAGCCCGAGGCTTTGGTCATTCTGGCTTACTATGCAGCGCTGCTGCAGCATGGGAAACATCTTTGGCAGATCGGGGATGCTGGGGTATATATGTTGATGATTATTTCTGACTTTCTTGGCTTGGAGTGGGATTATTGGCTTGAGTACCCGAGGCGTAGCATACTTCAAAGCCTCCAATAGACCGTGCAGTTTTGCTTGTATGGAATGTTTGTGGATTTGCCTGTTCATGATTCCCATAGACACCGGACAAACTCCATCCTTCAATACGCATTCAAGGTATTCGGGCCGAAAGCCTTGTAGGCGGGGAGGTTGACAGATTGGGACATTAGGACCTTAGTGTGTTATTCTGCACCCCGATTTTCCTCTAGTAGATGATCCATCGAATTCGTGATAAATATGTACATTAAAACCATAACTGCTGATGCATATATACTCGTGATACAGCCACCTGGGCAAGATATACAAGTCCCCTTCACCACTCCAACCGATCATCACAGATAAGACTAACATCAAACCTCTCCTGCCCCTTCCAGACCTTCCCACCAGAATTACAAGAAGCAACAATATCCCGCAGGTCACTAATCATACCACCAGGCCCACTAGCAAAGACACTAGTCGGGCCGCGCACCGTCTCAGCCAAGAAATCACCCACCAACCGCGGAAGATCAGGATGTCTATTGACATCATCCGAACCGCCGCCGAGACGCTCCACAGCCGTGGGCTTATCACATCCACAGCACGCAGAAACCGACTTAGAAGGCGAGACCTGCACGACCTTCTCTCCAATCTTCGGAACCTCCAGATTACAGTTCTCGGAATCCGAGTTCTCCGACGGCGTCTGGCTCCCCACGTCCCGGGTAGCGAAAATGCGAATCTCGAGATTCAATGTCTTCCGCGCTTTCTGCAAGAGATCCAGCTCTGCCGCAACCCACTCCGTATTCGCCGTGTGGCGGACCGCCCAGATGAGCTCGAGCTTGCGGTCTGGCGAGGGTTGCTGGCGCGCAAGATTTAGCAGAACGGGGAGGACGTAGGTGATGCCGGTCCCGCCGGCCACGCAAATTATATTGGTGCTTGGTGTCAAGTTACTGGTGATGGACTCGCCGTATGCGCCGGTCAGGATGACGGGTGTTGTGGGTGTGCCGGTGGCGGCGAGATCAGCGACCTTTTTCGTTTCGCCGCTTTTCGCGCGGAGGATGTAGGAGTGTTGGACTGTGCCCTTTGACACGGTAGGGACGTTGACTGGTGTGAAGGGGTGGGATTGCCAGATGCTGCATTTCGTGAAGGAGAGGTAGTAGTGTTGGCCGATGGACCAGGGGTCCTGGTTGTTGTGCAAGTCGAGGCGGATGACGTCTCCGTGTTCGGTGTCCGGGAAGCGAGTGATGGTCGCGTCGGCGGGCTTGAAGCCCAGACCGAGAGTACCGGAGTGATCGGGGTGGTAGTGTAGTAGGGCAGTGCGAACGAGGCGGGCTCCGCGATCGAGGAACCAGAAGATCAGCGAGGGCCACATGAAGCATTTGAGCTGTTTCCAGTGGGCCCAGCAGGCGCCGATGTAGACCATGGCGAGGATGTAGTGCAGTTTGCGGAAGGTCTCGTAGCCGGTGAGTCTGATTCCCCACGGTGTGCTCAGCACGACTAGTAGGAGGAGAAGGATCATGGCGACGATGCCCCAGACAATGTATGTCTGGGTAACCCACTCGAGTCCGACGGTGGGCTGTGGCTGGTACATTCTCAGTTCGACGACGCACCAGGCGATTGTGTGCAGGGAGCTTTGCACGAAGATGATGTAGCCTAGCCAGCGATGGAGGAAGTTGAAGTTCTGATATGGCAGGCCGGTGATGAGAGAGAGGAATGACTCTCGGCTGCTCAGAAGCACGGAGAGCGGGGTGAGGGCGTAAGCCAGGGTGCCGATGCGGTCTGACCATGGGCCGATGCTGTTGCGGGTGTTATATACGCCGGGCATATCGGACACAGGCGTGACCCATGTGTTGTAGAGAATGCCGACAAAGCTGAAGATGAGGAGGTAGCCAGCCAACAGAGCGAGAGTGAGCACTTGAAGGCGTGTTGTGCGGCCGAAAATCAGGCGAGCCGCATCTGGCAGGAGATATCTCCGGGCGAATGAGGCGACAGAGCGCTGGACCTTGTATAGCCCGGCTAATTCTGGTGCTGCTAGTGTCGGCGATATCGTTGGCACATTGAACTGGTTTAGGACAACCCAGAGGAGCAAAATTGTGCCGATAACACACCACAATATCCCTGAATATAGCATGCCCAGGTCATGGGATTCGTATACCTGGTCGAGATACTCGCATGATCCTGGATCGCTGGTACAAGGAAGAGCGCGATCGTAGTATCCCCAATGAGGCTCTAATGCTGACGCCTTGCTCATATCTTGGATGTGGCGGACATCCAATTTTGGGTACGACATGATGTCCTGAACTGCCCTGTGCAGTGGGCTGACGTTGAAGACCAGGTATGACCCTCAGCCCAATTCCGATGAGCGTGAGCGTCGATTCAGCTCAAGTCGAGAAAAGAACGAATTCTCGTCCGGTCGGATTATCGAAGTGCAAAAGAAGTGAGAGGGAGAAGCCCACGAGCTTTTATTCATTGCCATTACGCGAGTGCCGATTTGCAAGTGTCAAAGTGGCCATCTCACATTTGCGGCGATTTGAGCACATTTCTCCCACACCATCGCTGGGTTGCTCCACTTAGTCTCGCAGGTGGGGAGTGACCGCCAGGTTATTATAAGACCATCGGCCTCGAGCTCTGATATCGGACACGCCATTTCCTCAAATCCTCAACCTCTCATACCCAGAACATCAGTCAAGATGGAGGGCATGGACCATGGCAGCAGCTCGAGCAGTTGCAAGATCTCGGTGGGTGCCAAGAGATTCGGAGATTTCAAAGTGGATTCGCTGACCAAAGTCCAGATGCTGTTTAATTTTCACACCATCGATGCCTGTTTCCTGTCCACCGGATGGCAGATCAAGAACAATGGCATGTTTGCTGCGACTTGCATTGGCACAATTCTGCTCGTTGTCCTGGTCGAGTTCTGTCGGCGCATTGGGCGGGAATACGACAACTTCCTGACCCGCCAGTTTGAGCGCCAAGCCGCGCACGGCACGTTCGCCAAGAAATGTGAATCCGCCAGAACGGCCGTGACTTTTCGAGCGACGCCTTTGCAGCAGTTGACGAGGTCTGTGATTCATGCAGTCACCTTTGCAGGGGCTTATATCACCATGTTGTTAGCCATGTACTTCAATGTCTATGTGATCATCTGCATCTTCATTGGTGCGGGTCTGGGCAAGTTCTTGTGTGATTGGATGGTTGTCACGGTGGGAATCGATGACGTGCAGGATGAGACACGGAAATTGGAGGAGACAACGATATGTTGCGATTGACGACTGATGATTGTATCTGCATTTTCTGCTCTTTTAGCGTTGATATATGAACCTTGCATTTGGGAGTTATAATCCACTCTTTTATTATTCACATACACCATGTCTTGTAGGAAGAGCACTTAATCCATCCCATTAAAATCTCTTTCAATGATGTTTGTCTTGTATATCCTGGAGTTTCCCCCTTTGTCGCTGGTCTTAGACATATGCAGTAACTCCGAACAAGAACAATGAATTCCTTTACACACCCATCTAAGACTTTGACTGAAGAACAGAAGCTGAAAAAAAAATCCCAACAATGAGTACTCTGACTTCTATTGATTTCCATGTCTTCACTGTCTTTCCAATATGAGTATTAAAGCTAGCTGGAGGGTCTTGAACAGTCTCAATCCTGTCCACATTTGGGAGCTATCGTCATTGAAGCAATTCCCTACGAGCTCTACATTCTTGGATTATCGCTACAAAAGTTGCCTATACCACTCATAACAAGGACCTTGGGAGTAACACCCCTCCCTCCTAGAGATGAATCCATCCGAAGATTGCCAGGACCTTGAACAGCGCTTCAACGAGGCCCACAAAGACTTCACAGCCACTTTGAAGAGCATCATACACACCCTACAACACGATGGCTTCACCATGGAGAATTGTTGGGAAGTCTGCGACCAACTCGATCTTCTTGATACCTTACTAGGTGATATGGAGGAACTTGGCCCGGAAATGGCATTGGAGACTCCAAATCGGCTGGTCTTGCACGGGTTGCCTAGACGTTACTTCCTGGACTGTAAATTCCGCTTTGATTGCCTTGGTGTTCAGCATGGTCTGGATGATGTCCGAGGTATTCTCGCCGAGTGCTTCTATGATGACTGTGCTGAGGTTGCCTGTATCGGGTTGGAAAGTCTCCTGTCTAGGCTTCCATTCTAGTTGGTTTTGAATGAATTTGATGTTGTTGCGTTTATCAAAGTAATTCAAATGCATATCAAGAATCAAACTCAGTCCAGGCAGTTATGAATGCATATCCAGACATCAACACGTGATATCGGACATTTCCCGGTGGCTGTATGAGTTCGACGCCTTCCGACTACATACCGGTGTTAGTGAAATCGCGGTGCCGACAGTGCTTACCATACCGGGGGTTGTATAGATTAGCGCCGAGTAGAGCCCCTTCTAGGGGTAGAGACCTGGAGGTGTCTCAAATATCTCCCTCTATAAGGGTATCTGGTTTAGGAATAGGCTTAGAGGCTATAAGCTCTCTAATCTGATGCTAGCGGTATCTCCACCAGGTGGATTGGTATTCTGCTATGGTATCAAAAGAAACGATAATTGGTAAAAACCTGAAGCAGTTTTGATATGTATATCGATATACCATGGCCTTTTAACAGTAATATTGAAACCACTTGAATAACTCAACATCAATATTTCTCTAGGTTCTGTCACATCTGCTGGTTCCTCATTGTTTCCTCTGTCAATTTGCCACCTCATATTAGGCTCTATCCCCACAAAGAGGTAATGATGCTTAGTGCCACGACTAACTTGACAGTTTACCTCGCCTCACATAACCAAAAATAACACATATATATCCACAAGGGTAATGCTCTTTCCAAGTATAATATGATGGGTGCCAAAATATCCGCACAAGATCTAATCACGGTCCAACGTGCCTACGAAGAAATTCATATCCATCCTGCACAGCTTTTGCTGCCTGCAAATCATCTTTGTAAGATGGGTAGAGATCGAAAAGGTGCTCTGCACCGTCAAGAATGCGGAGGTCTGCAATGACGTTGCGTTGTCGCAGTGCTTCAAAAGTTCTCACTGCCTGTTTCCAGGGAATAAGATCGTCTTCCGTGCCGTGAATGATGAAAGTAGGGGTGGTATATGCGCCACGGCGTATCTGAGCCAGTGGGCTCACAGCTTGGATTTGTACTTGGGTTGGCTCAGGGAGCTCATCGCTAGACCTTACTCCTAGGTGCTTTGGCAAGCCATTCAGCAAAATCCGCAGCGTATGACCCTTCCAGTTCATGTGCAGCGCGATCAACGACCGGTCATCGCTAGGTGCCATCCATCCACCTAGAGCCCGCCTCGACCTTGGTGGGTTATAGGCTGTGATAACGTTGTCGTGCACGCCATGCAAAAGGTCGTGTTGCATAAGTGTGCTCGGTGATGCACTATCCCCAAAGGGGAAATTTGGCTCGCTCCAGAACGGATCCTCATAGTCCAGCGGACAGTAAAACACGAGAGTGGCGTCAGGAGGCCGGATTGTCCTCAGCGGGGATGTAAATCCCAATGTAAGAGCGAGATGGCCTCCAGTAGACCAGCCAATCCCCACAACACACTCGCCATCAATGGAAATATCACGACGTTGGAGTGGAAGACGGGGCAGAACAGTACGTGCCCATGCAAGAGCGTCGTATACATCGGTCATTGGGCCCTCCGACAAGGTGATCTCCGGACATAGTCGGTAATCTATACTGACAGGAAGAAAGCCGTGATCGAGCAGTGTTTCAACCTGCGAGGGGCGGATGTCCTTCCGCGACAGCATGATATGACCTCCTCCGTGGATCATTAGAGCTAAAAACCCATCATGTTAGTCAATCATAGACTCTTTGTTTCTTTTCTTTTTTTCTTTTGGCAAGTTTGCAGTTCTCTCTCACCGACTGGAAGCCTCTTGTCGCGGCTGACGACATTTCGGGGATAGTAGATATCTGCCTTAAGGGACAGGTCTCCCACTCGTTTGAACTCGACCGTCTCTGTCGTAGTGTGAATGACATTAGAGGGCGAAGCAACAATGACACGGAGAATGCTCGATTCCTCCATGACGCCTGCAGTCCAGTCCACCCACTGGAACCCTGATCGCGTGAGACATTTCCTCCACAAGGTTTCGCTCGCCAATGCGTGTTGACGGCCATCTTCGAAGCGCCACCATCCGTCGAGGAGACCAAAGACAAGGTCGAACCAGAATAAATTTCGAGTGAGCTCCACCAGACACAGTAGGCCGTTTGAATGCAGCAGTTTGTTGATATTTGTGCAAGAGACGGTCAGGTCTTTCGTGGCATGGATACAATTCGTTGAGATAACGATGTCGTACTGATTCTGGTACTGTGTCGGGGGGTCTTGCTCGATGTCTATAACCGCGTAATGAAAGAAGCTGTGTTGCGCAAACTTTCTCCGCGCGGCGGCCACGAGCGAGGCCGAAATGTCGGTGAATGTGTATTCGAACTCTTTTCCAGTGGTGATGAGAGCCTCCACAAGGCGCTTGGTGGTTCCTCCTGTGCCTGCGCCAAGTTCTAAAACACGGATCGGTCTTCTTTCGCCAAAGGCTCGAAACACGCCCACAAGATACTGTGTCAAGCTCATGGTGCCCGTTTCGAACATAGGGGCGTTGGTGTAGACGTTTTCCAGCAAGGCTCTGGATTTGGTACTGCCAAAGAGTATCTCCAGTGGCTCGGCTTTCCCGGTAAGACATTCGGCGAGTTTGGAACCCGTGGATGCGAGTAGAGTGTGCTCAAATGCATGCTGCGGGAACTTTGAGATGATCCACTCCAGCAACTTTTCAGGCTGCTCGAGGGGCGCCGGTTTCTTAGTCCGTCTAAATTGGCCGGAAGCGTTGCATTCGATCAGGCCCTGTTCTGCCAGTAGCTTATAGATTTGGTTCTTCACCTTATGATGTCTCAGGAAGAACTGATGTGTCTGGGAGATTTTGACCAACGTTCAAAGCGCCCAATGGGCAGCCCAGACTATCGAACGCCTGGACGACGTATGCAACCACAAGCTCCATCTGTGCAGGAAGTACACGCTGGCAGAAGCCGGAGTATTGTGTTCGGTTGGACATCTCTTCCATGCTACTCCGAGCACTGAGAAAACATTCCTGGGCAACTGATATAAATGAGCCCGTTGTCTGCGTTGGTTCCACGTTTTGGACTTCTGTCCGCTGATCCGGAGGATCTTGTCGTGACTTCATGCTTCCGTTCTGGTGCCCATTACGAGGCCCAGGAATGGAAGGTGCAGAGTTTGGTGCCTGAACGCGGCGAGAAAGATCACCAACACACTGCATATTTTGGAATTCTTCCGTCGTGATGGCAATGCCAAATCGTTTCTTGAACTCGCTCAAGAGTTCCGTAGAGACCAAAGAATCCACACCCAGATCAGCAAGAGACATATAAACAGAGATTTCATCGACCGACACTCCTAAAATGTCACCAAGGAGTTCCTGAGCGGGATCAAAGGAAAGTAAGTGGTCTTCGCGTCCATTAGCCCTGTTTTCTTCGATATGTCTGGCGTTGGACTCTGCTTTGGAGTGTGAATGAAGGGATTCAGCGAGGGCGAGAACAGTGTCAAGAGCGATGAATTCGGAGACCGGAATATCAACATGAAACTGTCGCCTTATATCGCTCAAGACTTCCGTACTCATGAGCGAGTCGATACCGATGTTCGTCAGATAAGTGGTTGGTGCGATCTCGTTAACAGGAATCTCAGTCGCTGAGCTGAGTAGTCGCCGTAGTTCACTAAGAATCCAATCCATGTTCTGTTCAATACCAACAACACTAACACTATCCCGGCTATTTGCGGAATGAAGATTGGTGTGTACGGAATTCAAGGTTTGGTTGTTCTTCACCCCCTTTGTTCCATTTGTCGCAGGTTGGGTAGTTTGAGTATTCGCCAGACTCACACCAGGCGTATTGAGATTCGCCAGCATGGCGACGAGTGACTTCACAGCGACACTATGAAAGGTGGCCCCAATGACCATGGCAAACAGTTCACCTGTGACAGGGTGAAATACTAGGATGTCGTTCACTAGCTTCTTCTCGGAAACCTTGTCGAACGTCGTATAGACATCCCAGGACTTCGTTTCCCCCCGTTTGACGAAGAAATTCTCGCTAAGATAAAGGTGTCCAAGTTCTGTGCAGATATAGACCTGGCCGTCAACACTGTCCGAGAGACAATTGACGAGGATTCCGGCAACCTGAAGAAAGTTGTCTACCGTGATTGGATCGCATCGTGCGCTTTTCATGACCGGGTCCTGGGCTGATGGAACGCGCACCGAGCCCACAGCCTCGTTGTTCTTGGAAACCAGATGTTCCACTCCCTGGTAGAAGGGAGCATAGTTAACGACCTGTCCAAAGAGTCGATAAATAATGGCCTTGTCATTTAGCATATTAGCACCCGGAGTTCCAGACACACTGCCTTGCCGTACCTGGCTGACTAGCCGTTTGAGCGACTGAAGCCTGCCGGTGGGAAACTGGCTTTCGGGAGTGTCCATGCAGATGGTTCCGTGTGCATGTTTCGTGGACGGATATCTGGTTTGTTGGCTATCGCTGCGAGAATTGAGGGTGAATTCCCACGCCGATTGTTCGCGCTCGACTGATTTTAGCTCAATGAATACAATGCGGCTTTGACTAATCGACAACGGCGAGGAGATATGTAAATCTCGTACATGGAGACCCGCTGTAAGACCGCCCCCACCAAGCTCGGTCACTGCATGTGCGGCTATCTCCACGTACATTGACGCTGGACAAAGACTTTGATTGAGAACCGCATGCCCATTTGTGCAAAGCACGAACATTGGATGAGAGCAATTAACTTGGAAGGTTGCACTCTGGTGGTCGCTCTCGAGCACATTGAGGAGTTGTCCCGGACCCTGTTCTGATGTGGTAGGAGAGTCCTCTTTGGGAGCCACCACGGGAGGGTTATATTGCAACCAATGTGATGTCTTGCGGAACGGATAAGATGGGAGATTGATCCACGGAAATTGAACTTTTTGAGACTTATGAAAGGGCCAATACTGAATCCCCACCCCGGCTGCCCACAAGTTGGCTGTCGCTCGTGAAAGATTAGATGCGCCCTCTGGTTCGCACAAGCTCAGAGGTTGGAAGACACTATCAGGGCTTGCTTCAGGGGTTCCCAAAGCCCTGCGCACCATTGGAATAATAGGAGAAGCTGATCCAGCCTCGACCCAGACGCAAGAACCGAGACGGCGAGCAGTTCGCTGTACCGCTTCATAGAAGTAGACAGGCATTCGACTGTGCTGAACAATAATTTCAGCATTGATAGGCAGCGTCCAGTCTTGGTCCTTTGAACACGACTCAATCCGTAACGATGGTGCTTGGAATTTGATGTCTGCAGCAACTTTTCTGAGACCAGGTACAATTGCTTCAACGAGTCTTGAATGAAAGGCGTGCGTATTCCTCAGCCTCACAAGCTTCAAGTGAGAATAAAGTCCATCTGCTCTTGATGTTTCTTCAATGGCTTCTATAGACTCCGTTGACCCAGCGACGACAATTGCGTCTGGGCCATTAAAGCATGCAATGTCGTGAGCCAGCCCCGGATGTAGCTTATTTGTAGTATCCAGGAGTGACTGAACTTCGGTGTCCCCTCCTTGAACTGACAACATGGAGCCTGGGTCACCGCCCCAGCAAGATTTAAGAAGACGGGCACGTTCCGAGAGTAGACGGAGCCCATCTTCTAGAGACACGGCATCGGCTACAACTAAGGCTGTAAGTTGCCCAAAGCTATGACCAATGATAGTATCGACCTTCAGGCCGGTATCCAACCATGACTTGGCGGAAGAGTATTGTATAGAGAAAAGAATGCAGTGCAGCGAAACGAGATCTTCAATCGGTTGAGACTGGAAGATACGCGGAAACAGGCTCGGAAGCCCCAGGATCTGACACGTTGCTTCACAGGCGTCCTAATAAACGAATTAGCGTACAAAACCAAATAAAAACAAGGATCGAGCACCAGCCACATCCACATACCAGGTGGTTCTTGAATAAGTTGCAGGTCTCATAGATACCAGGGTCAATTTGTGCTGTGCACCCATTCTGACCTCCAATGCACAAGACAACAGGACGATTTCCTTGGGGACGTTTGCGGAAATCCCGTTCGTTGGCGCGATCAAGTGCAGCCTTCAGTTCATTGACAGACGATGCGCTGAAAGTGTAGTTGTAATCAAGTTGTCTGTTTTGTTTTACCGACAAGTTGTAAGCCAAAGCCTGAGTTGCCTGAGCACCGAACTGTTTTTCCCAGCCTAAAGACAGCTGCAGCGAGAATGATGAACAGTACTCCTGTAGAGCTTCAGGAGATTTTGCGGATATGAAAAACGGGGAGGAGGGAATGACCGAATATTCTTTCACTGCATCCGCGATCACCGCTTTACTCTGTATAGACGTTGGGTCGTCGACAACAATTGCAACATTGCTGCCAGCCGCTCCGTAGTTATTGACAACGGCAATTCGTCTGGATGGCGTCCATGGGATTGTTTCCTGAGGAATGGCCATGCAGTCCGGTTCCAATGGGGGGGATTTTCGGATTCAGTTTGGTGAAATTGGCTTGCTTAGGGATCGAGCGTTTCTGCATCATAAGAACTGTCTTAATGAGAGCTGCAGCACCGGACGCTGACTCGGTGTGTCCGATGTTGTCTTTGACCGACCCAACGAATAGTTCATGTTCGCGTTGGGGCCCTCCAAACGCCTGGCGCACACTTTCGCATTCGATTGGATCGCCTACAGGCGTTCCTTGAGAATTTGTTGTCAGCTTAATCGCTGTCTTTGCATGGCGAGGGGAGTGGATTACCTGTTCCATGTGCTTCAACATAAGTGACATCTCTTGGATCAACTCCAGCCGTCGATAGTGCCTTCCGGTATAACGAGGTTTGGGACGCTGAGACAGGGACCGTGATGGGGCCGCAATTCATCGCCTGATTGACAGCCGACGCTCTGATAACCGCGAGAACGGAGTTACCATCAGCAAGAGCCCGAGGGAGGGTTTTGAGCACCACTACTCCGACACCTTCTCCTCGACAGTAACCGTTGGCGCCTGCATCAAAGGCCTTTGAGGCGCCGGTAGGACTCAGAAAAGATGCCCCAGCAAGGTTTTGATACAGACATGGGCTAGTAATCACGTTCACGCCTCCGGCCACAGCCATGGATACCTCTTTACTTTTCAAAGCCTGATTTTTGTGGTGTCAGCTGTTGGTAAATCCCTAAATGTATCTCATTTTGATTGCTTACATTCACCGCGGAGTGAATTGCTACTGCCCCCGAGGAGCACGCAGTGTCAACTGTGATCGATGGGCCGGTCCATCCAAAGTGATGACTAACTCGACCACTTATAAAGGCTCTCAGTGACCCGACTGCAGAGAATGCAGTAGTGTCATGGGAGTTGATATTTTCCTCATAATCGACTGACCCAATGCCGATGTAACATCCGACGTCTGAGGGATCTGTGTTGTGTGAATTGCGGAGGCCAAAGTACCCAGCCGATTCCAGCCCTTCGTACGCTACCTCCAGAAGTAGACGTTGCTGCGGATCCATATATTTTGCTTCTCTTCCAGAAATGCCAAAGAAGCGATGATCAAATTCGTCTGGGGCGCGAAGGAAGTTACCCCAAAATGCTCCGTTTGGGCCACGGCTGAGGTCTGACGGCTTGAACCGGTCCTCAGACAGCGGACGTACAGCGGACTTCCCGGATTGCATCAATTCCCAGAATTCCTCCAGGCCGTCAGCTTCCGGGAAGCGGCAACCCATTCCAATGACCGCTATAACTGGCGGATCTGCGGCCACAAGAGATTCAATGCTGTCCGATTCTGCACTGGCAGTCGCACCATGTGGGAGTGTATGAGAAGCTCCGTTCGTCGATCCATTCACTCTGGTACTTCTGGAATCGACTGGCTCCCCGTTCGACACCGGGCGTTTAACCACCGAACGGGGAATCGGAACCATAGAGCCTATCGGCACGATCTGCTTAGGTTCTCCGGCATTATTGTTAAACGCTTGCCGTACTGTTTGGACCCAATTGCATTGTTCTAGCAATATGGTGTTGATCGCAGCGTCATGTAAGGACCCGGAAATGATGCCTCCGTCAACGTTGGATCTCAGTGGTAGGTGGAGATCGTTCAAATTGGGAAACTGGAAACGCCGATCACGACTGCAGAGGCCCTTAAACCGGTAAACAGCCTCTTGGTACGTACCACGGTGATGATACCGACCAATTAGACCAATCGACTGGGCAGATAACCCTGTGTGTATGAGCTCTTCCAGAAAGGGATCGAGTTCAGGACCAGGTAGAGTGACTGTGACGCGAGTGTCATCAGTAATACAAGAGATGTAACTCTGTTGACATTAGAAAAGTCTTTGTCTCATAGGAGTGGCACGATAAAAGCTTACCTCCGCATATTTCTCACAAAGGCCTTGTAGCGCTTGCCGCTCTGAATGTGAGCTCCAGCCCACTGAGATAGACGCGGCGGCCTTTGTGGTACTGTCATAGTCTACCAGGGCACCCACACCGACAGCAATACGAAGTGAGACAGCGATATTTCTCCTGAAGATCTCCCCGGACATTGAACAGGAGACGGCAGCAGCAGTCAGAAAGCCGATGCAGAGACCCTGGATGTCGGCCAAATGCGAAGAGCTATGAGGGAGTGAAGGAAATATTTCACTCTGTATTTTCGTCGCCGACGCCCGCCGGAAATCAACGACATGGAATAACACCGTAAGGACGTTTAACTCAATGCTCCGCGCTACTGACTGGTCTAGGCTTTGGGAGTCGTCTCCATTGAGGAAGCCAGCGACTCTTCGCAGGGCCAAATCTCCCGGTAGTGTCTCGAGTTCAGGGAATGTTTCCACCAATGTCGGCCATATTGTCTCTAGCTCATTGACTGCTTCGAGGAGAAAAAGCAGTTCTGCAGTGTCTTTAATGGTTGAACGAAGCCGGATTACATCGTTTGCGGTGACACGAGATAGTTGCGGGCCTATCAAGAGCAGAGCTGGGCTTCCCCTATCCGTTGATGGATTGGTGGACGTAGGCATATTAAAAGGGCTGGCGTATGCTGATGTTGAGTGGGCGTACTGGCACGGAATTGTGTCTCAGGGATTGTAACAAACCCGCGGTGAAAAAGATATAGAATAATTTTTTAACCAAGCACGGTTGAAATGCCATATATTGATATACCGTGGAGGGATTGCTATTGTCAAAGTGTACCAGAGTAAATTCACGAGGTACAGTGGCTTATCATCATTACTACTTTCCCAGCCATCGTCTAAGGGAGGCTACCGAGGAGGATTTTGGTGACATTTTACCCAGTCATTTCGTGTGCAATTGCCCTATCCAAGCCTGTCATGATGAACGTGCACAAATTGGGCGATAAACATTTCGGTGGGAGCGGTATCCCAGCCGTTTCCCGTACTTTGATCTACTCAGTGCCACTCGGTAACACGGCGACGTTTACTCGGGGCCACTTCCCTGGATTGACACGGATTATTCGAAATTCGTATTATATACATAACTAACAAGGAGGAACAAAATACCAGGAGCATATACGTTTCACTGAATGCTCTGACGCTTGTAGTGAGATCAGGCCTGGGAACTTAGGCGTATCTCATCTGATTACGCCCCAGGGAATACTTCAAAGGGACAGGAATATTTCAAATCCGCTTGAAGATGGCATCTCCAGAGCCTTGGTTATTTGAAGGCACTCAGTGGACTCAGACCTTCGTGGTACTGCTGTTATCTTCGGTGTTCGTTCATCTCTTCCGGACTTATTGGCGACTAAGACATGTCCCGGGACCTTTCTGGGCCCGGTTCACCAACATACAGCGAGTTCTTTGGGTGAAGACTAAAAGGGCCCATGAAATACATCATGTTGTGCACAAAAGGTATGGGGAGATAGTTCGCTTCGGTCCAAATATGGCTTCTCTAGCGAATCCTGATTGGATTCCAATTATATACCCAATTCGCCCAGGATTTCCTAAAGTTTGTGTCAACAGCAACCAACCCGCTAGCGACGTTTTTGGGGCTGATTGAATTACTTTGCAGGGCGATTTTTATAGAACCCTCATGCCTTACACGAAGAAAGGAGGGGCATTACCGGCCGTTTTCAACACCCGGGACGAGGAGCTTCACAGGAGAATTAAATCACCGATAGCACCGCTTTTCTCCTTGTCAAATGTCCTCCGTCTCGAGGAGTTTGTTGACGAGGCTATTCGGGTGATGATTCAACAGCTAGATGAACGTTTTGCAGAGACTGGAAAATCTTTCGACCTGACCGACTGGTTGCAGTATTTCGCCTTTGACGTGATGGGAACCCTGACATTCTCAAAGAGATACGGATTCCTTGAACAGGGAGGAGACGTACACGGAATGTTGGCTACCATCTGGAATTATATGAAGACAGCCGCACCGGTAGGACTAAGCCTCTGCTTGAGTTTCAGACACCAGACTGACACACGGTGGCACTTTCCTTGCATAGATGACACAGATCCCCTGGTTTGATGATATTTGGTATAAAAACTCGTTTACGGCCATGTTTCGCAGAACTACTGGCTTCTCTATCCTCAGCATTGTCGGCAAATTCATCGCCGAAAGAACAGAAGCACTCGAATCCAACCGGAAAGGTGAAATTGACCTGGGTGGTCGGGATATGCTGTCACAGTTCTTCGAGATCCAAGCTAATGATACGTCCCTTCCAAAGTGGTAGGTATTGGTTTAACTATTCTTTGCTATAATGTGTCTTTAACCCGTCCGCGTAGGTGTGTTACTGCCTGGACGTTTTCCAATGTCATTGCAGGCTCGGATTCCACGGCCGTCGTCCTGCGAACCGTGTGGCATAACCTCCTTTCTCATCCGGAGACGTTGCATCGCCTTCGAGAGGAGCTCCGGAACGCAGAGGCAAATAACCCCAAAGGGTTCTCGAAACCTTTCCCGTCGTGGAGGGACATTGCAGATCTTCCCTATCTAGATGCTTGCATCAACGAAGCAGTGCGGCTGCATCCTCCCTTCTGCCTCCCATTTGAACGAGTGGTCCCAAAGGGTGGGATAATGATTGACGAGACGTACATACCAGAAGGCACCGTTGTCGGAATGAGCCCGTATGTGATCAACCGCCACAAGCCCACCTTTGGAGAGGATGCCGATCTTTGGAACCCATCCCGATGGATGGTTCCCCTGGAATACAGACGAAAACTAGAAGCCAGCGTCCTGACTGTGAGTGTCCAAAGAGGTTTTTACATTTTTATTATTACTAGCAATGGCTGACCAGGGTGTGCATATAGTTCGGGGCCGGAAGGCGTGTTTGCCTTGGTCGTCAGATTGCGTTGCTGGAGATGAAGAAGATCGTCCCCGTGCTGGCGGTTCGATATAAGGTACCGTTATGGGCCCGTTCTACAATCCCCCGGATTTTCGCAGCACTAATGGAATTTAGTTTGACATTCTCGATCCGCGGAGGTATCAAGTGGAGAATGCTTGGTTTTTCCGACAATACGGACTTGATGTTAGGATCAATCGGTATGAAAAGAATATGTCGACGGATGGCCCCCAGTGACTTGTTCGAATAAGACTTAGTTGGCTGGATCTATTATTACGATTATGCCCCGAAGCTCGTAGATATGTTTATGAAGTGTACCTACCTTCTTCTTTCATCTCTAACGACATCCCTGTAAAATTATATTCTTTAGACACTTAAGATTGCGGAAGTGCCATTTGCTAATCTCTAAACAATATATAACATCAGAGCTTAAACCGATTGCTTGCCAACTTAGCATTCGAGCATTGCACTGAGGGATGCGGAGGAAAATTGGATGAAGGTTAATGACAGATACGAGAGTCGAGCACTCAAGCCGCTGTAGCTTTTCTAATGTCATTTCATCTTAGTTTCCGCTTAGTTGACTGTCAAGTCCTATATACAAGTAACTCCACTGCCTTAAGCGTCTCTATCTCCCGTGGCGGTATATCCTTACTGTCCCTGCTTGATGCCCTCTGCAATTTTTTCGGCTAGCATATCTACGGAGACGTCAGTTACTTCGCCTAAGGATGGTCTTGTTGGTGCAACAGGATGTGTAGGGGATATTATAGAAACACTTACAAATTGTTCCTTGGGGGAGATCTGAAATGGTCAGTCCAGCCGCTGTATACAATGGTCTGGGAAGGAACTTACTGGGCGGGAGGAAAGGGAACACGGAGGCGTCAACTACTCGCACTGTTTCAAATGGCATGAGTACTGAGATTAACGCGAGCAGAACGACATTTATGTGAACTTACAGCGCTTAGTTCCGTATACAAGGCCATGGCTATCCACAACAGCCATCTCGTCATCGGTTTTTCCCATCTTGCATGTCGCTGCAGCGTGATACATCGTTTGAAAGGCGTCTTGAATGAAATGGTGAATCTGTTCGTCGGTGGACACTTTGTCTCCCGGGTAATACTCCGGCCCAATCGTCAGGTTCTCTTGCAGGACCGAGGTTTGGAAGATCTGGCGGAGTCGCTTGAATGCCGCCGTGAGAAGTTCCACATCGGCCTGTTGGGTCAACCAATTTGGGTTGATCAGCGGTTGATCGTGCATGCTGGAAGACGAAATAGAGACATTTCCACGGCACTTGGGGGCGATCAGAGTTGCCATAATGGTGGCGTAGTTCCCATCCGTGGGCCCGCCAACACCAGGATTCCAGAAATCACCCACATACGCAGGAAGGGTAAAGTATTGGATCTCAGGCCAATCCGACGGAAGGCTGTCAAGGTCTGTATGTGTTGTTAATAAACAAAGAAACGTTGATCAGCCCAACAGCAGCAAGTAAGAAAAGGATCTTAGCTGATATTTAGACCTACATTCGCGTGTACTATCTGAGAAATTCGCGCGGAGCCCCTTTGGTAGCTTTTCAAACCCACAGTAATCTCCTCCAGGACCAGCCAGTGGGCCGGCCTGCTGATCTCGAAATAACAGAACAGCGTCTTTGTAGACAGACGGGTCAGACAGCGAGGTTGCAGTCTGGACATTTACCTTGTACGTGATGCCAAAGAATACATGGTCCTGCATATTTTGCCCCACGCCAGGACGATTGGCAACTACCTTGATATCATGCTGGCGTAGTAGGTCCGCCGGTCCAACACCGGAGACCATAAGCAACTGAGGTGACTGGAAGGTACCTGCGGACACAATGACTTCTTTTCGCGCTGCTAATAAGAAGGTATGGCCTTCCGATGTCACTTGGACTCCCGTGGCTACATTTCCCTTGAAGACAATTTTCTCAGCCAGCGTGCTTTTGTAGACCGCCAGGTTGGGGCGGGTGAGAAAGGGTCTTAGGAAGGCCGATTCAGAGGAAGCTCGGAAGCCCGTTGTCTGGTCGATAGTATGGACCAGCCAGCTCGAGCCATTGAGATAGCCGCCGGTAAATCCAGGGATGTGTGGAATACCGACTTCCTCCATGCCTTTCGCTGCCCAGGTGCTGAAGGGCTGGGCGTAATTGGGGTAGGTCAATGCCAATGGGCCGTTATGTCCGAGGGTCGACTCATCGTAGCTCGGGGTGGAATTGGTAATTCGTTTCTGCATATTCGGCGGAGTAAAGTTGAGACTCTTCTCATAGTAAGGGAGAACATTATCAAAAGTCCACGACTCGTTGCCCACAGTTTCGGCCCATCTTTCCATAGCACCCACAGAAGGGCGTTGGTACGCCATGTAGTTCAGCGCTGTACAGCCACCAAGCTGCGGTGAAGTCAGAAAAGGAGGGCCTTCAGGATGCCAGGCTGACGCAGCTTACCGTTTTACCTCGTTCGTAATGGACCTTTTCATTGTTGGCGCCCTACGCCCCTTATCAGACTCTACTTATTTCCCTCTGAATTTCCCAGCCGGGCGTGCAAGACGGGGTTAGATGGGATCAACTCACTGCCTGTGGTGTTGTCGTGAAATCCCATTCAACAAGCAGGTTGGTGTTGTTTGCGGCCTTGCCATTATACAGGGCATCGTTGGCAGGAATTTGACTTTGATTGCCCGTCACCTCTTCATAGAAACTGCCTGCTTCAATGACAGCGACTCGCACTTTCGCGTCCTCGGATAGGCGGGATGCAATGGTCAGGCCAGCATTCCCGCCGCCTACCACGATGTAGTCAAACGTACTGTTGCCCCTGTCTACCAGGAAGCTTGCGGCAGCCAGCTGCAAGCACAACGCTTGAACCAATAAAGGAACAGAAGAACTGATCGACAACATTGCAGTGCAGGAACTAATAAACAGACAGCTCGATCTATAGCCACGGGACAAGGGTGCATATGCTTCGATACTTCCGGGAAGTACTCCCGTCCAGACGGGACTTTATACTAACGAACAGAGCTCAGCTTCTATCCACAATGGGGGAATTTTAATATCAGTCTGATCTTTCCCATCTCACTGACCAGTAACAATACAGTATTTATCTAATATTATCCAGGGTACCGTATATTCGCTCAACATGGCGGATCTGTGGCTTGGTCGGGCCATAAGCTGACATGTTGGAAGTGAGTAAGAATGATGAATACGAGCATGGCCCCAGGTTAGTGTTATTTGGATGTGGGGCTATCGTACTTTGTGCCGACTCCAGGTGAATGTGGGAACGTGCCTTAAATGTTGTCCAATGGCTCGATAAGACTGTGGATTTTGTGCTGGTGGCACCGAGTAAAATAGGCTTCAGGGGGTGCCGAGTAAAGTACGGAGTAGAGATCAAGAGATCCCGAGTAATTAGCGGTCATGAAAAGGCCTTGTGTCTCTGATTGGCTTGGGATTTGAACACTGCTGCGGGGAGCACCGGCCCCAAGGTTGAGTGATTATTGAGAGAGATTTGAGCAGGTAGGTCGGAAGATAATCTGCAATTCTGATTACCACTAGCCAAATTTCTTGGACTCCTTGAATAAGCGATACAGTTGACGCAGTCCTCGACATCATAATATAAAGCTCTATATAGAAAGGGAAAGAGAAAACAGAAGACGGCATACTTTCGCCCTAACAAGCATTTCAATATTATCTTTAAGCTATTCAAGAGAAGAAATGATCGAATCCTCCCATCTGGTGCCACCAAAGACGCCGCCACCACTACACATTCCACCGTCAACCGCCACTGTAACAGTGCGGGTGATAGACTCGTGGGTATCCCTTTGCCATCTCATATATCCCTTGTTGACGGCACGGCCCCAGGACAACCTCCCTCTGGCTGGACCCCCCGTTGTTCTGGCAACCGGAGATGAAAGGGCTCCACGGCCTGACGGTTTCGAACTTCTGCTTTTTGGTCTCGAATGGCAATCAGCATGTGCTGTTCGACCTGGGCATGCGCGTGGACTGGGAGAATTACGCCCCCAAGGTGGTCCGCCTGATTCAACAGACGACGCGAGTCCATGTTGAAAAGAACGTAGCGGAGATCCTGGATACGCAAGAAGAATGGCCCGAGGATTGCCCTGTCGTTCGGAGCAAGGATATCGAAGCCATAATTTGGTCGCACCATCACTTTGATCACATCGGGGATCCGTCCACATTCCCAGAGTCCACTGACTTAGTCGTGGGCCCCGGAGTACGGTCTGTTTGCTGGCCGGGATATCCCACCAATCCGGACTCGTTGGTCTTGGACAAAGATATTCAGGGCCGCCGTGTGCGGGAAATTAGTTTCACGAGCAGCTCACCTCACCGCTGCCGAATTGGCCGTTTTGATGCGTTTGACTTCTTCGGGGATGGTTCATTCTACCTTCTCGACGCACCGGGCCATTCGGTAGGACACATGATTGGTCTGGCGCGGGTCACAGCGGCAGATGGCCCGAATGGACAGGACTCCTACGTCCTCATGGGTGCCGATGCCTGCCACCACCCCGGTGTCCTCCGGCCCACTGAGTACCTGCCCATACCTACACTCGTAGAACCGTCACCGATACAGCAATGGTCGGCCTGCCCCGGAGACTGGCTGCAGCATCTTCATCCCCATGGGAGCGCTACAGAACCTTTCCTTAACGTCTCTCCCGTCCTCTTTCCGGAATTCGACGCAGCGATGGACACGGTAAAGAAGATCCAAGAGCTGGATGCTGTGGATAATATCCTCGTCATTTTGGCTCACGATGAGACATTGAAAAAGCATATCAAGCTGTTTCCTCGCCGGATTAACGACTGGATGTCCACTGAGGTTGCCGCACAGACACGGTGGCTCTTCTGTGGAGATTTTGAAGCATCTATCAAGTAGAGAGTGGAAGTGGCATGTCCAGCTGTCTAGGAGACCGAGGAGGATGAGTAATGAAAAATATATCAGAGGTGTCCAATTGCCAATACGGGTTAATTAGTTACACTATTTCATAAAGTCACTTCTCTCACAGTGTAACAAAGGTCTTCTTCCGAATCCGCTCGCCGAACCTGTAAAGGAGAAACGGCAATAGGCACATTGCCAGAGCGATAAACGCCAAGACAGAATTTCCCCAGCCCAACCCTAGGGTTTTGTACATGGGACCACCCGCCAAGGGAAGGACGGCTCCAATGATAGATCGAAGTACGGTCGTTGCAGCGATGGCTGAGGCTGCGTACTCTGTATATGCATCCACCAGGTAGGTGGAGACGGCTGTAAAAGCGTTGACCATGCCGAATCCCATAAGGGAGGTGGCAAAAATAGGCGATATCCAAAGCACGTCTCTATTCGCCGTCCAGCCGTACCAGAAGAGCGAGATCGGGATCATCCAGCACGACAGGAATAAAGGTGGCAGGCGATATTCGGGCTTGGGGAAGCCATGTCGGTCCTTCAGCCATTGGAATACCGCATCGGAAGTCAGGCTCTGAAAGACCATGCCAACAATGGAGCCGACTCCAATTCCCAGATAGGTTAGTCCTACATTCCCAGAGGAGAAATGGTAGACATCCAGGAAGACGGACGGGAAGGTAGTGAAGAGGAGGTACAGGTATCCGTAAATCACCGCAATATATAGGGCGAACAGCGACACGATCGGCGAGAAAAATAGCATCTTCGTGGGACGGAGTATAGAGAACATAAAGAGGCTGGAAGCAGGTTGCCCAGCCTCGAGGGCAGACCGGAGGTTGCGATTCCCCGTCTGCCTTCGCAGGGCTTTCGTTTTTCTCCGAAGCAGAGTGTATGGGTGAGTTTCGCGCAGGCAAATCAGGGCAAGAATTGAAAACGCGCCGGCCTTTTTTTTTTTCCTGTCAGGAAATACCTACATACACAAGCTACTGAGTCACATGATGGACTTACCAACATAGCTAGCACCCAAAACGTCCATCTCCAGCCTCTTGACTCTACCAAATATCCGCCCGCTGTCTCTATTAGTGTGCTCCAGGCGTCAGGGGACCGATTCTGGGGAGATACACACCTATGGGCGCTATCACCGGTCCAAGCACAGGACCGAGCACCCACGCCCCCATTGCCAACCCGCGGTTCTTTGAGGGAATAATATCCGCGAGCGATCCTGCTCCGATGGATAATGGCGCACTGCCAGCCGCGCCGGCCAGCAGACGACACACCATGAAGCCCGGAAGGTTAGGAGCCAGGGCACACGCGATGGTCATGAGGAGGTAGAGTACATTGCAGACATGGTAGACGATGTTGCGTCCATATAATTCAGACAGAGGGGCGAGGATCATCGGTCCAAAAGCGTACCCAAGAAGGTAGACCGAGACCACAAATGCACTCAACTCATCATCCTGCGGCTGCTGGAATTCCTCCATGATCTGGAAGGCAGCTGGTGCTACAATTGATGATCCCAATGGCCTAGGATTTCTCTTTGTTTTAGTTTCCGAACTACCGACGAAGGGGCTTGGGAAGCAGTCCCATACGTTAAAATGGTGAGCAGTGCCACGGTGATGGTTATAGCGACTTTCTTTCTCAGGGGCCAGTTCATCGGATTCATGGGATCATCTGGGCCTTCCCAATCGACCAAATCGGGGTTGGTGGACTGAGGGTTTGAGGCCATAGTTGTATCGCCAATTATTTCCCACAGAACCTTCTGGGTGGGTGCGGAAGGCTTCAGGATATGTATATGGGTGAGGAGAGACTTTGTTAGGGTTGTGACCGCTGGTGGCTTGCGTCCGTCTATTCCATACAAACCGCATGAGCCCGGGGATGTTGAACTATAAATACTGGGCTTGGGCTTAAATGGTGGGGCTACCGCTGTGATCAGTCACTCAGTTACGGTAAAACTAGTTACCTGGTAACCAGCCCCTGAGAAGATTTACCAGTTTTCCCGGACCGCGTTTGTAAGGGGCCGGTTACTCGATTCTTTGTCATTTCACAATGACCATGGCCTACGGGTATGCATTCTGCAGTAGTTCCATGTACTGCAGTGGCCCACAAATGGTTGCCATCAAGGCGCTCCTCGAGCGTCCGAAGGCTTTTAGTAAAAGGCGAAGAGAGGGTACATGAACTGAAGGTAAACGCAAAGACTTGATGGCATAGAGCTCTCAAACATAAGTAGCATTCATTCTAGCTGGTCTCTAGGTTATCGAAGAACGCAACGTTCTTGATCGTCCGCAGATCTCGGCCTGCCTAGGGCTTCCCACCACGCATCATCTTGGAGAGGTTCTCGAAGGCAGTGCGACGGGTGTCCACGATCCCGTTGAATGTGTCTACTGGCCCAATACTGCCAATTACAATCTGATCTTTGCCCTCGGCCAGTCCCTGATAAACCTGCTGTGTGAATGCGTCCAAGGGCATTCCCAACTGGCGACCCGCATCCTCGCCCATGTAGTCGTGCAATTCCGCTATAGCCAAGGGTCAGCACTGAAATATCAACATTATGGTGCCAGGGTTGCCTTACTCTGGACCGGTGGAGGGGAAATCTCGACCACTTTGATGTTCGAGTGCCTCAGCTGCTCCCGCAAACAGAGAGTAAAGACATTCAGGGCGGCCTTCGATGCTGAGTACGCCGGAAGCGTGGCGGCAGGCACGATGGCCAAATTCGAGCCGGTACTGATACATCCATTAGCTCTTGCCGCGGATTGCGGCCGGGTAGGCGTCTTACAAGATGAAACTAGTTGGGTTCGGGTTCTTCTGAAGGTATGGCAAAAGGGCATGGGTGAAAGAGACGAAGCTGGAAAAGTTGATCTTCACTTCCTCGTGGAATGCCGTCAGATCAAACTTGTCGAGATCTGTCAGATCGTACGGGTTTTGCACCCCGGCATTAAACACAATGGAATCAATATCCGGCGATTCCTTTATCACCCTATTTGTTGTCCATCACCCTATTAGTATGTGGAAAGCCACGGGTGAGGACCTCGGGAAAGACACCATACCTTGTGACAAAATCTGGAATCTTGACCAACTCTCCAATGTCGAACCGCTCGCCTTTCGCATGTGCAGCCCCGAAAGTCTGCACGAATTCATCCAGACGGTCCTGCCGCCGACCCACGGCGGTGACCTTAGCCCCCGACTCAATTAGACGGGTCGCGAGGGCCCTGCCGATTCCAGCTGTCGCGCCGATAACCAAGAAATGCTTGTATGGGAACGCCATTCTCTCTCTAAAAAATCCGGTCTCAGCCGTAGTTGATTTGGCACTGTAGTAGGGGTGTATTAGAGGGAATTACGAGCCTGCGGTGGGTCGCTGCGCTGTGACCGTTTATATTAAGAAGCACCTCTTAGCGTCGCATACCGTAGCCACTAGAGGCTTATATAGCCACCAGCTGCGGGGTTCGGTCTTACGGTTTTATCTTTCTTGTTCCCGAGAAAGTCCAGACCAACATCAGCAAATGGCCTTGCGGTTACTCTGTGACGCTATGGCTAGCGTTGCATGGACCTTCCTGCTCTTTGTCAACTTATCAGCGCCTGGGACCGAGTAAATAGGCGGACATCCCTGCAGCGGCTGTGTATCCTTCCGAGATGACGCAGGTGATTCGGGGCTGTTCTCTTACTCGAGATCAGGTCGAGTCCAAAGATATCCACCAAGTACGTAGCGGTATAGGGGCCAGGGTTCAAAACCCCTTTTACTAGGGAATCTTGATGCCTGGATGCTTTAATTGGCACCGCCATCTACACCGCTCTATACAGTGTATTGTAATCATTCATAAAGCCTTTTCATCCCATACAAATGTATACATCTCCAATTTTTGAGGTGGTTTACTATCTACTATCTCTCTCTGTGTATGAAATTGAAGCCTTTTTCTCCATACAAATGCATGTATCTCCGATTTTTAAGGAGGTTTACAACCTGTCCTTCTCTCTATAGCATGCATTTGTATGGGATGAAAAGGTTCATGTTGGTACAACCTTACAAAAGTAAGTAGAAACGGTATACTTTGTTTATTAAGGCATATGTAATAGTAATTCAGGTATCTTAATTTTTCTGCCGTTGTAAACCAAGGCATTCAGGCATATTCAGGCATCAACACCCTCAAACAGCAGGTTTTGAGCCCTGGCCCCTATACCGCTGCGTACACCAAGTCTTGTGAGAATCGACTCCCAGGTCAGATTCACATCGACCCTACCAAATGGGTTCTTTGGTCCCCTATAGGTTGGTCACCCGGACAGTCAGGAACCCGCACCTGCATACACTACGGTAGGATATAAGCATTGCACATCGATAAAAAGATGGATATCTGGGAAATTAGGTGGATAGTGGATACGTTTCTTCCTCTCGGCTTTGTTCAAAGATTGGAATGCAACCTGTGACTTATCGGGTCTAGGTCAGATTGACACGAGCAAGAGGGTCCCTTGACGTCGAGCGTGCATTAGTGCCACGGAGCGGGATTCAGCTGTACGGCAGTGCGCCATAACATATTTTTGCCTCTAGTTCATAGTACATTTGTAATATGTATTTCATACTCCGTACAGCAATTAATAGTTAAAGTAGACTAATTATCTCGTAAAAGTAGCGTTAAATTGGATTCAAAGAGCTCATGTGCCGATTGAATGGTGTATATAGTAATGAGCAAATAATGAAAACCCGGTTAGCTAGGTCAAAACTTACTATTGGAAATATCGTGGCGCACTGGCAGTTATAGAAACTGACGTGGCTGGCTTAACTCGGGGAAACAGTACCGAAAGGGGGCCAGCAAGATGGCGTGATGGTAGAATATCAGGCACCCCGCTAGGAAGAATAATGGGAGCTATAATTGTTTGGAGAAACATCGGGGGCAAGGGTGATTCCTATCGCTGGCCCGAAATATCTGCCAATCGAATCCGAAGTTCATCCCGAATTACCAATCTTTGTGCGAAGTAGCGCGGGTTACATGCCCGACCCCTGGACTTACATATGTGCGGCCCTCTTTTGGGCCAAAGACATTCCGGGCTACCCGCCAGAAATACGTGGTCAACAGGCAGTTCGAGCTAAGCATTCGAGCCAAGAATTTGACCAAAGATAAGCATTTATGCATGTGTAGCTTCTAAAGGTCGGACAATTTTGTAATTCCATAGTCCGTCTATATACCACATGGGACCTCGGGAGGTCGAAGGCATTAGTAACCCCAGCATGTCCACCTGGGCACTTTTGACCAGCTTTGATAGACCGCCTATTCTTAATAGTGAAGTTTTCTACTGGAAAAAAGGTGGGTCCGACGCTTCCTACGACGAACATGTTGTCAGATTGGGATATGCACCTCCTAGGCCCTAAACAGGAACCTGGATTTTGTTATGGTGTAGTGGTAAAAATGCCGTAATTTATTCCGACACAGACACACTCACAAACACACCGAAGATGGCCATTGACGTTCTCAGGTCCTCTGACACGTCGAACAAGTTCTGACGACAGTCACGATGCCACGAGAGCGACGACGGTGGACGGCCGAAGAAGATGCATGTCTCCAGGAAACAGTTCGATCAGGTGAGCATCTCTGGCGTCCGATGTTTCGCAAACGCTGCAGTTCTGGAATATGCCCTGATACGTGCATGACAGCTATCGACCAATCCCGCCCCCTTCTATGGCGCGAGATCGCGAAGAGCGTTTCCGGAAGAAGCAATAAAGATTGCCGACGACGCTGGTGCAACTCCCTCTCGAGCTCCCTCGTCAAGGGCTCCTGGACGGAATCCGAAGACGAACGCATGTGGACCGCAGTACAAAAGCATGGACCACATTGGGTTTCAGTCGCTCAAGACGTCCGCACGCGGAACCCGGACCAGTGCTCCAGCCACTGGAGCCAGACGCTGAATCCAGATATTGATGTTAGTGAGTGGAGTCTACAAGATGTATGTGACATGAAACCGGCGCCTCAGGTTTTTATACTCATTCGGACCTAGGACGAGGCGCTCTTGCTAGCAGTTCAGCGTCACGGCACAGCTTGGGCGACCATTGCCGTGAAGTTCTTCCCGGGCCGGACAACATTGGCTATCAGGAACCGTTTCAACGCGTTAAATGCAAGAAAGAAAAGTTCCAGTTATACACCTCCCGCCGAACCGAACGACATGCCAGGAGTTAAACACCGTGTCACTCGCGGTTCGCGCAATCGGGACAGTGGCCGACGGCCGTATTCAGGCACAACATCTCACTCAATAGACGACAAAGATGGCACTTCAGAAGATACCGAAGATGGGGATTCAAAAGATGCTGATGGTGGGGATGAGGCCTGTGCGCACTGGCAGGATGAACCCCTGGGGCTAACCACGCCGCACAGAGGACAGCCAAAGACTGGTAGCTCCTTCGGTTGGTCGCGTATATCGTCCCTCGAAGAACCGGACAGACCCCTGGATCGCCCCTACACTCCAGATATGTCTTCTGTCTCAATGCTCACTCGAACGTCCCAAGACTCCACTTCGGGTATCCTCGCCAGCGTTTTTGGATCCGACTTCCCAGGCTACGATGGCTATGTCAATTCTGCAGTGATGTCCACTTCTGGGCCATGTTCCACCTCAATCCCAGGTCTTCAGGATCCTACACGAAGCTCTAGCGGTGAGAATGATCGGCAGTTACTCAGCATGGAGGCATCATCTCTTGACAACGGACACATGGGATTTCTTCCCTTCGAATCCTCCCTAGGCTGCTGTTCCCAACCACAACCAGTGTTCACGGTCCCGACAACAGGTGAACTCCCAGTCTCACAGTCTGATCTCGGGCTAGGAACTATGCCGTTTCTATCTGGTTCCCTATCCTCCCGCGAGTCGACTGGTGTGACGGATCTAACAGCCGATGGTGATTTAAACGCACCGGAGCAGGGCAAACCAGACGGACAACTCCGCCGTATTTCTATAGACATGGAATGCACGCCTCAGGAGCTGTCACAAATCATGAATAGTATAGTTGGAATCGCTCGGAAAGTGACGCTGAAAGTGAATAGTTAGAAGACCAAAGTCCACTATTGAGCTATTTGCTCTCTCACAACGCTGGAGATTTATATAAATGAATCCAACCCAAGAAGCAAACTGGCATATCAGACTGGCAGTTTCTTTCGCGGTGACATTTCATAAATTGCTGGCCTTAAACCAATAGCGCGGACTCGGACAGAAGCGTAGATCTTCCTCAAGGGAGCATCCAAAATATCGAGGCCATTCTAGTCTTCTTGAAGGCCATTGCCAATTCGCCTACTGTTCTGCGTTCATTGGTTCCGCTTCAATTACGCTCTGCGTCGCAAGGGTGGAGTTCCAAATGCGAATCACGTTGAATCCCACCGACCGAAGCAGTTCCCTCCACATCAATTCGGTACGCTCGAATGCTGACACTTTGACCATCATCGTCAGATCATACGCCGTGGCTTGAGGATGCGAATTCCTTTCGGGGAGAACGTGGTCGTGGATGAGGAGCTTGCTATATCCCGTTGTCATCGCGTCGCGTAGATGGCCGAGTATTTGTCCGGCCTCTGCATCGGCCCAGTCATGGATAACGCCGTGGAGGTAATAGGCCCGCGCTCCTGTTTGCACATCAGCATAAACATTCCGTGTCATTCTTGTCGATTGACTGACCTTTCACAGGCTGCGGTGTGAAGAAATCATGGGCCATGACAGTCACGTCCAGCGGACATTTGGCCAAACGCACCACATCGTCTCGATCCTGAAGAACAAGGCGTGGAGCCAGGCTTGAGGTCTTTGACAGCAGCTTATTGATGTCATGGCCTACATTACCACCCACATCCACCAGCAATGCTGTTCCTCGGTCGTCTCCCGTGGGACCCATTAAGTTTTCGAGCGGATATATATCCAACATGCCCGCTTGGTTGGCCATCACCCCTCCCATGATGTTGTTAAAACACTTTCCTTCCTCTGGATGAGTATCGTAGTACTCAAAGAGACCTCCCGTAAAACTCTTTGTATACTGGAAGATTCCATTGCTTGGGTCAGTTGGGTTCTTGTATTCCGTACGGGCAAGATATTCCGGAGCCTTGTGAAAGCATGGAATGAGCGAGTCATATCTGGTGAACTATCAGCACTGTTTTGAGGCCACTTGCGGCCATCCCACTGTATCACTGACAGGTAATTGATCCATTCTCCAAAAGCAGGTTGGAGAAGGGCCTTGGTGAACGCGGTCGGTTTGTACTGTCCACCGGCGGGGTTCTCGAGCATATTCGTCGCGGCGAGGTGCGCAAGTACTCGTCCTATCTATGTTAGATTTATAACAGTAATGGTATATGCTCGGGCGGTGATAAACATACGAAGCAGAAATTCATCACAACTGACTAGATCAGCCAACTCCACGTCCGAGCATACAGCGTCCTCCTTTACCCGATGCCATTCCTCAAACAGTTGGAGGTCTCGAGCTATCTTCAGACTTGCAAACAACGCGGGCTCCTAGCTATCAGCAACAATACCATTTATACTGAAGTGATATGCCATATCCTACCTCAGTCATGCAGAGACGAGCCACAGTATCCCACGGGGTCTCCAAGCGGCCAATCACGCGGTACGCTGCTGCCAGCGCCTTAATCCTCTCGCCGTCGGATGAGAATGAAGATTGATCAACTGCCTCCACAACGTTGCAAAAGTCATTGAGACGAACATGCGAATCGTTCACTTCATTAGTGGCGGACATTGTGCCTGAGAATAGCCCAACGAGACTGGGGTGACAAGATGGACGACTTTTGTATGCTACCGCGCGTATTGAGGTGTGCAACGGATACGAAACCCGCAGCCCCGAGTAAATTTGTCATGTCGCCGAGTATTTCAAGTGCCCCGAATCAGGCTCTGTGTTAAGATCATACCTGTAACTGAAGACAACTGGTGGCCGAAGAATAAATCATGTTCAACACCGATGGTACCTTAAATGCATAATTACAAGTTTGCTCTCGCCCTTCAAACTAGCCTATATCTTCTCCCCCCCGGCGGCGGTGTCATTACCGAAATGGGTCTGCTCCAGACAAGTATAGCCTCACTCGTGGCGGCTTCATGGTGGGAGATCTTTCTTCTTTTCCTTCTGGCACCCGCTTCACTGGCTCTCTATCGTGTCTGGCTGTCGCCACTATCCCACGTTCCTGGGCCTCGTTTTGCTCGAGTCTCGTCCCTATTTCTTCACACTGTCTGCTATCTGGGCGTAGAGGGCCGTGTCCTCTTGTACTATCATCGGAAGTATCGCACGCAGGTACTTCGAATCGGGCCAAATGCCGTTTCATTATCTGACTCTGAAGCCCTTCACACGGTCTATGTGGTGAATGGAGGTTTACCCAAGGACCCCCGCTACAGCAACTTCCGAGTGGAAGGCTGCGACACCATTTTCTCCACCCTCGACCCACTGTATCGTGATGTGCGAGCTAAGGCAGTTCTTCCACTGTTTGGACCTGGCCGACTGCGCGCTTCGGCAGAGAATGACGGCATAATCGGGGAATTGGTGACAAGGTTTGTCGAAATCATGAGAATGGAGAAGGACATGGCTTGCCAACAGCGAGTCCATGGCGAAGGGACAAGAAAGGTCGACGTTCTAGACCTTGCTTCAAAGCTGTCCATCGATGTCCTGACCAAATCTCTCTTCAAGAAAATTTACGGGGGCCTAGATGAGCACTTGAGCGCTCCTGAACCGACGTCAGGCGCAACGACAATCGGAAAGGGACATAAACTTTCCGCGACGCCCTTCGTTCTGGCAATTGTTGCCTTCAGCCGGTTCTCTCTCCTCCCAAACTGGCTCTTCCGCATGGTCTTCTCCCTCCTGGTGGGTCCCACTCTGTCTAAGCCCGAAGTCGCGGCGTCGTTGAATCGTATCTCTGAATATACGACTGGGATTATGGACCAGTGTGCCGTCACCGACGCATCTTCTGAGCGATTTGATAGAGATACATATCAATTTCGACTCCTCTCCGCAGGCATCTCATATTCAGAGACTCTCATTCAATGCAAGGCCGCCATGTTCGCAGGCGCAGACTCGACCGCGGTCATGCTTTCAACTATTCTCTTTCATCTCATCCAACATCCAGACGTGCTTCAGAGGCTGAAAATCGAAACCAACCAGCATCCGCTTAATGTTAGCGACCAAGTATTTCCATATCTGCGGGCCGTCATTCGAGAGGGTCTTCGACTGGGGATGGCAAATCCAGCACGCTTGACCCGGATTGTACCCCCGGAGGGCACAGGGCTCACCGTCAGTGGAATCTATCTGCCACCGGGTACGATCGTGGGTGCAGCTGCATATGTGTTCCACCACAATCCGCACATTTTCCCGGGCCCGTTTGAATTCCGTCCCGAGAGATGGATGTCGGGGCGTGGGGAAGGACAAGAGGACGAACAAGCAAGGCGGATCATGGATAAAGCTAGCTTTCCTTTTGGCCTCGGGTCGCGAGCATGCATTGGTCGGAACCTGGCAATGCAACAGCTATTTGCCACGGTAAGAGCTGTTGCGAAGAGTGGGGTACTGGAAGGAGCAACGACCTGCACCGAGAAGATCGAGCTGGTTGAATGGTTCAACGCAGAGATTAAAGGTCATCGCCTTGACATACAGTGGCTGTGAAGCTGGAGGGGAAGCATTGCCTGAGAGCGTTTCAGTGTGGAGTTCTTTTTCACGTACTTGATATTGTTCGAAACTTGAAAGCATAGCGTGGAAATATCGTCCTTGTAGATATTCTAGTCGGAGTCCTTCCATGGCCATTTATTGGATGCCTGAGGCATCACCATGTGATAGAACCTACATGTCTGATAGCTCTCTCTCCTTTCCTTCTCTTCCTCCTCTCCTCGTGCAAGACAGTCAATACACACAGTGTTTTCTCCATCGATTCTTCATCTGTATTGTCTTCGCATTACCATTCTTGTTCCTCCGGAAACTCTAGCCTAGGGGCATAAGCTGAAATAGGAAGGAGGTAAACAAGTAGGTATAACTAGCCTAATAAACCAGGTCCACGGGTAGCCACCTCGGTTACGTGACTAGAGTCTCTAACACCCCTGGAAGTGCCGAGCATGGAATTATTCCATCTTATATCATTCTTCAATACCTTATCTATGATCTTTGCTGTCTCCGCCCTATGAGGCGGGGATTTAACATGAAGTGATTTGACCACGTCCTTACAGAACAGCACATGAGGCCAAGTGGAATGTTAGAAATAGATCAAGATTCCCATGGCCTGTCCGACGAAGAGACCAGTTGGATAGTAGCATATTCAAAAGTAAAGGGTATAGTTACGAGGTATCAACAGGTGTTTTCGGGAGTGGAGACGGCAAAATAGCCCATAGTAGGTGAGGGAGCGGCCTTTGATGGTTTTAATTTCCTAGATTATCCATCTATCTCGGCCTTTGAAGATAACTGTTGTATCTCGGCTTTTCCAGAAGATATTCACACAAAGGGCGTGCCAAGAGCCTATTGCCAAGCCCCAAGCGTATTGGCTCCATTTGCTTATCCTCCCGTCTACGGGTGTACCTGCCTGGATTGTTCCATCTACGGATTCAAATGATAAGAATATCAAGATTGCCGACGCCAAACTCATATCTTAAAGAAATCTCCCCGCAATTAATATGAAATATCCCGACACCCCGGATTAGGTAGCTCCAACCCCAGTCTAAGATAACGTAGAGCGACGAAAGAAACTCCGCCTTGATAAGGGCAACTGGCAGCCACTGACAGGCAGTACTCAACAAATCCCCAATTTATAAGCCAGGCTTGAGACGCTAACTGAATACTTGCAGGCAGTTGACATGCTATGATTTTACGTAAGGGCCTGAGATGGATGATAACGACGCTGGCGAAGCAGGAGGCTATGGATAGCAACTGTGCATGACATCGTGGATGCGGACCTCGTATCTACGCATCTTCTCCAGCTACAATGTCATCGCCAGATAAGAAATTTGCAGTGAATCGCCCTAAAGATAGTGATAACTCGAGATACCGGTTTTACTATTCCGAAGATACTCGATGCAAGGAAAAGGAAGACATATAAAATGTGTCCGGTAAGCGTGGAGACAAATAGACTATCACCAAGCGCTCGTATTTTATTTCCACATTACCCTTGTCCAGACCAAGGATGAAAGTATATCTACAACATACCCTCCTGGGGTTGGGTCTATCAGGCCTGAGCCTAGCCGGGGTCGCGGGGAGGAACCTCGAGGTGATACGGTTCCACAGTCCCGGGGGTGTAACAGCGGACTCTTTGCACAACATTCACGTCGAATTCCTGGACGAGCAGTTCGAAGGTCACCTGCAGCTTGTCTACGGGGAATGCGGGATCCAAGATCCGATGCAGAGTCACCATGAGATTGGGAGCACGTTCGTGAAACGCGAAGCGCAGCCAGAGCGATTCGTTTGGACCACACCATCTGACGCACCCCATTCACACTGTCTGCATGCTTTCTCCGGATCGACGCTTGTGGGACGCTCTTCTCCCATCATGGTCTCGTCACCTGTCAAGAAGCGTGAGAGTATCGCCGATGTGGCAGATGCCATGGGACCGTGGTTTGATGGAGTGGCTTACATGAAGTCGAAGAAAAACAATCAAGGCTTTGTTTCCAAAGCAAAAAGTACCTCAGTTGCTATTTTGGGTGGTGGAATGTCCGGCTTAATGACGAGTTTGCTGCTCGAGTCCGTTGGTATTCATGATTGGCACATCTACGAATCATCCGGGCGAGTTGGTGGTCGTATTCGTACCAAATACCTCAACAACACCACTCCAGACCAATACCAATATCAGGAGATGGGACCAATGCGATTCCCAGTTAGCATCACCTATGCTGACACAAACGAGACTCTCGAAATTCAAGATCACCGTATGGTCTTCCAACTCGCAGACGTCCTCAACAAGATGAACAAACATAAACCAGACCTCCAGGTCAACTTCATTCCCTTTATACAGAATAGTCCCAATGTGCCCGCAGCCTCAGGCGGCAACCGTCTCCCCAACGGGCGAATCCCCAGTGCCGCCCAAGTCGCCGCCAACTCATCACTAGTCTACAAGGCAGCGTCATCCAACGAAACAGCTGTCGCAGAAGCAGAATCCGCATTCGAGAACTACACCACAATCAACAACCGAGAAACAATCCGCAAGATCGCAACCAACATGTACCAAGCCCACAAGCAAGCTGTAGAAGACGGTATGTTCCACTGGTCGGAGGCCGGGTATTTGAAATACGCAATGGGCTACGACGCCAACATAACCGACTACGTCGCCAGCTCAGACAACTCCCCAATCTGGGGCGGACTCTACGACGATGTCTACTTCGCAGCCACAAAATGGCGCACCATCGACAAGGGTCTGGAGTCCCTCCCTCGCGCATTCTACCCACACGTCGCAGAGAAGACGACCCTTAACCGCACAGTCGAAGGACTGATCTACAACGAGACAACGGGCAAAGTCGCCGTCGCATGGCGCGACGATCTGTTCCAGATGGTGCCAGAAACAAAGGAATACGACTACGCAGTCGTCGCGGCACCATTCAGTAAAGTCAGACTGTGGGATCTACCGCGGTACTCGTCGCTCCTGAGCCGGGCAATCTCAACTATGAACTACAGTCCTTCTTGCAAGATGTCGCTGCTCTACAAGACTCGCTTCTGGGAACACATGGAAGAACCCATTTTCGGCGGATGCGGGTCGGTCGATGTCCCCGGCGTCGGGAGTGTCTGCTACCCTTCCTTCAACATGAACGCGACCGGACCGGGTGTGATTCTGGCATCGTATATTTCTGGGACGCCGGCTCGGTCAACGGCGGCGCTGAGTGAGGAGGAACATGTTGCACTCATTCAACGCACGATGGTGGAGGTGCATGGTGAAATTGCTGCTGAGCAGTTTACCGGTGTCTATGATCGCCAGTGTTGGGAGGTCGATCAGCATCAGGCGGGTGCGTGGGCTAGTCCGCTTGTTGGGCAGCAGGAACTGTATTTGCCTGCTTACTATCAGACGGAGTTTAAGACTATCTTTATTGGGGAGCATACCAGTTATACCCATGCATGGATCTTTTCGGCGTTGGATTCTGCTGTGCGGGGCACGACGCAGTTGTTGCTTGACCTTGGTTTGGTTGATGAGGCTAAAGAGATCGTTGAGACTTGGATGGGGAGGTGGATTAAACTGTGAGGTGAAGGTATGGCCTGGCGCCTTTGTGCAATTGTATAGAATGTTTCATTCAGATCAGCCACTTCTTAGAATTTTGCAGTGCATGACATTAGATGACAAGCCAATATATAGAGATAAAGATATAATATCCATGAGCAACATGCACTACATAGCTATCTAGAAGTCAAAACCCCAAAGGTCTTTGTCTTAGCCATCCAATAAAACAGACCATTTCTAGCTCTTCTTCGATTGATGTGAGAAAGCCATTGTATCAAAGAAAGTCTTTGAATCCCACCAAAGTGCGAATAACATCTCAACTATATAATATTACGAGCATATCTCATAAATTTCCATGCCACCAGGGTGGCTTTGTCTGCTCTTTAGATCCATACCTAAGAGTCAGTTAAAAGTAGCCTCTAGTAAAGGGGCTTTCACCCTAAGAAAATGGCGACCCAGTACAAACCAAGGCCAAATACGGTACAAGAAGGTATGTTCACCCACAAGGGGATCTACACCGACGAAAGATGCCACATCCGCGGACCCATAGTATGGGTAAACGTATTCGTCGCGACCCCAGAAAACCGCAACAAAACAGACGCGGAGTTCATGGATCTCGTGGCCGAAACCATTCACGCCAGAATCTCTAAGAGAACACATGTCAGTGTATCGGTTACCCCCGAGCCCATGCACCACAGGGTCATGGGGTGTCTCTCGTTACCGGCCCGTGGGGATTATTGAGCATTTGCGCGGTTTCGGGATTTATATTTTGATGCTTTTCTTAGGGATGCGTTGGAGTTGGCGCTTTTTTATCAGGCTGAATGTGCGGCGGGGAATATTGAGATCGATCGGGAGAGACTGTTTCGGTTGTTTCATTTGAGGTCGGATGCCTTTTAGGGGTTGGGCTTGGGGTTTTCATTGACCTGAGTTGATTTCTTTTGTTGATATGGTGGACGGACAAAGAATTTAATAGACTGATGAGAAATGGAAGATTGCTTTGTCTCTTGCTTTGGTAGATTCCATGGCGAATCCGATAACAAAGAGCTCTCATGCCAAGGACTCGCGCCCTTTTATTTCGAGACTTAAAGAAGAAGGAATCGAATTTTGTCGAGTAATTTTCTACAATTAGTACAGGAGACTCGACAAAGCGGTTGTTGTCGATAGAGCCTTTGTTTCTATCAACGGCCCAAGCCTACTATGATAGGACATATCCCTCTGTCTCAGTGTTGGGTATTTAAACATCGTCACCTCCTATAGGTACTACCACAATTCGGGGGGAGAATACCCAACCCTATTACACTCTTGTTCCAGAAAAGGAAAAGAAGACTCTCAATAACTCCAACCCCCAAGTTCACTTCCATATTCAATACCCCAACAAAAGATCAATATGTCTACACGCACCGCATTCAGAACTCGCATTACGGACCTTCCCATAGCCGACGGCCCATCAGGACAACATGTTGTGTGGGCCACAGTGTACTTTTACCCCGAAGAGGCCAGGCTCAACAATCTAGACTTGATCCGTCTTATGATGTACCGCGTGGTGAACCGACAGGTTACAGTCGACGAATTACCCATGCACCACAGGTACTCTCACTGTCTATCAATCCGCGTCGCTGGCGAACTGCCCGACGAGGATGCAGTTCATGAAGTGGCTGAAGCCATGTTGGATCACTTCTATGCGAAGGTCAAATCGGGAGAATTGGTTATCAATCGGACATATATTTTTCGTAGAAGGTCGCGGGATCTGGTAAGTCTCGGACCTTCGGTGTATTAACTAGTTGTTTCAAGCATAGCTGCCAGATAAATGTCAGTATGTTGTCCATTTAATGTTAATCTTGTCAATAATATAACTTGTGGTCCATATTTGAACTGAAGTTCTCGAACGTCCTCGTCATTTGTCTTTCCGAACGATAAATTAAAGCGTGCATTGTAGCTTTCGAGTACAGAGAAGGTAGAAGAGGAGAACTTGCTAGGTAGTCCCGATGGGGCTGCCCAGGTGAGGCATTTGGATTTCTAATCGAAAACCTTCCCCGCCAAGATCGGATCTACATGTCAGCTTATTCCAGATTTCTTTATAATTATTGATTCCACCCTCATCGGCTCTTTCCATAATATATCAGCACAATACCTAGCCATTATACCAAACACCAGCTACATATATGTCTCACCCGAAAATCAAAGCAGTCTTTTTCGACTTCATGGGAACATGCCTCGACTGGCACAGTAGCGTAGTGCAAGCGCTACCCACTGCAATCCCCAAAGATGAAGCATCAAACTTTGCCCTGGAATGGCGCAGGCAATATTTCCTGGAGACAAGCAAGCGCGTCAGCGAAAACCTCCACACTGAAGACATTGATATCACCCTTGCCCGCACCCTAGACGCCCTTCTCGACCAGTCACCCGACCAGAAACCGCACTTTGACACCGAGACTAGGATTCAAATTATCGAAGCATGGCACTCGCAGAAAGCATGGCCCGATGTCTCGCATGCAATTAAGAGTCTTCGGCAAGATCTCGGTCTAGAAGTCTTCGTCCATGCGAATGGTACGACGCGGCTCCAGTTGGACTTGACTCGGTCTTCTGGATTAGAGTTTGACATGCTGTTTTCTAGCCAGCTGCTGGGTGCTTACAAACCTCGCCCGGAGGCTTATCAGAAGGGGTTGGAGCTTGTGAAGCTTCGGCCCGAGGAGGTTGTTTTGGTTGCGGCGCATGCGTATGATTTGCGGGGCGCGCAGAAGTGTGGTCTGAGGACTGTCTATGTTCATCGGTGGACTGATGATATTGATGAAGATATGGAGGTGGTCAAGTCTGAGTTTGATGTCTCTTTGGAGAATATGGATGAGCTTGCTGGTGCCATTCAGGAATTGTGAGTGACATGCAGATGGGTTCGAATTCATAGGATATTGTGTCATTGTCAAATCCAATAGCTTGAATTTAGTATATACTGAATTAAAGCACAAATGTCTGGCACTTAACCAGGCATTACAATGAGTGCTATTATATACAGCCGCCTAGGATCCCCCTCATCTGGTCTGCCAACACAGTGCATAAATATTTTTCTTAGACTGCCGGACCTTCATCCAAAGCTTGCCTGATCATACTTGTATTGCGCTACAGTCCTGAACGAGGAAATCTTTCCGGGCCTGTCTCTCAAAATCAGATATTGAGGAGCTTGTCCGAATCAGTGGTGCCCAAGTGCTTGCCTCACAGTGATCCTACTCATTGAATCGAGGTTCATTACCTAGTTCACCAGGTCCCAAATCTTGGGCCACGTAATTCATGATTAGGAATGGTATCTAGGGGTTCAGAGTTGAAGCTACTGGCAATGGTGACCAATCGCTATTGGAAGGCATTATCTTCCCACACACACTGTGTGGTCAAGCCACCCAACCAGGCCCTGCTCGTTAGCAAATGGGCTTGCCACGATTACCTATAGGGCTGTAGGTCTTTGTCCCCACAATCTTCACGTGTGGGGGTGGCTACCGGGCGGGCCGCGCACGTGCCGCAAATTATGATTTTACAGCTGCTGATTGGCTCGTTGGTCACATCCACGTGGTAATCATAAACTCAACGCTCATTGGGTGTGTGAATAGCTCACCACATGCGCAAACGAGTGATCACTGGTGTATCTTTTTGGATTTGCCTACGGAAGAACTGAACTCCGAGGTCCGATGCTGAGGTATAAAACGGGCCAGCTCCCCCAAAACCTCTTTCCTTTCTTCTCTTCTCTTCTCCATTCAAGGCGTTAGTTTTCAACTAGCAAACGTCGCAGTCGGGTACTGTACCCGACTGCGCAATTTTTGAACACAACCCCTTCACCTTTTCATCAATTGTTCGGCTTGACCGGGCGATTGGAAAAGATGTGTGCTATCATATTTTACCCTGTATTACTTGACGCCACCAGCGCCATTGTACATGTCTTGTTACGCGCAACAGGAATTCAAAGACCACCTCCATAAACTGCTCAGCTTCTTCGCGCTTTTGGAGGAGACTCTAGATTGTTTACATCATTAAGTGCGTCTAACGCCTTCAGATTTGGCTCTTAGTGGTATGAAGTACAGCTGTCTAGAGTGTCTATTTGTTGCGTCGTAAACCGTTCTTCCTTCAAAGAGGAAGAGGATCTACGCCTTGTAGCACGGTCTGGTGCCAAATGATCCCTTTTTGACTTCGCGAATAAGCTCTCTCGGACTTGCCTAAAGGGACCTGGCGATTACCGCAATGGCGGTGACAATGGCGGTATACGATATTGTACAATCACACAATCCACTGGTTGAGGTTAATCATTCGGTCGACTACAATAATCATTTGTTCCTGACATCACGGATCATCTCCTTGGGGCTCCACTGAAGTGCCAGGTTCTGTCAGATCCACACAATCCATATGTCGGGATATCATCTCGCCGCGCAACTGCCGAGGCTGCCAAGATGGCCTGTCCGAAGCAAGCTTTACCGAAAGCACCTGGGCACTTTCTATGGGCGCCACCAGTCAGCCAAGAAACTATAGCCGAGTCTTGGCGAGACTACATTCAGTGAGTGCGACCTTTTATGCCTCAACTACCATTGTCGCAAGGCAACTATGCAACTACTAAGCAGCCGACTTACAGATCGATTGCCTCGGCTCTTAACAGCATTGCGGGGAAAACACAACCGAACCCGGGGAAGCGGGTCCAGCCGCCATACAATGTTCACTCCACTGTCTACCCCACGCCGATGCGGATACCTGGAGAGGATAAGTGGTTGTTCCAAGCCGTTCGAAATCTACCGTGGTTTGACCAGCGAATCATACTACCCAATTGCGACCTCCGCAAGGTAAACCGCGCATGTTGGACTTCGGGTTTTAGATCAGGGGTGCCGACCTGTTGGCTCCCAAGGTTCCGATCAACAGAACAAATCCGGGGTTGTGGGGCTTGTGGGGCATAACGCGGAGGTTTGGTCTAAACAAGAAGGTGGTAAGATACACAGCCGGATCATGGACTGGATGAAAGAGCATATAGGGGACTATGGACCGTAGTCTGGTTTATGTCTTTTCTTTTCCAAGCTACTTTCCAGTTCACGATCAGCACCATTGAGCGGCCGACCGACTTTGCTTTCCTAGGTTTCTTATCAAAAAAAGGAGAATCCGTCCCTTCAATCCCAAAATGTCTGATGACAACATCAGCGACAAGCATGAGGCTTCTACTGCGGAGATGCTTCGTCGCTATCAAACCGCCGAAAGTGTTATGCTCCCTATACCACGAGATATCTTTGAAAAGTTATACCTCAGCCCCAAGACACCAAATGCAGGAAAGCTGCGTTCCACATTTGGCAATCCTACGCCGATCTCATTGATGGGTTTCTTGTTAGCTGCCACGCCCACCGCAATGCTTACTATGGGCTGGAGAGGAGCAGGGGAAATGGCGGTGCTATCATGTAAGAGAGACAACGCCGATGTGATGGCGCAAGCAATACTAACAATTCCGTCTACTAGACCGGTCTATATCTTCTTCGGAGCAATGGTACAAATTTTCGGAGCCATTGGTGAATGGATTCTAGGGAATACATTTTCCTGTGCATTATTCTTTACATACGGTATGTGCAATTGGTCATGGACCATGAATGCACCCATGCCTTTGCTAATCAGAACCCCGGTTCATAGGTACATTCTGGCTCGTCCAAGGAACATCGATCATGCCGTTCTTTGCCGTTGGAACAATGTACTCACCTGATGGCAACACACTGGAAGGCATGGAGACGGCTGAATACAGCGCCACTGTCGGTGAGACTTTTCTATTACACCTGATTATGTATATGTGCAAGTCCTAATGTGATACATCACAGGCTTCTACTATGTCACCCTCGCACTGCTCACCTTCGTGTACATGATTTGCTCCATCCGCACCAACGTCTGTCTCTTCCTCGCGCTCTTCCTGCTGGTGATTACATTCGGATTATTTGCAGGCACATATTTTCAGACGGCGCTGGGAAACCTGGTTCTGGCAGCGAAATTACAAAAGGTATATTGCGATCCTATTATTCCACATGGAATTTGTACTGATTTATGTACCAACAGGCGGCTGGTGCGTTCAACTTCGCCCTGTGCATTCCGATTTGGCATATTTTCATTGCACAGATACTCGATGCGGTAGATTTCCCTATCGCGCTACCAGTGGGCGACTTAAGTACAGTCGTCCTTGGGAAGAGTCAGAAAGCTCGGAAACGTGAGGTTGACGGCTAGTTCTAGCTTACAGATTTCTGGATTGTATATATTTACAACATTGGATAGTCCATGTTCCCGGAGATAAACTGTACACTCCTGGGAAGCTGACTCGCGACCCTGGGAGCTGTTGAAAATCCCAGTTAATTTCCATTAATACTGGCCATTTTGCATGCTGCAACGCTAGCCCTAACTCGGGAAGTAAGATGCAGATCACGTTCATGCAGGATTCACACCCAGGCTCCTACCAAAAGAAGCCTGGATTCCTTGGCTGTATGCAGTTTGATCATGGCATTGCTGTCCTCAGTATACAAGTCATTATCTCACTGCATCGGCGCCTAGGCATTTCAATTGAGCCTGCTTTCAGTCAGTCTTTGCTTATTCCTGCGTTGCTGTTCTCACCGAGTCCATGTTGTTCTCACCGAGTCTTTCTGATATATCATAATGGGGGTATACGAAGAAGAAGCTTAAATAGATGCTTCTTCCCATGTATGAAGAAGATAGACAAATCAATAATTACTTTTCACAGTATATTGGAATTCTCAGATTCATAGTGTTCTTTCATGAAACTATTTTTGCCTCTATAAAATACATGCTGTATAGATTTTTACATCCATAATCAACAGGAGCTTTCAAATCCTCCTAGGAGTAAACTCAGGATGCTACCGAGTGACACCTTTCTTTCGTGAAAAAGCTGTTCGTGGCCTAGCTAGACTGGGTCCCTGATTGCCGACAGCCAGCGGCTACCTTTTGTTGAATTATCAGCTTCCTAGACTATCAGCGATCTCTTCGCGAAACCATGTCTGCTTCGCTACACGGAGCCAAGATATACAACAATAATGAGTGGCTCTTTCAACAATTTTAGTCATGATACTTATCCCATCGCAAGTCGCTCTTTTATACATTATCTCTTACCAAGCATGTGAGTTTTGCAGGAAGCGACGTTCCTCGACAAGTTATTAGTGGCAGAGATAGCGGCGGGATTAACAGATTTCGGGGGCCAAGGCTCTATGACAGACGGAGTTGACAGTGGAATATACGATTATTTGGTGCCTATTTAAGAGTCAACTGCATGCGGAGGTTCCTGGCAATGATCCTGCCTACGACCACAACATGGATGCGCTCCAATCGATCGGACCACCTGTCCGCCACAAGCTGCCGTGTACTGCTGAGCTGACAGTCCACATCAACAAAAGGAAGTCCTAGCGTGAGGGATAGAAACCGATCACTGTAGACTAAACGGAACCGTAGGGATTCCGCACGGTTGTCATCCTCATACTTCCGACATGGGAGGCCCAGTAAGCGGGCGATTCCCAACGCTCGACGGAAGAGAATCCAGGCGTCCCGGAGGCTGCCTACGTGGATATGATAACGAGCCTCCAGGACGAGAGTCTCCACACCATCGAGAGAGTCGACGAGTAAGTCCTGGGAAGTGACATAGCGGGACGCGACGTCGACAAAATAATGTGCCATCTGGTGATTAGGTTGGTCAAACTGGAGCTCTGGCACTTTCTGCGTCGACTGTTGTAAAATTAGGGCAAGTTGGATGATCCTCTGCGCGAGATGCACTGGATGAGTGGACTCCGATGAGGACTAGTGGTCGGCCTGGGTTGGTGCAGTGACCAGCAAATGAAATGGTTAAACACAGAGCGGGCTGCAATCCAGAATCTGCTTGAGAATGGCAGCAGGCGGAAGTAATGACTGAACATAGCTCAGGGAGCCGGGTGACATTGGACCACTCTGGAAAGTGGCATCGTTGCCTGCTTTAGGGAGGTGGAACACCCTGGGGTCTATTGTATCGACAAATAAGTCCTTCTTCACTTCCTGGCTAACTGGTGATCTTTGGGATGGTGAATGGGCCCCTTGTTGCTGTACCAGCTGCGCCACCAGACCCTCAACGTGGCTAATGCGCCGTTCTACCGCTTGATAACCTGCATCTTGAGGGCTAGGGCACTCCTGGCTGATGCATGAGAGTCCCTTACGCTGGCAAAAGGCACAGACTGTTGCCGAATACGGGGTGAATTGGCATCGAATCTTACGGTTCTTACATTCCCAGCAGCTGAAGGTGCCTTTCCGGATCTTTCGGCGCTTCCGTGTCGGTTCGCCAAGAGTTTGGGATAGGGAACTCATAATGATATAGTTATTTTATATGGACTAAGGGTGAGAAAAGTGTGGATATTTTGGGGTTTCTCGCGACGAACTAGTCCACGGTCAATGCGCCCACTCCGACTCCGGTCCGAGATTGTTCTTAATATAGCTTAATTCCGTGGAGTTAAGTCTTTTGGCGTGTGTAGACAATATGACTGGGACGGATAAATGATGACACACACGTCGTTGCAGGTGTAAGAACGCCATGAGTGAACGAACATCCAATGGCGCCAGCAAGTGCAAAGTGAGCAAATTGAGCAGCTTCGGTGGGCTGGCTGAAAATGTTCTTTTGCACTATACTGGAAGGTGGCTCTCTCAAAGGATGAACAAAGTGTAGGGAGAAAGAGAAATTTCCAGGAATAACTAACTTATGACTATTTCAAGCTAACTATTACCACAAGATCTCACTTTGACCCAGCATTCAGGGTTGCTCTTGCACTTCCCTGGCTGAAGCTACCTCCGCCGTTAAGTCCGGGCACGGTGCGTTCGGATCACCGAGGTCCTATTCTAGGTACACTAGATACCACGAAACTAAGATAACTTTTCGAAATGTCAAGCTGTTCCAAGGTTGTCCCTATAGTGTACCGGAGTAATCGTGTCTGTAGGGACCGTCGCACGGGGATCCCACTTGAAGACAACCACATAATGATTTCTTAATTAACGGCCTTCTCGTTCTCTTTATGCTCGCCACAAGCTCGAACGGGCTTTAATACGATATTTACTCGGGCAATATGTCCAATATGTCAGGTTGAGGAATTCCGCGCCAAAGATTCACAGAGAAATCATGTTCCCCTTGAGGGAAACCATAACTCGAGGGCCAAGACAAAGTGGAGTCCCTACCTAGGTACTCCGTGCGTCTGATGCGTCTGATGCGGAAGATGCGGAAGATGCGGAAGATGCGGAAGATGCGGAAGATGCGGAAGATGCTGCAGTGGGAGCCGGAAAAGCGCAGCTCTGCTAAAGCGCTAGCCGAACATGAATGGCTTCATAAACAGCCCTGGAGCTGCATTAATGATTAATTACATCTTGGACAGGTCATACTTCAGGTACCCGTGAATATATCCATGTCCCCACAGTTAAGAGGCCGATAAGTTTCCCGATGTTCGGAGATGTGAGGGATCGATTCTTGTGGTCCCATCGATTTATATATCTATCTCCCCCCTTTCTTCAACTTCATTCCGTGTGATTCCCACTCTCGGACTACTGTACCCGATTCCACCATGTTCGGCCTCCACGCTTCTGTGGAGAACTTTGGTCGGGCAAAAGAAGAGCACATAAATGACTTTAGCCATGGGTTTGAGTGTGAAACATGCAATCGATCGTTCCGCACCTGGTACTCACGCAGGCAGCATATGGACGCTGTAGACCACTGGGCGCCGACCTTTGAGTGCCAAATGTGTACTAGTGCCTTCCGTACTCAACACGCCGCCAACCAGCACATGAATGCGAAGGATCATTGGCTCCCGACCGTGCCGTGCGATTCGTGCCCCAAAAAATTCCACACACAGCAGGCTGTGGAGAATCATATGAGAGCCAAGGGACACTACAAGAACTATTGCCGGGAGTGCCAACGCCTCTTTATGAATGAGCACTCTTTGCGCCAGGTAGGCAGGCTGATATGATCCGAGAATTCCTCTGAACGTGTTCCACTCACCCTTATGCCTAATAGCACCTGAATTCCGGGACACATCGCGGTATAAATTTCACCTGTTACTACTGTATGGCTGGATTCGTCACTGCTAGCGGTGAAGCCCATCACATTGAGAGCGGTGCCTGTCCCGAAGCTAGAGAGGTAAATCGCGACAGCCTCCTCAGCGACCTCCAAGCTCTAGACCCTATGAACATTCTGTGCAAGGAGGAAGTTGCACCCATGGATTATATCATTCCTAAATATGTCTGGAATGGTAGCAGTTGGGAATGTCGCCGATGCAAAAAGCGGTTCAACAAGAAGATATCGCTGGAAGCGCATGCCAGGTCGCCGGTGCACAGGGAAAAGGCCTATCGCTGTCCCAACTGGAGCTGTTCAAGCGAGTTTATCTCCCTTGCTGCTTTCTACAGCCACCTAGAGAGTGAATCGTGCGGATTCATTCCGTTTGAGCGGGTTGACGAGATCCGTGATCAGGTGTCTAGTGCTATCAGGGGCTACCAACTGATTACTGGATTCTAGTTTATCCTTTGGAGATCTGTGCATCGAGATAGACGGCTCTACGCGTAAGTATATTCTGGTTTTTATGAGGCTTTGTTTATTTCGCTTTGCTTTCTATCCATTTGAAGACGAAACTAACATCCATAGAGCTAGCTCACTGTCAAGTATTATATTATGCTATCGCATCGCAATGTTCATGGTCGAAATCGAGGCTATCGACGGTGGGCGAGCTTAACACTTCCGCTACAAATACGATTTTAGTGGGGGAATAAAGGTTTGTTGACAAGGGTAAAAAGTGAGTAGTAAATATGAACTCATCCTTCAGGAACTAGACATATCGGGTGAATTCCCTATCGAAGTACACAGGGAACTGACTCGACTCCAATGGTAACCCAAGCGCTCTTTTCACGCTATTGCAGCCTGGATTAAGATGTAACATGGCCTAATGGCGAGGTGGTTGAACCCGTTGGGTTCGTGCATATGCAGTTTGTACAAGCCCACCTGCAGGGCAGGCGAGCGGCTCCCGGAGGGCTTCCCCGGCTTAAATGGGCATAGTGTTGACGATGTGGACATTGATGAGAATCTAACAATTCTCATTCTCGTATTTCTAATATTGATAGTATCGGGTCAATTCTTCTATTCAAGGGATGTAAAGACGTGATACTTATACTAGGTACACAGAGGGATATAGATCAGCTCAAAGACACTTAGGAAAGTGGAGTCAATGGAATCAATGACGTGAATACTATATTTTTAGTATTCCTATAGTTCATGTCATAATTCATATGATATTCTTTCAGAGTTATTACTGTATATACACATGTTCGAGTAGATCAAGATCGACGTTAACCTTGGAACTTTCCACTCCGCCACACTTCGTCGTCATCCCTGTTCCTCGAACTTCACGTCATTGTACATTGGGAGTCCATGTTCAATATTAATATTAGCATTTACATTTACATTCTCATATTTATCTGCCTCAATTCTATCATATCCCCTAATTCCTAATTGCATCACACCATGCCCATCCCCGTCAAAGAGACGGTCACGCGCCTCGCAGCCATCTCCAAGCTCCTAGTCCTGTCCTACATAATCGACTGGATATTCATCATGTACGTGAACCCTATCTAACCCATCTAAACAAACCAACTAACAATCCCAAGCGGCATCGCCCTAATCGGCTACGGCTTCTACAGACAATCCCCAAACCACCACCCCTTCAGCCTAACCGACCCAAACATCAGCTACCCCTTCACCAAAGAAACCGTATCAAACAAAACCCTCATCCTAGTCAGCCTCTTCGCCCCAGCCGTTATAGTCCTCCTACTCTCATGGCTCCTCGTCCCAGCCAACGCCACGTCCTCCAGGTCTAACTCCGGCTCCCCCAAACCCCCCGCTGCGCAATACATCCGCCGCAAGTTCTGGGAATGGAACGTCGGCTGGATGGGGCTTGCGCTGGCCCTCGCAAGCGCCTGGACAGCTACACAGGGACTGAAGACACTAATCGGCAAGCCGAGACCTGATCTTCTCGCGCGCTGCGATCCAGACGTATCGCGTGTGGCGGAGTTCACGGTTAGCGGACTTGGGGAGTCGGTGCGTGGTGCGGCAACGCTGGTGTCGTGGGAGATCTGTCGGGTGAAGAGTGACTCGTTGCGCATTGATGGGTTTGCCAGTTTTCCGAGTGGGCATTCTTCCTGTAAGTATAATATATCCTCCATATCATACAAGCGTGTCATGTGAATCCCATCTGCCATACGACACGATTACAATGACAGTATACATGAATTCAACAGCTAACATCATCCAGTCTCCTTCGCCGGCCTAATCTACTTAACCCTCTGGCTCTGCTCGAAATTCTCCGTCGCATTCCCCTATCTCCCGCGCTACCCGGTCGAAGACCAGAGTCACACCGACGACAATTCATCCGTGCGGAAACGCGGCGCCGCGCCGCCTGTGTATCTGATGCTAATTGTGTTCGTGCCGACTGCTACGGCGTGCTTTATTTCTGCGTCGCGCTGGTTCAATTACAGGCACCATGGCTTTGATATTCTCTTCGGCGCGGCGATCGGGATTTTCTTCGCTTATATCGGGTTTTACATGTATCATCTTCCGATTCGGCGCGGCGCGGGCTGGGCTTGGGGTGCGCGCAGTCAGAGGCGCGCTTTCGGGCGGTTGGTTGGTTTCCCTAGTTCGCTGGGGACGGATGGATGGGCTGGTGAGAGGGTTGAGGAGGTGGATGCTGAGGTTGCGGCTGCGATAAGTGAGAAGCTGTTTAGGGGTCTGGAACAGCGACGTGCAGAGACACAGGGATATATTAAGCCGGAGAGTAGTGGGGGTCAGGCTGTTTAGGCTTGAGGTGTGAATGGGCAGTGCATTTCCTAGGGTTGGTCCGGACGCGATTCGGAGCAGGACATTGAAGGTACGATGTGGATTTTGTATTATATAGTGCATAGTGAACAGATCATGAATCGGAGGCAGCATGGTATCGTAAAGGTAGTCAGATGTTAACTTGTATTTTGAGGTTGCCTTTAGACCTCATCGCCAACCACCAACACGTCCCTCATCCCACCGTGCTTTGGCCTCCTTCCGAGCCGCCAATTTAGATGCCTCGGTCCGTACGCGCCGCACCCAATCTGCAATCTCCTTCTCCGTGGCCCGGCCATGATGATCCTCATCGAGGAAACTCTCCTCAACGGCATGACAGACAGCCTCCTGCTCAGTGATCGCTGCGCTGAACCGCTGATATAACGCCTTCGGCGACCACGGCGCTAGGGCGGCGTCCATCTCTGCTTGCTTTTTGCGCCACGAGACCTCCAGGGACTGATGTGTGATAAGCATTGTTTCAGTGGAGGCCCGGACTTCGGCAAGATGGTTCTGCATCTCCAGGATGCGGGTTGCGAGGTCTTTGTTTGTTTGGATTAGGGTCTCGAGATGTTGTTGGCGGGTTGTGTAAGAGGGGTGTTGGCTTGAGAGGGCGGATATTAAGGTTGGGTCTTTGAGAATTGTTTGGAGGTCGGTTGTTCTGGGTTTTGTGGGTTAGAGGTGCTGTTATCGTTGATTTGGGGGTTTGAGGGGACCCACGATTTGTCGGATACCAGGTCTGGTAGCCAGCCCTCTTCGATTGTTGGGGGATTGGGGATATATGGATGTTGAGGATTATTGGCGTATGTGCCCTGCTGTGCGCTTGGCTGGTTGTCTGGTTGCCAGGCCTGTGCAGAGGTGTTTTGCGGGGTGCCGCGTCGACTGGTTTCGTGGCTGCTGGGTTTCGGGGGTGGTGGAGGAGGTGTGTCGGGGTTGACGGGGTTCATGATTTGGGATGAGTAAAACTGCGATTGAGGGGGGAATGGAGAGGGTGGTTGAGACATGATATGGCTTTTGGGGGGTGTAGGTGATAGCTATGTTGTTGTGTCGGAGATGCGGGATGGGCTCGAGCTTGGCGGGGACTAGACCGGTGATCTACGCAGTTGCATCATGATATGATAGTACAATCTCTACCTAGGTAGGTAATAGTCAAGTATATTACTATATATTTGTTCAATGGATATATCGTGGTATTTCGTGATTTAATGCTAGTTACAAGATCATATAGAAGCTTCTCTTCCGGCCTGCGAGCCACTCGGACCCCAACAGGCGCTCTAAAAGCGAGTCTAACAGCGAGCTTCACGGCGAGAATCAGAACTTCAAGCCAGGCAAAAGATTCCCCGGACAATGGTAGAGTACCCGTCCGCGCTCGATATCCAGCGACTTCGGGACTCTGACTGCAAATGCTTGGATGAATTTCTCCGCATCTTCAAACGCGACGGTGGTCTCATGTACAGACAGAACTGAGGCATGAGATGGAATTGCTTTAACAGTGGCAATTCTACTGCTTATTCGGTTCTCCTCCGAATCTCCCGCTCCATAGCTTCAATATTCGAGCCAGCCATGGCATCCTTGACCAACTCGCGCACCTCATTTTGCACCTCCTCGCTGTAATAATCCTCACGAGTAGCAAGCTCCTCAATGCGCCTCTTGAACTCTGGATCGGGCTCGCCACCAGCAGTGGCCTCCTCCTCCGTCATTGTGCCAAAATTAACCCTCATATCGCTGCCAGGGATGGGCCCGGGAGAATTCAAAACTTCGGCGGCTTGGGCGTGCGTCGGAGCAGGAGCACCCCCGACGACTTCGCGGAGGTAGGCAGCGACCTGTGGAAACTCATTCTCGGATTCAAATTTCTCCACAGCCGTAAGGTCTTCGGCGTTCTTCTTATTGGCGTCCACGCCCAGCTCCTCGACTAAACAGCGCGCGATATCGCTGTCCTCGACCACGAATAGGCATGTCTCGCCATCTTCGTCAAGGAGGTTCACATCGACGTTGAATTCTTTCACTAGAGCGCGTAGGAGATCGGTATGGCCGTAGGAGGCTGCGGCGTGCAGCAATGAGTAGCCGGACTCATCTTGGCTCGATGCGATCGCGGGGTTGGAGTGCAGCAGGTCCAGAAGGGCCTTTGGGTTGTCGCAGGCCAGAAGGTAAGGATTTTGGGACATTATGAGTCAGGGGTATTACTGAATTGAAACTCGTAAATCAAGTGAGTCAAAGATCGTTTGTGGTTGTTAGAGAAAGTGAACAGCAGAAAAAAAAATATCCGCCTTTCCCTTTTGGCTCCCCGCACTGTGACCCTCTTGGCCTGACTCTTCTGCAGGTTCTTTTGGTCATTTGTGCTTTTGTCTCAGTTTGTCTTTTTGCTTTTCTTTAATTTACTTCAGTTCTCTACAAATACCCCTAGCATACCTCAGGCAGGAGGTCAGGAAAAATATCCCTCTCTTCCCCTCTCATCTGCCCCTCCTCTCCGTCATCTACCGCCGAGCTCCCACTTTGATATACCCAACACATATGACATGGCGACTCAAGATCCCCACGTCATATCGCAGCTGGTGAAGACCCTGGAGACTGCCAGCAAGGCCAAAAAGGGCGAGACAAAGTTCACCTGCAAGAAAGGGTCCTTTACGGTGGCCAATAATGTACCCGTGGACTCGTGGAAGTTCCAGGACTGGGACTACAAGCGTGACGGCCTGCCGACATATGCACGAGGTCTTTTCACCACGAAACGGAAGGATGGCACTCCCGAAATCGCGACGCGTGGATATGACAAGTTTTTCAATATAGGCGAGACAAAGGCGACAGAGTGGCGCAACATCGAGAAAAACACAAGGGGTCCTTATGAGCTGAGTGTGAAGGAGAATGGATGCATTATATTCATCTCTGCTTTGGAGGGCGACAACTTGCTAGTCTGCAGCAAGCACTCGACTGGAGCTCGTGAGGATACGCAAGTCAGCCACGCACAGGCAGGAGAACGCTGGGTGGAACGCCATGTCTCGTCTGTGAATCGGTCTGTCAAGGACCTTGCCCGCACTTTGCGTAAGATGAATGTTACAGCAGTTGGAGAACTCTGTGATGACAGTTTCGAGGAACATGTGCTGGCATACGACGAATCTTCTTCCGGCATTTACCTTCACGGTCTCAACTACAACCAGCCGTACTTCCATACGATGTCTTGTGAAGATGTGCACAAGTTCGCTGATGATTGGGGCTTCAAGAAGGCCAAGTTTGAGGTCTTCGATGACATTTTCAGAGTGCAGAGCTTCCTGGAAGGATGCGCCGAGACAGGAACATGGGCTGGACGTGAGACCGAGGGTTTCGTCATCCGATGCAACCTGAGCGACAACGGAACTGAGCCCTACCGGAATTGGTTCTTCAAGTACAAGTTCGAAGAGCCGTACTTGATGTACCGCCAGTGGCGTGAATGCACCAAAGCTGTCATAGGAGGGAAACATCCCAAGATCAGGAAGCATGAGCAGATCACCGAAGAGTACTTGCAGTTTGCTCGACGGGTTCTGATGAAGGACTCTAAGAGGGCAACCGCTTACATGAATAACCACGGTATCATCGGTTTACGGGAGGAGTTCTTCAAGGAACGAGGATTGAATGGATCCGAGATTATCGCTCTAGAGGTAAAGAAGCAGACCCAATCGCAGAAGATCAACAAAAATGTCATCCTCGAACCCATTGCCTCGCTGGGATGTGGAAAGACGACAGTCGCCTTGGCTCTGGTTAAGCTCTTCGGATGGGGTCATGTTCAGAACGACAACATCCCCAAACAGAAGAACAAGCCGAAGAAGTTCGCTTTCGAGGTCAGCCATGCTCTGGGAGAGCACAGTGCTGTCATCGCCGATCGCAACAACCACCAGCGGCGCGAACGTAAGCAGCTCATGGACGATATTTACCCTGTGCTCCCAGATGCGCAGTTCGTCGCTCTGCATTACGTCCACGAGCCCAAGGCAGACATGCTTCCTGCCATTCGAGAAGTCACTCGAAAGCGTGTGCTAGAGCGTGGCGATAACCACCAGTCCATCCGGGCTGGTACCAATGCTCAGGATGAGACCGTCGGAATCATGGAGGGCTTCCTCGGCCGCTTCGAAGGCGTCGACACCACCCGCGTGCCAGACCAGAGCTTCGACCACGTCATTGACCTTGACGTGTGCGCGGAGTCTCGTGAGAACCTCGAAACAGTCGTCAAAGCCCTACACGCGGCGTACCCGCGCATAGTGCCAACCATGCCAACAGAAGCAGAACTCGATGAGGCCATTGCCGCTGCTCTAAACGACTACACTGTGACAAAAGATTTGAGCTACAGCTATGGCACTTCACAGAAGCCAAAGAACAAAAACAAAAACAACAAGATTAACGGCCCCATCGTCCCCGAACCAACGGACTCCCCCTTCTCCCCAGAAGCCCTCGCCAAAAAGATCGAATACTTCAACATCTCCATTCCAGCAACCGAAATTACCACACTCCTCCACTCCCTCTTCCCACCAACAACATCCCCCGAAAAAGCCCGTCTCTACAACCAACTCGTAAACTCCCGCCGCCTCCAACCAACCTTCCACGTAACTCTCATCCACCGCGCCTCGAAGAAAGATAAACCAGAAATCTGGGAAAACCTAGCAACCCGCTTTATCGAGACGCAGACCAAAAACCCAGTCCAAAATCCAATCCAGAACCCACCGAACCTGGGCTCCGCGCGCGTGCGCATCGAGCGTCTTGTCTGGGATAACCGCATCATGGCTTTCGTTGCGCGCATCCTGCCTGCCGATGATGTCGAGACAGGGTCCGGTGTAGCTGAGTGGCCATGTGGGAATGCTATTCCGCATATCACGGTTGGCACGGCAGCGCCGGAAGTTAAGCCGAAGGAGAGCAATGATTTGCTGCAGCGGTGGGTTGAGATTGGGTCTGGTGGGAATACTGGCATTTTTGAGGCGGAGGTTGAGGGTGTCAAGGTTGTTGATGGTGTTGTTGGATTGGTTATGAGTCGGGGGAAGTATTGAGCTTGATGAGAATGATTGAGATGGAATGGAATGGGTTGTTGAAAATCCGGGTTTGACTATTACTATGACTATGACTTTACTGCATTGCATTTTTGGTGCTGTTTGCATTATATTGCAGATCTTATGTCTGCGAGTCCTCCTTATTCAGTCGGCTAGCTTTGATATCGAATGATTCTTACGATCCATCCTTAGGAAACTATGTTCATGCGCTCAGCAGAGGCTTTGTAGATAAATCAAAGGTTATACTTATAAAAGACATTCTTGACCCTTTGCTGCTGTCTACCCAACAAACTGAAGGGGACAAAATGTCTATATAGCCAGACAAAAAGACTATCTGAGGAGACCATCAAAAAAGACCACTAAAAAGACGCAAAAAAAGAAACAAAAAATATCGGGAAAGACTACCCAAGAAGATGACCAGATTACGGCCGCATAAGCGGTTCTTATTCAACATCAAGCTAGTAATACATCCAACACAAGTTGCGGTCATTGTGGTCTCCTAGAGGGATCTCTACTCTTCCTCCCTGGCCCTAGATCCAAGCCTGAGCTCAAGCTCCATCTCAAACCTCTCCTTACCGTACGGTTCATCTCGCAACGTCGCCATCTTGTCCGTCCCAGGGGGAAAATCCGTCTCGAATACCGGCTCCCCAACCCCTCGCACATTAGCAAGCACGCTTTGCCGAAAGTGCCATCTTAGAAAGTCATCCGCGACACGATTTGGGTCATTTGGCCTCCGGCAGACCGGATCAAGGACTCTTCCATCGATCTGCCAGTGATTCGGCACAAACGTGATGATTTTGTATCCGTCCTATGCACATTAGTAAACCGCGACAGAGCTGGTCTGAGAATACTTACGTCTGGGTTGATAGAGAAGAAATACTGGTCAAAAAGAATGTGCAGCGTCGCGTCCATAAGCAATCCGTTTTGAACGGAGTTGATCTTCGATTCTGCCTCGATCCATAGATGCTGCTTGTTCGGGGGGAACACATGTGCAGTTTCGAATCCGGCCCACCAATCCCACTGCGCTAGATCATTGATAGTGCCCGAAATAACGCATTTCCCGTCTCTCTGGCGGATCCCGTCTCGGAAGGAATCTTCTTGATCCGATGGAGAATGACTGCTCACCCGGGGAACCCATTCTTCGTGCGTTATCGTAATAGTTCCTACTTGGTCTGTGAGCTAGCGTCCCTCTACTGTATGAAGGAGGTCCTACCATCATCGCTGGAAATGTCGTAATCACCAAGCATAACGGGATTGTTCGACGGCGTGATATCTTGACCGGATGCTCTGTGCTTTATCGCGAAAGGGTTGAGAAGGAGCACATTTCCCAGGATCCAGAGCAGGCTTGATTCCGTTAGGGAGCCGGCTTGATAGAATCCTCCTAGGAGTTGTTTGTCGGACGCGTTATAGAAGTGGACATTGCGCCATGGGGTCCGGTCTGGTGGTGGCATGGTGAGAAGTTGATGGGCAAGACTTATCCGATACCAGTGGAAGGTAGGCTCTCGTATGGATGGATGTATCTATAGGAATAGTCGGCTGCTTATGCAGTCGTAGTCTGGTGGCCTTCTCAAGTAAGACTTTCTATGTGTCTTTTGAGTGGTCTTTTTTTGGTGGTCTCCTCAGGTAGTCTTTTTAGACGTCTGGTTATATAGATACTCTGTCCCCATTCTCAGTCAAGTAGACAGCGGAAAACGCCAAAAGGGTGCAGTTTGTGAAATGGGACTCGTTCATGTATAGAACCTTTGACCTTTGAAGTTGAGAAGGCGGGACAGCTTCCCGTCCTTCCGCCATATACAAATGTCCAGTAGAACATCCTAGGATAACGATGTTCCCGATAATCTTGGAATGGTCCTTTCATTTTCATCAATTTCTATCTAGTGAAGATCTCCCAAGTGCTGTAATCACCAAGGCTGTAGGATATTAAGGGCTAGCGTGTCGCAATATATTGAGGGGGGTTACGTACATTGCTTCGCCCAGGTTCAGTGAGTAGTTTACTCACTGAGCCAAAAACGGCGAGGGACTGAGAACGAAGATGGAAAGGGAAAGCCAAGAAACGGCATAGAAATTCCGGTATCTACATGAGTATACACAACAAAGAGCTACGAAAAGCCCAAACCGCGCCCGATACCAAAGGAACCACAAGCACATCGTGCGATATATGTGAAGACCGACAAAGGGCAGGTATCAGACAGCAAATCAACAAAATCAACCATTCATCCAAGAGGTCACACGCGATGCTCCGAAACGACCCACGTACTGCAGGCCGGTGCTGCCCATGGGGAAATAGCTGACGAGGTACCAGACGAGGGCAGCGAGCTGGAAGATGGAGGAGATGAGAGTGAGGAAGAGGCTCTGAAGCTACAGCGCACCAAAAAGAGAAGTCAGTCAGCAAGAGTTTCTAGAAGAGGATGTGTTGCCAAATGTAGCAAGTGGATGGTGTGTAGTTGTGATATGCAGGTAAAACAAGAGGACCGAGTAGTCAGGAACGGTAAGACATAGATTGATCTCGATGGCTCTGGACTCCGCGCTCTGTGACACCGGGATGTGTCGGACAAGGTGTAGTAAGGGAAAGGGCATCCAAGTCCCGCGCCGTGGTGGGACGTGGTACAGACGCAAGATTCAACCAAGAGACCGGCCGAGTGCAGGGTGGGATGGATTCGAAGGAGCACAAGCCGTGGTTTCAGGTTGTACTGCGCGATGGATGTGAAGGCTGCAAGATTCCCCTTTTCCCGGTTGTGCAGTGCGACCATACGGACTCGGGTAGACTGAGGGGGAGCGAGTGTGCGACAAACAGGGAAATGTAGAGGGAGTATCATGAGGGGGAGGGATCGTCGGCGTGCAACGAGATGAAGCGTAAAGACCAAACACGAAATCCAAAACCGGAAACGAAAGCGAACGAAAAAGAAATCAATTTTACTTACCCCGATGGCGAAGTAGAGGGTGAGGGCGATCGATCCGAAATAGGCCGCTGTGAATGGCAACCGTGTTCCCGAGATCAAATGCTTAGCGTACGTCCACGGTCCCATGAGGACCGCCCATGATACCAGAAACAAGACTGAGCCGACAGACCATCTAGTAGAGAAACCTGTTAGCAAGAGATATCCAAGACTAGAGACGAATGTTCTTGGCATGAGGCGCAGATATAGGTCGAGGTCAGAACCAATCAGCATGCAGTGTGTAGTACAAAGGCGCACATGGCCACAACCAGGATTGACCGATGACCTGGTGGCAGCTCGGGATTTGCCCGGTCGTCCGAGGGTATGAGATAATAGGAAATATCAAAAAGAAAAACAAAACATGGCCATAGAAAGCCGGGGAACATAGGACCATCGGGGAGGAAACTTACAAGACCGCGAATTTGCGGGGCTTGAGTGTCAAGACGGGGAACAAGAAGAAGCAGAGCATGAAACAGACGGCGGCGCCCAAATTACATGCAGCAAATATGAGCATGCGGTCCCACCGACTCACTATACGCAGTCCGTGTTAGTGTGTTTCTCTCTTCTATCGGCTTGCAACCACATAAACAAGCATGGTAATAATCCTCCCGGCGCAGGAACTGCAGTCTCATCACCTGGATCACACACAACCGTGTGCGGGAGGATCGGAGGATCGGAGGGTCACAAGATAGAAGGAAAAAAACTTACAAGCAAAGAAGCCCTCTTCTTCCTCCCTTCGAGTGGCTGCTGGCAATGGGGCTCCAGGGCCTTCATTATGAGTGGGCAGTTGAACATAACCGCCTTCGCCGAACGGATTATAAGACCGTAGACGAGATAGGAATGGGGTGTTTGATGACGCGCCAGTGTGCACGGGGAGATCCGGGTCTCTACGCGACCACCCTAGTGAGTTGACAGAGTCTCGGAACGAGTTATTCGCCATGTTTGAGACTAGTTCTAGTCAGGTCTTAGTCAAGTTCTAGATGACAAACGAAATGAGTAGAGGAGCGTGCGCTGCTGCGTCTGCAGAGAAGGCCCGTGGTCTACCAAGTCAAGACCAAGAGAACGGTCTGCAGGGACTATGCGAGATGGAGTGCAGATGATCTGCGCCGGGTGGTGGATGATCCTCAAGGATTGGCTAGAGGCGGGGACCTAGTAAAGCCAACAGAGGGGCAGATGACGACTGTGTCGAAGAGTGGATTCGGCTTCCGATGAGGCTGGGACACGCCGTGACTCGGTTCGAATGGGGGCCACTTTCAAGGAAAGTTCTCCGACTCGAAGATATGCGGCCAAGATCGAAAGATCAAAGGCTATAGAATATGGCAGGCTGATAGAAAAACTTTATGGACAGCCTCCCCGACCAAAAAAAGGGCTGCCTATTGCACGGTGGTAAGGCGTCAGCCCAACGGATCTGCAGATATCTCTGCGGAGTCGGCGACACTACAGGGGTAGCTTTGGAGGCCTCCGGCGTGGCGCAAGAGAATCGTAATCGACGATAGGCCGTGCAATAACGCGGCGAGATAAGCCAACCAAGCGGGAGATAGGTGGGAAGCGTTGAACCTTACGGGCACAATCCGAGAAGGGATGGGAAGCGAACACGGCGGAGGGGGGTTGATGGGTGGTGATTGGACAAGGAAGCGCTGCGATATCGATAAAGGAGGGTAGGAAGACGAGGGGAACCAAGCAAAATGACGAGATGGCGTGAAGCTACCGATGCGACCAACCCGATCGGCGTTGAGTGCTGAAGCTGTCAGATGATGGATTCCAGTGTTGGGGTACAAAGCTCTCGGACCGAGCCCTGTGGGGTTATAGACCAGGATTATCCTCATAGAAAAGATTACCAGAATGAAAGAAATACATGTCACTTACCAGGGGAATGTTGCCTAAGTGGTAGAGGTATAAGTTGTAAAAGGGCAGTTCAGCAATGAAGTTGGGGAAAGGAGACTAGTGCCTAATAGGGTATTAGCGCCAAATATGTATCAAGGGAAGGATACGGAGTATAACCCACCTATAAGCAACTTCACATATTATTTCATATTATTTTCATATTTTTATGTATTCTAAGTTATTATGATGCTATAATACCATAGGTACATATCTGCTATTGTACATATTTATTCCTTCGCGCTATAACCGCTGGAATTGTATCAAACCCCTTGATTTGCAGAACTATACTTTCCTATAGATACTTGCATATTGAATCAAATCGACATACTTTAAATGGAGATTCTGTGTAACTTACATTACTACAATATTGACTTGGAATATAATAGTCTAATGGTCTGTTCTTTACTATACTCGATATGGACTCATGACCATAATTGATCGTCCCCTCTTTTTGCAACTTTCAAATCATTGGCCCAGTGTCGATCCTCCATGGCTGATGCACACCCTGTGGCGATCGGCCGTAACTGTAACAGTAGAGTGGAAAGTTTTTATATTGGACAGCCCTGTAGAAGCATTTATAACGGCTATAGTTGCCGGTAGCCGTATCGGAAGAACTCCGTGGAGATGTTCCAAGGTTGCATACTTACATATGTATATAACCTTTTGACTGTATTTATGTAGCTACCCGTGTACCACCTAGGGGAATTATCCGATAACCATAAGGGCGCTAATATGCACTCCGGACTGCACCGTGGGTAACATTGACAGCCTCATTGTTTCTGCTTTTACTTTTTTCTGTTTCCTTGTTTTTTTTTTCCCTTGCTTTTTAACATCTGCTTTACTTTTGTATACTCTGTAGAATGTCTGACGCACGAGTATATCCATGACCCCCCCCCGGAATGGAGTGCGACCTTAACTACGTATGATGTCGTCATATCAGGGTCCTGTGCACGGGTTAGTCTCAACGCCCTAAGTGGATTGAATGATTGAATACTATCAAAGTGGAAATATAACTCCCTTGCGTCGACCGTGGATACTATGGCCGAACCTTGACGGGACGGGACGTCAGATCCATTTCCCCTCCAAAATGGGGAACAGTCTCCATCCGTCGATCCCAGGGCAGAATAACTATCTCCTAAACCGGAGTGGCTCACAAAGAGGGGAAAGTTTGGCGATGTGGCTTAGCACAGTCATACCAAAGTGAGGTGTATTGCTTTCATTCACTATTGGTGGAGGGGTCTGAAGACACATTCCAACCCCTCCAATTGTCTCTCTCTCCACCACATTCTATTCTATTTTTCTGATTCGGATCAAGACCGAACGGTTAAGTCCGAAATCCGAACTAATCAACCGCGTTGAACATTCTAAGGTTCTAAATATATTGAACTATGACATTATTTCCTTTGCCGCCGTACCCTCGATCAATAGTCCCTTACGTAGAACAAGAATAACCCCAGACTCAAGACTAAGTGTGCAGTGAGAGCGGAGCAATAGGAAGGTCCAAGCTCCCTTGAAGATCACAGTGAGATATGATCGTCACCCCATGTCTCCTCTCTGCACGACATCCCACATGAAGAAGACCGCACTGATCCTCTTGCAGAGTTGATGCTTATGGATGTGGTCTGTGTGCTATTATTTCTTTTCCTTTTTTTGCATTTCTACTTTCTATTTTCTGTTTTTCTCTTACATATATACTAGGATCTTGTCCAATCTCGTCTCCCTCTGGTATTGCCAAGGTAATGGGATTATGCATCTTATGTTCTCCGGATGATATTTGCGATTAATAGTTATTTTCGCATGCTAGTCGATCGCCACCACCTCTGGTATCTCAAATCCTAGTGCTCTGCATAGTTGATGAAATCAACTATGTCCACATGGCCTCATTTGGGGATCTTGAATATGTTCTGCAGACTTCCACTCTGATAGATTAGGGTTTCCTAGCAGATGGGTTTTGGTATGCTTGTAACCCTAAGACCTCATCTGATACATTCTTGCTCTATTCAAGACACCCGTGAGTCATGATTGTAGTAACAGGTGACAAATATCCCAATGTGTATCATGGGATGGCCGCCGTTTTACTTGATCCGGCTGTATCACCCTTCCCCCCTTTGTCCAAGTTTGCTTTTTTTATTTTGGAATATGATTATATCTTTTTTTTCTCTCTTTTTTCTCTTTAGTCATGTAGTATTTCCTTTTTTTAATTATTTTTATCTATGTATAGTACGAAAAGAAAAAGAGGCTCGGGGGTTTTACCGCCCCTCCTTCACCCAAAATCCACTCACACCCATCTACACCCTTTTTCCCTTCTGATCCAGATGGTAGTAGTCAACTTAAATATTAAAATAAAAATAAAATTCAATGTCCGATGGCGTAGGTGAATCTCATCGATTCCCACCGATCGACGGGCTGCATGACCGATGTTGTAATATATCAAATGAGAGATGCAGAAGAGCGCCGCTTGAGTTCATAAAGTCTCCATCCCCTCGGTCTGCGAAACCTGTAAGTGCTTTTTCTCTGAGTTGTCACTGCATACTTCTATTCTGGATTTGATTCGCAAAGACTCTATACCTGAACGGCTTTAGTATATCAAGGTACGTGTCAAGTCTTCACATATTCCCTTTGTTCCTGCGTGATCTATGCCTCCCCACGTGTGGATGGGGCTCTGCTCATATGTTATACATGTCTTGACCTGCATGCTTATGGAGATGCCTTCGGGATGTGTACTTCTTGATCATTTGTTAACGTCCACACAGCAGCACAGGTCTATACCTAAGTATACTTATACTTACGTATACTTATACCAGTTTCATATACATCTCTTCTGGTAGGTACAACATTTCATCAATACCAAGCCCAACATGTTCTTTTCTTTTGTTATTGGAGTAAGCGCTTGCGTCAACTCGTATTCCGATTGCAATCCGAGCGTGGGCATCAGACCCCGAACGAACACCCCAGGGGTCAAGGCGCAAGAGACATCGAATCCCTAATATACAAAGACGGAATATGAAGACGACTACATTGCTATATACGGAGTATAAACAAAGGACGTTCTCGACGGATCGCCACATCTCACCGCCCTCCCACCGCTTGTTCCCCCACTCTTCTCCGGATTCTTGTTTTGCGTCAAAACTCTGGCATCCAACTGCAACTCGGATCAACTGGGCTCAACTGGGTTCAACTGGGACCAACTGGGATCAAACTGGGATTGCCTGATTCAGGCTTTATTTCCTGCTCGTCTCTGGTCTTTCGATCTCTAGTCTTCTCTCTGAATCCTGGTCTTCTTTCATTTCTCGCATTTGCGCACCACTCGGCTTTATTTCTTCTTTCATCGCTTACACAGTTCTTTAGAACTTTTTCAAGATCCTCTTTACGAATTGTGCCTTGCGATTGCCCCAAGACACGTTTGTGATATCTACACGGCCCCCCTCGATTGTCGACTCATCCCGGCTTTAAGAGGAAATTTCCCCGGCTTATTGGCTCGTCTCACAATCTCCCCGGACTTCATTCCTCCAATCCTTATTGTTTCAAGGGTAATTATGCGCATTCCTTTTTTGGTCTATCTTGCATTTTATTGGGTTGCCTGTTTTGCCTTGCGCACGGAGGCCACATCTTCAAATCGCCGGGCGGGGTCGAGTCTTGGACTAACATCTTTTCCATACAGATCGTGACATTCTCACATCCGACACCGCTTCCATCCTCTTATCCGGCGCCTCGGATCTAACTTTTGACAACTGTCACGGAGAGTCAGTAGGATCGGCACTACGACTCCTCCCTTAGCCCCTCGCCGATCTGCGCCCCATCCCGAACCCCCCCAAGATTGTTTCACCGATGGCTGAAGCGAGTCTCTTCATCAAACACGAAACCGACGACTACACACCTTTCATCATGTCGCACTCCGGTTACTCGATGGGTAATCAATTCCCCACCGATGGGGTCGACCCATCTGACTTAACCATGCAGCAGCAGAATGGTTTCATGCCTTACTCCTATGGTTCGCAACAGAACATGTCATCAAGCTTCAACTTCGGAAACTCCGGCATCGACACAGACGAGTTGTTGGATCTCGAGATCAGCGGTCAGAACGGTCATCAGCGCGATAATGTGAACTACCTTCAGGACCAGTCTGCGGGCGGTATCGCGATGAGTCACCAAAGCCAGATGTCGCATATGTACTCCAACACTCCGGATAATCCCCCCCCATGGCTAGCCCATTCGTCCAGAACAGCTTCAACTATGAACAGTACCGCATGAACCAGCAAAATCCCCACATGCACAATGCCAGCTCTTTCGACCAGAATTACCTCGGCACCAAGCGCCAGAGCTTGCAAGGCATGGACCGTCCTCCATCCGACGGCCGCAGCCCCATGACTCCAAAAACACCGGCACTGGGTTCCTTGACATTGGGTACCCCTGAGTCTGGCAGCTTCCCGTCTCAGCCTATCCGGACCGGACTGCAAGCTCGCCACCAGAAGACCCTGTCCAACCAGTGGGATGGAACCCCTGGCAGCGGACAGTCGTACGTCGAGTCATCTCCCATCTCATCTCCTCCTAACCAATCGCAACACGCTGGAATCTCCGAGATTCTCAAGTCTGGGAAGCACGCCTCCCTGCCCGCGAAGGTTGACACCCACCTCCCCGGCGGCGGTGGAGATCTCGAATCCCAGGAAGCCAAGCGCCGTCGTCGCCGTGCTTCGCACAACCTGGTCGAACGCCGCCGACGCGACAACATCAATGAACGCATTCAGGACCTCTCCCACCTCGTCCCTCAGCACCGACTCGAAGATGACAAGGTCCGAAAGCAACTTGTGAACAGCAGCGCTCTTTCCATGGCCGGCGGAGGTGGAAATGCCGCCACATCTCTTCTTGCTGGAGGCAACGGCCGCCGTGCGACAGCGGGTAATATCACAATGGGTCTCCCCATCGAAGAAAAGGAGAAGGGTCCTAACAAGGGCGACATCCTCAACGGTGCCGTCAGCTGGACTCGCGATCTGATGTGGGCCCTGCACGTCAAATACCAGCAAGAAGCGGAACTCGCGGAGTTGATTGGCAGCCTGGGTGGAACCTGGCCCTTCGAGCAAACCGAAGAGGAGAAGCGCATGCGCAGCGAGATCCTCGATGCACTGGAGAGGAATGATCCAACTTCCTTCAGCTACACCCGCGGACCGGGTAGCGGTCTACGCGTCCCCAAGCACACTAACATCGCCGGCGATGCCGTGCAGGGCGGCGATATGTCCGGCTTGACTCCTCCCAGCCTGAGTCCTTCGTTCCACAGCGGTACCAGCAGCGCCAACGGCGCCGGTCAACCCCAGTACTGGAACAGTGCTGGCCATGCTGCTATGAGCTTCAAGGAGGAGGACGAGTACGGCATGGAGATGTAAATGGCTCGTTCGTGCCTTTCTTTGAGTTGACCTTTGCATACACGGCGTATTAATACGGGGACCGATCAATCGGCGTACCAGGAGTGAAAGACAACGGGCTCATGGTTTCTTCTTTTTCTCTTTTTCCTTTCTTGCGTTGTGATTAATGCATCCATGTCAGTACGAGTACATGTCAGTACGAGTAGTTCTCTTCTCTCTTCTTCTCGCCTTGCTTTTTCTGAATCTTTTCTGGGGCTTGTGCTTATTTCGGGTTTACCTTGCTTTATTCTTATTCCATATCGATACCCCGTTTATTTCCTTGATCTACGCCATTGACCCGATCTTCGGATAGCGTTCATGGTTTTCAGTTCTATGCATGTCTTTTTACTTACTTGTGTCCTGAATTCATCGAGTTTTCAAATTTGATCTTTCTATTCTCCGATTCTGTGTGATTGGGCATCTGTTGCACAATAAACGTGGTTGCATCTTCCCTAATATACCCCCTTTGCTTCTCCTGATGCCGAGTATCTATCAATCAATCTATGGTCTGTAGTTACACAGTGTATGGGTTTGGAGGCGCATATATGTAGTGGTAGTTGCACGATGCTAGTAGAGGACAATAGAACGACTCTCCAATCAAATCTACTGGGCCATGCCATCACATCACAACGGTATATCTCCCGATTTAAATGGTCCAATGGATGTGAACTACAATGGTTGTGACTAACTGCTCACAGACTTATTTCATACTATACTACATCTAGACAGGACCATCTACAAGTGAAAGCACGGAGCAAAACAAGCGCCCAGATGCAAGATATACAGAGAGCCATTACTACCACAAGGCTACCTACCATAGCATAGCTCAAAACAACCCAACACAAGGTCAAAAAGAAAAGACAGAGAAATAACAACCTATTACCCCACCAACCAGCACTGAGAACAAAAACAACTCACCAAGCAGCATGACCCCCGTCTATACGGAGATCACTACCAGTCATGAAACTGCTTGCATTCGAAAGCAGGAAAACCGCAGCACCGCGATACTCCCGCGGACGGGATAACCGACCTAGCATATTCTCTTTGGCGAATTCGACACGACGCTCGGGATACTCGACGAACATCATCTCCAGCATCGGGGCGAGAATGTAGCCGGGGAGAGGGTGTTGACGCGGATATTGTAGGCGCCCCATTCGGCGGCGAGGTTGCGAGATAGTTGGATTACGGCTGCTTTGCTTGCGTTGTAGACGGGGCAGATTAAGCCCTGTTTGTGTTAGTGATGAAAGAAAGAAAGAAAGAAACCAACATACCCTATTAACAACAGTCCCACTCATACTAGCAACTAGCACAATACTCCCCCCATTCCCAAACCGAACCATCTGCCTCGCAACAGCCTGGGCCGTCATGAATACGCCGGTAACATTAACCTCCAGCAACGCATTACTATCCTTCGCGGAGTATTCGAGCGCGGGCGTCTCCTGCTGGATAGCAGCTGCCGCGATGAGGCCATCTATACGACCCTCGTGATTGGCGATATCCTCGACGACGGCATTGAGGCAGAGGGTGTCGCGTACATCGATGCAGCGGTACTGCAGCTCGGAATGCCATGTCTGTGCGCGTTGCTGGATCTCGATGAATTCTGGTGTCTTTAGGAGTAAGTTTTGTCCGGAATTTAGGAGTTGAGATTGGGATTGGAGGTGGAGATTGTAGTACAATGCTGACAAGGTAACACATACCGGCTCTGGGAGATGGTCTAGAGCGTATACTTTGGCACCTGCTTCTAAGAGGGCCTCTGCTAGGGTCAGGCCTAGACCGCGGGCGGCGCCTGAGATTAGGATTACGTGGTTTGTTAGGTTGAAGTCGGGGATCTGGTTTTGGATGGGGAGGGCTGAGGGGGGGGAGGTCGGTTATGGATGACATTGGATGTTGATTAGGATGTTTGTATTTAGATAGCTGTTAGGATATTAAGGGAAGTAAATAGAAGGTGGAGATGTGAAGTCCGATGGACCTTAATCACGCAAGCAGTGGAGGCCCTTTATAGTTTTTCATACATTCATGATGGTCCTGGGCATTAGGTCGCGTGAACAGCAGAACTTGAAGGGACACAGGTGTTTCTTGTTTGTTTCTTGTTTTTCTTGAGTGGGTTCCAGCTTGGATATGGCTATTGGAGGTACCGAGGATGATGATCAAGGTTGTATACGAAGACTCGGGATCTAGGCTTATCCGGGGTATCCATGGATATATTATATATGATATTCAGACTCAGCTAATGGATCAAGAATCAGCATGAAGGTCTGCCCTTTTTTCCTTTAGCTAACGGAGTACGGGGTTTATTGTGTCTGGTCTATAATATATTTAATCGATCCGAACCCTCGGCTTCTTGGAATACTGGGTTGTCTTGGTTTTCAGAGCTGGCCAATGGGTAGCGTTTCATGTATAAGGATGATCTGTGTGATAGGAAGCTACAGTGGAAGGGCCACAGGGTCTCTTGGCCAAGACTTAGGATTAGATCGGAGGAGCGGGAATTGTGGCAAAGATGTTAAGCTTACAGGTCTGTGACGTATCCAAAAGGCTTGGCCAAAAGAGGAAATTTTATTCGGATTGATATAATTTATATATTCAAGATTCACATTGAGATAAATATTGTAAGGCCGAAATGCCCTTCTTTACAGTCAAATCGTAAAATCATGAGATGATAGATAAAATATGGGTAAATGTCCAGGAATGGGAGCACTATAAGCAGAGGGATATTGAGACAAAACCCCACAAATATGACGATAAGATAAATCCGAGATATGGCCAGAAAAGAAAATCAGTTGGAGATTGCATGGGGTTCATCTTCGGCAGTGGGGGCGGACTTCTCGCGCCAATTAACACCCTGCGACTTGAGCTCCTTCCGAGCCTTGCGACCACGACAACAAGCCGCACAGCAAGACCCGATCTGAAGGATAAAAGCGATCAAACTGAACGCCGAAGCAATCCACATAAAGACCATCATCTGGGTGCCGACGTGCGCCTGGATGTTGATACTGGGGTCGGCGTTTGAGAAGACGTTGGCGAAGATCACGAACATCACCGTCGCAACAGCTGACCCAACGACCGTCACCAGCGCGGTGAAAAATGTCAGAATCAACATGGGCAGGGCGCGCAGCCAGACGAAGGTCCGTCGGCGGTGGGGTGGATTACCCGCGGGCGGGTGGCCGTCATTGTACCCTGCAGCCCAGGCCTTGATGCTCCGTGGGTGTCGAGAGGACACGGCGAGCGGGGCGACGAAGATCAAAACAAAGTTCAGGACCGCTGCGGCGAGGAGGAGTCCGAACATCCAGTGGGAGGCGGTGCGGGCTAGATTCAATGGGCTTTCAATGTCGGCTGGGAGGGCGACTGCATGGGGTTGTTAGTCTTTATATTCCAGGGAAGTCCTTGCGGGGATATTTGTATAACGTACCCGTAGCACCGGCCAACAGCTCATTTAGGATGATCTCAACGGGGTTGAAGGCATAGAGAGTCTCCGGCTTGGAGCAATGGGTGATTCCCTGTCCATTGTATCCTTCACAAAAGTTCCATAGGCCGACCTGGTAGAAGTCGTGCAGACCGATTGTTTGGGCGATGGAGTTGATAAGGACGGCATTGGGGATGGAGACCGGGATGATATTGGCAAGATCGAGGTAGAGGAAGTATGTACTGCGTAGGACGGGTTTATTGGAGGTGTTGCCAATGACTACCAGCACCAAAAAGATCCAAGCGATCAAATACAACAGCGACCGTAATATACGATGCCAGTGGACGGTGGACTTTCGTTGGCGGTCGATTGGACTCGTGGATTTGAAGAAGGGAAGCTTCCGCTTGCCATTGTCCGTCTTATGCATGGTAGAATAATATGGATTGAGGAAAAGGAGAGAATATCCAAAGAACGAAGAGAAGAAAGAGAAATTTAGGGTTCGCCGAGATGACGTTAGAATATCTCCCAAAAATATAGGTGTTTTTTTAGCCAAGTGGATATATTTACCCTCTTTACCGGGTCTATATTGGGCTCGATTGGGTCTATTGGATTCAAAATGTTCAAATTTAAATTTCATCAGATCGTCGTGTCTTAAGATCGTCAGTGGCTGGACACTAGTGTTGGCCCCTAACCTATGATGATCATTTAGACTTATTTAGCACGTACAGAAAGGGACATGGATATGTTAAAATGCTATCACAGCCAATGGGTAGTAGATTGGGCAGACTAGGTAGAAGCATACTTACCTAGGTAGGTACATGTGTCGTATTAATAGGGTGAGAACAAAGTAGCTCTACGGAGTACACCGTAGACGAGCTAAATATGTAATAGGCAGCAATCGGCAAAAGAGCCAAGAGGCTGGAGATCACTACCCACTATGTTGTACTTCGCCCCCTAAGAATATATAAAATATAAAATATATTAAAAATATATAAAAATCCCATTGGCCCGTCATTTTCCTTTGGTGATCGACGTCATTCGATAAAATCTCCACTTGATTAGGTAAGTTGAAGTATTTCTGAGGTCCCCAAGATCTTCCAAGGTTCTCCTATCTTGTCTTGGGCACATTGTTATCCCCGATATCACACGCTATGAGGTGGCCTACAGTTCTTCTCGGCTTCCTCGCCGTCGCCCTGGCCCAGGACTCATCAACCGAATCCTCCGAATCCCCGACCAGTGGAACGGTTGTGTCCGTCACAACTCCCGTGGCCATTCCTTCAGGTACCTACCAAGAATTCAGTACAACAATCACACTGAGTGATGGCGATGAGTCGGTCATTGCATCGACCACTCATTACAATGGCACAATGACCGCCTCCAACCAGACGGCGGTCACCACGACTTCCGACTCGTTGACTTTGCTGGTGGGCGGTGGAGGCGGAGGAACGACAGTGATCGGGAACAATAGCATGAACGCGACTGCGACGACGACTGGCACAGCTACGAACACACCTGTTGTCAACACCAGGCCTTGTAACAGCTACCCCGAGTTCTGTACTAGGAAGTACTCCAACATTACCATGGTCGCAACGCACAACAGCCCGTTCGTGCGCAAGAACAGCGTCGCCGCCAACCAGGCGCTGGATGTGACGACACAACTCAATGACGGAGTTCGCACTCGTAAGTGGACCTTGCCTTTTGGGAGATAAACCCTGATTAACCTGTGGACTAGTGCAATTCCAAACTCATTACGTGAATGGCACTATGTATCTGTGCCACACAACCTGCCAATTGCTCGACGCCGGCACCCTCGAAGACTACCTGACCGACGTCAACAAGTGGATGCGGAAGAACCCATATGACGTGGTGACCTTCATCATCGGCAACTTCGACTATGTCTCGCCTGAGAACTTCACCACCCCCATCTACAACTCCGGCCTAAAAGACCTGATCTACACTCCCACCAAGGTCCCAATGGCGCTGAACGACTGGCCCACGCTCTCAGATATGATCCTCCGCCAGAAGCGCGCAGTCTTCTTCATGGACTACCAAGCCAATCAGACCGCGTACCCATGGCTGATGGATCAATTCTCGCAGGTGTGGGAGACGCCCTTCTCGCCCACCGACCCTGCCTTCCCCTGCACACAGCAACGCCCACCCGGTCTGTCTGAGGCAGACGCCAAGAACCGTATGTACATGGCCAATCACAATCTGAACCTGCAGTTGAATCTCGGGGCTCTGAGCATGTTGATTCCCAATACTGCCCAACTTGATGAAACCAATGCCGTGAATGGCAGTGGCAGTCTGGGCGAAATGGCCCAGGAATGTAACAGTAAGTTGAGACTGTATTAATCTTTGACGTGCATTGCTAACTCTGAACAGAAACCTGGGGCCGTCCGCCTAACTTCCTTTTGGTGGATTACTATAACTACGGCGATTTCAACGGCTCGGTCTTCGAGGTTGCTGCCCAGATGAACAATGTCACTTATGACCGTAACTGCTGTGGCAAGACGTCTGGTGCTCTGCGCGAGGTTTCTGTCGCCGGCATGTCGACTGTGCTTCTGGTGGCAGTGGGAGTGCAGATGGTGATGTCTGCGTTCTGATTTCCACGATATCTATGATTTGTATTTTGGATGCATGACCGAATTGGTCGTCGGCGCTAGGTTTCTGTTTCCTTTTTTCTTCTGGCCATACATATTACTTTGTACTGGATATGATTCTGATATAGTACTTACGGGTACAATGTTGTAGTTATTTTAGTTATTGATCTATACATAAGCAGTCAAGAAGCAGACATACGCAATTGACTCAAACAAATGAAAATAAACTATTTCCAAAGAACCCCAACTTCTTTCCAACCAACATACAAAGCAGAACATCTAAAGCGATATCACATGACCCCTCCCCACCGCACCGCAAACCAACTCCACCTATCACCCTCACACCCAAACCTCACCCCTCCCCCCAAGCTCTCGCAAAACCGCCAAAATGGTCGACATCGTCCCTCTAAGCAGCTACCCCTCCTACATCGACCTCCTCCCCTCAATCCAAACCTGCAACATAACAAACCTACCCGAGAACTACTTCCTAAAATACTACCTGTACCACGCCCTGACCTGGCCACAGCTAAGCTTCGTCGCAGTCGTGCGTCCACGCGGCGGATACAAGTCCAGCACCACAGGCATCGCCGGCAATGTCGCAGGCGAGTATCCCAAGGTCGTTGGATACGTGCTAGCGAAGATGGAGGAGGAGCCCACGGATGGCTTGCAGCATGGACATATTACCAGTCTGAGTGTGATGCGGACGCATCGGAGGTTGGGGATTGCGGAGAGGTTGATGCGGATGAGTCGTGAGTGGCACTTTACTTCTTTCTTTTTCTTTTTTGATTTTGCAGCGTTGATTTTGCATTGATTTTACATGCGTTTCTTGCTGGAATCTGTGTTTGCGTTTGCATTCGCGTTTGAAATCACCAAAGCGGGATACCCTGGATATTCATTGCAGTTCCGAGCTAATTTTTATTCTTTAGAACGCGCAATGGCCGAGTCTCACCGCGCGCATTTCGTCTCCCTGCACGTGCGCATGTCGAATGTTGCTGCGCTGCGATTGTACCGTGATACGCTTGGCTTTGAGGTCGAGAAGGTCGAGGATGGGTACTATGCCGATGGCGAGGATGCGTATGCTATGCGCTTGAACCTGCAGAACATGTGGCTTGATTGGAAGGCTATTGAGAAGCGGGATGCGGAGAATAATAAGGAGAAGAATGGGGAGGAGGGGAATGAGGATGAAGGGGAGGAGGTTGGGGATCTTGGGAAGAAGGATGCAGAGAAGATGATTCGGGTTAAGGTTGGGAGGGGACTTGGGGTTGGTGATTTGGTGGAGAAGAATGAGTCCAAGGCTTGAAGATGTGGATGTGAATATAGATGCAAATGGTGATGAATGCTCTTTGTATGTATAGAGATATTTTGAAAAAAGTTTCATTTCAGTATATTTGGAATGTGTGTAGATAGAGATGCGAATTGTAAAGGTTTCGCGAATGTCCTATGTATCAATGTGAATCGTAACTTCGTCGACTCGGATGTGGACGAGAATTTGAACTATACATCGAGAAGCAACCTGTTTTTCGCCGTCCTCCCAAGGAAATATTGAACTCCAAGCTGAAAACAGAATTAAAGAAAATGGAAGATCAACAGTATCCAGCTATGCCAGATCATTTACTTCCCGAATCATCCTCTTTCGACTGTTGCTTTTTCACCTTGCGCGGCAACAGCATGTCCTTTATCCGACTAGACGTGTCAGTTGGTTTCACTTTCTTCCCAGAGGCAGAGTCACCAGTAGGTGGCAAGTCCTGCGTGCTCGGCCGTGAGATAGCAGGGGAAGGGGGATTGGAAGCAGACCCAAAGCCAACACTCGCGCTATTCGGTGTAGAAACCGGACTAGGCTGGGTTTGTGTGCTGACTGGACGTGGAGGCATAGGCGGCTTGGATTGCTGAGAATCTTCCAGCCGCAGCATCCCAAGCTGCTGATCTAGCGGCTGGTCATGCATATGTTTCGCCTTATCGCCCTCATTAGCGCGGGCTTGTCGGACCTGGCGGCGTCGGATGCGTCTGCGTTCGCGCTGCTCGTCTCGTGCTCGGCGCAGCGTGTCCCGGAAAGCTTTCTTGGTGGCGCGCATTTCTTCTTTCATGGCGCGTCTATCGACCGAGTTGCGCTGCTGCTGTTCGGGTGAGTCCCAGCGACCCCAGTCGGTGTCGCTGGATTGCTGGTTGTTTTGTTGGGTTTGGCTGAAACCGGCTCGCCAGTTATTTTTACCGGAGAATTTAGCTTCTCGGCGGGACTCTTGCAGGACTGAGAGCTGCCGGCGGAGATCGACAGCAGCGTCATATAATACTCGATCGTGACGATCGTCCAGAAGTTCCAATTGAGTGCGTACTGTGGCAAGGTCTGATACGTCTAGGTCCGAAGTTGTCGATAGAGAATCAATTGAACTGAAGGAGGACTCGGATGAGACGGAGCCCACTGATACTCGTCTGGTGCGCTCGGTCGCGGGAGGCTCTATCAGAAGCTGTTCTGCGGAAGGCTTAGACTTGTTGCTATCGATCTGGCTGATTGTCTCAGGCCGACTCGCCGGGTTAGGACTTGTAGGGCTGGGGCTTTGAATGGGTGTCGTTGGGCTATTGGCGATGGGACGAGGCGAGTTATCCCAGGCCGGCCGAGGGTAGTAGCCACCACCATATGGAGGTCCAGTCATTGGTGCTTTCCGACTATGAAGCCTTGCCTGTTCTTCAATCCAGCGGCCATGTGCAAGAGCCTGCTCCTCAACCTGCCGTCCATAATGCTGTGCCTGTGCACTGATTTGGTCTCCATATTGTAGTGCCTGTTCGCTGAATCGCTCTCCATATTTCTGCGCTTGTGATGCGATCTGCGAGATCCACCCACGGGTCCCACTCTTGGTGCTGTTATTAGGATACTGCGGTTGCTGTTGCGGATAGTTCCAATTGTTCCACTGCCATGCGCCTTGAGGTGGGTGGGGGTAATATTGAGGTGGCTGGTTAGGGGATATGGGAGGAGGGTATGGAGGAACACCATATACTCCATATGGAGATGGGGGCACATGCACATGGGGGTTGGGGAACCCAGGAGGAGGCATGGACCAAGGGGTCGGCGAAGGAACGTGTTGCCCAGGCACAGGCGACGGTGCATTTGAATTTCGAATAGGCTGACCTTCTACTGAACCCGTTGCTGCTGGATAGCATCGAGGACATAAAGCGGACGACGGCGCAGAATCAGGTTCGCCCACATAGACAAAGACAACATGAGTAGCGCGGAGGCCGAAAAAGCATTCGTTCCATTCGGCGACAACGGCAGCGATTCGAGCCTTCCGTTGCTCATCAGTCTCCTGTGGGCGATCCTTGCGGTCACGTCTAATCTCTGCTCGCAATTGCCGTGGAAGATGCTGAGAGGACGCAGCCAGCCCTAATTGCGGAGGAAACAGGTACTTCAAGAAGGTGTCCCAGTCCTGTTGGGTAATCTCATTGAACCGCGAGGCCCAGCAGCGCGGCCGTCGTGGGAAATCCTTGGCTTGGCTCCGAGGGTAGATGGTCATATGATGTGGTAGAAGACCCCGGCTCTCGTCTATGACCGAGGGAAGCCGTTCCTCAAAGTACGCAGCGGCGGATCTGAAATGCGTCGGCACAACTGTCGGCTGCGTCGGGACACGAGAACTACTTGCATCCTCCGTCGGGGAGACACTCACGCCAGGAGCAATTGCCTGAGAGGAGGTGTTGTTCCGGCTGTTCGGTGCGAGTAACGGGTCGACGGCCGAGTACGGGGGTGGTGGAGCCTCCTCTTGGTCCATTTTGAGAAGGCGGTTACGGTCGGCCAGGGAAGAGCAAAGGGCGGCAAGAATTTAGTGGCCTAGGAAGCGCTACAGGTCTTTTGTCAGACCTGAATCCCCATGCTGTGATAAGATAACGAGGACCTGAGGGGTGTTGGAAGGCAGCAGGATTACTGTAGATGGGGTCATGTCAGCGTAAAATACGTGGCGCATCATTTTACGAGAGGCTTTGTATCCTACCGGGAGACCAGACGAGTGACTTGCAATGACAAAAGGTACGCTGAGAACCTGATGAAGGGGGAGACGAGGAAGAAGGTGGATCTCTGGAGGAGCGAAGAAAGCGACATTGGGATATTGGCGGAGACGATAAGATAACTTATCTCCCTATCGATTGCCCAAGTGCCAAGACAACTTTCAGGCGCAAACCCCCAATGTCCAATGTTGGGAATACATATGTTTACAAGATTGAGCAGACTCATGTTAGAAGGATTGAATGTGGAATGCCAAAGGTGATCCATTAGTGGCTATTGACATAGCCATTTTCACATTGAGAGACTATGGTGTGAATGGTGCTTTGAACTTAGATGCGTCTGAAACTGAGGGAATATAAATTCATTACGAAGATTTCCAATATCGACTCTTCGGCACATGGCTCAAGTTCTGCTTGGCTTGGAAACATACTTTCGAACCTTACTTATGTATGTTTGTAACTGGCATTGTCATTAGAAAGTAGAGAACCCATTAGGCAAACTAGCATATAGCTCCCATCGTTGAAAGGATGCAACAAGCGACACTGTAGTATGTCGAAGTCAATATTGTCTTATCTCACATCGATGGATCTAAGGTATACTAGATGGCAGGCATTTGCAGTTTACAGATTGGTGCTTTTTTACAGATTGGTGCTTTTACTTCGGCCAAGGTGCGCACACTGCTAGTGGCGGTATATTGATTCTTGGATTAAGTATACGTAGTGCCCTTGGGCGGTAGACTAGGTCTCATATGTCATTATGTGTGAGTTATTGTAAGTGAGGCTATATTGTAGGTCCTGTCCGCCCGAACCCTTCATCGACTTTCATTCTCTCATCTCTTCTCCTTTCTCCCGTACACCTCGATTCCTTTTTACAAAGCTGCAGTCAAATACGATTTCCTGTTAGCAGCTTGAAAGACTTTCTTAGTCCAGCAGGCTGCTCGGTTGTCTCAATTGTGGTATGGAATCTACTATCCTCTGATCTTCGGTTGTCGACTGAAAGACAACAAGAGGCGTCCACATCACGGATACACGCCCCTGCGGTGTAGGAAAATATTTTATTGGACGAATCAATTCGGTAAGTCGTCAAATGTCTACTGTGAGAGCTATGAAAAAATTATGAACTAACATGGTGGGTGTTCGTATAGTCCCAGACGGAGTATCCTCTCACTTTACAACGACGGGCACACCCAGTCAACAGAGGCCTCTACAACGACACGCCAAGATGTCTGCAGAGCACACTCGCGATTGGTCGACCCTACTGCCAGTTGAGAAGCCGACCGGAGAAATTGACCAGGCATTTGATCTGCCACAAATCGGCTGCTTCACTCTGTACCAGTTTCCCTGTGTTCTGAAACAACCCCAGGACTATGCCACCTGGCGCACTGAAATCTATCAGATCCTCAAACTCCACAGACTCCATCGGCTCATCGACTCTGGCATCCCTCGTCCTTACAAGGACTCGCCCAATGCTAGGAGATGGCAACAGATGTCGATTGAGGTCCGCAACTGGATCGCGTGGAACATGAATCCAATCCTTGTGCGTATGATTGTGAAGGGCCAGCCTCGAGCTGAACTGGCAGATGAGTTTATGATGGGGACTGAGACGATTCTTCGGCAGTTTACTCGTAGTCCTGCAGAGGACTACGAGGATATCTCCGCGGTTTTGTTCAAGTTCATTGGGTGCAAGCGTCGTGACTTTTCTGATACCCGGTCGTTTGTACACCGTCTTATGGAGTATTACACTCTCACCATGAATATGAAAATGGGAATTCCCCCATTTGTTCCGCTGCTGATTCTGTTGTCGGAAATTGAGGGTGATGTGGGAACAGAATTTGTCGACGTGAGATATGACCAGCTGGAGGATATGCACAACCTCGCCCAGGATGTTACCAAGGCATACTTTGAAAACACTTACTTTGACGTGTTGGAGTACCTTGGTTCGATGGCTGAGACAACTGGCGATGTGCTTCCTCCATTGACCGAATGACTGTGTTTAATGACGATGGAAGTCTGAGAGTGCAACAAGAGCATGGGAAGAACATGGCTAGCCTTTGTCGTGGGGCAACCAATGGCCCTGCAAAGGAGAGCTTTATTCTGCCATGAAAATGATATGAAATGTGTTCGAAGACGTTGAAAAAGGAAGAATGAACATGATATGGGGGTGTTTTCCAGAGGTTGTTTCGAACAGTGGATTGTTCCGAGGGGACAAACTGTGGTCGAGGCGCATGCCATCAATTGCTTGTAGTTTCCATCAAATGAAATCTCTACTCAAGTTTGATAATCACAACCCCTCGATGTCACAAGGCTGAATCCAATGAATTATGCGCATTAAAATAAACATAAGGTTCCATGCGATATGAAAGTGGCCCCACGCTGAGACCACGGCACCACCCAGCGATGATTCAGCGCCTGACGGTTCGCTGGTCTCCGGACTTATGATTGGTCAATGTATATAAATAGTGGAGCACTGAATCATCGCTCGGAAGTATGTCTATCACAATGTCAATGCATGGCGGTCCGAAATTACATACTTCGTCGGCTTACCCGAGTTTTCTCGATTTATGAACCACTTTTACAAACATAATCGCATTTATGACTCAATATAGGCCAGTAGCAATGCTAATTTCGGTGGATATATCGGATTCCGGAAATTTATACAAGACCCCTCGCCTTGCTAATCATAGCCTGATCTACTGTGTTTCTTAAAATTTTTACTTTTATATAGGATCGGATCTTCCTCTTTTTGCACTCGTTTAAGTCTATTCAACTTTGCTTCTCCTTACACAGCAATCTATATCATTTGCCTCTATACTACTCCCACACCTCAAGGGCTCCCATTGCTGTCTATATTTCCATAAATACTTGTCACCCACCATGGATGCTCTCCAAAAAGAGTCCATTTCAACTCAGCCAACCCTCAACGAAGGGGATAGCGTCAGAAACCAGACCCCGGATCTCGAAAAACAGCCAACAAGGCAAACCACCGAGACATCTGCACCAACCAAAGAACTATTCCCAGAAACAGATCTCAGCCTTGGATTAGTAGGCTGGGATGGACAAGATGATCCAAACAATCCTCAGAACTTCCCGGCCAACAAAAAATGGTCCTTGCTCGCCCTAATCAGTGTCATGACTCTTATCTCCCCTCTTGCCTCGAGCATGTTCTCACCCGCCATTTCATACGTGGCAATGGAGTTCGGAGTAATGGATCAGACAATCTTGTCTTTCAGTGTCAGCATCTATATCCTCGGATATGCAGTGAGCTTACCCACACCCATCATGCATGCAGTCCAGCCCATCTAATATGACGGATCTAGTTCGGTCCCCTTCTACTTGCCCCTCTTAGTGAAGTCTACGGCCGCCGCGTCGTCCTCAGCGGTGCAAACTGGTTCTTCGTAGTCTGGCAAATTGGCTGCGCTCTCGCAAACAACATCGAGACCCTCATCATCTGCCGTCTCTTTGCCGGAATCGGCGGTTCGGGATGTCTAACGCTCGGCGCGGGTGTGATCGCAGATCTGTTCCCGCGGGAGCAGCGCGGCATGGCAACCTCCGTATGGGCTATGGGACCACTGATTGGACCTGTGGTTGGGCCTATTGCAGGCGGATTCCTTGGACAGGAAGCCGGCTGGCGCTGGGTGTTTTGGCTACTGCTTATTGTGGGTGGTGTGGTGTCGTTCGGGGTGGAGGTTCTGAACAAAGAGACATATGCCGATGTTCTTATTCGGTGGAAGACCGAGAAACTCGCGAAGGAAACGGGTAGAACTGATTTGCGGAGTGCTTATGACGCAAATAAGGAGTCTGTTGGTTTAACACAGACCCTGGTGCAGAGCTTCAAGAGGCCGGTTTTGCTATTTGTCAAGTCGCCGATTGTCTTCCTTCTGTGTGTTTATATGGTGAGTAATAAATTCGGCCCTGATATACGAACGTCCTTTTCATAACTGGGTTTACTAACATCCTATCTCCAGTCTTTCATCTACGGCCTGCTCTACCTCTTCTTCACCACCATCCCCAGCGTCTTCACCCAGAAATACGGCTTCTCCGTTGGCCTATCAGGACTTGCATATCTCGGTATTGGGTTCGGTTTTATCGGCGGCCTCGCAATGATCGCCTTCACAAACGACCGGTTGGTCATGGCAGCTACAGCAAAGAACGGCGGCAAGTTCGAACCTGAGATGCGTCTCCCAACGATGATCATCTTCGCCTGCATCCTTCCAATCAGCTTCTTCTGGTACGGCTGGTCAGCCGATAAGCACGTGTTTTGGATCGTGCCTATCATTGGCATGTTCCCCTTCGGCGTCGGCATGATGGGCGTGTATATGCCCATCCAGACATATATCATCGATTGCTATCCCAAATATGCGGCGTCCGCCAATGCAACTTTGACAGCTACTCGTTCACTGGTTGGCGCTCTGCTTCCGCTTGCTGGGCCGAAGATGTTCGATACTCTGGGTCTCGGGTGGGGCAACTCGTTGCTTGGATTCCTTGCTTTGGCATTCATCCCGGTTCCTATTCTCTTCATCAAGTACGGCAAGGTGATTCGGGAGAAGTGGCCTATGGATCTTGATGGCAAAAAGGCTTGAGCTTCTACCATCTTCCAGGGCATCCTCCTCCCTCCACATAGACCTTGTCTGTTTCCATGACCGGGGATGATGTTTAACGACCCGCATATAGAACTTGCATATACACAGTTAATGTAATAGAACTTAATAGAAAATGAATTCCTGCATCTGAATGTTTTTACAAAAGCTCAATCACAATTTTATTGATATCCATCCCCTCCACAAGATCAGGATACCGTCTAATAAACTCCGGCGTAAGTCCCCACCCACTTTCACTCATGAACATATCATAAAATGCCTTTTTGATACACAACACATTCTGCTCATTCCGTTCAAGAATCGTCTCATTCCAAGGCCATCGAATCTTCACACAGCAGGCCATGAACCCAAACAGATCATCCCGGTCTTTGCTATACAGATGCCACCGCCGAATTAGATTCATCCTCAACCTTGGCCACGGCAAGAAATCTAACACAAGCGGATGTGGAACTGTCATCTGGCCCTGCACAGGCCTGAGAAACACAGGAAGCCGACCATAAGTCTCCGGGCTGGGCGCGATGACCCATCTCGAGAAGTGGTAGGTCAGCCAGCCAGTACCCAGTCGCTCTGGAGCACGGACTGGGCGGCGTTGCAGGGCCGTGTGGATCATGTCTGCTAGCGGGTTCGTTTTCGTGCCATAGATGAAGTCAAGAGGGGAACTGGGGATGTCTGGACATGGGATTATGAGTTCTGGGTAGACGAACCACGGACAGGAGATCGTAGTGCGTGTGCTGAAGTCATCAGTGTGTGGCGGAATTTGGTTCCACAAAGGCGTGGTTTCGGCGGAAAGAGGTGCTAGAGATGGGGATTGAATCTGCGGTGTTGATACAGCAGATATAGGGGCGTTGAGAAGGCTGCTTATTCCGTGTTGGGGTATTGGTTCGTTGAAGTTCGTTTGGAGGGAGAATTGGGCTTCTCGGTTGCTCATCTCCTTATACATCGATGACAAGTCATGGCTGGAGTCATCGGTGGCAGCTGGTTCATCCAGATCTGTCTCCCAGGAGTTGATGAGAGACTTCAAGCTTGTTTGGCGCGTGAGAAGAGCTTCATTTTGTTTGCGGAGCCCTTCGATTACTTGGAGGAGGCGTTGCACGCCTTGGTCGCTGTGATACTGCTGGCAGTGCGCCACCTGCTCTTCAAGCTGGGCTGTATGTCTCAACTTCTTTTCGCGGAGAGTCTGCTGTGAGCGACGATCTCGAAGGCGTTTTTTCTCATTGGAAGACATCGGGTTTGATGCTTTGATGTCGTGGAAAGACGGGATCGGCAGATTTAAGGTGCCGCTGCATAATTCGGCATAAGTGGGTATGCATAATTATTATGCAGATATCTACAGATTCATACATTCACTATCCTTATTAGCATTTCTACGGCGTTTTTACACTCCACTTCTACTTCCACCTAGATGCAATCCTCTAAAGTCGGAGAGAATACATGACTAACGCATGCTGTGCATGCCTCAGGCACCCACATTTAACCCCTGTCTCAACGGCAACTCACCAGAATCGACACCCCTGTTCCTGGTCCTCTTCGACTCGGCCCCTACATTGTACCTGCCTGTGTGTATCATAGGCGACAACTCAATATGAAGTGAGTACACTGGAGGCCACTGGCCTACTCGCCAACATGCAGACTTCCCTTTAATCTGGGAAGCAAAGCTCCTAGCATGCTGCCAAGCCCATCAGCCAAAATCCCAGTTCCAAGAGGGTACACCACAGAGCAAATACCCCGTAAGTTGTGCCATTTTGTGTTATCTGTTGAGCGGGGTATTGACATCTGATTCGCAGGGGATGACCCATACTCATACACGAGCGGAAGATGGTTGAATCGTGATGAACTTGAACGAAAGTCTCGATATATCCACTTTGATTTCCAAGCTCTCTGCGAGAGAGCTATTGAACTATGTCCGGGAGCGACAAGGATTGTCGAACATGAGAAGAAAGAGGGTGGGTTCAACAAGGTGTTCATTTTCATAATGGACACGGGTTCCCAAGCCGTGGCAAGGCTACCGACCGGTATTGCTGGCCCAGCACGACTAACGACTAATTCAGAATTTGCGACGATTACATATTGTAAGTCCAGTTTGCATATATCTGGCGTTTCTTTTAATATACTAATCTGTCTTTGTAGTGCAATCCAAGTTAGCGCTTCCAATACCTAAAATCCTGGACTGGAAAGACACATCGTCAAAGCCCATCGGGACAGAATATATTATCCAAGAACATGTTAAGGGTGTCCAGCTACATTATAAATGGCTGGAGATGAACCCGGAACAGCATATGCTATGCACCAGCGCGCTCTCTCTCATGATCAAAAAGATGGCATCGTTGGACTTCCCGGCATATGGAAGTCTATATTTCTCTGATGCTCCAATAGAGGCGTCCAAAAAGATCCCGTTTGATCAGGGCCATGGCCAGGGGTTTTGCATTGGACCTCATTGCGGTCCTATCTACTGGAATCAATGCCCCGGGAACCCGAGCTATATGGCAGCCCCAGTCCCAATTGTGGCCCTTGTGAGTCTCACGGATCTAAACTTTAGTATCTCTACAAGATATGGTCCTAACACATCGGTGCAATATTAGGGGATGACTTGACAAGCTATTCTGCCGGACTGATAGAAACTGGCACTTCTCGTCTACCAAAACAAGAAGACACCGTTAGCTCTAAGCGCCCCTACCAAGGGTCAATCGAAGAGCATATTCATCTCTTAAAGTCAAGCCAAGAAGTAATGGAGAAGTTGATCACAGACAAGCGCATCCAGAATGCAGCCAGTCCTGTATTAATCCATGCAGATTTCCACATGAAGAACATATACGTCTCAGCGGAGGATCCAACTATAATCACCGGAATAATTGATTGGCAATCAACAAGCATCGAACCGGCCTTCCTCTACCAGAGACAAAGCCCAGAGTTTGCCGCTCTACCCGCACCATCCCAAACAGAGATCCTCGGACAGGAGACAGAAGACACTAGCCAAACAGAGAGCGACAGAAAGGATGTCTCAATATGCAACCAAACCTACGACGTAGTAATGTCAGCACTTATTCCAAGATGCGCGCATCGAGACTCCCCCGATCCAGCCCTCTTCAGTATCATTCACTACTGCCATACGACATGGACGGATAGCGCCGTGATGCTTCGTCAAGAGCTAATTGGGCTCTCAGCTCGATGGAAAGAGTTGCAATTGGACGGATTGTGTCCATACTCGCCAACCGAGGAGGAACTGCAGAAACAGAAGCAGGACTCGGAGGACTTCGAGGTCGAGCAGAGACTCATGTTCTGGCTGATGGCTAATATGGACACTAACTCGGATGGCTGGGTTCCGAATGAGGATTGGGAGAGTGCGCTGGAGGCCAATCGGGCTGCGTATCATCTTTGGATTGAAGCGGCTAGGGAGTCAGAAGGTGAGGGGGAGTTGGGGGTGGAGAAGGCAGATATATTGTGGCCTTTTGATGCTCGATGATTAGGGGAAAGGTCTTGAGTTGACTAGCTCTTCAGCGCGGGTTCTATGGAGGTTAAGATAAGTACTTATGGACAGGGCCCAGAGTCACTTTGTCCTATAATACTGTACGACTTTTGGTAGCCCTCAGTTCTCACCGTGTCCATATTTCTTTTTGATGATCGCTTTAGAGAACGGGAAGATAAGAAGCTAAGTTAGTATTAATGCTACCATGGGAAGCTAGATAATTCACTACTCTTATTGGGGCGTAGAACGAAAAGCAAGGGATGATATTGTTGTTGACATACATGGGATGTCTCTTTGTGTGCAGACTGAGCCTTAGCTAGTCTGCCATTTCTTTGTTGATGCAGGCGCAGGCTTTATATACAGCCTGCTTTCCATAGATTTATTATGAGTTTCTTCTTCCTGATTTTCCCCGATGCTAGTATCTGCTAGTGCTTCAGTATCGTAGCCCTCAACAACTGTCTACCTGAAGGCTTTAGTAAGATATTACAAACTGACATGTACAGAAAAGTGAATTAAAAGGCCGACTACTACTCCATTCTATCCTATGTCCGACTGTCTCCCAGCTCAAGGACCCTCCGACTATCACTCAACTCCGCCGCCGCCGTATCTCCTGGAAGCTCAGAAACATACTTCCTTCGATACTTTGTAGGGTGTGCCTCAACCTCCGCAGGCAGCTTCTCCCTCGCTGGCTTTTTCGATTCTCCTACTGACACAGCACCACCCTCTGGACCTGGCTCCGGCTCTCCATCTCCAGACAACACCGGAGCACTGTGCCGGCGTATCCGTCGCGCGAGATAGACCATGGCCCCAACAAGACCCAATCCGGCCACAGAGCCTACAACGATCCCAGCGATCTCCCCTCCGCCGAGCCGCGACCCCGAGGAGGTATCCGTATCCGGAACTAACGTACTTGTCGGCGTTCCCGTACCGGTACCTGTACTCGTACTCGTACTCGTACTAGATGGTGTTTCCGTGGTCTTAGAAGATCCTCCTCCATTGTCCACATCCTTCAGAGGCACCTTGAGTTGATCCCAAGTCGTCTTCCCTGGCCACCCATTGGCATCCGTACCGGTATACCCAAGCTTCTTTTGCCAACACTGGTAGGACTCGCGGTCTACCTCGGACCACTGCGGCCCCGGTCCCACGCGGTACTTCCCACAGTCTTCCGCCACCAGTCTCTCTCCCATGGCAGTCACGATGGGGCTGTTGGGGGATGACTTGAACCAGTCAGCTCCAGGGAACGGCGTGAGCTCACCACCAGTGCTCGTATTCGCGCCTCTTAGATCAATAACCGCGAACGCCCGAAGCGGACTAGTCGAATTCTTCGCGAGGTAGTCCTCGGCTCTTTCGATATTATCGTCTGTACAATTGGGTGTCCCGTACATGTAGATGCGAAAGAGACTGTTTTCGGCGTCGAATTCGAAACTTTTGCCTTTTGCATGGTCGATTGCCTTGCAGCCCTGTGCGCTGGTGCCCTTTTCGACGGTGGGGCTGTCAGTAGCGTTTCTCCAGACGAAGGTCCAGGCGGAGATTAGTGGGAGAGAGTAGAGTGCGTATAAAGTTGTGAGAATGGTTGTTAGACGGGTCATATTTGCGATACGGTAGGGGACACCGCTAGAAAATCTTTGGGAGAGGTTGCCCCTTTAACAAGGATTTCAGAAGACAGTAGGTGTGAGGACCAGAGCTGAGCATCGCGCGCTCAGGACGACCATCTTTTATGATTTTGGGTGCGAAATTCCCCCGCGTGCTAATGACGGGTTCGGCCATCCCTTAGATGCGCATTAACTAGTGCGTTTGTCCAGTCGCCATTGGTAACAGGACAGACGCCTTTACAATTCTCGCTTGGAGGGACTGAATTGATCTGCGCAGGATCAGCATCTCATAGGTTGCTTGACAGCAGAATACGAGCTCCAAGAGGAACGATGCATTCTTGGCACGTCGAGGAGCGGCACGTTCCGCCGAGTGAATGCCAGTTTAGATTCTCGAAATATGACAGTGAGAAGACACAGTGAGAAGAAGATGAGGGCCAAACGATTGCAATTAGCAAATTAACCTCCGCGCACCGGAAAATTCTCGCAGCGGAGCGTTCGGTTCCCAGAGGCATATTTGGAGTCTCACAAAAGAGATTACGATTACTATGGAAGCGCAGTAATTCCGATGAGGGTGGATTAATCTAAGAATATAGATTTGAAGGTTTCTGGGAGTTTGACAGCTCAGAGTTTGGGCCAGGAGTTTCCACATTTATATGTCCTTGATGTATGTAAATCCCCCTTTCCCTTCAGGTCAATGAGGGAAACCTTTCCAGTTGTTCAGATGCTACTTAGTGTGACAATTTAAGCCATAATCTTGTTGCTCCACGAATAGGATGATGCCAGTGTTTAGGTTAAATTTGGAAGTTCATTCATTGAATCAGTGCCTAGAAAAGCACATAACAGTCCTCGTAAGAATAAGAGAGTCGATCAATATGTCAAGCAACACTGGGTCTCCGATATTGCAGACATGGAAGTAAACACGCAGACACAAGGCAGCCAGGTACATCAGAATCTTGCCCTTGCCTACCCCAGTGTTATTGAACTCCATCAAAGGTGCGATCAGACGTTCAGCATTCGGCGTTGGCCCGGGGGAATGCAGCTCACTCGGTGTTCGCGCCACTGGTCACGTTGGCATTCCTATAAAGCATCAATATCCATGAGCACAACTTGGAAATCTAACTAGTATCCATCCAGCTTACCTTGCCGCAGTACGTTGCGACCTTGCACTTCTTGCATTGCAGAGGCTTGTGACCGATATCATCCTCGATCTTTCCGCACATGAAGCAGCTATCAAGGTCGTCAGCGGAAAGTGTGTGCATTCGTCAATCTTGCAAGGTAGACTCACCTAGGCTCCTGGAAGCTACGTGGAACACCAGGCTGGTAGTGGTCCAAGGCAGCCAGGAACTGAACTTTGCCTGGAGTTCTGAAACCATGGTCCCCTAGGATCATTCGGCGGGAGGTGCAGTTGATTTGGGGCACCAGATCCCGTAGATGTTGCAGATCCGCTGCCTTGATGCGAGCACCGGCGCGGATCATAAGAGCACCCAGAATGATAGTGCGGTACTTGTTTTCTTGGAAGATGTCGTCCGGGTCCGCTTCCTGGGCACGACTCGTAGCAAACAGCTGGTCTCCGAGGTTGTCAGTGTCGAGCTTCTGGCGGACCCATGGGATGGTTTCGTTGGCTAGCTTATCAGCGTATTCAGGGGTGATGTAGAAGGCAGCGGCCTCGGGTGGCGCGAGCATGTCGGTTTGATGGACCATCGCACTCAGACTGTGCTCCCAGGAATCAGTGTTGACACCGAGACCGTCGACCAAGCCGCAAGCGACGTCGAGGTCTTGGTCGCCTTCAAACAAACCTGAGGTAGACGTTAGATAGAGTACATGGGACAGGTGAGAGTGATACTCACGCCAACCCCATCGACCCATGATGATGATCGTTTGAGATGTAAGCAACTGTTAGACTGAGCTTGAGGCAGTGAATTTAAGGGGACCTGAATCGTAACAGAAGAAGGTCTGTGACAGTAAGGTAGATGGATAATAAGGAAAAGGCTGAGACGAACTTTTGGAGGAAGAATTTTGAAGGATAAATTTATCCAAACAAGACAGGAGAACTACGACAAAAGAGACAAACATGGCGTTTGGTTGATTTTGTGAGACACACACAACAACCTGCCGTTGCCCCTATTATTTCTGATGGCTTTAATTCTATTAATTGCTGGTTGTATCCCTGGTTAGACATAGAAAAGTCCTCTGTACAGTTCTACTACCTTCATATACACCTAAGAGAATATCTAAATGCAATACCCAACACGTACATCGGAAGGTTCCTACATAATCATCCCTAATATCACAATTGGGTCAAATAGATCACATCAGTAAAGCCTCCGTCGTCAAGAACAGAGGCATCATGGGTGGCCAACTCTTGTGCAAGGTACGTGGATAACATCCGCCTCTAGAGCCCCAGCGCTGTCTAGAGGATAGAAATAAGATGTGGTGAAGTAGGACGGCCAGATATGGATATAGAGAAGGAGGGCCCAATCGATATCTGGTAAATGGCCAAAGTTAGGCTGTTTCATGCAGAACATCACCAGACGTCGTCACTATCGAATTCCATCAAGTGATAATCCAATGGAGCCTCAGAAAAAAGATCGAGGGCTTGTAACCTCAACGGCAAGAAGAAGCCAGTTACCCGATCGTATGGTAAGCCAACAACGAACTGGGGAAGAAACAAGAAGAGAAGAAGCAAGCATGACCTAGCCTAAAGAATCAAAAGAATCAGGCACTAACAATCAGATGCCAACAAACTCTCTTCCGCTGGCATATCGTCTAGTAGACTCAGCATCTTATTCACCCCAAAACCCCTAGAATCTAATTTACACAGCCAGTTTAAACATGCGGAATGCTCGTCACCCATTCGACAGTCGTATAGGAGCGGACGGGAAGAGCTCTCAACGAACTAAAAGCTAGAGCCATGATGACCAGACGTAAGACCGCGTATATAATGAAGCAAAAAAACTCAGTGAATATGACTGTCCAATACCAAAAGAGCCTTTGAGCATTGAATGCCTTGGTAAAGAATGGAAACAGCTTTCTTGACTCGAACCAAGCAACATACATATGTATGGTACTGGCTACGCTGTAAATACCAACGATGGCAACGCAGGCAAACGATAAGGCAAGCCAAATAATTCGTTCAGCTTCAGTAGGGAACGGGAAATTCCATCTATAAAGAAACAGAACAATGTGTTAGTAAGCTAATATCAACAACCTTGGAATCTATATAATTCAGAGTAGACTAGTATTTACCCCGCAAGATGAATACCACAGTAAAGAAAAGCAACAAAGGTATCGATAGCGCATAAAATGCATGCATGAGGTGGCTTTTCGAAAAGAGAATAGGGCCCCTCTTCTGCTGTATCGGAGGGTACCGTGGCTGCGTCAATAAGCTATCGAGCAGCCTGCGCAAAAACAGACAACACGGTTTGATCCTTTATGTGCATGACGGTGGACCCAACCATGGGGATTTGTAGCCGCGCGGTCGAGAAGGTGAGTCGGTAAATCGTTACGATCGCATCTGACATAAATCGTGATAGGTGTCGTCATACCCTTCGGATTGTACCACCCATGGCATAGAACAGTAGACGAGAAGGGAGACGGCGAAAACGCAGATCTTATCTACGGTTCCGATGAGGCCTTTGAGCGAGCATGGACTCTATATGCTCTAGCTAGTCCCGGAATACTAATAGCTGATGTCGAATCGTAGTTAGTGGGTAAGTCTGTAGAAGAACGCTTGATGATACGGGCTCGAATTCAATCTGGTGCTAGTGACTTTTGGCGATCGTGCGGTTTCGCCGAATCGGAGCATCTCGGTGTTTTGCATTTTCGTTCGATCTCTAGTATCAGTCTCGCGCTCCTGCGGCGGCTTCTGATTTCAATCCGGTAGAAGCCATGCTGAAGATCTTGAGGACGAAGAACTCCAAGTTATCTATGAGACAGATCGTTGTACTGAGGTAAAGAGACTGAAAATGGGAAGACTTCGTGACGCGTTACCACTACATCATGCAGCTCTCACTCTGACGGACGGAGAACTCAACGCTTTTTTTGTGACTATGGACAATAAGGCTGGATGGAGATGACAGTCATCTCATTGGAAAGGTGAATTCAGTAGACAAGAGACGGCCTTGTTTGGAGCTGGTCGAGGAGCAGGTTGTGTCTTTGATGAGATGGAAGGTCAAAACGACACCGGCATTGTCTTACCTGGGCCGTATGAGTGATCATGATCCCGGCCGAAGGAATTCGGATCTCGCGTATGAGCCAGGCAGGTCTTTCGGTTTGTGACAGGACCGGAAGTATTGTCGGGGCACTCTTCTACATCGGGCAAAGATCGGAGATCTCGCAAAGGTCACACGAAACGGCCAGCTTGGCGAAGCGCCCTGGTGGATCGGCTCATTTCAGGAACTGTCGAACGGAGGGAGTGGTCAAATATCACTAAGACCATTTTTGGCCAATTCCCCGGTACGAGTGTGGTATTCGGGTTAGACTCGGGAGTAACACCAAGACCAACCCTCGGGGGTGTTCAACCACTCCCATCAATAATCAATCAGCCACCAGAATCTATTGGACATCTTCAGTACTAGCCAGTACATCGATACCTCATCCTGACACAAAAGAGTAGAGAGTACCATTATACTCAGAATAGGCCAAAGAACCCAGAGAAATGGAAATCACTATTTACCCTGTATTCCCTATATAGAGTCTAATCTAAGAATTTTCGACTACAACACTAACCTGTCTGGGAGTTTTCGACCATATAGATATACGCTATTTCGGACTATAAGGACGACAATCTTCAAAGTTGAATATCTTCGTCAGGAGGTAAGATAAAAATAGTCATTAGAGTACTCTCTTCTTCCTCTATCTTCTATGAAAAGAAAGGGCTAGAATAATAGGTTTTGAACGATACCTAACAGTCCCAATTTACCTTATAGAATCTTGGGTAAGTCGAAGCCCACCCCAACGTCTTGTATCCATTGCTTCCGTCACCACGGCCCGAGCCGTCGAAGTATGCCTGTTGACTACTGAACCTAGGAAAGAGCTGATTGTCGAGGCTGACTGGCATCATGGCTGATGACTGCAAAATGCTAATGGTATGGCGTCCGTGGAACGTTCGTCGGTTGCTGCCTGGATTCTTGCTGCCGCTCATGTCCGCACGATGCACATTGTTGAGGATTTTGACGTGGCTCATTCGAGTTTCTGATAGACGTCAGTTGATAATTCTCGACTTGACCATAGTGTCTTGGGAGTACCGACTTACTGAAGAAGCTTCTTCGCTACGAAGTAGCCAACAGTGCCGAACAGACCGATCTTGAGAAGCGCCATCCCTCTTCTGGGTCCGTATGCTCGCAACGGAAAGTTGGCTCGAGCAAAGACTTGTCTGGCATGAAATCGACTAAATCGGCGAGTAGGATAGTCCATGATTTGTTGTTGAATGATTCCTTAAAACCTCGCAGGTGGACGACGAATGTTTATAGGTAAAAACATCCAAGCCGAGTCCGGAACTCCGAGGCCGACCGGGGTCGGCTTTCCTTTTGAATAGCTCGGCCGCGGACTCGGCCTCGGACTCGGCCTCGGGTGTGCAGCAGCGCCTTTGCGTACTTCACCAACGAACAGCATCGGACGTCCGATCTTTTAATCGACGTCGGGCATTGCTAGCGACAGCATGTATGTCCGACCTCCTTTCATACGCAGAACTTGGCCTCGTCCCAGAGGTATATAGCACTGGCCATATTCTTTAGAATCGGACTCGTTATTCCAATCGACGTCACAAGCACAACTATCTTTTGCGCGCCCTATCAAGCACCCCACAGCAACTATGCACGACGACCGCACCGCTGAGCTCGAGAAGGGCAGTCCAACCTCTTCAAGTCCATCGAGTCCAGCGGAGCCCAAGCCTCAAGCATCTGGCCCACCAGCAGCACCCGAAGGAGGCACAAAAGCCTTCCTATCGCTACTCGGAGGCTCCTTGGGTCTTTTCATCTCATTTGGATGGGTCAATTGCATTGCTCTGTTCCAAGCTGAATATCAGACCAACCAGTTGAAGACCTATAGCAGCTCGGAGGTGTCCTGGATCACTTCGTCCGAATGTGAGAGCCTTCTTCCCCAACCGGCCGTGAAATAACAAGCTCATTTCAATCTAGTTTTCTTCATGCTGTTCATGTCACCATTGTCTGGATATCTATTTGACAACTATGGACCACGATTGCCGATCTGTATCGGTGGATTGATGCATGTGTTTGGCCTCATGATGACCAGCGTGTCAAGCAAATACTACCAATTCTACTTGGCACAGTCGGTTTGCTCAGGAATCGGCACATCGCTCATTTTCACTCCGGCAATGACTTCGGTTTGTGTGATCACTCTTGGAACTTATCGCGCATTTTCTGACAAGCTTCACAGCCTATGACTTACTTCAGAAGGCGCCGCGCTTTGGCAGGAGGATTGACCGTTGCAGGCTCGAGTCTGGGTGGTGTAATCTTTCCCCTCATGGTCAACAGCCTCATTTCAGAGGTCGGCTTTGCATGGACGATGCGAATCTGCGCTTTCTTGATCCTTGGGCTCTGGGCTATTGCCATGCTCACCATCTCCTCCAACTTGCCTCACACTCGCAAGGAGTTCAACCTTGCGAACTACCTTCGGCCTTTCACGGAATTCAACTTCTTGATCTTGTTGACGTTCTGCTTTTTCCTTTACTGTGAGCCGCCTATCATTATGTTTCATCGCAACACAGCTAACCAGGGTTTAGGGGGATTGTTTGTCCCTTTCGACTACCTTGTCCTGTCTGCTATGCATAACGGCATGTCAATGACTATGGCCTACAATCTGATTCCCATCATGAACGGAGCGAGCTTTTTTGGACGTACGATTCCCAATGGCCTTGCCGACAAGTACGGCCGTTTCAATGTGCTTATCATCATGCTCCTTTTCACTGGTGTCATCACTCTGGCCTTGTGGTTGCCTGGTCGCAGTAACGCGGCCAACATTGTCTTCGCCGCTTTGTTTGGTATCGGATCTGGCACCACCATTGGCTTGACACCGCCCCTTGTGATGACTCTCTACCCACCTCAGGAGATCGGGTTTCGAATCGGGTTGGCTCTTGCTATCGCAGGCATTGGTACCCTTACGAGCCCTCCGATTGCTGGTGCAATTGCAGAGACAGATGGAGGCTCTTTCCTCTTTGCGGCCTTGTTCAGTGGCGTGAACTTCATGGTCGCGACAATCTTTTTGGTGTGGCTGAGGGGTAGAGTTTCTGGTTGGAATCCCCTCACAAAAGCTTGATACCTAGGCAAGGGCACTGAGCGCAGCAGCCTGCTGCAATTACAACATCTGGTGAAGAAGAGGAGACTGGCGTGGAGGCAGAGAAACATACATCGGCACACGCGTGACAAGAACACGATCTTGCGGATTCTCTCAAGTTATCAATAAGAATAAGATAGTGAATAGTTACCTAACTATGATTAACTAGTTAGTTAGTTAAAGCGGTCGAAATTATATAATCATATTCCGCACCGAGTGGAGTGGAATGAGAAACTGGGAGAGTTGAAAACCTTTGTCTGTCGACATTTTCTACCGACTCGGCCGACCGGGTGTCCCGCTCGCTTTGGAATTACATTACGTTAGCTGCTGACAACGCTTCCATAGACTTATAGGCACTTATCTGTATCCTTGTTTCTAGCGGTAGGACTAGTCGTCTCGACATGCTTGCTTTGCTGCATGGGTCCAAAAGGGTAGCGGTTGCTATATTCGGCTGCGAATTATGTATTTATACCAATCTGAACCAATGCCAAGATGACCTCCTAGCGTGTCCTCATTGGGTGATGGAATAGTCTGCTGCCCTCCCGGGGATGCGAGAAGGATTCCTTAGTCGTCGGCCCGTCATGCCGTTTGGGGGCCTTACTGCCGCTAGACCGGGCGCCGTCGGATCCCGCTTTTGCTGACAAGAGCTCTCGTCGCGGATCCATTCTCCGTTTCCATACGCTATTCGTTGCAATGAGGAAGCACATGCATGGCCCCATTACCAAAACCAATGACCTCGCCAAAGCATCCTACGAGTCGTAAGATTCGGCAATACTAAGCCCCAAGGGCTAGAAGGATGGTGAAAGCTTGTGGGGCAGCCCCCATGTTGTATTTCGTGAGCTGCTGATGGTTCCCCGCTGTGAGGCTAAAGACCTTGGTGTAACGATGTCGAAGGATGCGTTATGAAGCATATATCTCTTGGCTGTTGGCACAAGCCGTGAGGCACAATGTCCACATCACGACAATTTCGCTTCAGTGATGGCTATTGCAAACGAAACCTCAGCCACATCCAGCCGTCGCCGACGACCAACCTTGGCATGTGAGCCTTGTCGACGAAAAAAGATTAGGTTGCTCATCCCAGGTTTCCAAGCATACCAGGCGATCGAAGTGTTAATGCTGACTAAAAGATAGGTGCAACCGCGAAATCCCCTGCAACCAATGCGTCCGCTCCAAGTCCGAGTACTGCGTCTACATACAGATCGACGACGACGAATGCTCTGTGCAACGTCATTTAAAGCGCAAACGGACCAATTCTGAACATGTCCACCAATTCTCAAGGCGGGAGAAGGAGGATTCGCATACCTACTGTGAAGATGTGCCGTCATCCGAAGGCGTGAGCCCAGTCTTTCGAACCGGCTTTGAACCCCCAAGACCCGACTCAGTAGTATCAACACCTACCGAGATCACGCATAAGGGTATTTGCTCAAATGGCAGCTCATCAAGTGAGGACGGCTCAGGAGTTCTTCCGATCCGCGGCATATTTTTGGATTCTCGCTTCTTTGGACCAAGCCACTGGATAAACAGCGCTGTTCACGTAAGCGAAAGCCGTGCCCAAGAGTCAACGCATACATTACTGACCCATGGTGTGGAACAGTTTCGTAAAGTTCATACATTACAACGTGCTGTCGAGAAAGAGCCCGGAGGAAATCTGTACAGGCAATGCAGGGAACTGGCGGAAACAAGACGATCACAAAATTCGATCCCGCAACTGCTGGTCACCAATCTGAAAGATCTGATTCCTCCTCAAGCCATCACCGATCAACTTATTCAAGCATATTTGCGGACCTTCGAGTCTGTGTTACGCGTGTTACACGTTCCATTGTTTCTTCACGAATGCCAAGGTTTCTGGGAGAGACCACTGGCCTCCTCGGAGGACTTCCAGCTTCAATTACTCCTAGTGATATCGATTGGAGCGTTATTCTCGCCGAAGCTGAGAGACAGCTGTAACGAGTCGGCCTGGGTCCATGCTGCAGAGTCCAGATTGTTGTCCAATGGTGGGGACAGCTGGACCGGACTCACTGATGTGCAGAACTTTTGCCTTCTCATGATTGCCCGGCTTATCAGTCCTTACCACTCGGGTGCTGATTTGGTCGGCTTGTCGGTGGAAAGTCTGATGCGGGCAGCGATGCGGATCGGCCTACATATAAGTCCGAAGATGTTGCCACAGATGAGTTTCTACGAGCAGGAGCTTCGTAGACGGCTATGGTCCACTGTGCTTGAGATCTCGCTCCAGTTCAGCATCGAGGTCGGGGCAGTGCCATTGATTCCGATGGATGGCGTCGACTTTGAGCTTCCTCTGAATGTACCGGACGAAAGTTTCGATCAAAATACGGAGACAGAGCCGACGTCAAAGCCGCTAGATGACCTAAGTCACACATCCATTCAGATATTTCTCATGGAGTCCTTCCCGGTGCGCCTCGAGATTGCAAGGATGGTGAATTGCCCTCGGCGTGAAATCCCTTACCAACGACTTCTACAGCTGAGCTCGCGATTAAGCGCTCACTGTAGATCAACGGAGGCACGGCTCAATGTTGGCAACAACAAGGCACAATCACAGAAATTCCCGGTGCGGCTTTTAAACATGTTTATGTATCGCTACCTGCTAGCGTTACACGTTCCATTTGCACTCAAGGCTAGTACGGATCCAACGCTATACTTCTCGCGGAAGGTCAGCTTGGAAGTGGCGCTTTCCTTACTGGATCATCCAACGGGTCCGGACGAAGATGATTATGTACGTGTCATGATTATCGGCTCGGGCGTCATGTCTAGCTCCTTGAATTTGGCCATTCTCGTTGTCTCCGCAGAGCTTTTGGACATGCTAGAAAACGAGATGTCGGCTCTCACACCCATATCCAGTGCTATGAATCGACAACCACTTCGCAAGATCTTGGATGAAAACATAGAATTGATCTCACGACGCATATCGCAAGGCCAGCCCGACATTCAGGTGTCGATGCTGTTTGCCGGCCTGACAGCACAAATCGACGCAGCTCAAGCAGGACAACCCACAGACGATGCCATTATTGACGCCTTCCACAGGTGTTTGTCGGAGAACTTCAATACCTTGAAAACGCGCATACTTGATCATCAGGTACTCGATCCGATCCTGGAGTCGACCACTGGGTGCTTTGACCTGCTAAGTACTGCGTGGGATTCAGGCCCCCCTGCCAGAATGGGTGCTGCCTGATGGGACATGATGGGAATGTTCATTAGCTGACGCTGGTGACGACTATGGCCATATGTTGAGCTTGCCGACTGCAGGGCAGGATCCGTCACCAATCCTAGATACATGAGCGCATGCAAGAGAGTTTATAAACATGATACGTCTTTCCCATTATTTTGTTGCGCTCATTTCGGGCCAAATCCGGCTGTGACGGCACCTCGCATTTCCCTCACATGACTCGTCTGGTACACGAAAGTCTCTTGTTGGCTCGACTCGAGCACCCAATTTTACTGTATGTATGTAGATGCTATTCTTTCCCAATGGCATAAACCCACTTTCGTCCCCGAATTTCACCCCTGCCCATTGCTTCCAGCCCGCGGACAATGGCGTCAAGTCCCCCAGTCTGTTCGATGTAGGGACCGGGCACGAGTGTGCCAGCCTCCAATAATTCTTGCATTTCTTCGTACCAGCCTGTGGCAAACCTGTAGTCCTGCGGTCTTTCATCGCGGTAGTAAGGTCGCTTCCAGGGGATCGTTTGATCGAATTGGGTGAACATGAAAACCCATCCTGGCTGCACGCTACGTCGTCGATGCACGCGAAGAGGGAACGGATTCAATGCTACGTATCTGCCACCATCCGAACCGATCGCATTGTAGCAAATGGTCATGGAACCCGAGTCAACGTGGCAATCCAGAGCACATCCTAACTCATTGGCTGTGTATTCGCGAATGTCGCTGCCGCACGTGGGAGACTGATAGTCGAACGTCGCCACGGCCCCCAAACGACGCAGCCGGTCGAAACTGCCCGGCGAGCTGGTCACGATGGGCTGCAAACCAGATCTGCGATGACGATCGATGTCAGTATCATGAGTTACCGGTAGGTTTCATACCGGGTGAGTAGCTAAAAGTTGTTGGTGTTGGGGCTCTGCCGGACGGGGCATCTGCTTACAGCGTGAGGATTTGAGTGGCCAACGCGCCTGTCGCTGTCCCCGCTCCTGACACAAGCACTGGGAATCCTTTCTTCGCTGGTGCTGAAGGCGTGCACTTCAGCCTCATCCCCTGATACAGCGCCAGTCCGACCGTCGCAAGACCAACACCGAGCGTGGCCGCACTCTGGTATGGCATGGTGGGCGGAACCACCAGCACCAGCCGCGCGGGGACCGCGACGTACTCTGCAAACGCTCCGTTATCAGGCCTCATTGGATTGTTACCGAAGACGCATCCACAGACCCGTGCTCCCAATGTGACGGTCGATACGGCCTTGCCCATCTGCACGACCTCCCCGGCGAAATCACAGCCCACCGTCGCTCCATGTGTAGGCGACATTTCGACCGATTTGCTGTCGACCGGGTTGAGGGCCACGCAGACCACACGGACTAGCACTTCTTCGTCGCCAACTTGAGGCAGGTCACCTTCGCTTGTCGTGGCCACACCATCTACACTGACCTTGATGGCCCGTTGCGACTTGGGCAGGCCAATGGGTGGCATGTGGATTGCCATTGTCTTTGCTCGTCCCCTTGGATATTACCAGGAAACTCGAGAGAAAATGAGTCGATAAGGTAGGAGGTAAGATTCAGGTAAGTTGAATAGGCTGTGCTGGTCCGACAGAACCCTTAGACAACATCATGCTTTTACATACTGCCCTTTGAATGTGCCTTGTCGATCGGACAAGTGAATGCGGCCTGTGATTGATGGGATTGTGCCAACAGGTGTCGGACCTGAAGGTACCGGTCAACATATCTCCGGCCCCGGATATCCCGACTCAAACCACATTGATGATCGGACGTAAATGTTCAGCTCCGACAACCAGGCCTGGAAGTAAAGAAACCTCTTCACAATGGTTCCTTGGAATCAATGAATTGAATATAAGTAGTCCTGGTTGGTTCACGTTTCCTCTGGCCTTCAATGTTCCTTCAGGTTTCGTTTTTTCCATACCACCTCTGTTTTCTGTGCCCGGAACCTAGTGTAAGATCTCGTAGTCGCAAATTTCCCAAAACAATCGACAAAGAGAAGAATAGCCCGCCATGAACTCATCACAAACTGATCCCATAGCCATTGTTGGCATGGCCTGCCGCTTCCCTGGAGGCAGCAATACCCCGTCGAAGCTGTGGAACTTGTTAAAGACGCCTTACGATGTTCTCCAAGAGTTTCCCCCTTCACGATTGAACCTCAATCGATTTTATCATGCACAGGGGACAAACCATGGATCCACAGATGTCACCAATCGAAGTTACCTCCTCGATGAGGACGTCAAAGCCTTCGATGCCAAATTCTTCAGCATATCCCCTCCAGAAGCAGAGAGCATGGATCCACAGCAACGAATACTGCTAGAAACTGTGTACGAGGCTATGGAGTCCGCAGGCTGGACATTGGAAGATGTTCATGGCTCACAAACTTCCGTTCATGTTGGTGCCATGAACGCTGATTATACCGACATACAAAATCGAGACACGGAGACCATGTCGAAATATAACGCAACTGGAACGGCGCGAAGCATCTTATCAAATCGTGTCTCGTACGTCTTCGACCTCCACGGCCCCTCGGTCACAATCGATACTGCTTGCTCCAGCTCGTTGGTCGCTCTCCACCAGGCAATGCACTCCTTGCGCTCGGGCGACTGCGATAGCGCCATCGTTGGCGGCGTGAACCTGATACTCGATCCAGCGATGTTCATCACTGAATCGAAGCTCTCGATGCTTTCTGCCGAGTCCCGCTCCCGAATGTGGGACCAGGCCGCCAATGGATATGCTCGTGGTGAGGGCATAGCTGCCATGATCCTCAAGCCGCTCAGTCAAGCGCTACAGCATGGAGATCCGATCCAAGCAATCGTACGAGCAACTGGTGTCAACTCCGACGGTCACAGTTCCGGTATCACCATGCCTACTGCGGCGGCACAGACGGCCCTCATCCGCCAAACCTACAAACAAGCTGGTCTTGATCCACTCATCGATCGCCCTCAATTCTTCGAATGCCATGGGACGGGCACGCAGGCGGGCGACCCTATTGAAGCACGAGCAATTCGTGACGCCTTTTTCCCCACTGAGACCTCTGATGAGGTCGCTCCCCTCTTTGTGGGCTCAGTCAAAACTGTCATCGGCCATACCGAGGGCTGTGCGGGTTTGGCTGGAGTCTTGAAGGCAGTCCTCGCAATAAGGAATCAGACGCTCCCGCCGAATCTGCTGTTCAATCAACTGAGTGATTCGGTCAGGCCCTTTTACGGCCCCCTGCAGATACCCACCACATCATTGCCGTGGCCTGATACCATTTCTGGAAGTCCGAAACGTGCAAGTGTCAACAGCTTCGGTTTCGGCGGTACCAATGCACATGCTCTGATCGAGGAGTATAAACCTCAGGTCGCGCAGAGCGGTTACCATGCAGACCAAGCTCTTGGTCCGCTCGTGATCTCGGCCCATTCGGGCCCCACTCTACTGAATAAGGTACGCGATTTGCTATCTTACATGATCTCCAATCCTTCGGCGAATCTGCCCGATATCTGCTGGACGCTGCAGACCAGACGTACGACGCACAAAGTCCGGTGCTATTTCAGCAATCGCAGTTATCAATCTCTGTTAGACAGCTTGGCTGCATTCGTTCAGACAAATCAAAGCCTCCAGCCAGAGCAAATTGGGTTCCAGCCGCAACTGATTGATCGTAATGAGTCACCTGGTGTCCTCGGCGTGTTCACTGGTCAAGGAGCCCAATGGCCAACTATGGGCATGGAACTCTTCTCTCGCGTGGCACTTTTCCGTCAATCCATAGAGCAGTGCGAAGTCGTTCTCAACGCGCTTCCGGATCGCCCCTCCTGGTCTCTATGTGAAGAACTCGAAGCAGGCAACGCTTCTTCCCGCCTTTCAGAGGCGGCTGTAAGCCAGCCCCTATGTACTGCGGTACAGATTGCTTTGGTGGATGTGCTGAAAGCAGCCGGCTTGAAATTCCACGCCGTCGTCGGCCATTCATCTGGAGAGATAGCTGCAGTCTATGCTGCTGGCATGTTGAGTCTCACCGGCGCTATGCAGATTGCTTACTATCGAGGTCTCCATGCTCATTTGGCCAAAGGCGATGACGGCCAGCCCGGAGGAATGCTTGCTACCGGCCTCTCTTACGACGAAGCCTTGCAGTTCTGCAATCGACGTGATTTTCGAGGAAGAGTTTCTGTCGCTGCAAGCAACTCTCCCACTAGTGTCACTATCTCGGGTGACTTGGACGCAATCTCAATTGCGAAGAAGGAACTCGAAGCTCGAGACGTGTTTGCTCGCCCGTTACGTGTTGACACTGCCTATCACTCGCATCACATGAAGAAATGCGGTGACACTTATCTTCAGTCGTTGCTTGCTTGCAACATCGCCGTCAGTGCTCCGATTGAGGATTGTGTCTGGAGCTCAAGTGTACGTGGCGATACCGAGATCCTGGAAGGCGATCTGTCCCCGTTGAAGGGAGACTACTGGGTCAAGAACATGGAGCAAACGGTTCTGTTTTCTCAGGCTCTTGAATCGGCTATCACCAATGGAGGACCGTTCGATATGGTTGTTGAGGTTGGCCCTCATCCTGCGCTCAAGAGTCCTAGCGAGGATACCTTGAAGGCAGTCTTCAGTTCTGCTCCCCACTACACTGGTGTTTTGAAACGTGGGCAAGATGATTTGGTTGCAATCTCATCTGCTCTTGGTCTCTATTGGTCTACAATGGGGTCGAAATCAGTAGATTTTGCCGGCTTTCGTCGTGCATGCCTTGGCGGCTCGGAAATCGGACAGCCTGAAGTGATAACGAACCTCCCTTGTTATCCTTGGGATCATACTCAGACATTCTGGAGAGAATCTCGTCTATCACAGAGATATCGACTTGGTCAGGACAGCCCTTGCGGGCTCCTTGGTCGCCGTATGCTGGACGATGATGCACACGAGCTGCGATGGAGAAACATCTTGACTCTCGACGAAAATACATGGCTTGCTGGTCACGAGATCCTTGGCGAAGTGCTCATGCCTGGTGCAGGCTACGTTTCGATCGCACTTGAAGCCGGTAGGCAGCTTGCAGCAGGGCGCCCGATCTCTCTGCTCGAGGCACGAGATGTCGAGGTCCGCCACCCAGTCGCTGTGCCTAAGCATCCCGACTCGGTCGAAACTATGTACATCGCTCGTGTGCAACCTTCGCAGGACCGTAACATCATCGAGGCCGAATTCGATTTCTGTTATTGGCCCAGCTCTGGCACAGCAGCAGTGCGGGCTTGCAGTGGCCGTATTGTGGTTTACCTTGGCGATGGCAAGGAGGAATCTTTGCCACTTCGACGTGCCTCGCCAACAAATCTCTTGAATGTATCGGTAGCCGATGCTTATGACGTACTCAAGTCGATCGGCCTCAATTATCAGGGCATTTTCAGAGGCATGAGTAGTATCGATCGCGGGTCTAATCATGCCGTTACCCAGGCCGTCTGGGATACGTCCAATCTCGATCAAGTGTACCTCGTCCATCCTGCCATTTTGGACGTTGTGCTCCAATCAATATTCCTGGCCAAGTCGTATCCGGCCAAATCGCTGATGCATTCAGCTTTCCTACCGGTCAGGATCGCGCGGGTCACTGTTAATCCATGTGTGCCTGTCACGAACACGACTGGATCGATAGAGATCGGCACGGAGTCGTTTGTCACACACAGCGATTATCGCTCCATTGAGGGAGACATGCACGTGTACAATCGCGCAAACAAACCATTCTTGGAGGTAGAGGGCCTCTCTCTGAAGATTGCCAGCGAACTCCAGGAGTCCGAAGATGTCCAAATCTTCTGTCAAACGACCTGGGGACCGGACATATCGCTCGATCTGTCAGAGCCGGAAAGAAACGACGATCACGACAATGAACAGAGTGCAATTGCCACCACAATTGACCGCATATGCTTCTTCTATCTGAGGAACTGTCTAGACCAACTCAATGCTGTAACTCGCGAACACTGTCAATTGCATCATCAACGCATGATCAAATCTTTCGAGCGTATTCTAGACCTTGTACGAGGGGGACAGCATGCTTTGATTGACAAGGAATGGCTCGAAGATGATTTTGAGGTCGTCCAGTCGCTACTTCAAAAATATCCTGATCAAATTGACTTGGAGTTGGTGGTTGCAATTGGAAATACCTTGCCCAAGGTCGTGAAAGGTGAGACACAACTCTTGGAGGTCATGCTTGAGAACAACATGCTTGGCCGGTACTATGTCGAAGGGTGTGGCTTCGTCACGATCAATCGAGAGATTGAGCGTTTGTTGCAGAAAATCACGTTTAAGTTCCCTCGTGCGAAGATACTCGAAGTCGGAGCGGGTACAGGAGGCACCACACAAGGCATCTTGGAAGCAATCGGCAGCGCCTACGACTCGTACACATTTACCGACATCTCTACCGGATTTTTTGAAAAAGCGAATGAGCGGCTAAAAGCGTCTGACAAGCCTATAATATTCAAAGCGCTCGATATCGAGAAGCCCGTTGTCGACCAGGGCTTCACAGAAGCTGGATACGATGTGATCATCGCCGTCAACGTGCTTCACGCCACCCGCGATCTGAAAAACACTCTTAATCACGTACGATCGCTGCTCAAGCCTGGCGGTTACCTCATTCTTGGTGAGATCACCAACACCGATGTTTTACGGCATCCTTTCATTATGGGTGGCCTTCCGGGTTGGTGGCTTGGTGATGACGAAGGACGACGCTTCCATCCGTGTGTCTCAGCATTGGAGTGGGATCAATTGCTCCTGGACACTGGATTTTCAGGCTTGGACTTGACGTTCGACGATCTGGAAGACAGTGGGAGACATTGCAATTCATTACTTGTCAGCCGCGCGTTGGATCACACCTTCGAGCAGATTCGAGAACCTCTGACTGCTCTCAAACAGCTAGATGCGGACAGTCGGTTGCTGTTGATCGGTGGCGCGACTTTGCCAATCGCGAAAGCCCGGACGGAGATACAGAAGCTCTTGCCTCCAAGTTGGAGAGCTCGGACACGAGTTGTGAGTTCGATTGACGCAATTGAGGGCTGTCACCTGACACCTGGCATGGGCATGATTTGTTTGCAAGAGTTAGACAGCCCGTTGTTCTCCAAGACAATGGACGAACATCGCTGGAAGAATTTGCAACTTGTTATGGCGAACGCCAGTCGAGTACTTTGGGTTGTAAAGAACCATCGCTCTGCTAGCCCCGAGTCTGCAATGTTCATGGGCATTGCTCGTACCCTTTCTCAAGAGCTGCCTCATCTCACGTTGCAAGTATTGGATCTGGAATCAAAGCAGAGCCCCGCCACGACAGCACGAACAGTTCTAGAATCATTCGTACGCCTTACTCTGACATCAGACCCGTCAGCACACGACGATAACGCATTCCTATGGATCAACGAGCCGGAGGTTGTGTCTGTGGATGGACAACTCCTGGTCCCTCGCATCTTGCCCATAAAGTCTTTGGACGATCGTTACAATGCGTCCAGGAGAGAGCTCAAAAGACCCGCAATGTTGGCTGACCAAGTTGTTGAAATCAAACCGTCCACAAGCGGTCTGGCTTTGGTTGAGGTTCAAGAACACGGATTTTATTCCGAGAATGACCTTGTCAAAGTGCGAGTCAAGTACTCGATGCGTATCAACGAATCCGCTGCACCCAACTACTACTTGTCCGCGGGAACTATCGAGTCCTCTGGTGAGCCCGTCATGTGCCTGTCCTTGCTGAATCGTTCACACCTCGAGGTCTCAAGAAGTCAACTTCACTTCGTTGATGACGATCAGACAATTACGACCAAGGCGATCCTGGTGCTGGTAAAAAAGTTCTTGATAGCGCTTGCACTGGCAAGCGTCGTCCAAAGTCATCAGACCGCGATGGTTCACAATGCAGACGATCTTCTGGCTCGAGCAATTTCACAAACGATCGAAGGTCGTTTGCATTTCTCAGCGTCGAATGCTGTCGTGCGTCAAGACTGGATCGTCATCCACCCACGATCGTCCGCTCGTATAGTAAGACGCGATCTACCTGTTGACATCGCCGTGCTCCTGGACTGTTCCGAGCAGTCTCAAAGCAATGAAGTTCTGGTCCAGTGCGTTCCAGCTACCTGTCGAATATCTGGTCTTGATAGCTCCTTAATCAGGAATGCCATTGATCAACTCGGTACGGCTCCATTGCTCACGAAAGCAAATGGCCTGGTTCAAGAATTCATTCGCCAGAATGACATCTCAGAACTGCAAGGCTTGAATCCCGATGTACAAGGGATTGCGAACATCAGCAAGAGCAATGTGAAAAGTCTCGGGCTGGTGGACTGGGAGGCAACAGCTCCTGTTGCACTCACCGTGCAACCTATAGAGCCACGCCACATGCTCAGGCCCGATCGGACCTACCTCATGATTGGAATGACGGGCGCTATGGGGCTATCTGTCTGCCAGTGGGCAGTACAGAACGGAGCTAGATCAATTGTTCTCACAAGCAGAAATCCTAGCGTGGACGAAGATTGGCTCATCGAGGCGCGCTCACTTGGGGCAGACGTACAGGTGTGGCCGATGAACATCGCCAGTAGAGCTGCAGTTGGGTCTGTCATCTCCCGAATCAACAGCACGATGCCTCAGCTTGCAGGGGTTTGTAACGGCGCCATGGTTCTCAATGACAAACTTTTCCTGGACATGGATGCGCAAGAAATGAATGCGGCCCTCGAGCCCAAATTTCGCGGGTCTCAAATCATTGATGAGGTCTTAGGAGACCAGGGCCTGGACTTCTTCATTCTCTTGTCGTCCTGTGCGATGCTCATCGGAAATCCCGGCCAAGCTAATTACCACGCCGCCAATTTGTACATGGCCAGCCTTGCTGCCAATAGACGGACCCGCGGGTTAGCTGCCTCCATCATCCATCTTGGTTATATCGCCGATGTTGGGTATGTCACTCGACAAGATCAGAGCATGCGAGAGCGACTCGAGAAACTTCTGTTCCGCCCGCTCTGTGAGTCTGACATTCACAACGCATTTGCGGAAGCAATCAGAGCTAGCAGGCCCAACGGTCGTGATGATCCTTTCGATTTCGCAATGGGTATGGGCCCTTCTAGGGAATATGTCCCTCCGAACAAGCAACCGTACTATTTTGCAAACCCTCGGTTCGCCCACTTCAACCCTCCTGCAGTGGAGGTCCAAGACGGGGTCGGGCAGAAGACAACGGTGAAGAATGTCATACATCTGGTTCAAGAGGCGACGTCCAAGGAAGAAGCATCCTTGGCTGTCCAGGTGGCGTTTTCCAACAAACTGGAGTCGATCATGCAGCTTCCGCCTGGAACCGTTGATCCCAAGTCGTCATTGATGGACGCAGGCATTGATTCACTCGTTGCAGTTGAGATACGCAACTGGTTCAAGATCGAACTCGAGGTCCAAATCCCCGTCGTCAAAATCTTGGGTGGTATCAGCATTGAAGAGCTTTGCGTTGAGGCCGCGAACAAAGTGCTAGCAATCATTCTTGCCAATAAGCAGTCGACTCCGACAAATGATGAGGGACAGACCTCAGAGTCGGCGGTGGTCGTAGATGAGCACGACGATTCCATTTCAACTGGCTCTAAGAGCGGTGTCGATGACAATGAACAGGATGGCTCAATTGGAAGTAGCCGCGATTATCTAGATGTTCTCACGCCTGCCACTGGCAGCGACATTGACAATCTGAGCGTGGCAGATGAAGATCTAGCTTCACTACGAGTTGCCAAAGACGCGGGGGACCTGCCACCCCCTGAGATCACTCGCGAAGGTCCCATCTCGTCAGCTCAGTCGAGAGTGTGGTTCCTTTCTGCCAACTCCGGCCACCCAACGAATTGCAACCTTACCTTCGTGTACAATGTCACGGGTCACCTGCAAATCCATCGCCTTCGACATGCGCTGAATGTGGTGATGACGGGCCATGATACATTGCACAGCTGTTTCTACATGCGGCCAGGTGACAATCAACTTGTACAAGGAGTCATGTCTGAACCTAGACATCTCTTTGTACAATTGGAGAAAGGGAACGCAACTGATGCCCTCCGAGAATTTAACAGGCTCAAGGCAAAGAAATGGGATTTGGAGAAGGGCCAGATATTGGGGATGACTGTGATTCCGCGTGGTCAGCAGGAACACACCATCATTTTGGGATATCACCACATCATCATGGACGCTTTCAGTCTCTCCATTTTCTTCCGGGATCTACAAACAGCATATCGGACTGGTACATTACAACGGAGGTCTATCGACTACATGGACTTGGTGGCCCAAGAACTAATGCTTTCGGAGGACCAATTTGAGGACCTCGACACTACAGCAAAACTTCAGTTCTGGAAGAACGAATTCACCGAACCAGTTGATATCCTCCCACTCATGCCAATGGCTCGACTTGCCAAACGTCCAGCAAGTCTAGGTCATTTTACATCCTACAAATCTACGCGCGTAGAACAGACTCAATGGTCTGCCATTGTTAAGACCTGCCGTGAATTAGGCGTGACTCCATTTCACTTCACACTTGCGACGTTTCAGGTTCTACTCGCGCGATACGCGAATATCGAAGACACCTGCATCGGTGTCGCAGATGCCAACCGTCTCAACGAGCGCTACACTGATATAATCGGATTTTTCATGAACATATTGCCGATCCGGTGCAAGCTCTCGAAGAGAACCAAATTCGCAGATCTCGCCCGTACTGCTTCCAAAAAAGTGCTGACAGGACTCGTCAATTCAGAAGTATCGCTCGACACGATTCTAGAGCTCTCGAATGCACCCAGGTCCCCGAGCTACACGCCGCTCTTCCAAGCTGCCATCAATTACCGGATGGGTGCAATCAGCGACATATCGCTGGGCGACTGTGAGCTGACCATGGTCGACGGCCAGGACGCCGAAAATCCGTTCGACATTAGTCTGGGTGTGTTGGAATCCAAAAATGGATCCGCTCTAATCGAGGTCATTTGCAATAGTGATCTGTATGACTCAGACGGCTGTGGAATCCTCTTGGATTCTTTCTTGCGCCTACTTCACGACTTTGCAGCTCATCCTGAAATGCTTGCCAACGATGGTCAACTCCATGACCCAGCTGCATGGCAGAAAGCGCTGATATTAGGCCGAGGTCCCCGCATTGATTACAGTGCTACATGGCCTGCTACTTTGTCTGAGCGATTCGTCACCATTGCAACGTCCCACGGAGAAAGCTTGGCCATTACTTGTGGAGGAAATGATATAATTTACAGTGAGCTACAGACACAGGTTCTCTCCATTGCTCAAACCCTCCTTGAAGCCGGTTGTGGTGATGGCTCATGTGTAGGCGTGCTATGTGAGCCTTCGCCCGACTTCATCGCAGCTATGTTGGCCATTCTGCATATTGGAGGGATCTACTGCCCACTGGATGTGAGCCTTCCTCACGAGCGGCACCGAGCTATACTTCGGTCGTCTCGCTTCATTGCTCTCATCCACCACTCTGCCACTTCTGATCGTGCTCTGGCTTTGATCTCATCAATGGCCAGCGAGGATCACCGAATGAATGTCATTGCATTGGATGGCGAGGCTCGACGAGAAGCATCTGATGTTCCCATCCAAACCCCGACAGACTCCGCTTCTGTACTACTTTTCACGAGTGGCTCGACTGGAAACCCGAAGGGCATTTTCTTGACCCAGAGCAACTTCATCAATCATATCTCTCTCAAGACCCAAGTACTCGGGCTGCAGAGCGAGACCACCCTGCAACAGAGCTCTATGGGATTTGATATGTCCATCATCCAGATCCTTAGTGCTCTGTTGAATGGTGGTCGAGTGCTCATTGTGCCGTCTGAATCCCGAAGAGACCCGGTCGAAATTGCTCGTTTGGTGTCGCAGGGAGCTGTCACCCTGACCATTGCGACTCCATCGGAATATAAGATGTGGCTTCGGTATGGTAGTGACGAGCATCTCAGAAACAAGGCAACGGCTTGGCGTCACGCCTGCCTTGGTGGTGAGCCCGTCACTGAACAGCTTTGTCGCGACTTTGCGCTGCTCGACCTCCCGCACCTTAGACTAACAAATTGTTATGGTCCGACCGAGATCACAGCTGCAGCCACCTTCCAATCGATGCATATCAGCATGACCGGTGAGAAAGATCATCGATCAATGATGAATGTTGGTAAGGCGTTGCCAAACTACTCAGTTCATATCATTGACAATAAGGGTCATTTCCTGCCCATCGGTATGCAAGGCGAGATCTGCATTGGCGGCGCTGGTGTCGCTCTGGGATATTGCGGTCTCCCAGAGCAGACGGCAGCGAAATTTCTCGTGGATCCGACGACATCTACAGAGTGGCCCTTCAAGCGCTTGTACCGCACAGGAGACCAAGGACGTCTGCTCAAAGACGGATCTTTGCTCTTCATGGGCCGCCTGGACGGCAACACTCAGATCAAGTTGAATGGCGTCCGCATTGAGTTGGAGGAGGTCGAAGGCGCAATCTTAGCTGGCTCTGACGGCAAACTGTCGACAGTAGTTGCAGCGGCGCACAAAGACCGTCTGCTTGCGTACGCGACATTAACAACTGGAATATCTTTGACAGAGACAGAAACAAAGCAGCTACTGATCTACGCATCTCTTCCCTTACCGACCACCATGCAACCCTCCAAGCTGATCATCATGGACACACTGCCGCTTACGTCCGCTGGGAAGATCAATCGGGAGGCAATTCAGCATCTCGCCACGTCGGGTCAACCGAACCGACCTAGTTCCAGCAATGGAACAATAAACAAACTGACATTGCGTCAGGGAGAACTCCGGCTACTCTGGGAAAAGGTTCTCGGTGGCCCAGATCGATCAATCGGTCCCGAAAGCGATTTCTTCCATGTTGGGGGAAACTCAATGGCCCTCATGCGCTTGCAAGGAGCCATAAGAGAGTCGATGAACGTTGCAGTCTCTACCAGAGATCTCTACCAGGCAAGCACGCTTGCTGAGATGACTGCTCGAATCCAGGTCCAGCAGGAGCAAAGCCAAGTCGACCAGCCACAGGATGAGATTTCATGGGACGCCGAGACAGAAATTCCAGCTATTGTTCGGGACGCTCTAAGGCAAGTTTCGACCCGTCGTAATGATGTTAAAAGTCCCAAGAAACATAAGATTGAGATTCTCCTCACGGGCGCCACATCTTTTCTTGGTGGAGCCATTCTAAGAGCTCTGGCTGAGCTCACAGGATCGAGGATAAGAAAGGTGCACTGCATTGCTGTGCTCCATGATGACAAGAAATTGATCCCAGCCTCCCAATCGGTCGCATACTATAATGGAAGCCTGATGTCACGCCGTCTGGGCCTTACAGTCCCCGAATATGAACATCTACAATCGAACGTGGATTTGATAATTCATGCGGGCTCAAATGGTCACTGTCTAAACAACTTTCATTCCCTTCGGACGGCCAATCTGAACTCCACGCACGAGCTGATCGCCATGGCTCTACCTCGATCCACTCCTCTGCTCTACCTCTCCTCCAATCGTGTCACCCTTCTCTCCGGTAGCACTGCCTACCCTCCGGCATCTATTTCGCGTTCTCCACCTCCAAAAGACGGAAGTGAAGGCTACACGGCATCCAAATGGGCCAGCGAAGTGTTCCTAGAGAACCTTAAAGCCGACAAATCATGTCCACAACTCCCAATCCAAATCAGTAGACCCTGCGTGGTCGTCGGCGCGGAAGCCCCTAACTCAGACGCCCTAAACGCCATCCTCCGTTACTCGCGCCTGATGCAGACAGTCCCCGTCTTCGACCGAGTTGAGGGATACCTTGATTTCAAAGACGTGCAAGAGGTCGCGCAGGAGGTAGCGAGCGACGCTCTGGCTCTGCTTGACTTGTCGACAGATTCGTCGGCGATTCGATTCCGTCATCACTCCGGCGGCGTCCGCACTTCTCTGGGAGAGTTTCGCCAGCGAATGGAACAGATCTATGAAGTTCCTTTTGATGAATGCGCACTCCAGGACTGGATCGATCGGGCTTTGCAGGCCGGTATTGATCCCCTGATCACGGCCTACTTAGAGGGAATGGTGGAACGGGGCGAGGTTTTGCGTTTTCCATTCATGGGCGAGGAGGTTTCACAAGGGGAGGTCTCAACTGGGAACGGGAATGAAGCATAGAGTGATTGCATCTTACTTTCCTTAGTAGTGATGAGTCTAGTTATCTAGGTAAATATTGCCTCAAAAGGCTGTTCTTATCAATTCTACAGATTTCTTTCGTTTGACCTATGTAGATCAATGTCATTCCGTCCACACGATTAGGACCTATTGTACCGCTCTACTGCTATAGAAAGCAAGTGCATCCATAGCCCTCGATTTGAAATGTCGATCGAACGATATCGGCGAGCGTTGCCTCCCAGAAGCTTTCAAGACGAATATGCTAGCAAACTTATCGCATCGGTATAACTAACCGGATCAATTTCAAGCTTTTCCAAGTGTACAAGGCCATACCAGACTAGTCTTGCCATATGCTAAAGCTTAGGAAACAGAAATACTTTACGATAAGCCTATATCACTTGGGGCATATCACCCCAGGCAGCACAAAAGCAAATTCAAGGCAATAAGATAAATCGAGAAAGCAACCGCGATAATAAATTTGAAATCGTGTTCTACACAACTCATAGACGAACGAGGACGACACACAACAATAATCCACATCAAGGCTGCTGCTACTGCTGCTGCCAACGCCTGGTGACAACAACCCAGCAAAGCCTTCAGATTTTGATCAACCGTACATCAGCAGCATCCCGATTCTGAAATCCTAGCTGCTTCTCGCCGACAGCCAGACTCTCCAACCGAAAACGCTCGACAACAGCCACGGTCGTCAACTTGAAAATCAGATCTGCGAGATGTTTGCCCAAGCAGCGACCCGAAGCCGCGCTCGTGCCATAGCGCATAAAGCCGCATCGCAACGCTTGAGGGGCCACTTCCAGGAACCGATCCGGGCGATATTGTGCGCCATCGTCTCCCCAGGTCACGGCTTCTTCGTTGAGGCGTCGATTGTCGATGATGACGGTTGTGTTGGCCGGGACGTGGTATCCGCCGATCTGTTTGGCTTCGCCTGTGGTTTCGGGCATGGAGAACCCTATTATCTGGTCGTTAGCAAGGTCATTGACGTACTGCCAATGGATTTGAGGGATCTTGCGCCGACTTACAAAACGCCGGGCTCAGTCGCATGCTTTCCATGGTGACCCGGTGCAGGAGGGTGCCGCTGCTGGTCAGGTACTTGGAGAAACCTCCCTCGTCTTGTGACTTCCATTTACTGATCTCAGATCGAAGTTCAGTCTGGATTGACGGGTTCGCGGCGAGGTTTGTCATGGTCGTGCTCAGGACGGAGGCGCTGACATCGACGTTGGCAAATAGCACCTCGCCCAGTGTTGACAGGAACTGGGAGGCTCATTGTGTCAGTGATTTAATCTAACAGAGTGAAGTGGCCTGACGTGTGAAGTGAGAACGGCACTTACATCTTCCTCCGTCATATCCTTCGACGGATCGAAGCCGCGAGCGATTTCTTCAACCGGGCATTCCCACTTGCCCTATGAACTCGCGTCAGTCCGAATAAACACCAATAATAGAAGATGGAAATATGTACACCCCGAGCGTTGTGAATGACAGCTCGATTGAGACCCCGCCACTCCGACAGGAACTTGTCCACAGATTTGCGGACTGATGTCGGAAATAAGGTCCAATATCTTGATTCATGGCTCTTACAGATCAGAATTTCATGGACAGCTTGATCGTGCAAGTGGCTGAGCTCCAGCAACTGCCAATAGAGCTGTTATGCAGGTCAGTAATCTTGAACATAGCCACGAGAAAATGTTGGGGTCAGACGCAACTCGATCATCAAAAGCGTCTCGATATAGATGGTGCGCGACGAGCCGGAAAACCAGGAACTTGAATGCTGATCTAGCATTGAGATCGGTGGATGATGAGGTGGACAGCTCTCCGACCCAGAGTACAGTCTCTCGTTGAAAAATTCCAAGGCGGCGTACTGCTTCGTGAAACTTGAACGGGGGATCGAAATGCAGGCGGATCTTTCGCCACTCATCGCCGTATCGAAGTCCTACGGCTGTCCCCATAAATCTGATTTCCTGTCAACGACGATGTCCAATGCACAAGATCGAGCTGTCAGAGACCACTCACCGGCCGAACAAGCCGCCAAAATTGAAGTTGAGCGGTTTTCCATGAACTGTTGCTCCACATCGATCGTCAGGTATCCATACTCCTCATAATGGCGCAACATGGTCCAAACGCACCTTTGTAGTCGCTGCGGTAAAAGTCGTGAACGTGTGCTGGTTGACTAATGACCAGTTCCTGATATTTTCCACAGGTGATGAGGTACGGTTCGGCTGCTAAGGCTCGACCCTGCTGCGAGATGTGTGCACTATAGTCCAATAGCTGGCATCAACGTTTCAAAATCATCGATTATGTTCGAACCAAATCGATTCTAACCTTTGAAGCAGTTTGAGACGAAGATCAGTGATCTTGAGCTCTTTGATGAGTTTGGCCTGGTCGTTACAGAAGGCGTACCTCCGCTGAAGACCACGTACACTGATGCTCAGGACAACAAGCACAACACCGACGACTCCTAGGCCAAATACCAATGGCTGTGAAAGCAGTCTATCCAAGACTATGTTGCCGAAAATGGCGTCCATGATTGTATTGACGAATGTTGACAGTAAAAGTAAAAACCCGCCAGTTGTGATCGGATTTAGACATTGGGGGGGGAAGGCTCTGGATGCGAAGACGACCGACTGAGCGACGATATAAATTAATCAGACGTACACCATTCGTCGGATATTCTCATCGGAGAAGCAGAAAAATCACTTACAATCCGCGAGATGTGACAGTGTTAGATCTGGTCCGACGGTGTGTGTCCGACGACTCTGTCGATCAGCTCGGAGCAGAATTGCAGATCGGACATAAGCTATTCGGCCCGACACCCGCCTCGGAGCAAGACAATAGGTATTCAAGGAGATCCGTGGCATCTTGCGACAAGCATGTCGTTATAATAGCGAAAACGACAAGTCTACGTTTAAAATATTCTGTTGCTTGCGACCAACAGATTTTTTCCGACAAACGAGCAAACGCAGCACCATGGAAGAAATCCGAACAATCGAGATCCTGCCCAAGGGCACTATTCTCATATCGGGAGGCGGGCCTGTAGGCCTCGTTCTGGCTTTGGTGTTGGCTCACCATGGCCAGCGTAGTGTTCTGATCGAGCAGAACATTGAAGCCACAAGGTACGGTACATCTTTCAAGCTTTGAAAGGGCCTGGCATTTCTCTTGCAGAGTGCTAACCACATTCAACAGGTACCCCAAGATGCATTTGGTCATTGCTAGAACGATGGAGATTTTCCGTCAACTAGGCATTGCAGATGAGCTACGATCCAAAGGTTCTAAACCCGATTTGCAATACATTGAAGATTTCATTCGCTAATGCACGTTTGTGTAGGTGTGGCAGAAGATGAGCCTTTCACAGTCCGTTTCTCAAGTGGCTTTGGTTCAGCTGGGTCTTTGTCCACCTGGGATCTGCCCAGCGTTGAGGCGTTCAGGCAAAATATCTCGTTGAATAACGACGGTACGATGCCTCGTGAGCCTTGGGCACGTATTCCAAGCAATATCATGGAGCCATGGCTTCGAGAGAAATGCGATGCGAACCCACTGATCGATACTCGCTATGGGTGGGCCGTGGAAGGCCTAGTGGAGTACGAGGATACAGTCGAGGTTCATGTCCATGACCGAGCATCGAATATTCGCAAGACGATTCGCTCCCCATACGTTGTCGGATGTGATGGCGCATGGAGTGCGGTGCGGAAAGGTTTGGGCGCGGAGCTAGAAGGCGGGCCTATGTGAGTTCTGCTATGTATTCCGGTGGCCCATGTGCTCAAAGAGACAATAAGACTCCTTGAAAGCTAACTCCAACAACGATAGGCATCGAGCCGTGGCCTTGACCCATTTCAAGTCAAAGGATCTCGAGCGACTCCATCGCCAGGGCCGATTTTGGCATACCTTTTTTCCCACGGACCCTACAACCAATAACGGCTCTGTCGGCGGCGCCATCATCGCGCAAGACGGAAAGGAGACCTGGACAGTCCACGATTATTTAGGCTCTGACTACAATGCAGACGATGTGACCGCCGAGAAGACAGTCGCCCGGGTCCTTGGCGGTATGGGCTCACCCTACCCGATTTCTATTGATGAAGTCACTGCAACCTCCATCTTCACGCCGACAGTAGCTCTCGCCGAAACCTGGAGCGGGAAACATCAGCGCGTCTTCCTTGCCGGAGATGCTTGTCATCAGACAATTCCTTCGGGCGGCTACGGAATGAATATGGGCCTTGCTGATGCTTGGGATCTTGGCTGGAAGCTCGCAGCCACTGTTCAAGGCTGGGGTGGCACTCACTTGATGAAGACATACGAACAGGAACGTCGTCCTGTGGCAGCGCTGATGCAACACTGGAGCAAAATCCACATGATGAAACTCATGGGGCTTTCAACAGCTGTGAAATTGGATCCGGTCGTCATCGAATCCATGGATGAGCGCGGCATAGCCCTGCGTGAGGAAATCGATCAGTACATTCAGCAAAACGATGACCATAACCAGAGCTTCGGCGTTGAAATGGGTCACCGCTACGAGTCGAGTCTGGCAGTACTGAACGAGCAGGTGGATGTTGAAAAGGCAGCACCACAGTTTGACTCACGCAACTACATCCCAACTACCTTTCCTGGTTCGCGGGTACCGCACGTGGCTTTGTCGGACGGCAGCGCCATTTCCGATGGATTCGGGAAAGGCTTCACAATGGTCGCGTTTCTGCAGAAAGAAGCAGTAGCAGCCGGAGACCAATTTCAGGTGCCCATCGCACTGGCCAGTTTTGAAGAAGCAGCACGCCAGCACAGTATTCCTTTAAAGAGCCTTTGTTTGATGAATGAGACTCATGCGTTCCGAATTTGGGATGCTTGTCTTGTCCTCGTGCGGCCTGATGGATTTTCAGCGTGGCGCTCAGATAGTCTGGACAAGGTGCACAATGCATCACAAGTGTTGCTTCAAGCAGCAGGTCATACCTCACCTTTGTAAGCAAACCCTTTCGAGACAGAGACGATCGAACATAGAACAGAATGGAAAGAATTAACCTCAATTAATCACGATCTTCATTTCGCAACGTAAATCGTCCTGTGAACTTGCTCTATCAAATAGTTGGAACCAAAAAGGCCGAAAAGTCCAGGTAGTTGGAGTCCTGACTTCAGTCAGTAGTGCTATGTAAGAGGCGCATATTTGGTAATTTGTACTCACCATTGCACCAAAATCCAGGCCGTCAAGAAGTCCATTATCGATCACGTCTTGCGACACTTCTCGGGGAGTGTTGGCGGCCCTGTAGGACTGTAGTACATCGTAACACTCCTTCAGGCTGTCTTTTGCAGTGTTCAGCACAGCAGACAAAATGGGTTGGCCGCGTTCCATGGCGTATATCTGGGAAAGAATGCCAGCAAGAAAGATGTAGCGTTTCAACGTAGGATGGCCCAACTTTACGATCTGCAGTAGTTGTTCGTTGATGTGTTCCAAAAGTCGAATGATGGGCGCTCGCTGGCCGCGCGCCAGTTCAGCGAGAGGATCAAGGACCAATGTGTGGTTGAGACCAATCGAAGCAGATGACGGACCGGAACCCGTTTCCTCCAGCTGAGACACAACCTCCAAGCCCAAGACTGAAATTATGTCCAGGCTCAAAGGTCCGCGAAATGACCCTGTGCTCATCACCATCAACTTGGACAGATCGTCAAGAGAGTCTGCAGGTAGCCGAAGTCGCTCGGCATAAGTGGCGATAATCATTGCAGACTCCTGACAAACCCTCCGGGAAAAATAGAAGCGGGGATCCTTTTGCGCTTGTAGCATGAAAGGCCGATGCAGAACCAGAATATACCGACGAATCTGCATATCAAGGAAAGCGTGATGCATGCCTAGGAATTGCGACCAATGCGACCGACAATAGCTTGCAAGAGTACGGCAAACTGTCTGAAGTTTCGTAGCTAGCTCAATGGCCATTTCGTATGAGTGCTCTAATCGCTCGTTTTGGACCACCCTGACAACTTCAAGTCGTAACGGCAGGGACTGACGCATGAGAATTTGTATCGACGATTCCGTATAGCTGGTCAACGGTTGTGGAGATGGAGACTGTTTGCTGGCTGAATCTAAATCAGAATCGCTGACATTAAGAGGCATATGATCGTCAAAGTCGTTTGAAGAAAGAAGCAAAGGGATGGAACAGTCCATGGAACCATGGATTACGAGCTCTAGGACTGTTGTCCAAAGCCTCCTTCGTATCTCGGCTTGAAAAGGAGACAGAGAAAACAGTTGTGGATCTCGGTGCAGGCCCATAGCCATAGCCACCCGAAGTAGACCACTTTCCGACAGCCACGGTGAACGGCCGACTAATGTTATCTGCCGCGAAACCAATAGAAGACAGAAAATTTGAATTCCATCAAGATTGTTGGTAGTTTTCTCTGACGGTCCAACCATCCAGTATTGAGCAGCTTGTATCCAAGTACACCGCGCGCGCTGTAGAACTTTGTCGTCGTCGTTGCTGAAGACGCTTCCAATGGCCAACACCAAACCCAACTTGATTGCAAAGTTTGTAACTACAGGCTGCGGCTGGCTGAAGTATTGTTCGTATTCTGCCCAGAATGTGGGAATGTGAAAACAACGATAGATCAACTCGAAAGTCCGCATGTAGTGATTCACTAGTCGGTCACAGATGGAACGAGCCGGCATTGTACTCAGAAGTTGAGGAACGGGGTCATCCATCTGCGGTGCCTGCTCATTTTTCATCGTGAGTCGCAAGTTGCGTATCTCATTCACCGAATCGGCCAGCTCGGCCTTAGTATCCACGAAGGTCAATTCAACGTCACTGTCTCCAAAATGGCTGACTCTGAACTATTGACACGTCAGCCAATGTTCAATCAGTCAAGGTGTTCATTAGAAAGGAGCTTCAACGATACCTTCTCAGCAGTGTGCAGCCAGTGGCTTGAAGGAAACAGTTTTACCTTCTTCTGGTTGTGACGAAGTCGAGGGATGACAGATGGAATTGTTAGAGACTTATCGCTCGTGACAGCTGAAGGCGCAGGACGAGCTTGGGAGAGCTCAGCAAGCCGCTGCTCGACGTGTTGGAGGCGATCAGACAATGCCAGCAGCGTGAGATGATTGTTGCTGCTGCTGCTGCTGCTGAGGCTGTGCTGCGGGGGATCGACTTCTGGTACAACCGAGTGCTCAAGCTGCTGTACACGTCGCTCTACGCTCCGAATTCGCTCCGATTCATTCGTTGTTCGTTGCCTCTTCGCAGGGTGATCGATGTTGTTGTTTGGGGCAATGCTGAGCGAGCGAGGAACTTGTTGTTGGACAGTATTGCCCTCGCTTCCACGGTCTTCCAGGGCGAGACTAGTTTGCTGCTGATCTCCTTGATATATGCACGTCACCGAGTTTCTGGAGACTTGACAGGCTGAACATGGCGATTTGAGATCGCAACGTACTTTTCGGCGGCGGCACGGGTCGCAGGATTGCGCAGGTCGGCGGCTCCGACGAGCGGGTGAAGATGCTGACCGGGTACTGCCAAAGCTCTGGTCCTCAGCCATCTTGACGACAGTCCAAATTGCGGGTATTGAATGGGCGGTCAACGGACATCAATGATGTTGGAAAGGTCGGAGGGAAAGCTCGGGGTCGGCAAGCTGCTGAAGTGAGGTGCTGTTCCATCTTGCTCTCGGACTCGGGCCCGGGTCCGGACTCGGGCCCGAGTCCGGGCTCGGGGCTCGGACATAAAGGCCCACTCTAAACGTTCGCCACCCACCGACCAGTTCAACCTCCTCAATACAGGTATTTTCATACAGCCCTTATTGGTGTCAACAGCTAGGCTACGAATCCCTTGCCGGGATTTGATGACACAATATCGTCGCTTTCGATCGTCGAACATAGCCTTCGCTCCTAGGCGTCAATGCATCGTCTCCGTTCGATTTCCAAGTTGTGCTGGTCCGTTGCAGGAATTTAGAAACGAGTGAAACGCGGATATATGAACAATAAAGAGTTGCAAGGCATGGATCAGTTTGGCATCTAACAGTCAAGCTAATGTTCTAAAGTTTCAGCTAACGTAATTCTCATGTCGACTGTCGTTCATCGATACTAATTTCCTTCGCGTGCTTTGTGGAGGGCAACTAAAACACCAGTCTTGTTACTTGGTCCAATCCGCATAATAGCATGATATGGATTCGCATCTCTGGAATCGATTCGCTCGTAGCGCATTACCAAACGAGCCAACATGTATGCAGCCTCCGTCATGACCATCATCTGTGCTGGGCACCTTCTAGGACCACCGCTGAAAGGCACGAACTCCCAGAAGGGCTTCAGCTCAAGGAAGCGCTCAGGACGAAAATCGTCTGCGTCTTCACCCCAGTATTCCCGATTGCGCTGCTGTACTGTCTTGGTGACTTGGACCATGTCACCTTTGCGGACGAAGATGGGGTACTGGCCGTCTTTGCCTCCGCCACGTGGGAGGGTCGTGTCGTTCATGCAGATACGGACTTGGGTGACGTTGTTTGGGTTTAGTCGCAGAGTCTCATCAAGACAAGCATTGAGAAACTTCAAGCCTCTGAGAGTGGAGAAGCTGAGTTGACCAACCGCTTCGTCCTCACCCCCTTGAACTGATGTCAGTACCTCCTCACGACATCTTGCCCACGCATCAGGGTGACGAGCCAAGTGCCAGAGGGCATTACTGATGAAGATCGAAGTTGTGTCGTTGTTCGGGACCAGCAGCAGGGCCAATTGAGATCGCAGGTCTTCGTAGTCGGAGTCGTGTGATGCCATGTACCATAGAAGGTCTTCCCGCTCAGGGCCTACTTTCTCTCCAGCAGCGATGCGTGCCTTGCGGGTTTCGATTTCTTTGTAAGTCGCTGTGATATGTGTGTCGACAAAGGCATGAACCTCGTATACTGCCTTGAGCCACCAGTCCCAGTTGAACCACTTGATCATGCGAACGACCTGCATACGCTGGCGACTGCCACGAAGAACATCCAGCATGGCCCATGTGATTTTGGCCTTGGCTGGATGATTGAGGGCCCCCATAGGCTCGCCAAGGATGAAATCAGTGGTCAAATCCAGGAACTATGTTCGTATGAGCATTGTAATGAATCGTTCAAATTGCTTTTTTTGCAAGCGCGACTTACCCATCGCTGGAGCAGGGGCTGGATGTTGAATGTCTCTCCATCCGGCGGCAGTAGAGACAATAACGAGTCCACATACGGCCTGATCCGATCAGTGTTCGTATAAACATCGCGATTGAAGAACGGCTTGATGAGGAAACGGCTGAACACCCAGTCGTCCCCGTCAACGGTGTTGACACCTTTGTCTGCGAACGGGTGGAAAGCTTTCGTACTGCGTCGGAGAGGACTGATGCCAAAATCCTTCCAGTTGATCGCAGTCATAGCCTTAAGGTTCTCCGTCTCGGTGGTGTAAATTTGGCGTTTTCCGAGAAAACGGATCTTGAATGTGCTCGGCTGGCCTTCATGCATAGCTGCCAGCCATGGGATAAAAGTGTCTCCACGGAGGGCCTTCATTTGGCTCAAGGCGAGATCGAGGCCGAAAATGCGATCCCATTGAGGATAGGATGGGATAACGCCGCAGCCATGGGCTTTGCGTCCTTGGTATTCTTTGAATCGCCCCCATAGTATATTGAGGAATATGGCCAGTAACCCAGAGGCGACGGCCAGAGACCAAAGGTTGTCGACGATTATCATCGTGTGGGCAGGTTTGTTAATGATAAAAACTGTCGTCAGCAACTTTTGAGGAATGAATTCCACATCTTTGATGCGATGAACTGAGACGCATTTAAAGCATAGAGGCGCAAAAGACCTCGTTAGAAGACTCGGAGGTCTCTTTCGATGAAGTGAGTGCAGCTCCGTGAGGTACTCATGGTCAAATATTATCCCCGATACTCCACTCTCGAATCTCGGACTTAAATTCGGGACCTTAACGCAACCATAGCTGAATGTAATATCTATCGGGTTGCTCGGATAAATAACTGTATCTATGTAGTATTTATGATATACTAACAATAAGTAAATCATAAATACTAACAATAAGTAAGTTACTTATTATTAGTATATTATATCTATCCATGGATATTAATTCTGATTGTAGTATTACCTATATAGGTATTGTAGATATCTATATATTCTACTTGGTACGATTAGCGTCTTATATATTTACTGTCTTATTCTTACTAATAACTAGAGAGAATGAGCTAGAACAAATTATAAGGTGTCTTTAAGTATTTAACATATATAGATATGATCTATGAATTGTTTTGACAAGCACGTATCGAAGAGGTAATGATCTTAATGGTCATGAAATCAATTTCCGAACACTCTAAATCTATATATATCGTCTGTTCGTCTACAGAGATTGATCCAAATGTAAGACTAAAATCTCTGTATTTACACAGAAGGGATTCTGCCATGCCGCCGCAAGATCGTGTTCATGTCACGCGTGTGCCGATTTATGTTTCTCTGCCTCCACGCCAGTCTCCTCTTCTTCACCAGATGTTGTAATTGCAGCAGGCTGCTGCGCTCAGTGCCCCCCTTCCCAGAGCAACAATTGCCAGACGAGCCTGGCGCTTACAACTTGATGCCACATGGTGCTCCTTCAAATACATAAATTTGTTTTTAGGCTCTCAAAAGTGTCTGAAAGCTTCATTCTGTTTCTCATTCCAATATGGCTGAACCGATCGGGCTCGCCTCTGGAGTCCTTGCGTTAGCGACGTTTGCTTTTCAGTGTAGCATCTCACTTTATGAAACAGTGGACGGCTTCCGTTCGCATCCAAAAAGTGTGCGCGACCTTCTCGCCGAGCTGGAAGCCCTGAGTACCGTGCTGGCCCCCCTCGTTGACCTGGTCAAATCGAACTCTAGTGTCGATCTCTCGTGCCTTGAGTTGCCTCCATTGCGATGCGGTAATGTTTGCCAGGAGTTCCAGCAAGAGGTTCTCAAATGTGCATCGCAATCAAATAGTAGCGGCACAAGCTTCCGTGACTGGGCTAGGTTGAGGTATATAGGTAATAACATTGACGATTTCCGCGACTTGCTAGGGGGATATAAAGCCACAGTCAATATTGCCTCAACCGATGCAAACCTATAAGTCACCTTCAGCCACGACGGGGTTGTTTGCCCATTTGTGAACCACCACTTGCGGTGGTAGCTAATTTATACTAGGCGCCTATCTACAACTGCTGTTGAAAATATCGGGGACTATGAGAGTCATTCAAGATGTGAAAGAGGACCTAGGAGCTCGACTTGAGAGTATTGATATGAAGCTGGAAGAGCTTTCTGAGAAGGGCGTGACTCGGTCCGGACCTGATGCGGCTGAACTACAGTCGTTGACAGAGGATGATCTCGGTCTGAGGAATTCCAACGACCATTTATACCTGCCTACTGCCCCCTGCCTCTTCTGGGCGTTTTGAGCAGGTTGGATTGACAAGATTCACGAGACAAAGCGCAGCCTGCCGATACAGGGATCCACCAACCCATCCACAACGGAAATCACTGAGTCACGCGCAAGGCCGACGGTGTATGCGGCATTTCTCCCATTGGATCAAAGCGTTTCATTCGAAAAAGTCCACGGTCTGTCTTGCTGCGCCTCGCTAGAAGAGGGCCATGGCGAAGGGATCGTCTCCAAAGGGCTGCTTAGCGTGAGGATCAGCGTCTAGTCGGGTGAGGCATCATGCGTAACTCCGGGGCCAAAAAAGAATACAAGGGAAAACTCACGCTTGACATATATTGTGAAGAGACGGCTAAAGACTCTTTGGGATGTGATGACTGCGGGCACTCTTAAAACAAAGAAACTGGCAGAGAACAAGGAACGGGCGAAGAGGAGGATTTGAAGGCGATTCGAATTCCAGTTTTGCCATATTGGTGGAACTGTGGTCTCTTTTATAGACGGGAGGCCGGAGGATGGAATTCTTCTTCTACCAAGAGTAGATAATCTCAACCAGATCCTGCAATCCAACCCATTGCAGTCGAGGACGCTAGACCATCCCAGTTACACAGTCCACAACAAGTCATGGTTCACTGGCAAAAATTCCCGCAGTTGCAGTCTCGCATTGACTACAAGATACAGTATCGACCAAGGTCCAGGGCGTGCGCGGCATTTTCGCTATTGGCCTATATGACCGAGCTGTGATTTCGAGTTTCACCGATTGGGTGGAGAGGGACCGGAGAGACCGACGATAACGACAACTAGGCGTTTAGCCAGATAACTAGGAGCCATTCTATAAAGCCGGGGCTATACAATGCAACCTTAGATGGGGCGGCGGGAGAGGGATATACAGTGTTAAGGGTATACTAGCACTTTGCAGATTTGAAGGGAGGCCCGCCGAATCAGAGATAGAAAGGCGCACTAGCAGAGGGAGACCTAGATATCTTCGTAGTATGGTACTCAGTCACTGCCCTAGGGAAGGAGTAGGATCATCGACACGAAAGGATAGGATGCTATATCATCCTAGTGGTTACAATTCTAGGAGATAGGCATTGCAAGCTGGATAATGGATTAAGCGGCATCTCCGGTAAAAATAAAAGGGGTAGTACGTCGGGCTGAAATTAGATATATAGTAGTCGGTGGGGGCTAGAGTAAAGAAAGGGGGCGGCGATGAGTGCAAAATAGAGAGGCAGAAAAATGAAAATGCGAGAGAAAGGGAGGAAGAGTAGCGAAGACGGGTCTTTTATGTCGGAGGGCATTGGAGGTTACGTGACGGCGTATTAGGACGCTAAACTCAAAGAGGCAAAACTAACCGCATATAGTAATTCACAGGTCCCGATATTACAAATTTGATCCGTCGCTTTGCGCCATACCACGCATAGGCTGGGCAACGATGGCTGCCAGAGTATGCTATCGCCCCACGGCTCCATACCAGCACAACCCTAAGATAGCACCCATCACAATCGCCACGGGTGGGGGGACTTTGAACCATGCACTCCCTGAATATGTCACCGCCGCAACAACCACCCACCATGGCTCCTTACCCAGACTCTGTCCGTTGCTTCTTTCAGAAGTCAGGTATCCAATCTCCCACAACCGGTACACAGCTGTAAAGACCAGCCCGACTGCAGTAGCATTCACTCCTCTGAGGAAGTCGACCACATACTTCTTCTTCCGCAACACGCGCCAGAAGCTTTGGATTGCAACGGCCAGCGTGATTCCCGGAAGGAAGATTCCCAGCCCGCTGAGGAACGCACCAAAGACGGTCGGGAATTGCGAGCGCTGTAGTGCCAGTGCCCCCAAGAAGACAGCGAAGTTGAAGTTGGGACCGGGGAAGGCTTGGATGATGGCGAGGCCGATCAGGAAGTCTCTACTAGATACCCAGCCGGGATCGACAACATAGGAGCGTAGGAGGGGAATAACAACAGGGCCTCCACCAAAGATGACAGTGCCAGCAAGGTACATATTGGCAAAGAGGTCGAGGACCAGTGGGGGTGCGGCGAGCTGGCCTCTGGCAACAAGAATCGCGATGAATGAAGCTAACCATATTAGTTTTGACCCTCAGGTATTTGTTAGGATGGGGTGCATACCAAAAAAGAGGCACATAATCAAAACTCCGACCCGAACCCGAATAATGTGATGCTGCAAAGCAGCTTCAACGGACGGCGTTGGGCTTGTAGTATCACCTGTGTTCTGTGGTAGTCCTTCGACTCTACGATCTGCCCTTCGCGATCGTGTCGTCTCACTCCTTTGCACTCTGTTCTCTGCTAGGGTTGTATCGTCCATGGCTATGGCGTTCCCATTTGCCTCGTCCGCTTGTTGGGGACGATGATGTCTGTTCTTCCACGCGAGTTTTGCTCTCAGAAATTGCTGATACATCCATCCATCCCAGATGGCCGTCGCAAAGCCACCGATAACCATCAGCACAGGGAAGTACCAGAGCGCATTGTAACAGAGGCCAGCACATGCGCCGAAGATCACAAGGATGCGGGATATTTTATCGCGAATAGCTTTTTCGGCCAACTGAACGGCCGCAAGTGCAACTATACCTACTGTAGAGGCGTTGAGGCCAGACAGTAAGGCGTAGGCAGGCTCGGGAAGAGTTTCACTCATGCTTTGCACCCCAAGTGAGAGGGCATACATGCCAATTGCGCCAGGAAGGCTGAAACCGTTAGTTGAAATCAACAGACAGCGGGCTCCGCTGAAAAAGGGTATGACTCACGCCCAAATCAAAAACACAAGCATGGCAGGAATGAATCCTGCATGTAATAGGGCTAGGCAGAAAACCATCTTCGTGCTACCGGGACCCGGAAGGCCCTGGCAGATAGCAAAGAGCTCCTGATACTATGAAATTTGTTAGGAGTCCTCTGGCATTGGACGCGCCATGAGAATAAGGGAGAATCGTACAGTCTGCTCATCTACCCATTTTTCCTTATCACCCTTTCCCTCCACGAACCTGCTATGTAGAATCTGGAAGTGTACTGGTGGTCCTCCGAAGGCTGTAAAGCCTAGATCCCATGTACGCAGAAAAACATCCAACAAGCGACTCGGCAGGGGTTTTACAGGTCCCTCATTTTCACTTGAAAGCCGGCTTGACCGTTTTTGATTCAGCCGGGCGAGAGAAGAGAGGGCCTGAGAAAAGGGGGCGAGCGGCATACTGTCCTTAACAGCTGCGTCGATAGACCGTTCAAGCACAAACAATAATATAGATGAGGAGGATGGTATCCTCTCAAACGTGAGCAGTGCTTCTACAAACTTTTGGTCGTCGTGACTTCTAGGTTAAATACCTAATGCGCGGGATCCGTGGGTGGAACGGACCTCGGGATGGAAGCCAAGATGTTTAGGTAAGCTCCGCCATCGCACTACAGTCAAAACAACCAATTAAAGAGACGACAATGAAGCACGTGGGGCACCACAATATGGAATTAGGGAACCCTATGGGGGCGGGGAATGTCACTGCCTTGGCGTTACAGGATCGAGGCAATGCCAAGTAATGGAAAGGGACTTCTTGGCATTCATTCGAGTTGGCGGGGTCCGAATCAAGTTAGAGCTTGACCCGGGAAACCCATATGTTACCTAGGTATAGGGGTATGATGCGTAATGATGCCAGTGGATTTTGCAGGACTTTAGATATTTGTATTGTTTACATCCCATTCCCGCTCTTGGCATGTCCCATGGGGTACAGTGGCCCCGGGGGCTTAGTTCAATTATCACGTACAACATACCTTGTGTCTAGCTAGGAGCGTAAGGTCCAAGATAACCCCTTTAGTCCCAAGGCGAGTTGCAAGAGGTTCGTGGTCGGTATCATTGTTACCACGAACCTTCTATTCCATCCATCTTTCGTCGGCAAGTGTCGAAGCCCCGTGACCCTGATTGTCATGCACTAGCTCGAAGATGCCCTTGACCAAGGATACTCAACGCCGAGACATCGCGAGCAGAGGCTCTTTCCACCGAGGCTTCAATAACCTCGATGAAGTCCGCCAGATCCTCATACCGGTCCTGTAGACCGTGGAAGATTTTTGACTCTGAAGGAGCTCGGCAGAGTGATGGCAGCTTCTGGGACCAAACTATGTTGCTATATTTCTTGTCAGGTTGACATTATTTGACATTATAATAGGTAGTCACCTGAATTCTCCACTTACCCTCTCAGTCCCATGTATATTCTAAGCCAATCCCGCCCCCGAAAAAAAGGTGTGGGTGGTTGGTCCTAGTATGAAGTGAGAAAGTCAAGCTTGACGGTGCCGGCAGGATCGACCGAGCACATTTTCAATCTTTTTAATTCTGACAGAAGCTCCCGAGGTCCGTCCCGTCAGACAAAATAAAGTTCATCTGATGCCAAAGTGGATCCCGGAGAATAAGCTCAGCCGGAAGCCGAACTCAAAACACCTACATCACATTGGCCAGCATAGGTTATCTCTAGTCAATTTCAATATGGCCGATCAGAGATTCCAGCGGACTGCGCAAGCAGTTGCAGAAGCTGTACAAACATTCGCCGTCGGAACATTCGACTTTGCAGAGAGCATCAAAAAGATATGGGGACAGCAGACCCAGCCGGATGCAGTGGAGACATCCGACTCCCTTCCCGTCGACGGCATGCAGGATGTACAAACGGTTATCAACTTCGAGATAGAACGCCCGTTTCTCAGGACAGTGATCACCCGGCAATCCACTCCCATAGTCATCCCTCGTCCGAGGCAATGGACGATGGGGAGTCAGATGTCATGCATGAAAGAATTGCGCCACCAGAGTCAGCACATCTACAGTTCTTTAATGTCATGGAAGCAGCAGCTGGGTCCATACAGCAATCTTTCAGGACCTGCTACGTGTGCTATAAGCGCTGGCGAGATGAAAGCCCGTTCCCACCTTGTCATTCTGTTGGATGGGAGGCATGCGAATATTGTATTATCAGGGAGACTCCCTGTGATATGGTAAGTTGTATTATAGGCCATAAAAGGTATATGACGCTAAGAAAGAGTAGATTCCAGCAGAAGAGATGGGGAAGATATTGCATCGCAAAATGCAGGCGGGTGTTTATCTCACAGTACAAAATGGGTTTGGCCCGGTAGAAAGACAGCGCTTTGCGGATACGTTCTACGAGGCAGCCGAGCGGCTTGGAATATCTTTACCTTTCCCAACTGCGGGCCCACTGCAGCAGCAAGTCGGTTCAAAGCGAGTCTACCAAGGTATTGATGAGCAACAACCTGTGGCCAAACGGCAGCGGACGCAGGATTTGCTACAAGAGCAAGATGTACATGGAGCGGCGCAAGACGGGGAGCCTTCGTCATCGTCGGTATCTTCGTCGTCATCGGAAGAAGAAGAAGAGGAAGTGGCGCAAATCAAAGTGCAACTGAATAGGCAAGAAAATTCGCCTATCAAAGTTTCGGACCAGGTTCCAGTTGTGCGTAAAATGACACAAGAAGACATGATACATCCAGAAGAAAATGATGGATCTTCGTCTTTCACGCAGAAACAGTCCTCGGAACAGCCATCATCAGAAGAGGATGGCGATGACTACTCCTCCGAAGAAGAGAAAGAAGGAGCGCCAAATCCAACAAAAGAAGTGTCACAAGCGGAACTGGAACACGACATGAAAGCGAAAGCAGCGATTCGACCACAGGACGAGAACAGTGAACCATCCTCGTCTTCGTCGGAAGACGAATCCTCAGAAGAAGGATCCTCAGAGGGAGAGTCAGATGAAGGAGCAGAGCCGAGACAGCAACAGACACCAAAGGAAGACCTGCCAAAGGGGCCTATATACAATTTGAACGAACCGATTCAGTTGTCAGACGATGACTCTTCCGACTCGTCATCAGAAGATGAATCCTCGGACGAAGAATCAGAGGCCGAATTTGAAGAGCAAATAGAGAAGCATCTGGCCACGCCAGAAGCATTTTTTTCAAAAGGAACGCGAAAAGATAATGGAAGCATTTCCTATCCTACTAGAGGAAGATAGTGATGCGTCCAGCTCGTCCTCATCTTCATCGGAAGACGAATCCTCCTCCGAAGAGTCAGATGACGAACAAAAGGAACCAAAACAGCAACCGACAACGAAAGAACAGTCACCAAGGAGACGCACATTCAATTCAACGGAACCCATTTAGCTGTCAAATGACGAGTCATCCGATTCGTCATCAGAAGATGAACCCTCGGAGGATGAACCGTCGGAAGAAGAGTCAGAGGACGAACCAGAGGGGCCAAAGAAACAGCCGGCAACAAAAGCAGAGCCCCAAGAAGACGCGAAGAAAGACCCGAAGAACCGATTGAGATAACTAGTGGTGAATCCTCCTCCTCATCGTCAGAAGACGAATCCTCGGAAGACTCGGAGATGGAGACATAGACCGAGACATCAACTTGCTCCTCTTGTGTCATTATACAGTTGCTCGTTGGGTGATTTCGGAAGATGAGAACAGCGCAAAGATGAAACAAGGGCACAACGGTCTATGCCAGCAACAATAATGTAATGTGGAGATATTTTGAAGGTTGCTGGCATCTATTTTGCTTGAATAGCTACACCTACAGGGCTATATCATCTGCCCTGTCCCCTTATGTTGCTTGTACTACTCTAATAATGAGATGTTGCTTCTAGGCCCACTGAATCGGTTTAATTGCATATTGTACTTTTTGACATTGGGTAGTAGTCGGCGTGATAATTAGTATCCGCCCTATGGAAGCCGTACAGATAAAAGAAGACAATTGGAACTTGTCACAGTGATACTATCGTCAAACCGTTCACTGATCAAACATGCGGCTAATTCTCTCCAGATCCTTGTTCAGTGCAATGCACCTATTCCTGATAGCAATCCCACTTTGCCATGCACTGCTCGCAGAACCCTCCATCCCAGAAGTTGACGTCGCCATAGTCGGCGGTGGCCTATCCGGACTCTCCGCCGCCAAAGAGCTCGCAGCAGCCAACAAATCCTTCGTCGTACTAGAAGCACGAGACCGAGTCGGTGGTCGCGTCCTGAATGCCAACCTCACCGGAAAGGACGTCCAAGAACTAGGCGGCGAATATATCGGACCAACGCAAAACCGCGTGCTGGCTCTCGCAGCCGAACTCGGTCTACCAACCTACAAAACATACACCAAGGGAAATTCAACCTTCTATCGAAACGGCACGGCACGCCATTATAAAGATAGCCTAGGCATTCCACCCGTGGGAGCAGACACCCTCGTTGAACTCGCAGTCTTCATGACCGACATCAATAATCTAGCGAGCACAGTCGACCTGGAAGAACCATGGAATACGCCGAATGCCACAGCGCTGGATTCAATGACTCTAGAGACATACGTCAATTCTAAACTATCCACCGCCGACTCCCGCATCCTCCTCGACATCGCAATCTCAGCCATTCTGTCAACCGAAATGAGAGAACCGTCTCTGCTGTATTCATTGTGGTGTATAGCCGCTGCCGGAGATGAAACGGGGCCTGGGACCATCAACCGTCTTATTGGAGTCGATGGCGGTGCACAGGACAGTCGAGTGAGTGGTGGAACACAGTTACTGGCAACATTGCTGGCCGAGAGACTCGGCTTGGGAAATATCTATCTAAACACACCCGTGCGCAAAGTCCAGCTCAAAGAATCCCGCTATCTAGTCTCGTCGGATGAAATCACCATCTCAGCCCGACATGTCGTCATCGCCATGTCCCCGTCTCTAGCAATCCGCATCATATTCGATCCCCCGCTACCTGCCGGACGGGACCAGTTAAACCAGCGCATGCCCGTGGGGGCACTTGGCAAAGCCATTGCGATCTACCCGAGCGCTTGGTGGCGGGATGAGGGGCTTAACGGGGAAGGCGTGAGTGATACCGGGGCGATCCGGGTGACGTACGACAACTCGCCGGCGGGTGGATCGTTCGGAGCGATTATGGGGTTCATTGAGGCGGATGAGATGCGGAAGCTGGATACTGCGAGTGAAGACGAGGTCAAGCGTCAGGTCAAGCAGAGTTTTGCTAATCTTTTTGGTCCGCGCGTGGACAATGCTACCGATGTCCTCATTCAGAGATGGGATCTTGAGGAGTTCTCCCGTGGTGGTCCTTGTGCTTTCATGCCGCCGGGGGTTTTGACGCAGTATGGGTCTTATTTACGTGCTCCGGTTGGGAGGATCCATTTTGCTGGGACGGAGACTTCGTTAAGGTGGATTGGGTATATGGATGGGGCTATTAGTTCGGGGGAAAGGGTTGCTGGGGAGATACTGGAGAATTGGTGAATGGGGGGGCTTTGATTAAGGGGCTTTTCCTGGTGGATATGAGGTTTTCGCAAAACTGCGAGAAAATTCGAATTTTATATTTCACTCTCTGGACTGCCACTGCTATTTTGAGACTCGACTGGCTTTATTCAAGAGCTAGCTACATTCCAATGTTAGTTTTAGTAAACCAATGTCATCTTTTAGCCACCTTTTTCGCCATATTTTAATATTTTAGCTGATGTCTAGGAGCCCCATCGAGGCCGAGTTTAGCATCCCCACTTTCACTTTAGCTCGGGCAATGAAGAGAACGAGTATTCTTCAAGGGGATTTAGATGCAGTAGCTCAAGGCTAAAGGAGAATAGAGCAAGAAGCTCAGTGCGGTTTTGCTCTGTTAGATCAAATCTATCTCGAGCATAAAGTTGCTGTCAAATGTGTCAGTCCGGATCGACTCTAGTATTCTGCATATATTGGCCCACTCTAAGAAATTCACTCTACTTACCGTATCCGGCAGCATGTTATTCTTTTCACTAATTTCCTTCTAAAAAAAAGACGTCTAACTTTTTCATCCCCTTCCTCTGATTGCCTGGTGAACGTCCCGGTTGGAGTCACGCTAATAGGGAGCAAGTAGAACTATATAAATTCGACAACCCCAACAACGACTATCGGCCCCTGAAGCTCAGTTGCCAAAAAGCCATGTCGAGAGGAAAACGTCGCCGCCGCCATTCAAAGGCCGTCCAGCCAACCCAGTCACCGGCACCCTCGTTGCTAACTCCAGTGACGGAGCCAGCCCGGCAGCGGAAGCGGAAGCGTAGTCACCACAAGGCCAAAAAGCGGCCACCATCGTCTTCGCAAGTGTACAGAAAAGATGGATTGAACTCAGAATCACCACAGGCAGGATCATCCAATCATCCGCCCACAGAACAGGAGCGAACAAACCCACGATCCGTTCATAGCTCTCAAGTCAAGGTTCAGGAGCAAAGATCACCACCCAAACGTTCAACGACACCATTGCAGCGTGCGCCTAAGGCCAAAAGAGGGTACGAATCTGATTCTGAATTCGAGTTCAAGTATATAAGCAAGCCCCAGGCGCAATTGAAGTCGCAAGTGGCTTTGCGATCACCTCCATCGTCGCCGCAAAAGGTAGTGGGCCTCAAAAAGACCACACCAGTTTCTGGCAATGAGCGCGGCAACGATGTCCGTGCGACATCGTCAAATGCAGGCTCAGAGTCTGAAAGGGAACCCGAACCAGCCTCACCATCGCCATCACTTCCCTCACTGCAGATGGCCCTAGTTGAAAACACCACGCCAGTCTCTAATCACGATCGCCAGCGCACGTCTCGTGGGGCATCTTTGTCAAACCCAACATCAGAATCACAGCAAGTGTTCACACCTGGACCGGAACGGGAATCATCCCGGTCATCAGGAGCATCACCGGAAAGAGCCGTGGGCCACGAAGAAGCTACACCAGCTTCCTATCCTGACTATGGGCATCGAACCCGTGAATCATCGGCATCAGACATTGGCAATGAGCCTGAAACTGCGTTTACAGCAGGACCGGGCCATGGTCCTGAATCGTCCTTGTCATCGTCCTCGCCATGCAATAAGAAAGCCCTAAAGAGGAAGAGGCCAAACGCCCACCATGCATCCCGGCGCAAAGCGGCGCCATTACCTGCACCTTCGTCACCGGACCGTCTGCCCGAAGCTGAATCTGAACCTACGTTGCCATCAATGGATAGCCTCACATATTCCGAGTCAACCTTACGGAACTTCAGGAGTGATCACTGGCGCAAAGCCTGCGAGCCAAAAGAACCACCATTGCCATCCCGATCGGACTTGTCGAAAGTGATAGGATCCTCGAGTCCATCGATATTCGTACCCATATCAGAATTCCAGCCACCGGAATCTGAAGATGACTCTCGATATGCGTCCCCAAGTCCGACTCAAATAACACCAGCGTCATCTCCACCCGTACCTCCAACTGTCTCACGCGTTCGGCCTCGAGTTCATTCTCGTCTTCTCTCACCTCAGCGCTGGTTATCGAGACTCGGACGGCCAATGCAAAAATCGTCATTAAGCGAGACCGTCTGGGCCTCGCGTCTCCGGCATAAGTGTAAGATGAAATTCACCAACGAACGTCTTGTAATAAACGCCAAGGCGTTTCCATGGGTGTATGCCGAACTTCCGCCTGCTGCTCACGACAATCCCGACTACGTACTGGAGACCTCCGATGACGATTCCGATTTCGAGCTTTCAGAAGACTTTGGTCCTCTGGAACCTAGACGGCGGAGATCAGGGTTGTCTGGAGACTCGCCAGAGACAGAGTTGACAGAGCGAGAGTCATCAGAGCCCGAGCAACCATCAGAGCCTGAGCAATCATCAGAGAGTGAGGCACATATAGATTTTGGGCCATTGCTCGACTGTATGCGCTCGTCAGATCCGCAGCCATTACCCGAGCTTGAAAGACCATCAGACGCAGAGAGATTATCGAATTTTGAGAGCGAACATCCGCGCCCGCCTACTTCAATCCGGGATGAGTTACCAGTATGGCAATCGAGGCAACTTAACAAGCGGATCGACGAAGCGATCGTGAGAGATAAGGAAGAGAATCCCAAGTTCTGGGGTGGTTCATGGATGAAAGAATATGAGAGAGGTGTACCAATAAAAGAACAGGTTGAGGCCGACTATAAGCAAGAGATGGCGAAGAAGAAAGAAGAAGAGGAAAGGAAGAAAAGGGAAAAGCAGGAGAGGGATAGGACTCTGAAGGAGAAAAGGGAGAAGAAGAGAAAAGAAATGGCAGAGCAAAAATTGCGGCAGGAGAGGGAGGAACAGAAGAGAATAGAAGAGGAGCAGGAGAGGGAGCAGGAGAGGCAACTGAAGGAGAGACAAAAGAGGGAGGATTTAAAGCGAAAGCTGCAAAAGTCGATAAACTCCCTATCTGACTTGGAGAAGATGCTGGAGGAGGAAAGGAGGACTCCGGGTGTCCAGATCCGGTCTGCACTTAGAGGAGGTCGGAGTAATGCCCAGCTGCAGAGGTATAAGAAAGACATACTAGATGGGGTCAAGGTGTTGGAGATGCTGGAAAAAGAAGGCTGAACTAGTATTTTGGGGGAAAAGATTGGCATCAGATGCCGATTAATCATATCTTGTATAATAACAATCAACATCATCGAACTAGGTAAGGGGAAAAGAACGATTTAGTATTGATAGATCTATTAGGACGAGTACAGGGGATATCATCAATACACCAGGGCAGTGTGAGACAGACTCCAAAACACCCCTCGATGCCAAGGTCGTCAGATATTGACACGCTAGACGTGCATTACACGAGATATGGACATGAACAACCACAAAAAGAGAGAGCAAAGTGTATTTCCGGATTAGTCCCATGCATCTCCCCAATCATCGGCCTCCTCGTCTTTGGGTTTAGTATCGATCTTCTTAGGTGCAACAACAGTCCGAGGCTTAGCGGAGCTTATCGTCGACCGTGTGGCAACGGCGTTGGTAGAAGCAGCCTTGGTGAGACCCTTCGGTAGGGGATTCTTAGCCTTGGTCTGAGACTTCGCGGCTAGCCAGCCGGCGAAATCAGGTTCGCCGCCATCATCGTAGGGTACCACAGGGGCTCTGGTGGATGAGGGAGCAGGAGATGTGGGTTTGGGGGTAGCTACAGCGGCAGTGAACGGGTCGTCGTCTTTTTCGTCGTCGCCCATAGCACCCCAGGCATCGAAGACGTCATCGCCCTCTTCTTCAGGTTCCTCGTCGTGGACGACCGGGGCCGGACGATCTGACATTGACCGGTTCAAGGGCTGAGCGGTGGGGCGGAGTACTTGTTTTTGTAGTTCGGTTGGGGGAGTTGGTTTGGCGGGACGAGGAACTGATGCTGAGCGGGCGGTATCAGGGTCAACAGTCTTGCTAGAGTTGGCAGTTGGTTCAATCTCGCCGTTAGCTGTTGCGATTTTGTTCGTGAATGATGAAATGGCCCAGCCGGCCCAGGAGTTATCACTGGGGGTTCCAACACGAGCATCGGGTTTGTTGGCTTCTGCGGGTGCGGCAGGTGGCAGGACAGTGTCTGGCATCGTGCTGGCATACTTCCGTGTCCGCTGGACATACAAGTCAAGTGTCTTGTTTGCTTGGTCGCGGATTAATCTGTTCAACGGTGAGGATGGGGCCAGTGTTAAGGACTGAGCGCATTACTCACTTTTCCTTGTCCAAAAGTCCAGGGCAAATGGCAGGTAGGATCCTAACAGCGCAATCTTCCTCGCTAAATACATCGATAGTCGCAGACAGAGCCAAAAGTCCTGCGTTTCGAGCGTGGACAAATGGGTCTCTGATAGATCTCGTGAATGCCGCAATAAGCACCTTGGAGCGAGTCTGCATGTAATGTCAGGTGCATGTTCAAGTATGAAGGATAAACCACCTACACTTTGACTTAGGTTCTTGGCAATCCGGCCAAGACAAATTGTGGTGTTTGTCCGGATGCCAGGTTGCTCATCGTTAGCCGTGCGGGCCAAGAACTTCAAGAGTTCTCCATTGACAATCCTATCATTGAGTTTGTTGACGATGGTCAGAACAGCCTTGACCGTCTGTTCTCGAACCACCGGGGCAACATCGGTGAAGCCAGAAGTCTATGAGATGTTAGTACAACGTGCATTACCAAGAAATTCAGATTTCTCACCATTTGGGGGAAGATTTTGTCGTTGACAACCCTCTGGGGAAGGTTATCGATCATTGACGGAAGGTTATCCAAGAGGCAGACCCGCAATGCTCGATCAGGGTTGCCAAATAAGCGAACAATAACAGGAGTCAGCTTAGCGTTGAATTCTTCTGCCGACAGCTTCGCCCCAATCTTCAGGGTAGCTCCAAGAACTTTCGGCCCACCGCCACCAAATTCGACGGACTTCAGTAGCTCGGGGAGTACTTTCATCTTGAAGAATTCCTCCGGGAAGTCTCCAGAAAGATTGTCAAGCTCACTGCAAGTGATGGTACGTTAGCCGGAAAAAGAGCATTACGCATGACGTTGGGAATATACGCACTTAATAAATTCTTCACGCTCGGCGTCATTCTTGAGCCCCAAGCTGTCGATGTCTTCAGTCATTCGAATGAGTGGTGTCTGGAAGAATCCACCTTGTTTCTTTCCCTGCTCCACGAAATGTCCCGGGCTCAGTCGTAGCTTCGGGTTGGCGGTGCAAAGACGCTTGTAGCTTTGCTGCATGCTGGGAGGAATGTTCGTCGTCTTGCCAGCTTGGTCGCCGCCCGAGAAACCCCCATTGAAAACCTCGAAGATCAAAATACCCAGCCCGTAGGCATCAACTGCTGCCAGAGGATTGCGCTTGATAGTATCCCATCCTGTCTTAACAACCTCCGGGGGCGTGTATCGAGCGGCATCGGGCACGCTACTTCCGTACGTCTATGGATAAAGTCAGTACAAGGCATGATTCAGGTAGTTCCTGGATAACACGAGCCGGGATAGCTCACATATATGATCGCATCATCTTCCTTCATAGAGCTCAGAATGTCGAATCCTCCTAGCTTCCATTCGCCGCTCTCGCTTGTGAACACCGAGGATGCGCGCACGGCGCCGTGAACCGAGGAAGCATCGTCGTTGATGAATTTGAGAGTAGACTGTCCCGAGCAATCCCCGTCAGCAATGCGACAATACAATACTAGGCTCCCAAAGAATATCATACCGCCACCGTATACAACCCCCACTTGGCCGTCTCCTCGCTCAAGCTTCTCCGCTTCACCGGCCAGCTCAGTGGCACGACTCGTTCCGTGACAATATAAAGATTGTGCTCCGTCTGTCAAGTCGTAAGCTTCTGCATCATGATCTCGTGTCAAACCAGAGGTCCGGGGCCAAGTATACCTCAATCGTATCCAAAACCTTAATAACACCAGGATGCCGCAACGTCCTAGACTTGCGCACAGCATTTTTCGCAAGAGGGAGGCGCGACTTGTTCGCATTTATGTCAAACGCAAATACACTGCAAGCGGAACCGTCATCCTATATGTCCCACGATATTGTCAGCCATTGAAGCTCGTTCCGCATGGGAAAGGGAACCAAAAGCCACCGTACCCGTTTCGTACCGTTGTGCAGTGCCCAGACAGAATCACCGATGTCGACTCTGTCGCCGAGGGAGAACGGGAGCCCTCCGCCCTTCGCGATAGCAGATCCGATGGCTGATTTCAGGAAATCCATGGCCGTGGTGTGGCCGATGTGGCAGGTCGGGGATTGTTTGGGGTGTCCGGGGTGCGCGAGTCGGGGCGGCCAATGGCCAACGGTTCAATATGCGGCCGGTTGTCAGGATTAGATCAATAGGTCGAGTTAGTGACTAAAGATGACCAAGTCCCAGAGACAGTGTTCTTCTAAGAAATAGCCAGACACATTAAACGCCGAACTCCTTTCACCCCGCCTTATCGTGATAAACAGCGCTGCCTTAGGCCACCACGTGCTCATATAAATAAAGCTCTTTATCTTCCTTTTCTTCGCCTCCATGCTACCGTCCCACGCGTCTAATTTTGTCGCCAACTGACACTGAAACTCACAATACTTATGATACTGTGCTTATCTTTTTCCAGTCAACACTCACCCACACCAGTCGACAGTCCACCCTCCTATTGAACACAGTAAGTGCCCAGTTGCTTTCCCACGCGTTTCAATCCAACCAGCGACGCAAGTCGCCCTCTCCAATGATGCGAACTCTGGTAAAAGGTCAGACCATGACCACAACGCCACAAAAGAAGACTCACCCAGCAAAACCGATGGTACTCCCGCAAGCACCAAAACCCACGCAAAACACCACAAACCGGACCCGGAGCGAACTTCAAGAGCTACTACCTCGCGCGCACGAACCACGTTTCTTTCCAACAGGCTTCTGTCTAATGGAGCAGCCATGATGGTGCCACACCATTACGGAGCTGTGCTCAGACCACGACGACACCCTCTCCGGTCACACTCTCGACGACCAACTTCACATAACACCATTCTCCCCACTCTTCCAGCAGAACACAAACGTCTCCCGTCGGAATGCTGGCAGGCTGCAGCGGGATCCTAGTCAGTACCTCCATGGCTCGTGGCCACGCTGGACAACGCGGCGTTGGTCCTGGATCATGGGAGACATTGTGTACATTTACGCTTCTGTCCGTCCTGAACCAGTACCGCAACTGGGCTTGGTGCGTGCGCGCTCATCGCTGAGATCTCGCTTTCGATTACTGTAATATCCTTGCATATTGTGGTGTTGCATAGCTGAGGTCCACCTCGGGATCGTATCCTTGGGGTGTTTCGGTCGTAGTGTGCATGGTGCTGGGTCTATGGCGCGAGAAAGTATGGGAAACGGGGAGGTGGCGCCGCTATCTGGGGTTGTCATGTCCGCTTCGCTTCCATGAGGACGGGTCGGCGACCAATGGCTGTGGCGTAAAGGGTACGAGGGTTTGGGGTTTAGGGGAGGAGAAGGTTTGGGTAGTTGGGGACACTCTTATGGTGTGCTTTGGGGGGGCTTGGGGTTGGACGTGTTCTTGCTGGCGGCGTTCTGTTGGCTATGCGGAATACGGGCTTCTCTATAGTCTCCTCTGACTCCTTTGGGTGGCATTCCTGGCTGCTCTTCTCTCTCTTCTTCCTCTTCCCTTTTTCATCTGCTGTGAAGAGTGGTGTGGGCATGTTGTTGTGGGGGGCTGGGAGTTAGGAGGCGGAGAGATGTGTTGGTTGGGGTGTGGGCTGGAGGTGTTTGATTCTTGTGATGCTTGGTGGTGTTTTGGAGGTTTTTTCTGGGGCTTGTTTATGGCTGGAGTGTTGGCAGAGGAGTTTGCAATGGGACGAAGCACCGCGGTGGGTTGATGTCTGGTGCCTGTGGCTTGGATGATGATACTGTTGAAATTTAACCTGAGGAGATCCCCCAAATGCACTTGACTCATCATCCGTCCGAAGGGGTGGTTCGCAGCTGCTGACATCTGCAACAGTTATCTAGCATCATCGATATCGACGGTATCTGGTTAGGATTCATTATGGGATTTACATCTCGGGATTTACATCTTTAGTATGGATACAGGTGGTGACTTTGGATGTTTCTATAGTATATATACGCAGAATACAGGAGATTTTCATGTTATAACCATTTCATTGCCAGGCGGCCATAGGTCCATTGGAGCTATCTGTACTGTCAAGTTCACGCATCCTCAACCATACCTCACTGCTCCGCTTGCTCCCCCAGACCGATCACCTTCATCCACATCACCATCCGACCAACCATCGTCTCCACACCGAGACGCAACGCATTGCAGACCTCATTTCCCTCCATGGAAGGTACAAAGGCCAGTGAGCCCATCAAGGGAACACACAAACCTCCAACCAACAACTGAGAAGTAAAAGAAGAGATAAACGAAGACAAAGAAAAACAGGATAAGGGAAAACCAGAAGGAAGAGAACATCTCAAATAAAGAGCAATCTTCAAGACTTCAGCTCGATGATGACGCATGTGGACATGTTGTGCACTAGGTGGGCATACGATGATGCGCAAGGTTGGATATCAAGTGCTCAATTTCAATGGGCTTGTTCGCCTAGGTAGTGAGTTTCCATGTACACCACCAGATTGAGATCTGGAAATAAATAGGCACAACTAGTAGATTGATCTGTCATGTCTGGTCACAGAGTCAGCGGATGTTGCTCAACACCACGAAGCTGTTCACTCACCGAGCAAGCCTTAAGAGACGACATGAAGTTCGTCGCAGAATTCAAATGTTTTGAGGACCGCGTCGGTGACGGGGAAACATATGAAGACGCGGTCGTGGAAGAGTAACCGGGGTATTTGAGTTGGCGGTTGCCAATAATGCAGAGCGCGGACAAGTCACAGCTAAGCGATAATATGTAGCGTCATTCGAGGGAACCGCTCACTGCTTCATGATTCGTGTAGTTCATTTTCCTTCATCCGTTGCCTCGGCCGGGTGGGAAGCTCCAGGGGTTGTTGCTGGGGTAGTGGCAGACATCTGGGGTGGCATTTGAGGCATTTGGTTGAAACCGTTGCTGGGTGTCCGATGCTGGTTAGGTGGGAAATGATGCGATTGATGAGGACTTGAGGAAAAGTGAGGCGGCTGTGGGTAGTTGCCACGGTTGGGAGGCACTGGGTTGGTTAAAAACTGGAGACGCTGGATGGGGGACTGTAGCCACACTCACTGTGTCCCGACTGCTGAGGGTAACCGGGTTGGCCGGGCATAAACATCATTGATTGAGGAGGCTGTCCAGATTGCGAGTTCTGGTGCATCATCATGGGCGCACCACGGCTCGGGCTTGGGTACCCGCTATGAGGCTGGGGTGTATGTTGGGGATAGGCGTGGCCTGGGTTCGGGGAGTACATGGGCATCTGTGCGTTATACGGGGTCATGCCTTGCGGGACTCCCATATAGGGTCCATTCGAGGCCTGCTGCACCATCATAGGAGCGCCATTCACAAACTGAGGACCACCACCCTGGAAAGGTCTGATATGGCCGGGTTGGGGTCCGCCGTAAAACTGCGGGACCGGTTGTGGGAAGGAAAGCTGGGCATGGGGAGCCATAGGGGACGGGTATCCATGTTGCATCCGCGGGGACGGGAAAGCCTGGGAGTTCGACGCGGACAACTGCATGCGGTGATGATCATCCACATGGGAGGGGCCATGGGGACCCTGAGAATGAAGACCATGAGGTCCACTCGAAGGACCAGAAGATGGCGGCATGGCTGGGTTACCTTGCTGGAAGTGGAAGGGCACCTGATGTTGCTGGGGAATATTGGTGTTGTTAGAGGCAGATCGGCCCGGGGGCGGTACCGTCGGAACGGCAACGGGCTGTTTGAACATCTGATCGTACGTCTTATCTTCGCTGCCGTCCGCGATGTCCCAAGTCGGCAAAGTCTTGTAGGGGGGGGGATACCTCCATTCAGCATAACCAACCTCTCAGCGGTCTCTGCGTTCTCCTTCTTCATGCGCTTGATGGGATTGAATTGGTTACTGATCGAGGGTCGTTCGGAGACAGGCAGTGGCTTCCTTGGGCCAAAGAATGCAGTCGGAGTTGTGGCGCGTGACACGGAGCGGTTGCGAGAGAAAGGCCGTGGGCTTGCAGCAGCTCCCGAGGTACCAGGGGTGAAAGTGCTCGCTGCGGGGTTTGGCTTGAACTCCATAGCTTTAACATTGAACTTGGTTGCCGCAGAAGACCCAGCTTGCGACTTGACAGGGCTGGTGATTCTCTGCTGATCGCTGGCAGGACCAGTCGGGGGTCCACGGGCATCTTGAATGGGAAGAGGAGTGGGAACAGGTCCCATACCCGCGCCCTTTCGTTGCTGCAGATTGTCCGCTAGTCGATGACTGAGCATGCCAACACCAGGACGTCCCGGCGGAACAACTTGCTGAGGGAATCTCCCACCAGCGCCAGCGAGCGGACCAGTTGGAGGATAACCCTGACGAGTGCGGTTGTAGTTTTGACGATCAGCGGGTGCGGATGGGGGCACAGCTCCACTAGGTCCGGCACCACGAGTAGATGGCTGTTGCTCTGTGGGAGGTGTAGTGACCTTCGGCGTAGCCTTGTCGTCCCCCTGTTGCAGCGCTCGTTGCATGATTGCTTCTTGCTTTAGCCGGTCCTTGGCTAGGATAGGAACAAGGTCTTTCGGCACAGGAGTGGAGAGTTTGAAGCTCTTGGAAAACTTCAACAGCTCGTTGAGTTTCATGGTCCGGTCATATGAGGCCTGGTTGCGACGGCGCTCCTGCATCTTGATTTTCTCGCTATTCGCGAACTGCCGGAAGTGATCAAGCACCTCCACCTCCACGTTTGCGGTCGCATTCTCAGGTGCAGTCCGCTTGCCAGCTGGTGCGGGGGATGCAGTAGATACTGGGGGTGTGACACCCTTGCCTAAGGCACTCTTCTGCTCGGTATCTGTTGTGGGTTGCAGAGATGCGACCAGCTCATTTTGCTGGTCTGCGAGTGCAGCTTCCTTCGCCACAGCCTGAGAGGGGATGGGGATAGGAGCGGCGGGGACCGGAGAAGCAACAGGCTGTTTGGCGGATGCACTGGGAGTGGCAGTAGGCTGTGGGGCTGCCTGTCGGCGTCCGGGGGGCATGTATTTGTTTGGCTGGCCGGAAAGCAGGGGAGGGAAGGCTTTGTCTTCGCGGCGAACACCACTGTACTTGTCTTCTTCGTCTTGGTCGCCGGTGTCGGGTGCTACAAGGCCACGCTCCTCGCGCATGTGGGAGTTGTCCACATCTTGTCCCTCAATCTCACGGGCGATCCGAGCTGCCTCCGCCTGCTTCTGTTTGTAGTTGGGATCCGAACGGTCCAGGCGAGTGGTGTAGATGTTCTCATCATAGTTGGTCTTGGCGCCGAAAAGACGCTCGTTTGCCTCGAACTGGTCCCATCCCGCAGAAGTATTGCTTGTTTCGAGTGACATATCAATGTCAGTCTCAGCCGGTTCCCAACGCTGCAAGGTGCGCTCTCGCATGGCTAGGTTTCCGGAGATATCACTGTCTGTCCTGAAACCCTGGGAAGCACCTGTGGTCTAGATTAGTATATACACAAACGAATCCGACTAAACAATGCAACACGTACCGTTTGGTTCCTTGGCTGAAACTTCAGCTGTGGTAACGTTTGGAACGGCAATGTCGACGACATCCTTGATATCGAACGACATGATGTGCTCGGGCGCGGAGCCTATGTACGGAGTTGCGACATCGCTGACGCCGTTTGCCCGGGTTTGGCCCTCTTGCGAGGTTCGCTGGACCATTTTGAGCAGGAAAGAAAGTTCGTTGGGCTCCATGGTCGAGGAAGAGAAGATACCGGTAAACTTCTCTCCGGACTTGGTGGTAATAGTAGTGTGTAGGCCCTAGGTAGCAGTTTAGAATTAATCGACGGGTATGGTGGTGCGACTGGGCTTACCGTGAAGCTGGCGAATAGGAAGACAAGGCGGTCGTGAGCATGGCTATCAGGGGTGTTTGACTCCTTCTGGTTGAGTCTCGAGGACCCAGACTGTTTCTGGTGGGTCATGTTGCCGTTCGATGAAGTGTATGAAGATCGTTGAGTGATGGGGTTGGTCCCTTGAGTCCAGGCCTTGTGGGAGTTTGTGCGCCTATGCAGTAGAACATGCTTGCGTTAGCGGTCACTGGTCACGAAACAGAGAACCACGAAGCATTTCTGTCATCGAATCCGACAGCGTCAATTGGCTCTTGCTGGCGCACAACTCGATGCAAGCCTGCAACAGAGCTCACCAACGCAATCGCCAATAGGACAAGAGAAGGGCACAATAAAACAAAGGGGAATTTCCCAAGTCCGGAGGACGTCAAAAGTACACAAGAATTTGATTTAACATGCTGTATAGAAGGAAGGGCTGAACATACCGTTGTCCGCCATCGATGGGGCTACCCGACTGTCGTCGGTTGTCGGACCCCTTCGTGCTGTTACTGGATCTCAGGGTAGATCGACCGGGGTTGGGGGTGCCCGCGCTGGCGTTGCCAGACGCGTTGTTGGCCGCCACAGAGTTGAGAGCGGAAGCCATTGATTGACTTTGGTGTCAGTCAGGGCAAGCTTGCGTCGTGGAACTTCGCACGGCGGAAAGCCGCGAGGATGAGGCACGATGCCACAACACACCGCCTGCACAAACAGGACTGGGGGGGAAGTGAGGGGGGAGGGATAAGCAACCACCACACTGCGGAGATACCGGAATGTCAATGGCAGGAAAATAAGGAAGGAGGAATGGAAGGGAGAGAATAGATAGAAAAATAGAAGAAGGAGAGATGGGCTTGTCGCAAGTTGATGGGGGGGAACTCTGGAAGTCACGCGTATGGTATTGTATTTGTGTGTTACATCCTTTTTCCTTTTCTTTTTTTTTTACTTTTTTGTTTCTTCTTTTTTTTTTCTCGTTGTGAGTTTAAGTGTTCAAATGGGAATATTATTGTTGATTTCACAAATCAATAATAATGTATTGTTATTATAGGTATTCTGTGCTCTTAGGCCGCCAACCCTAGGATAGGCCAATTGACAATGTTACATACAACTTATGTACTGACAGAGTACTGACAGAGTACGGGTCAGGCTGAGGTAGCTCCCACGCCCATACTATCGACCCCTCATAGAGTTTGAGCCTATATTGATCTAGAATCTAGAATGCATTTGTGCGATATAGGGTCGGAACCCATCCATTAACATATATTTACTTCCGATGCATAAAGCAGCTAATGAACTACCAATGGAAACAAGCGAATCCGCATTGGTACATAGGTACATATGTATACATCATCTTGTACGATCAACTGCATTATCAGCCATTCACGGCGTCCCAAAGGGCTTGTGCCATTGTTCAGATCATGCATACATACTAGGTAGTACGTTACTTGGTATCCCGCTCTTGGTTATCTCTAGTTAGGGTCAATACATAATGTGCATATGTATGTAGACACTACCCCCCAGATGTCATATCTGAGGTCATAGGTCAACTATACATATCTGGTTCCATGGGAACTTCCTCTGTCAGGTGGGGCTCTCCTATTTTAGCTGCCGTCCTTCTAACGCTTATTGGGCTCAGACCTAGGTAGATTCCAGTGACTCAGTCTAGTCCGACACCCCTTAGGGTAGATATATATACCGCTGTAGCGATAATTAGACATTCTCAAATGATGTGATGATCTTGCAGGCGTAAAATTGCATTATGTAATCAAGCCCTAGAGCCCAGGAGTGAGGAGGTGGGCTGCAGGCATGGGCTGATAGTTTGCGGTCTCGCATTCTACCATTATAGATTTGTTATAATCGTTGTAGAGACAAAATTGGAGCCGCCTGGTGCCTGACATGAAACACTCTGTGCGTCGGATCATCGATATAGTGAGAATGGTGCTCAGCCGCACAACTCAGATTGCCATTATATATATTTAAGAACAGCCCTGTATAACCTATTCCCTGTGCCAAACTTATAGAATTTCCACTGCTCCTTGGAGAGATTTGCAGTGGACCTCAATAAGTGAGAAGACCAGATCATGGATTGCTTCGGGCTGTGAAAGGGCGATGTATAAAAGCCCGAGGCACTGCCCACATCTATAACAAATATCATGGCTTGAGGCAGCAGCCTGTCAGCTCGTATAGTTGGGTTTAAGTAGTATTTATTATGGATTTTGACTGAATCTCATCAATACTTCTTGATATATTCGATTTCCAATCAGCGTTGCATTTGAATGTTGGTTAGCGCCCTTGGATTTGGTAAATGAATCGGACGGATATGTTATGATAGTCACCCGTCTTATGAAATAATGTGATATCTATGCATATGAAAAGAGCATCAGTATGCTGTCTCCTGGTATTCGCCAGTCTGCCCGCTGTCTCTGTCGGGCCAGCTATTTCCTCCGCCCTTCTAACAACATTTTCACTTGGTTCCAGCCTTCAGCTCCAACCTAGTCGCTCTACTCCTGCCACTCTTCGTACCCGAACGCTGGCAATCTCATAGTAAGGCTCTAACCGTGAGCAATATTATACCGAGTTAGCTGGGCCTAGTAACTCCAGACCACAGTTATCTCAGTCCCCGGGCCTTCTTAGGTCTTTAACGGTATTACTGAAGTCTCTTTCTGTGGTTGTTCGAGGCGGGGATAAAGTTAGGCGTCACGTTGGTTGGGCTGCCGTATTTGGGGTAGGGTTGTTCGTGCTGTGCTTAGTGGGATGTCCATCCCCGAGAAGCCCTGGAGAGACTAACAAATTCTGCATGGAAGATCTGAACGAGTGCAGGAATACGATCCATGGATAGTAATATAATGACCTGCCATTGTCCTACAACACAAAGTGTACCTATGTAGAAATATAAATAGAGAGTGGAGCTGAAGTGGAACAGTCGAAAGGGACAGAGGCAAGGGCCTTATCAATCGGGTACTTATCAGTGGATGTGAGGGATGAATCCTTTTTATGGCGGTGTTATATTTGTATGTCCTATGTACTCCGTATGATGCTCGTAAATCACAGGTAGTATAAGCATGTGATTGGATGGCATGGAATTGGAGGTCAATTCCCAATGATCAATGGATCCTACCTAGGTAAGTACCATAAGTACATATATGTACTAGCTACTGCGGCCTGAACACTCGAAGTAACACGTTGCCCTGGTCCATTGTACATCGTTACAGGGTTATACAGTAATATATGGTATTTATGGTATTTGGGGGGGTAACCCGCTGCTGATCATCGGTTCCGGTGTGGTAAGGAAGTGACAGGAGGCTGGACATCATCTTCACACATGCTTGGCACCCTCACTCGCTTCTGCCCTATTTCTCACTTTCTGTCCTCACTCCCTCGGTGACTTGGCCTATCATACTCATGCAGTCCTCAGGCGTTTCAAAAACCCAGTTCCCCTACCCTGAACAGTTGGATCAACAAACATCCCCAGGGCGACCCTCGGGGTCTGGCAGTGCCGACACATCCATGGCTTCCCAACAGTCCGGCCGCAGCTCCTCCGCCTCGTCTCGATCCCAGTCCACCAAGAATCAGGTAAGTCCCTGACTGCCTGGCAATTGCCTACATTTCGATGGCTAATGAACCGGTGTTCTCCCCCATACAGCCCGATAAGCAAATATCCCAGATCGAAAAGAGCGTGACGCACCTCTTGGTCGCGACAAAACAACTCCTCGAAACCTTAACGCAATGGTCTCGGAAGCAAGCGTCGGAGAATGATGTGTCGGATGTATACGTTCGATTGGGCTATGAATTTAACTTGGCTTGTCGGGCCTTCAGTGCCATCGGAGTCGACACCTCAGACCTCGGTCCCGTACCAGACCTGCTCCGCACGATACTTGAAGACACTCTTAGTCAAGATGCGTCTTCCCAGAGCCTTGATAGATACCTCCCCCGAATCCGAGATATAATCATCAACTTGTTAAAAGGGCTGAAGAAGAAGCAAGCCCGCTTAAGGTCCCGGCACCAGCGCGAAGATGGCCGGCCTGCACCAGGACGGCAAGCCAGTGCAGGAAGCATCGCTAGTGGGCAGGCAATTGGTCAGTTGTATGATGAGGCTGCAGCATCCACCATGCCGTCGACAGCCCAGTCGACAGCCCAGTCCCCCAGAAGATCGAACCGACGATATGGCAGCGGTGGATCGCTGGAGGACCAACCGGCCATTGCTCGAACCTCCTCGGCACCTTCGACAACCGAACCGCGCGCAAACTACGCCGAAAGAGAAACATCGCGGCGAGAGGCCCAGCAAATGCTATCTCAACCCACCCCCTTCGATAATGATACAACCCCTCGAGCCAGCGCACCCAACAACACTGCGCCTTCAACATATATTACACCCACAGGGTTCTCTGCACCTCCGCCTCCACCTCCGCCAAAAGAAGATGACGCGTTGGGGGCTTTGCAAAGAAGTGGGGAGCTTGAGCGGCGTGCCTCGCGTCGATTCTCTGCTTATCAAATTCAAAAGCATTTGGGCACATCGACCAACGGGGTTCCTGTCCTGCCTACTCAGAACTCTCCCATTCCCAATCGCGGTCGTGATGTCCGCGAATCCTTAAACGCGGTTCGTCTGCGGGGCTCATTTGCCCATACCAGACAACGATCCAACAACCGCTTACACGAAGCCGCCAAGAGTGCGCAAGCTCCTCCACCCGCAAATATTCCGGATGTCGTGGAAGAAGAACGCACCCCTCCAGCTGCCGCACCTCGATTAGGACCACAGGGGATCGATACCGCACCATCCGAGGCGCCCAGCGAAGCGCATGCTCCTGGCGAAAAAGCTGATACAGTGGAAGCTACAATCGTTCCTCCTCCCATCATTCCCTTGCCCCAAGAGAAGCCAACACTCGAAGACGCTTTCGAGCCCGCGAAACCAACACCCCAAACCCCGAAGGGGGACTCTTTCGGACCGTCCGCCGAGGTCGGAACACCTCTATCAGCCATTCAATTTGCTACTGAGCAACCCTCACCAGGCAAAGAGCTGACGCTATTTCTTCAATACAAAAGCAAAATTAAGAAGTATGTGCTCCCAGATGGCATTGCAGAGCTCACCATTGGGCGCCTGCAGCTCGCTTTTATCGAGAAGTTTGCCTGGAACACCCACGATAATGGCGTTGATTTGCCGGAAATTTATATCCAAGACCCGATTTCAGGCATCCGACATGAACTCGAAGATCTTGCTGATGTCAAAGATCGGTCTGTCTTGGTGCTTAATGTTGACAACCTGGATGAGGTCAAGAAACACTTTGATGATAGTCTCGGAAGCGTGCGCCTCCTGGTCGAAGGTGTCAAAGAGACGCTTTCTGGCCAAGGAAATATCATCCAGCGGGTTTCGGATCGCCAGCTTGAAGCTGCCAAAGAAATCGCTCGCTTAGCTGCTTCTCCTCCTGCAAACTCTGGTACGGCTGCCATCGGAGGGAATTCAAAAGCAGCGATTGCCGGAAGCGGATCTCAAATTGCCGAGCTTCAGAGCTTGCGCCGTGACTTGGCTGTCCTGCGACAGACCTACTCCAACTTTACTGCAGATATCACCGGTTCTATGAGCGCAGTCCGTGCCAAGGCAAGCAAGGTCAAGACTGCCGCCGATGATGTCGCCACTCCCTCTTATGAAGGTGATGCTGGCCGTGCTCGGGTTAACACTGGCAAGAAGGAACTTGCAGCTGAATCTGAGCGCCTGGTCGCTCGCGTCGATGATCTCCAAGATTTGGTTGAGGATCTTCGGAAGGATGTTGTGACCCGCGGTGTTCGTCCTCTCCCAAGACAATTGGAAGGTGTCAGCCGCGACATTAGCATGGTCATGAAAGAAATTAAGAAAATGCAGGACTTCCTGGGTCGCGAGAAGCCTATCTGGACTAAGATCTGGGAGAAGGAGCTACAGCTGGTTTGTGAAGAACGAGACCAGCTTACCATGCAGGAGGACCTTGCCGCCGACTTGCAAGACGACCTCGAGAAGGCAACCCAGACTTTCGCCTTGGTCGAGCAAGCCACAAAGGAGCAGGTCTTGACGAATGCAAATGGTGGCACCGCTGTTCGCGCCCCATCCAGGACTCTTGGAATCGACCCAACCATTGATCCCATGAAAGCCAAGGACGGTGTCCTGGGTGAAGTCCGTGCTTTGCAACCCAACCACGAAAGCCGACTCGAGGCCATTGAGCGAGCCGAGAAAGCGCGAAAGAAGGAGCTTGAGACTCGGCGAATCGGTCTTTTCCAGAAGGAACTCGGTGCATTTGTCGAAGAAGGCAAGTTGAAGAAGAGCGGCGGTGTCGAAGAGACTGAGCGCCTCCGTACTGCGAAGGACGACCGCATCCGCAAAGAAGTTTGGGATAGACAGCAGGCCCGCAATGCCGAGATGGAGAAGGCAGAGGCGGAAGCCGCTGCTGCGCAGGCAGCGGAGCAAAACAAGGAGGGTGAGGGTGATGACGACCAGCAAGAAGGCGAAAAGGAGGCGACACCGGAGGATGGAGACGAGGCAGAGAAGGCAGAAGAGCCCAAGTCGCCATCTTCCGACGCGGCAAAGCCACTCCCCAAATCGCCGGAGGAAGACAACGGTACCTCCGAACAGCCCTCTGCCTGATCCTGTTCATTCATCCTCCATCCCATCCTGAGTCTGATCATCCCTGACCCTACGAAGTTTCATGCGGAAATTCTCATTGCCAAGCGCAAGTGAAATTGGATTCACACGTCTATTTTATTTTATTTTTGTTTTACTGCATTTGACCTTGCATTAGGGCCTTGGTTTTGGTTTTGTTCGTTGATACCTTTTGGCGTGTTTCCTGTGCAAGAGCCCCTTATGTCATTTACTGACGATACCCTGCCATACTTTGTGGTGTGCTAGTAGCATTTGGTTTTTGATTTTGCGAATGATATGAGCACATCTGAAGTTAGTCTTGGATGTTCCTGTTCAGTCTGGAGTGGTAATAGTTGGAAGTAGTCTGTTGATACTGTATCACGTAGACTAATATGGAGATAGAGAATAATGTTCAATGCTCCAACCAACTAATAGGAATGCTCCCACTAACTACTAGGCTGCCTTGAGCTGTCTGTCCTGCAAGCTAATGCATAGCGCGCCTCCTGCACCCCCCAGCCACCTTTACATGCAGCTTTATAGAAAGCCCAATGCGCCCTTAATTTATTCCTAGATCGACATCTTTCCTCAAATCTGTCGGGCTCGACTAGATTACACGTTGAAGGGGCACAAGACTATATATTTGCACCATTGGGCCCACCAACTGACCTCGAAATTTCATTCCTGACCAGCTCATCCACAGCCTTTGTTAGTGAAACACACATCTGAAACAACTATACAACTACGAGTTAGCCTCCAACCCGACTATTTCCACTAGTCTCAACCTAAACAAACTTGAGATCTATTCTGGTCGCGATGCTCGGCGGCAGCACGCAGCTCCTCCACGCCCTCACTGTGTTCTGCACACTACCACAGTTTGCAACACTGATCTCAGCAGAAAAGATAGATCCATCAGGCGATCAAGAATCCAAAAAGGCTGAGACACTACCACAACCAGTAAACCTTATCCTGCAGCGCAATGCCGCTATAGCATCCCAACTCGCAGCAGGACCAGCCCTGGGAGTGAAGAAAATGAGCGACGACGAAGGCGAGAAATTCTTCCTCGACTACTGGAGTTTCGGTGATGTCTCTTCGTCAGGTAACATATCTGAGGGATACCTCTCCGACGAGGGATTTTCCCCAGCGCGCTTTGTGGCCCAATCATACCCGTTCGGGCCATCTTATTCCCTGGGCACAGATGGAGACAGTCAATTTATTCCCCGGGGAAACAGCCACAGTGCAAACAATCTGCTCGAGGGACGAGACTTCAAGTGTCCGACTGGGACATCGGCGTGCACATCCATCGGTCGATCCGATCGCTGCTGTGGGTCCGGGGAGACGTGCAAGATCGTCGCCGATACGGGGCACGGCGATGTGGGCTGCTGTCCTAGCTGGAAGTCTTGCTCTGGGATGATTGGGTCGTGTCAGAGTGGGTATACGGCTTGCTCACAGGCTCTGGGGGGTGGGTGTTGTATTCCGGGATATGACTGTGTGGAAGGGGGATGTGAGTGTTTTCCTGTTTTCCTTTGCTCGTTCCCAAATTGTTAATGGGATTTGGGAATATGAGCATTTACTAATTGCCTGAATAGGTGCATACATCACTGTTATTACGGTGACTCTCCATTCGACCGTGATGTTGTCTACTGTGACCTACTCGACCAAACCGCAGGATACTACTTCTACTTCGGTTTCCTTCTCTTCCCCGACGACCTCTTCTCATAGCAGCAAGACCACGACAAACGATAGCTTGGCACCGCCAGCACGGCCCACGAACCTGTCAACAGTAACCAGTGCTACCCGCGGCGACGATGTCTGCCCGACTGGTTTCTATGCTTGCTCTGCTGTCTACCACGGTGGCTGCTGCCGCACCGGACGAGATTGCGATACGACTTCATGCCCGACCATATCTTCGACAACCGTCGTATCAGGCGGTGTGACTATTGTAGCGCCCGCCGCGACGACGACGACGGCGGAGCACCCTGGCGGGAACCAGTGCGCCCAGGGATGGTTTCACTGTGCTGACACCGTGGGCGGAGGATGCTGCCCTATGGGATTCGCCTGTGGTTCCAGCTGTACTGCAAGGGACACGGCGTTTGCGACGACTGTCGCCAAGGAACAAGCGACGGCGAGTAGTGGAGATGGTGTGGTGCATCGGGTTAGCAAAATGATGTTGGGAATGATGATTGGAATGAGTGTGGGGGTTTGGATATTATGAAAAACACATAAGACATGATACAAATGAATTGATATGAGTTGATGACAATAAATCACAATAAATCCGCAAACAGCCAATGTGAATTTTATAGAAGCTCTCCCCACGGGGGTTTAGTAATCGGGGCTAAACGTTTACGAAGACTTACCGGCTGCTGCACTCGGACCTGATCACCGAATCTCGCCGACACCGGCAACCTCCTCTTTTCTCATCTTCTTTCTCTCCAACCCTCCTTTTTGGTCTTGTGAGTGAACGTCTAGTTTGATCTTTGATCGCAAAGGCTGTTTGGATGGCTTTGCGATCTCAATATTGTATTATGGACCCATACTGACAATCCCACAGCCCAAGCCGCCATCATGTCCGAGACTGCCCAGAAGCCGCTCCCCTTCGTCTACCAGTTCGCCGCCGGTGCGGTGGCTGGTGTCTCAGAGGTATGTGTCTCTTGCTTTCGCTTTGAGAAGCGATTCCGACTTGATTCGTCGAGTTGGACCCCCCCACGAGGTGCTCTATTGACTAACGCGTCTCTCCCCGCACGAGCAGATCTTGGTCATGTACGGATGTCCCCGCCCCTTCTTTGGTCGCATAACTACTTCTGTTGGAGATATGCCTGGTATATTGTGAGAACAGAACTCAATTGACGATGTGTGACTCGCAGGTACCCTCTGGACGTCCTCAAGACCCGAATGTAAGCAAACCACCGGTCGCAATGAGCACTGACCTCGTATGACATGAGCTAACGATATCCTCTTACAGTCAGCTTCAGACTGGACCCCCTGTTCCTGGTGTCGATCACTACAATGGCATGTTCGACTGCTTCCGCAAGATTGTTAAGAACGAGGGGTATGTCATCGCCCTGCGAACCAACCACGGCTCTCTGTCTAACATGCGACAATGAATATAGTGCTTCCCGTCTATACCGTGGTATCTCCGCACCCATCCTGATGGAGGCACCGAAGCGTGCGACCAAGTTCGCCGCCAACGACAGCTGGGGAACTTTCTACCGCAACCTGTTCGGTGTGGACAAGCAGACTCAAGGCCTGGCCACTTTGACTGGAGCCACAGCCGGTGCGACTGAAGCCTTCGTGGTAGTTCCGTTCGAGTTGGTGAAGATTCGTCTGCAGGATAAGGCCCAGGCCCACAAGTACAACGGCATGTTCGACGTGGTGAAGAAGATCGTGGCCGCAGAGGGCCCGCTCGCAATGTACAACGGCCTTGAGTCGACCATGTGGCGTCACGTCCTGTGGAACGCTGGTTACTTCGGCTGTATCTTCCAGGTCCGCGCACAGCTGCCTGCCGTCGAGCCCGGTAACAAGAACCAGCAGACTCGCAACGACCTTATCGCCGGTTCCATCGGTGGTATCACCGGTACTATCCTCAACACCCCCATGGATGTTGTCAAGTCCCGCATCCAGAACACCACCAAGGTTCCTGGTCAGGTCGCCAAGTACAACTGGGCCTGGCCTGCTCTCGGCACCGTGATGAAGGAGGAGGGCTTCTCTGCCCTGTACAAGGGCTTCACGCCTAAGGTTCTGCGTCTCGGCCCTGGCGGTGGTATCCTGCTTGTTGTTTACACTGGTGTCATGGATTTCTTCCGCAAGATGCGCGATGGAAACTAAAAATTTCCACGCTTGTGGTTGAATGATTGATAGCGAAAGTGTTTCCCAAAAGCAACATCCATGTGAGCGGCCATTCGCCTCTTGACCCTGACTCCTTTGCCCCGATACCCTCTTCCACTATCATTTTCACCTTGGATTCAGAGTTCATAGAACATGTGGAGGAAGTTGTGGTTTTTGGTTTCTTGTCTTTCAATACTCCCTCTTGGTATTACATAGAGAACGGCCAGTAGATGGACATAAAAACAAAATAAAACAATAAATTCATGTGTTTAGTCTATTTCTATCAGATTTCTATCAGAATGTAGATCTTTGTACATATTTATCTGCCAAAAACTGAAGACGAGTAGAACCATACTCCATGCAAGGCAGCGCAAAGGAACAAGATGCACAACCTCAAGCAACTCCCTCAGCAGAAGGCCCCAAGTCCTCCTTCCCAGACCGATCAACCTCAACCTTCTCCTCAGGCTCCCACATAGCCTCCCTCATAAACTTACTCCTCTCCCGAATCTGCGGGCCCTTCCAAACCAAAATAACAGGAACAACCGACAACGCAACTCCAATAAACCCAAGCAAAGTCCCAGCCCATCCAAACCCAAGATTCGAAAACAACTGCGGCGAAGCAAGCGGCAAAAACGCACCAAACGCATTCCTCCCAAGCGAAGCAGCCGACAAAGCCGACGCCGCATACCGCTCATAAGCATCAGTCAGGTAATTAACAACAGCCATATAAATCGAATAAATCCCAATTCCCGCAGCCGTAATCCCAATAGTCGGCACGATCCAATGAATATCCGGCTGACTAGCCCATCCATACCAGAACAATCCCGCCGCAAAGAGCAGACTACCCGGGATGGAAGTGTACAGTCTGGCCTCGGGAATAGGTTTACCGGGTTTCTCTTTGTTGCGTCGCGAAGAGCGCAGATAGAACCAGTCTTGTAGTGGGTTGATCATTGTCCCGATGATCGCGCCTATCGAGATGGCGAGCTGGACTAGGCCTGTCGCCAGCGTGCCCCAGCCGTAGTTTGTTGAGTAGGTTTGTACCACGCTGGAGAAGAAGAGGTAGAGGATTCCCCAGGCGAAACTTATCCATAAGGTGAAGAAGGTTACGACCGGCTCGGTTAGGAGCATGCTTGTTGGTCGTTGGAAGGAGATCTTCAGGAGACGGAGTTTGCTTGGGGCGTCTATTTCGGCGGCGGCGTAGATGGGGAGGTTGGTTTCTTTGCGGATCTTGCGTGCGCGCTTCTTGAGGATCACGTCTGGGCGGGTTTCGTTGAGGATTAGCCAGAAGACTGGGATTAGGGCTGCGTTGTAGATGATCTGTACGTAGAAGATCCTGTGCGGAGGTGGTTAGTATAGTGGCAATTTATTTTTGTTTCCTGGGTTCTAGAGAGAAAAATATCGAGGAACAAGGGGGTTGTAACTTACCAACGCCAGGGCTCCGATTTCTGAATCTGGACAATGGCAGAACCAATAAATGGACCAAGTGCAATACCCACAACACTGGTAAACCCGAAGATAGACATCGGGAGACTGCGAGCGTGATCACCGAACCACACATCGGAGATACTTCCACCGACGATATTAATCGAGACGGAAGAAGCACCGCCGCCGAAGAACCGAGTCACGACGAGTGTTGCGAAGTTCTTTGCGAATGCGGACGGGAAGAGCGAAATGACGAGAATCACATATGCCACGAAGTATCCTGGCATCCGGCCGGAGGCCTCGGTCAGAGGGACGAAGATCAGGGGCCAGAAGGCGGCACCCATATTCCAGGATGTGGTGGCCCAGTAAAGGTTCGGGAAGGGTTCGTTCTGGACGTTGAATTCTTTCCCCATCCAGTCGTTGCCGGAACCGTAGGTTCCTGCGGGGAGACCGGTCAGGATGGAGCTGGTGGTTGTTAGTTACATGTTTGTTCTGAATTGTGTGTTAAGATGGCATTTCTTACATGAAGCATACGGTGATCGTGAGCAGCCATTTATATTTGAGGCTCCAGTTGAAGGGATTCTCGGGATCGTCGGGCCCGTCCCAGGTGTGGATTTGGATATCCTTGTATGCGGGCATTTCCTCGCTGACATCCTGGTTCAGCATTCTCCCGATTCTGTTACGATGTTAGTACAACAGTTTCGCCTTGTTCTGCGCTGCGTAGAAACATGGACGATGAGGTATGGGGATACTGACTTAGCCATCAAGCCGGATTTCTTCTGTTCCTTCGGAGCAACAGGCTTCTCAACCGGCGAGGGCGTTTCGGTGACGGGCTGTTCGGCCTCATAGACCGAATTGCCACGGATCTCGTCTTGATCCGCCATGACGAGCAAACTGCTATAGCTTCCCTTTCCTCAACGGGTTGGATTGTCAAACCTGTCGAAAGGAACAGAAAGGGCAAGGCAGGGATAAAAAAGGAACGACGATCGGAACAATCGGGGATATACGCCCTTGCATAATTATTATGGAACCTTGGAACACCCAGGGCTTGCCCTGGAAAATAAAATACCTAACTCCGAAAACCGAGTACAGAGTATGCAAATCGGCATGCCGAAAGCCAAGATCCGATATCCACATCGGGTAGCCGGTCGCAACGGCGGGCGTTGATTGGCACCCACTTGCATCCACCGCCACTCAGAATCCACTTGATGTGATTTTATGGTGCTTAATTCTTTTTAAAAATTTTTTTAATAACGCCGCTGACATATGACTTCCGGTTACTAGTCCCAGTTTTATGTCCCCTTTTTTTCCCCTTTTGAACGAACCAGATCTAGCCAGCCTGTGCCTTGTTTTGGTATGCCCGAAGTTCCCCCACTGGTGCCTTCAAACTCTGCACTGGTGGCGTCATGTTTTGCTGTTTGGTTTGCTCGGTCCTAGTCGGATTCTTTACCTAGTACCGAGGCGATTCGGTTTTATGGATTTATAGCATAATCATTCCAGGCCGCAGTATTTAGGTTTGATATTTTTCGGAGCTTAATTCATCAACGGCATTACATCCATCCTCCACGATGTCTGAATCAACTCTAGCAAAGCAAACCTCTAAGGCATATAAAAAAAGACAAATCTCCTCAGACAGCCTATACACACTGGAAATAGTCCGAACTAACTACAATGGCACAAAAGCCGGAAGCTCTACATATTCTACTATCATGTAGGCTGATTATCGGATTATCGGATGATAGGAAAGCAAAAAATAGATGACCGACGCAGGGATCGAACCTGCAATCTCTTGATTCGTAGTCAAGCGCCTTGCCATTGGGCCAGCCGGCCTGTTGCTATGTTCCATTTGGCGAAAATGTGCATTATCAGCGGAAACAGACTTTTCCGGGCTTCTTGCCCCACTTATATCCGCATTGGGACTTTTGTAGTCGGCCGCTTATACGGCCGTCGTCTTCTTGGTCTGCTTGGTGGTCTTTTTTAGATGTCTAGTTATATAGATATTTTTCCCCTTTCTTAATTTGTTGGACAGGCAGCAGGAAAGCACTAAAAAAAGATTAATTTGCGAAAGCAATTTTTCTATATATAGCCTTTGACGCTGGTTTTATGAAATGCTCCCATCTTACTCTGTACCACGGAAGCTCACCTTGATCAAATTACTCGTCCTTGTAGAAAATATCCTCAGGGTATCCGTATAGAGAATTAATTAATCTTTCCTCGCTATATCCTTTCGATTCTGTTCCACTGCGTCGCTTGGATTCTGTTCCTCTGCATCATTTGGTTTCTTGCCCCCTCTTCCGATTTTCTCTGCTTTTTGGTAGGTCTATCAAAACTCCCATCAACCTGGTGCATGGAATCCAGGACTTAACAGAGCCTGGTGGCACTCAAAGTCGGCCCTACTTCTTCAGCTGGTGCAGCCCGATGTAAGCCTTGTGTAGCTCCTTCGCCAGTTTGTTGAACCAACAAGGACACCATACTCATGCTTGCTGCTTTGACGACGTCCAAAATCCTGCAATGTCTGAGATTGTGTAGCATTAACACGGCGAAGGTTTGCGTTCTTATATTAGTGACATATCCCGATCCTAAGTTTCGGAGGTCGTCAAATTGTTTACCTCAAGGTTATAATGTCTTCTAGTATTAGATTAAGTACTGGACCATCCTGCGGGCCTGCGCCGTATATTGCTGGAGCCTGTAGCATTTGAAGGCTGTTCTTACCCGACTTCGGGTCAACGGCAGCCGTCTTATCAGACTAGGTCGGTAGTAGTTGCGCTCCTTGGCAAGGCTCCGGCTAGGGGATCGCGTAAGTGCATAGGTGCGTAGACAGTTGGCGGTCAATCGTTCAAGGGGTGCCAACAAAAGATTTTCTGGCCACGATGAGGTCGACCATGGATGCGCAGTATCTCCCTTCCCAGCTCGTTGAGTCAGTCTCCGGTCTTTTGGCACTAATAGGTTGATTAGTACAGACCAGACCCGTACTCACTTTATTAGTAGGAATCATCGTGATGATAAAGGGCTGGGGAGTATGGAGAGAGGACCGGCGAAAAGATGAGCTGGGGGTGGAAGAAAGGAAAGGAGAGCAGAGGCTGGGCATAAGGAGAGCAGGGAGTGCGCAGAGTAGACGGCAGAGAAGGGTAGGTAAGTGAGAAGGGTTAGTGAGAGAGTTAAGTGAGAGGGTTAAGTGAGAAGGATCTCGATAAGCCTCGCACAACGTTAGTAGTACATTTAATATGCCTAGCTGGATCTGCTCTTTGGTTCGCGAAAGGCCATGGGGAATATCCTCTTTAGGCTGACGAGGAAATGTGTCTTGCGATTTTGAAGATGATCAGGCAGGAAGAAGCAAGGTAACTACAATGTATTTGAAGGAAAAAGTAAGCTGCGATCTTATCCGCAAATTATACTACTCTCGGTGTGATTTGCACGCACCGTGAATATCGATACGAGCGTGCCGTGTTACAATTTATCCGGTGGTCAAATTCTTCCAGGGCTTCTACGGCTCTAACCTCACCCCAACTAGTTTAAATCGACTATTGGTGTCTTCATGTCTTCAACCGGGCGGATTGGGGATTACATTCACATTCTTGGAATAATCCCGGAGAAAGGACAAGTTCAAAGTCGCATACTTCCAAGGTTGGATGTACGGGGACATATATTAGTGACTATGGATTGCCATCTGGATCCGACTACGTATTCATTCGCAATATTAACACTGAAAATGAATGTTCAAGAATGATTAACGTCATATCACTCTGGTTAAAATATTTTGATCAAATAATGCTCTTGATGAGCCTCCTGTCTACTGGCCCTTCAATTCACGAAGCTCAACCATAGCCTTGTGCAGGCGCTTCGCTACCTCATTGTACTGCGCTCCAAGCGCAGCGAACTTTGACTTTTCCTTGTTTACTTCCTCCTTCATATCCTGCAGCTTCTGCGCCTGGTTGGCGTTGGTTCGGCGGAGGCTCAAATTCTCTGCCTGCAACTTCTGTAGGCTTGTCTTCCCCGTCTTGGGATCGATGGCGGTTGCCTTGCGTAGGTTGCGTTGGTAGAAACTACGCTCCTTTGCGAGACTCTGGATCCGCAACCTAGCGTTCTCAAGCTCACGAGAATTTGCGGTAGAAGAGACAGGAGGAGCAATTGTTGCAACGGGTGCAAACGGGGAAACGTGCTGCACATAGCCTTTCTTGTTCGTCAATGCTCGCGGAAGCTGCACGGCGTGAGTGGCGTTTGCCTGTTGAACACAGTTAGTACATTTTCCTAATACGCATCCATCAGACATGAGGAGGGACTTACAGTCACGTTCGGTGCGGCGTTGAAAGTTGCCATGGTAGCTGCAGGAGGTTGGGGAGGGGAGGGAGTCGGTGGAGTGGGGCTGGGAGTCCCAATGATCTCGACAGACGGCGAGCGAGGAGAGTCAAACAGCGAGTTGGGCGAGTTCACAATCTGGGTGTCTTGTCCATCTGTCTCTACTGCAATAGGCCCGGGAGCAGAGGGAGGTACGCCAGCATTGGCCAAATTGGCCTGGGCGATGAGGTTCTCCCACTTGCGGACCTTGTCGGCGTCTGTGTCTTCAGGAGTGTATGCAACACCAATCGAAGGATCGTAGGCCACCTGTGTGTGTGGTGCATGGGCAGGGAGATTGCTGGACACTGGCTGGGCAGAGCAGTTGGCAGGCGTGGCTGAAATGGGCTGGTCAAGGCCAGGCATATCAAGGCCAGGCATATCAAGGTTATCGAGAGGAATACTGGCGAAGTACTCGTCGAAGCTTTTCATGAGGTCGGGGTTTTCTTCATAGTTAAAGCCATAGGAAGCATTGACAGGTCCACCGGCATCAAGGTTGACAAGGCCATTGAGAAAGGTCTGGTCGTCGAAAGCAGGCTGGTCAAGCCCAAAGGCAGCGTGGTTGGGGTCAATCGGATCCATGTTGATCAGGAATAGGTATTAAGATTAAATGTATTGGAGATGATCGGTAAGAGAAGAAGATGGGGTGAAAAGGAAGAAGAGATCGAAGGAAGAGTTGTCGAGGAGAGATGGTAATAACCGTCGAAGGAATTAAGGTCTATAGACGGGAACAATGGGAGCAAAGAACAACAAAGAAAGTGACATTTGTATTGTATCAAGTGAACCAATAAAGATCAATATGAGGCAATAGGGACCAATAGCGATCTACAGAGGTGACAAACGCATGATGTACTCGTTTGACTGCATTGATATTGTTTTTTTTTTCCTGCCGGACAATTATTTATTTTGCCAAAGGTGGAAGTATATGCAGGCCAATCATACTTCACTGTCTTAGCCTATGACTCACCGCCCTCTGTACCGCCTGGTATAGTCTAAGACTCGAGATTAAGGAAGTTTGACAGCTCAAAGAATTCTCCGGAAAGACTGCTCGAAGAAAGAACTAGAAATATCAATAAATTACCTGGTTATATCTACTTTTTATCAGCAAATTACAAATGCACTTGTTAGATCAAAAATTACCCCAACCTTCAAACCTTGATTCTCTTTACCCATTTGACCGCCTCGACTTTAGGTGCCTTATCTTCCCACCGCCCTCCCCTTATCAACTCAACGTCATACAGTGACACCGCTCTACTCACGTGGACCTATAATCACGTGGTATCATGGCAGAAAACGGGACTCCATCCGAAGTTCGGTCTGGGCCGCCTTGCCTTGACAGCTCCCCTAAAGCTTCAAGGGACTCCAGTGGTACCGAGAACGAGGATATCACGAAGACTGGTTATTTCTCCCACTACACTCCTTTGGCCTCAGCCCTGGCGAATATGAGTGTCATTCTATGCACCGGTACGTGCGATATCACAAGGAGCTCCCCGCATTCTTCCAGGCATTGGACTAATTACCTTGGTTGCATATTTTAGCGGGGTACGACCATACCATTCGGTAAGTTGAGGCTCAACTAGCCGCGCGCGGCTTTTATATAGGACCCGCAGAGTGGCAATTTATACCAGAACTCTTGCTGACTATATCTCTGCTAGCTTTTGGGAAGCGCTCTCGGGTATCTGTTCGCGTACAATCCAGCATCCAGACTCGCAAGTAAATCGTCTGTGCATCACACCGGATAAGAGGTTTTTGGCTGCCGCGGGCCACAACAATGTGAAGCTGTTTGATATCAAGTCAACCAATCCTAATCCCGTGATTACATTTGAAGGTCACACAAACAACATCACCGGCGTGGCATTCCACTGTGAGGGGAAATGGATGGTTACAAGCTCCGAGGATGGAACTGTGAAGGTCTGGGACACTCGTACCGGTAGCTTGCAGCGGAACTACGTCCACCGGGCTGCGGTCAATGATGTGGTCATCCATCCCAACCAGGGCGAGCTCATCAGTGGTGACCACGCCGGTATGGTCCGTGTCTGGGACTTGGGCGAGAGCGTCTGTACTCATCAATTGATCCCGGAGGAGGACACTGCTGTTCTCAGTGTTAGCGTCGCCAGTGACGGATCGTTGCTTTGCGCTGGAAATAAGAAGGTGCGTGATTTTGAATTCATAGAGAATTGTGAGGTTCTTTCTAATATGTCAATAGGGCAATGTCTACTTGTGGCGCATGGTCCAGACTGACGACACCACCCGCATCATCCCCGTCTGTACCTTCCAAGCTCACAAGGACTACCTCACTCGTGTTCTCCTCTCTCCTGATGTCAAGCACCTTGCAACCTGCTCTGCAGATCATACCGCCAAGGTTTGGAACCTTGACGCGGAATTCCCGCCTGCCAAACTGGCATTGAAGCAATGGAAAGAGAAAGAGGCATTGAACCCTCCAGTTGAAACTCCGGTCGAACCTCCGGTAACACCTGTTGAAGCTCCCACCCAGTCTCGGGATCTGCTCCGCATTTTCGACGCACCCATCCAAGACCGTGATCTCCTCCGTATTACCGATAACCCTCCTCGCCAAGAGACACCGCAACAGACATTCACCTCATCCCCCGACGGGCCTCCTATGGATCCAGTCAACCACACACTGTTCCTGGAGACTACACTTGCCAATCACCAGCGCTGGGTCTGGGATTGTGCCTTCTCTGCAGACAGTGCATACCTTGTGACAGTGTCCAGTGACCATTACGCTCGTTTGTGGGAGCTCGGCACTGGTAATATTATCCGCCAGTACAGCGGTCATCATCGAGGCGCCGTTTGTGTTGCTTTGAACGACTACTCTGAGCCTCGCTAGAGGCAAGATGCAAGGCTGAGTTGCCACGGCTAACCCGCATTCTGCTTTCATGAGTTAATGGGTCTTGGTTGGCGTTGATCTTATTCTGGGTAATCTACACATGGCATGGCGCACGTAATGATCGGTGTCTTCCAGCTTTTTCTGGACCTACGGCGCATTTCGGTTGGTCAATGGAGACCTTTGAATTATTTTGCAGACTTTTTACTTGTTCCATTTCCATCCCAGAGGATACTGCATAGTGTCGAGATACCACTGACAATATCAATATGTTTATTCCAAGTGTTCTTCTCCACACTACATACTCCTGGACATGCCCAAAAAGTTTCTACAAGGCTATTGAATTCCACGAACAAAGCAGGCAAGTCTCCATAAACTAAAAGAAAACATAACACCACGCTCAGACTGAACTCGAATCAAATCAAATCAAATCAAACGAGAAAGAAAAAGGACAGATCTGAAAATACCCATAGGACTAAAAGACAAATGTTCAAGTACATGAAAAAGAAAGGGTAAAGCCCATGACACAAATCTGATAACCGCTCACAGACAAAGCCACTACTTCCGCTTATGGATTCCTATGCCATCCATGGATATCTTTATGATAGAACAAACCAATAAAGACTCAGCTCCTTATACAACGGCAAACCATGTCACACAAACAACAATATCCATCCCCAGCTCCTCAGCACCAGTGTACTTGTATGTCCACATGCCATCGCGGTTGACATCCCAGAATGCCCCGGAGGCAGAGTGCATACCACGCTTGCCAGCATTGCTAAGTGCGCCATCTGCAGCAACGGACGGGTCAATCACGCCCTGCTGCACGATTGTGCTGTTCACGGTGAAGCGATAGGAAGGGGGCTTGGAGGCATCGGTGGGTGCGGTAGCGGTGATCAGGGCCTTGAGGATGGAGTTCTGTGCGGGGAATTGTTAGTATTGGCATGGCATTGCCCAATCGGGTGGTGGTGATTAGTTGGTTGTGGGTGTCGGTGGTGACGCTTACGATAATCTTGGAGTTCCAGTCTCCGACATTATCATGGTCGTAGCCCTTGCTGGTCGCAAGGGCATTCTCGCAGGCCTGGGGTGAAATGTTAGCGCGGGCTAATTTCACGGCATATTTTGGGGAAGGCATACCTCGTTGGTGATCTTGGTGAGATCCTCAATGGGGATGGGCTGGAAGGTTGTTAGGACCGTTCATGACAATGCAATGGTAGCAAGTATTTCTGTGGCATAACTGCGGATTGGTATAGCGCAGCCACGGTGTCACTTGCGATCAACGTACCGATGCAGAGGCGCCTTCGGCAGACATTGTGAATAAATGGAATGCGGTGGTTTTCGGGGTGCTTAAGAATGCTGCACAGAGGATTTTGTTAGCATATGAGTAGATTGACACAGACTTTAACGCGTGTAGACTCCATTGGGTTGACATCATGTCTAAAATACCACGGGGTATGCGCGCAGCCCCGGAGCAATGCGGGGAGAAGGGGCGCAGTTGACGGGGAATTTCAGCGCAGATAGTCTCTCTCAAAACAGGAGAAATGTATTCACGTACCTTTATTGGATCTGGATAGTAGATAGGATTATGAATGTGAGATGCTTGTAGGACTGCTCCTTGCAATCTACGTGGATTGTTTGGATGTTTGGCAATCATTGGGGCGCTTGGCCTAAAGGGGTTTGGCGCGAGCTTGGTTCTGCCATGGCGGTGTGGGAGTGTAAACATCGCCCATGTTCAAAGGTTTATATGACAGGCCACCTAATAATTATTATAAATTATATAATATACGCATAGTGCGTCCATGGATATTAGGCCCCTTCACTTTGATTGAACATACTATGCGCAAAAATATAGTACGACATGGATAACAATATACAAGACCCAACCATGATGGAACGAACGGGCGAACACCATTACACAGAACACCATTACACAGAACACCATTACACAGAACACCATCACAGGACAAACACGGAGGGAACCAGTTGACAAAGACTACTCTCTAGACTCTTCTCATAGTGGAGTTGTTCCAGGTGGAAATTCACCTCCTCGTTCTCCTTGCGCAGTCTGCGGTTCTCACGAAGGCCGTGCTCGACCTTCTTACCCAAAACTTCAAGTCGATTCTCAATTGCTTGAAGCCCTTCGGTCATCGGCTCTCCACCAACCATTCTCAGACAATGTGAGGCATCAGACTTGGAACGTAATGGTGTCAATCTTGAATAATGGGCTCTCAATTGATTCGACCGTCCTTATTTGGATCGCAATCTGACGAAGAAGTGCAGTGTGATGGTTGAGGTACGAGCAGCTTGATCTTCTGCCTTTGCATTTCAGTTGTCAGGTCGGCCTTCTGAGTCCTCAGATCATTTATATAATCGTTTTTGACTTGGCTTGTTGGAAGAAGACAGTGGAAGATCCTTTTGACCCACTCACCTGTTATAGGGCCCAATGTCGCCGGCCCATACTTCCAAAATCGTTCACAACTGGGGTCGATCTGGATTTGGAGCTGGCCACGTCCTCCAAGTATCTCCCGCACTCCTTCCACAGATTGACAATGTGTGTGGTCGCGACCGGCGTTTTGGTCGTCGGGTAGAGATCTCTATTTCGAGCGAAGCCCACGGGGAGAGGGGAGAAGAGAGAAAGAGAGAAAAAGCTAGCTACACAGTTCCAGGATATAGTTGACTTGACTCCGGTGACAGATTTTGAGCCGAGCTGGGTTCAGCATCGATTCATAATTGATGATGAATGCATTGATTATTTTTACCTTAGCACTTAAGCGTGGTAGAAGAGAGTATGTAGCTTACCCGACTACATGCGGCCCCGGTAATTCAAAAACATTGATGATGATCACTGATAACTTGAAGCTTAAAATTGTGGCATATAAGGTTATCGCAGCGGCGGCGAAGGGTGGAAAGATGCAGAGGAAGAAGGAACCCCTGAAAGATATGACAGGATACAGGGGAATCGTGGGCTCCCTGGCTCGAATTAACTATAGGTTGACATCTTTCTTGTTTGTCCTTTCCCCTTCTACCCGTGGGCTTTACGGGGGCTTCCCATGAGAAAGAAAGACCGAACTGGCAATCACAACCAGAAAGAAGCGAAACATCTCAAGGTCTGCTCGTTCAATAGAATTTTGCTAGACCTTTTCTAGAAGCTTTGCGAGGTGTTTAATGTCCCCAGGCTATGGAGAAGATATTGACTGGGCTTTTAGTGACTGGTTGATGTCCATCAGCACTCCGTCGGTAACGAAAATGGCTGGGTAAGATCTTGGCTAGCCGTTAAGACAAGGGTTTATATGTATATCTTTGAAAAGATGGCACTAAACATATGTTCAAATTCAACTCGGATCGTTTTCGCCGAGATCAATGACCGAAGTGGAGCCGTTTCCTCGTGCCATGTTTCACGTGGATCCGGGCCGAAACCCCACTTTTATGCATAAGCTACCGGTAATTAACGTGGCAATCCTGTAAAATTACAACTAGAATATAGGGACCTGTGAAAGTGACGCCGAAAATGACCACTTTCGACGCCAGAAACGCCCGCCTTTCCACCCGTAACTTTGGACGTCCAGCCGCCCCTTGACCGCCACTGCCCTATCAGGTCACGTGCAGTACCTTATACTCTGGAGGATCTGCCAGGTGGGTCCGCTCAGGGTAAATTATGTCCTTGAATACCTGGGGCATTTAAACAAAACTAAAACCACAAAAGTAAATATTGAAAAGTCCAATCTAAAATAGAAACAAAAACAAAGTTTCAAACCCCCATCAGCCAACCCAGTCTAATAGACGGTCTCATTGCCATATCCCCTCCGCGAGCCACCCTGCTGCTGATACCCCGGTTTATATCCATAACCCTCAAAGTCCCCATCACCCTCTGGCGGAGAACTCTTGTAACGTGTCTGGCTTTCGTCCTGAGCAAAACCGTAGCCACGACCGTACTCTTGTTCTTCGCCATATCTCTCCTCATCCTGACCGCGAGAAGTGGTGTAATCTCCGACTTGTTCGTTCTGGAATCGACTTTGGTTGGAATTTTCTTCTTTCGTGCCGTCAAAACCATAGGCCTGATTTTCGTCGGGTTGATCTTGGTTCCATCGTGACGCTTGACGATTATTTTCTTCCTCGTCTTCGTTGGTTTCGGTTCTTCTGTTGTATGGGCTCTCTTCTTCATTCTCATCGCTGCGGACGTTGTATTCATGATCTCGACCCCATTGCTCTGAGCTCAGATTCTCCTGCTCGTCTTGGGCCGGCTGCTCGTCTTTCTGGTCGCTTTGGTTGTATGCTATCTCTTCTCTCTCGTTCTGGCTATCGCGGTTGTCGTATTCTTGGTCTTGGTTCCATCGCTCCGAGCTAAGATCATCCTGCTCGTTTTGGATTCGTTCTTCGTTTTCCTGAACTCTTTTGGTGTATGACCGCTCCTCAATATTATCTTCCTTGTTGCGATCGTTGCTCCATCGGTCCGATGTCTGATACCCCTGTTGTTCATCCTCAAGTGTTTGGACCTCGGCGTCATGGTTTCTTCTGCCGTACGACCTCTCTTCGTTCTTGCGGTCGTTGTTTTCTTGTCCTTGCCAACCGCCGTTTTCGTCTTCTTCCTCGGGTTGGTTGTACTCCAGACCCTGTTGCCAGTCAGAAGGTTCTTGACCTTCATCTTCCTGGTCCCGACTTTGGTCTGGGTTCTCGAATGGCTCATCATCCCGGTTCCCACTTGAGTTGGTGTTGTACTGGTTGTATCGATTATCCTCTTCATCTTGGGGAGACCAGGCGGTTTTTTCATCCTGAGCCTTATCAGCAGCTCTCTCTTCATGACTGCTGTCGAACTGCTGATCATCCGCAGACCTGTTCTCGGACTCCCCGGGAGGAAGAGTTGAATCCTCACTGATGGGTCTAACACTCATATAGACCTTCGAATAGGCAACCTTCTTCATAGTTCCTGTTGTTGGAATATTATAGGTGGCCCCGCTTGCCATTTTCACCACAATGGTCGCCGTGTATTCGAGGTCGAGTTGGCCAGCGTACGTTACAGCTTCAACAATCACTCCGTCTCCGGGTCCTGCAATATGGCCACTTGCCCCGGATGTCACTCCCTCCGTGGTATCAATAGTGTCCGCCGTTGACTTTTCTTTGGTCCATGAGTGCTGGATCGTTTGAGAGGATTCAAGCTCCAATGTCGTTTTTGTGATGTACAGATTCACCTCACCATTCCACTGCTCTCGAAAGCCGAGGGCCAAAGAAGTTGTTTGCGAGCTGGTCTCGGTAACGGTGTGGGACTCTTTCTCAAGTCGGGGCAGGTCGAATTTGTAGTCGTACGCCTTTCCTTGCCATGGAAACTGTGATGACTTGACCGACTTCGACTTGATACCGTTGCTGGTGCCGGTGGGGTCGTTCTTGAACTTGACATCCTTCATCGACATGGAAGCGACCTTCTTCAGAAAGTACACACCCAACATATCGACTGTTCCTCCGCATCTTCCCTTGATGCCGACCCAAAGTCCAGAGCCGACATCCTGGGGAAATTCATCTTTGCCGTTATGGCCACCGCAATCGAAGGAACGTCCAGTCGAAGTGGTGAACTTGATCCGTCCGAGGTTTGTGCCTTTTCCGTTGCCCCACAGGCTAAGGGATTTGACAGTCTCAGCTGCCTCGAAGATGAATTCGGAATATTCGCCCCATTTTCCGGATCCCATCTGCTGTTTCTCCTCGTCGTTGGTGAATTGGACGGAGACACCGATGATGTCTCTGCCAGACGCCCAAACACCAACTTTCTCCACGAGGCCACCCGTTTTTGCGAGAATCCCGACCTCGCCTCCACCATTGCCGCCGATGCTGCCGGAGTTGACCAGCACCTCAAATGGATACGCTGACATGATGAGTTTGGGAGTAACAAATTGTTGATAAAACCTGATTTTTGCCTTGTAAGTCCAAGTCACAAATGTGAATAGGTATTGCGATACTGCGATGAGATGTCTCTTTCAGAATCATTAAAAGAGACACGGAGAAGGAGTCTTATATAGTCCACTTTGATGTCTTATGTTGGTTTGAAGAAGTTTCCACTTCTGCGCCGAGCTGAAAATGTATATCCGGACTCCATTGATAATTCGCTCCGGTTCCTCGGTTTAATACTACGATAGCGCTTCAAGTCGACCGCGTTACTATGATTTGCGCCTGAAGCCACCAAGCCACCACTCTGACTGTGTCAACCTCTTTCTGGCATGTATTTTCCCTGGAAAGGAAAGACCAAGCCTTGGATCAGTATTGTGGCGGTAATCAAAAACTTCGAAGTCGTAGAGTTGTCACTTTATCGGACTTGTCCGCTGCACTTTAAAAGCTGAACACGGGTTCATACGCATTGTCCGATTGCACTGTTTCCACTGACTGTTACACCAGCATTTTGTGGCTTTTCGGTGATTTTGCTGTTCGATGGACTCCTATCTAATTGAAAGCGAATATGGTTCAATACAGTGAGTAGAGCAATTGCAAAGGGTTAAAGCCCGAGCCACTCTAGTAGAATTTTAAACAACTATGAGTAAACAAGATATGGCAACAATTTCCCAAGCTAGGCCTGACCAAATAAAGCAATTTTATGGTCCCATTCCCGTATCCATGATATTTCTTATGCAGATAGCCAATTAATGCAAGATTCCAAGAAAATCAATCATAGTTAGGGCTGGAAACAATAAGCGATGAAATGCTTGGCTGCAGTTACAACGACCCCGCTGGACGTTCATCTCTTGGAAAGGGCTGAGCCAGCCTGTAAGTAAATGGATCCCGTGAGTCCAGCGCTAAGTAACTGGCCATGTACCCTGCAGGAGATGCCGTGTTTGGAGGGGCTCCTCTGTACCAGTGCGACTGTGATTGGATATTGCTTCCTGAATCCCAAATGGTCACCGGGGGTTTGAACTCTGTTTATGGTCCCCGGAGTTTCTGAACACCTGATCGGCTGAGGCCGAGTGTGTTCGGGATTCCCATTGTTCGGGTTCTGTGAGATCGATGTATCGCGTCGCTCAAAAGCAAACTCAAAAGCCCGGCCATTCTCCTGAAATCGCCACCTGCATAGAGGCCAGATGAGCCTGATCCGAGAGCTGCAAGGTTGGAGGCAACCAGGATGCAGCTGCAGTTTGCGACCGGTAAATTGGTAGGCAAAATTGAAGTGACGCAGCGATAGGTGTAAGATAGAGGGGATGAGGGAGGAGAGTGAAAGAAAACGGAAAACGAAGAGGAGGTTACTTAATGGCGTATCGGTGCAAATAGGCAATTCATAGGCCGTTTACGTTTGTACAAATGATCAATTATTTAGGCCATCATTTTCCTGGGTTACTTATGGAGTTCGTCCTCTGTGTTTAGACTACGTGCGGTAGTATCCCTAGAACCCGAATTTAGAAATATGTTTATTTCATTGCAGAGTGGTGCATGCATAATATTACATGATACGTACAAAAAGTCCGCGGAATTTCATGGAATCCCATAGTGGATCTCTGCAAGTCGGACTTGGCAAGTGCTTGCGCCTAGTCAGCGCTGCCCAATGTGTCCACGCCGCGATGGATGATGGTTCGAATACTATGCTTATGAGCCTACGACAGGATCTTGTAGTGACACGGGCCAAAGTGGCCGCGGTGGCCGAGATGGCGAAAGCGGACGCGCAGAGAAGAGCAGCAAATGATGCTGATTATGATGATGGAATATCGTAGCCAACTTATAAGTCTTAAGTCATCAGGTGTCTTTAGTTCTGAGACTCACGACTCTGCAGGCCGTGAAGTCGTACGAGACGCTAGTGGGCGGTCTGATGGCCTGGCAGGTCTTGAGACCGCGGTCTTGGAATCTGCTGGGTCTCTGGCTCTATGTCTACCGCCCTCGGGTCGGTGTCACTAATTGCGCTTTTATTGACTGTTAAATGGCACTTGTATTGCTTGTTGAAAAGCACTCTAAAGTGTGGCCTGCACAAATTTCTTTCTAGAGTACATACATGGACTGAGAACTATTGCTTACAGGTTGTAGGTGTGAGCCTGAACATTGATGGTAGACACGGTCCAAGTCTTTCCGTTGTCGGTGGTCTTAAGCCCAGAAGAAGTGGCCTCGTTGATAGCCAGAGTGTCGCCGAAGGAAGAATCGGCGGCGTCGAGGATGATTGTAGTGTCGGTGTATTCTACAACAATTAGCATCCGTTTAATTACCGGGAATTATAAACGCCAACTCACCGTGTGCTGCAGCAGTACCCTTGCAGGCATCATCCTGGCATTCGACAGCGGTACCCCAGCCCTGTGCCTGGCCGGAGCCTAGAAGAATTGTTAGTTGGAGACTGAGATTATGCATACCGAGGACTTACTGGTTGAAAGAGTCGACACAACCTCTCCATTAATGGAGACAGTCTGGTCAAACTTGCTGGTGTCGTCATTGTACTTGTCTATAGAATAATTAGCTCACGTTCATAAGTCTCAGCAAACCAGAACTTACAATGCATTGTAACCTCATCGCCAGCATTGGCAGGGACCTGCTTGCCGCCCAGCTGGGTGCCTTGAAGGGTACTAGCCCATGTGCACCATTGCCCAGCTGTTGCGCCACAGTTTCTGAAAGAGTCAGTTATAAATTATCTATACTTGCACTTGTTCTTCCATCACTCACGCGGCAGGGTCGGAGAAAGAAACGGCAAGAGCCTGGATCAGATCACCACCGCTTGTTCCCATACCGGGCCACAGAGCAAGACGGTCTTTCTGTGGGCTCGGGGCCTCGGGGAGTACAAGGGTTGTCTTTGCCTCACGGATCCATGACGAGGAAGGGCCGAGGGAGAAGTATGGACCAAACCCGATCTTGTCTTGGGCGTTGACAAGGCCGAGGAGGGCGAGGAGGGCGAGGAGGGCGAGGTTTCTGAGAGACATGATGAATCTACTAGGTTGATCTGATGTCGAAGGATCAAATTATGGACAAGAATAGCGCCTTTATATGATAAAATATTAAATATCAAGGGTGAAGAATTGGAAATGACCCAGTTAAGGGGAAACATGAAGCGGATCATTCCACCTGAACACTCCACCAACCTATAATTTCTCCGTTTGATAATTTCTCCATTGTATAGTTTCTCCATCGCATAGGGTTAAATTCGGATGTGCATTTAAGACATGGAAGGGATGATTGGATTTGTTTCAAATGAGCTGTTTTGAAACACACTAACGTGTCAGTCTCAAATCGGAGAAAATGAGACCCAGAACAATATGCTAGTTCCAGTCTGTTACATGCAATGCCTGGAGTGAAGACAACTTTGAATTCTTCATGGGTGGGTAATATTGTACTTAGGAGGTCTATCTCAAAACGAGCTTGCTCCGAGAAGCGAGAGAGTTATCTTGACTTAGCTGTAGTTAGTTCTAGAATCAATTTACTCGGCTACAGCTATGGAGACTTTGTATGCCCACCCAATAAACGCCCACTCGGTATTTTAAGCTATTTTAGCATAGACCTAATAAGCTTGTTGCAAGCTATATAAATATAATAAAGGGGGTCAGGAGTACGGAGTAGATATATCCTAATCATTACTGACATTCGTTATTCGCATTCGCATTCGCGACCGCCTCTTCTTGTTCAAGCCAATGGGCTAAAGGCGTACTTATTTACGTCAAAACTTCGTTATATGCGCTTCTTCATTTCTGCCGATACTTTATTCATTCATGGAGACGGGTAACAAGCTTGGTATTAAGCCTAGTGGCCCGCTATATGGTGCCAGGAGGGCGCATTGATCATTGAACTCGGTTGGGTTTTGCAAGTACTTTTGCCAAATCATCCTAGCCCGATGCTTATGTTCTAAATGAAGAGTACTGCATAGCCCAATAACCGTGCCCTGCCGGGTCCTGTCTTTGTCCGCGTGACGCGCTGGGGGCCAAAGAACCTCGATGGCCTCTGTAATCCCCGCAATTTAGCCCCCGCACCATTTTGCCTCCATTCTCCACTCCCACTATGTATCAACTCTTTTCTCTGGTATCACTTTTCCTCTCTGTGCATGTGACTGCGGCGCCTCAGGACCATGGCCATAGGCTCCTCCGTAGGGACGTTTGCGATGGGATTAACAGCTTGCCAGTCCTCTACCACGATTATCTAACTGATGTATGCCCACCAAATTATCTGAACGGTTCAGAGGGTATTTGCGATCATACGGACTACCAGTCGAATTCGTGCGTGGCGTTCTGCCAACTCAGAACTCGCTTTGTTTATGGGAGGGAGTTTCCCTTAGACGTTTGGTGCAATGGGCCTCCTTGTAAAATTGCCGATTTTACTAAGACCATGACTTGGTCTGTAGATATAAAGCCCCAATTTGAGAAAGGCTTGAATGATGGGATTAGTGGAGGCTGGCAGTCAAAGATCACGGATGATGTGGGACCTCAGGGTATGTCTTACGAGATGCCTTTGAAGGCTGGACAGTGCGGGTACTGGACCTGGGTTCCTACCAAGAAAACTGTGTGGTAAGTTGAGCTTTCTTGTTATTCGCTTGTTAGACGAAGAATTGATGGAGATGACTAACTCGTGTCTCAGTGGGACAATGTCCTACCAACAAACCGCAGCGTACCGCTGCGTGAGTGATATGCACACCATTGAGAATTACTGCATAGATGCCCTACGACAGTATCCCGATGGCACTGTCGACGGAGAAACGATCTTTGTCTACACTGACTGCATGGCACGACTTCCGTTGCCGATGGATCAGCAGACTAGCATATATAGGCTGCCGGGGGTCGCTCTGGATCGGGGTGAACGTTCTTCGGCTCAGGACTTGGGTGGCTATCCTTCAGACTCGGAACAGCAAGTGTTGTGAATATTCACTGGAATGGATTCTGTACAGGCATACTGTTGATGCCTGGCATAACCGGCGTCAATCAGGCATCAGTGTAGATCCAGATCTGTGTTTGCGATCTCTCTTCCCCATCTCTTCCCTCTCGGAGTTTCATCAGATCTCATTTCTTGATTCTCCTTTTAGTTTTCTTCTCTAGCCTAGCAGGTCTGCTGTCGAAATCGAGGCACTTGCTCCTACAGCTGCTGCTATTTCCTCGGACTTGCCAGTCCTAGATTGCAGACCCACTCCCTGCAAGGAGCCAAATGTCAAATGAAGGGCGTCGGCAAGACCGGGTCTGATGACACCGAAGTCTCCAATATAAATTGCTCGTTATCCTACTGGCCCGTCTCGGATTTTTCTAGACGAGCAGATTTTATTGTTCCTAAGATTTTGCCTCGAATCGCTTGAAAATGGGCCATTTCGATACCGAACATGAATTGAAGAAACCCTGGATTGAAACACCTTTGATCGAGTCCGCGACACTTTCGAAGGCTGCCGGATGGTAAGATTGGGCTTGTATTTTCATTAATCCAAGTTCCGGACCCTGAACAGTAAATATAGCAGAATTTTTCTCAAATTAGAGTCGCTCCAACCATCCGGCTCATTCAAATCGCGGTGAGTGCGGCATCCCATCTGGCGGCGTGTCAAAAGAGGTCCGTGTTCTGATACAGAATTGACTGGTTTAGAGGCATTGGAAACTTAATCTTCACATCTCTTTCTGATCCATCAAACAATGGTAGAACCCTGCATTTTTTCAGCTCCTCAGCGGGCAATGCGGGGATGGCAGCAGTCATAGCCGCCCGGGATCTCGGTTGTCCCTGTACTGTTGTTGTTCCCCTTAGCGCGAAGCCTACGATGATCCAAAAAATCCGCGCCGCAGGGGCTTCGGATGTTGTCCGCCATGGTGCCAGTTGGTTTGAAGCAGACACGTACCTGCGGGAGAATTTCATCGAAAATGAAGACAGCAAGTCGGATCCTTTGGTCAGGAATATTTATGTCCCACCATTCGATCATCATGACATCTGGCGAGGTGCAGGGACTATGGTTGATGAGATAGTCAAGCAGTTGCCTCCAAGGCACTACGGGGAACCCGATACCGATCGTTCTTTCCCGGCAGATGCAATCGTTTGTAGCGTTGGCGGTGGTGGCCTTTTAAATGGGATTATCGACGGCCTTGAGAGGCACTTGCCAGCCTATCAACCGACAAGCCTTCCTAACAAAGACGTGAAGAAAGTTCGAGTTGTCGCTGCTGAAACAGCTGGGGCGGACTCGCTGGCACACTCGGTACGCAAGGGTTATCTGCACACTCTACCTGCCATCACATCGCAGGCAATCACCCTGGGAGCACTCTGCGTAGCACAGCAGACGCTGAAAAACGCGCAATCCCCTCCGCCTGGTGTTGAAGTCACAAGTGTTGTGGGCACCGATGCTGATGCTGCGAAGGGAGTTGTGCGTTTGTGTGATGAGCTGCGGTTGGAGGTCGAGCTGGCTTGCGGAATAAGTGTCCAAGTTGGGTTAGATAGACTAAGGGAAGTCATGCCAGAACTCACACCGGATAGTCGAGTTGTTATCATTGTATGCGGAGGAAACGATGTTTCTCCTGAAATTATCTCGGATTACCGTCAGAAGCTTGCCAATGGTTGGCGATGAAAGCCTACGGGAATTGATGTGTGAAAAACCTGATGTTGGAATTGGTTGGTGGAAGGCCATGAATTACATACTCTCCCATCAACGCTGGAGGGCATTGAAACCAGTATGAGGTACAATTTCTGAAGGGATCTAGTTTCCAATCTCATCCTCTTGTTCTCACTTAACGTCAGTCTACGTCTAATAATGATAACCCAGGTTAACCCCAAGCTAGCAAGTTTATATTCAGTCCTCAAAGCCCAAATATCACTGCAGTCGAAGAGACCCGTGATTCTCGGCTTCGTCCAGCGCATCGGCGATACGCGATCCCTCTCCCTCAAACAGCATCCCGTCGTAAGTTGCCGCGCCCAAAACACAACCAACAATAGGGGCGACGAGGGGAACAACGAAATAGTAGTTGGCTGCCGTAAACACCTCCCGGCCATAGATGATAGCAGAGAACAACCTCGGACCAAAGTCTCTAGCCGGGTTAATGGCCTAGTTCCATTAGTACGACTTACTTCCTACAGGGTAAGCTGATGAACATACGTAGCCGGTCTGCCAGCCCAAAGCCGCTCCAATCATAAGCAGCAGAAGAAAGAGAGCGATCTGTGGAGCAGGCAATCGATGGGCATTTCTCGGATCGGAGATGCTGAGACAGCCAAACATCAGCACAGCTGAGCCCAACACCTCGGAAAATACAGCCTCCCAGTTCGACTCGAAGAAGGCACCTGGGTAGGTCGAGAAGATACCCGCTGAATGGTGACCGACCGGGCTCAGGATTGATCCGCCGGGAATGGTGTATTCGGGGTCCCAAGCTTTGATGGCTGAACGGTAGTTGATATATACGATGGCAGCGCCGACAAATCCGCCCAGGAACTGGGCAGCAAGCTTGCCGGGAACTTGTTTCCACTGCCCTTCATATGGACGCACAAGAGCAAGACAGAGAGTCACCGCCGGATTGATGGTGGGGCTGGGATCAGACAAGTAGCTGGAGAGGGAGACGGCAGCGGCCCAGGCGACGTTGATGGACAGCCAGGTGCCGTAGTTGTAGTCGGACAACAGGCATTGGGCGACCACTCCATCCCCGATGACGATTAGCAGAGCAGTGCCGAGAAATTCGGCCGCATACGGCTTCAGTACCCGGCGATGGATCATTTCGTTTAGGATGATATTGTAATCCGACTCGGGTACAAGGTGGGATGGGATAGGTATAAGGTGGGATGGGATAGGTAAAAGGTGGGATGCCAACCCTGGGAGCCCCTGATTTCTACCAAGGTTCAAAGGTTCCAAGGTTGGTTGAGAGTCCACGGGCCCACGGTGGTTTACATAATTTAGATTAACTTTTGACCGTGGCGTCATATCTACGGGCGACTATCTATGCCATCCGAACTTAACTCTCTCATTGGATATTGCCCTACCGCGATTTTTTTACCGCCCCCTTGAAGCCTGTATACTAGATCTATACCTACATACTTCGATCACCACTACCACCATTTAATTATATTAGTAAAAATATAAAATTTGGATTAGATAAAAGAGTATTTTCTAAAGTGGCTATATTAATAGAGCAATTAACGATCGAAAATGCAGATTTGTGTTAGCGGGGGAGTGGAATTTATAGTTTTTAAAGGGTCTACTCTACTAGTATAACTAAATTATAGTACTACTTAGAATCGTATTTTCGAGAGTCCGAAAACTACTTTTTAATCGTTAGGATCTATATAGTTTATACGAAATGTACTAACTCCGACCGATTTATCTCGATTTTTAGCTAAGAAAATTGGATAATAAAGTGGTGTTTCATACTTGACAGTAGAGATAAAGGCGGAAAAAGGCTTATTTTATAAAATGGACTTTTATAAAAATCTTTGAAAGAATTTTTTTACACTAGTTCAACACTATAAGATTACTATAGAGTATACGCTTGTAAATTGTCAATTAAATAGTAAGCAAGTTAGTACAATTTTGGCTGTGAAGGTGGATGACTGAATTACTGCTGGCAATATTAGAGTTAAGTTCGGATGGCAGAGATAGTCGCCCGTAATATCAATCGGACTTTCCTCGGCATTCCTGCCTAAAAGGGATAAGCGAAGACCTACGTTCACCATGAACAGGATTTATTTCATGTCAAACAGTAAGACTAGACCGAGCAATGTACATTAAGATATTTGGATAAAACTGAGACCCGAATCTATAGGGACAGCATATCGCTTGATTCCATCAACTGTCCCAGGCCAGCGAGTTTCATATTTGTTCTCAAGAGACCACTGTGAAATTGTCGATTTGGTTGATACTACCAACTGAACTAAATTGGTTGAGGAAAATTCAATCATATTGCTAGCAACACTATACCAAATAGAAACTGTAAGTAGTAACCTACATCCCAAGATAAGCCAAGGTACCTAGATCTTTCCTCAAATATCTTCAATATCAACCCGCATGTTCAGGCGTTGAAGGTACTCACCATCGTGAAAAGTAACGATCCTTGCAATTTGCTTTTTACCTTGTCCCCATCCACAAAGAATAAAAGCCCCAACAATCCTACCAATTGTACTACCCAGCAGGGCATCAAACTCGCTCGAGGGACCCCAGACCGCCTGTTCGTTTGAAGGATACGGGAGCCCTTCAGAACTATACACCTCATCCCGAATACATCGCACCGTGTCAGTTTCAGAGATGTCAGTCACAAATACGTATCTGAGGCTGCTAAGGGGAAACTCCATTTCATACGCAGCCTTAGTAAATTCAGACATGTGTGGAGCGTTGCTTCGACTTGATCGACGGATCCAATCAAGAAACACTACCCCTCGTCCAGTGCGTCCCTCCCAGCCTACAGGTGGGCCTTGTCGATTCCAGATTTCTATCCTGTTAAGCTCATCCGGTAGATCAAGAAGGTATATCCAGGTATCCCATATTGAATCCAACCATACAGCTTCGTGGTGGACTGAGTACTCCGGGGGTTGGAGGTTGCACGTTACTGAAAATGTAGATCTAGGGTATGGACATCCCGATTCATGTTCGCATTCCATCCATCTCCGCAGGCGTTGTCCTTTTTCTTCCCATGGAGAATACCTAGGCATTGCGAATTAGGGACTGAAGAGCTGGGATTGGCGAGGTAATAGAAAGGCCTATTAATACTCACCAGGTCTTAAATTTAACGGGGCTAAAATATGTTGTCCGGTCCCTAGTTTTAAGCATGCCCGATATCACGAAGTGAGAACAAAGAAGGTCCAGCAATACCATTGTCTAGTTAAAGCCTAATTAAAGAACGGGTACAAAGCTAAAGTGAACAATAAGCCCTGCGAAAAATAAAGAAAAGCATCTAAAGAGCGAAAGAGCTGTAAAGGAAATAAAGCACTAGTATCGATTAGAGCTAGCAACTGGCTCTCATGGACAACAAGTGTTTTATCGAGCATACCAATTTGCCGCTCGCATTTCCTTCCAACTTATTCTATATTATAGTTTGCTTTATTCATATTTGGCTTAGAATGACGTTTGATTGGAAAATGGATTAAGACAGTAGGACTAAAGTGTGTCCGGGGAAACCTCCTAACCTTGGGATAGCGTTGGGACGTTCAGGGCCGGCCCGTGGGATGGCAGATTCCTCCGCATCTGAGCTTTTTACTTTGCTTTAAGAGTCTATATCGGACTCACTCAATGAAAATGGCTAAGGGTGCTGATCAGAATTTGACACTAGCCGACAGGGTGAAATTCCTCAGGAATATCGATGGCCAGACATGGCCGCTCGTGATCTTGGCGGAATTGGATGACGCGAGCAGAGACAAGCTCGTGCAGCGATTGCGCCCCAATCCCCAAGAAGATAAACACTCTTCAACGAGAGGGAAATGTCAAGCACAAGTCAATACTTCAAGTCGAGGTAATGATGTTCAAACATTCACACCATCCGTATCCTTACTTGCATCCATGGCCCGGCAAGGCTCGCATCGGGATAGCCAAGCCAACTTGTATGCCCTCGCCGTCCTGGCGTACCAGTCAGGCCACTCCAAATTGATGGTTGCAGATGAACTTTCCAAAAGACAACTGACCGGAAACCTCCGCCCTGGGGAAAGGACCTGTTTGTCGGTGATCTTGATCTCAGTCAATGAGAAGCCATCAACTGTCGACGGTATTTCCGTTTGGGCGCGGCGAGAGAACTGTGGGGGTCAGCAGATCGCGCAGATGTTTGCAAAATTTGACGACACGTGGAAATCGAAGCCAGTCGCAGAGAAAACAAAGTCCGACCGTCATGAACAGGTGTTGGAAAGAGAAATTTGGGAAAACCCAGGACTTGAGCTCCATGACCCTGATCGCCCCGTTCTTTCAACTGATTTGAAAGCCACGCTCGGATGGGAATCCTATTTGGAGGCTATGGTTGCAGCTCTTTCCAAACTCCCAGTTGGATTAGCAACCGACATTGTTTCCCGCATAGGAGATGCACGATCTGTTCAAAGTTGTTCCTGGAAAAACTTCCCCTGTGATGAGCATCTGGTCATATTTCTCCTCTTTCCCGCGACCCCTGACCAAATCCGCGAGACCACCTCATTTATTCAGGAGGCTGTGAGAAAAGAAACAGTGAAGTTAAAATCGACCGACCTCGACGAGAGCGACTTTGAAAGTGATCTTGATGAGCCAAAGATGACTTTTGAGCTAATACCATGGGATAAACATGGCATCAGATCTCGCCGAGACTTGATGACGTTCTGGTCATCTTATTATTATTCCCGTGTTGGATCATTCTGGGCAGGGATTCCGGCTTTGAATTTGTTACTTCAGCCTATTACAGACGTTTCAGACCCGTCTTTTGTGGAGGTTTCCTCTAACAACAAGACAGTGGGGGTCGCATCACGAACCACGCTGGACAGACTCATCAAGTCGGGGACGGGGAGATGACCATCGTTTTACAAGCCTGACCCAGTTATTGAGGAGGAGAACCTATGCCATACAGATCAACCATTCTGCTATAGCTTCCCTGAGTGGCAATCAGCATCAAGCCATCGAGGTTCATGGTTACCCGCATTATATCTCACAAATCACCTTTTCAAAGACCAAGACCGGGAGATTCGAGCTGAGATAAAAGCCTATGACGGTGGACTGGACGATTATTACAATACAGGAGCTAAGGGCTGTGGATTCATGCCATGGAAGCCCGGGAAAGCTGGCGAGCTAGACGGTACTGTCCAGGACATGTGGGAAATTGCTCAGAAAGTCGAGTCCGAGTTATTTTTGGCAAATGATTGCGAGTTCATTTGCATTGACCAGAAATCTGCCGTTGATAAGAAGGTTATATATGTGCTGTCAGACAACTTTATCACCAAGAAAGCGCGCCGCAAATGGTCCCAACTCAAAGACCTGCCCAATTATCGAATGCAAGGAATCACCTTTGCTCGTATTTCTGCTCGGGATGCGCATGTGCAATCTCTTGACATGCACCGCATCCACAAAAGGGCGTACAGGTACAACTTGAAGCACTTTATACGGCCCGACTTGCGACCACACGGTCGACTTGAATTTGGATATGGCTATGGTGATGGAGATGGTAATCCTGTGCAGCTGAAGGATGATGTCAACCCAGAAGAGGAAGAGGACAGTCCTGTGGAGACAGATGAAGATGAATATCGAGAAGACTCGGATGTTGGGACAGAAGAAATGTGGGGATATCATATGGGGTTGGGACCCGGCTTTGGATATTAGCCTCGATCGTCTAGTCTTACCATCAATCCTCATCTGCCAAATACTACCATTAGTTGTATACCAAAACAAGACGTCGATGTGAGTAGGAGTCGCGATTCTACTATCAGATTAGCCATGCCAAAAGGACCGACTTTCACTACCGACCCAGGCGTCAGAATAATAGATAGGTGAAGTGACCGAGTGTCAAAGCGGTGCAACCTTAATTTACTCGGGCAGCGACCTCAACTTCGAATGGATCATGATATGGAAGCTCGACGGCCATCCATAGATACGTATCTATGGCTTAATCGACACTAATAGTTGAATGGGTGGTATGCTACTATTCTCCTTTCCTTGTTAGTACCCTGGAAAGCAGCGAACCTATTGTAACTCTAGTAATTCAAGGGATGGCGATACAGAAGAGCTATAGGGCCCTCGGGTGTGAGGGTGAAAATATGCGCTGAGGTGGGCTCTAGAGCAAGTCTCCATAGGGATAAGGAGAATGCTGTCCTTGGGCGGTTTGCCTGGCCCTTCGCGCTGGACGAGGTATGGATGCTTATGGGTCGGGATTTAGCCTAACGGCTCTGCTGTGGCACCTGTTCTTCTTCTCATTAGCATGGATTGCTAGAGGGATGCTGGACAAAGCTTAGAAGTAGAGTTATTAGCGCTAACCTTGGAGTCGACATCGACCACCAAACAAAGTGATTGGGAAATCCGAAGCGGGAGAATTTTATATGTGTAGACAGATATTGTAAACAAAGGAAAGCTGATACACGTGAGAGGGCAGTCAAACTTGGCCTTCCCTATATCACAAGGATAGCTGCTTTCACTAGTAGCTTATGTATGTTGTCTTCGTTGCTAATCTAAGAGCACCACTACCTCAACCTCCTGTCCTCTTCCACGGCGGATATTTCGCTCTGTATAATCAAGCTCTGGAGGTCAATATATACGTCAGTCTGCACGAGTACCCAGAAGGCCTATATATATTCCAGCGATTTAAAGGGAGTGAGGTGAGAGAAGAGACAAGATACAATAAGGACTCGGTGACGATCACCTATAGTGAGACCTATAACCACTGTTCCTTCCCTGTATACATACTTTTCTTCATTTATTCTTCATCCCCAGAAATTCCCTTGTTATATACGCATTTTCTTCTGTCTACCCTCCCAGAACTAAAGCATTCTCAACGCCTACATGGCTCCTTTTATCCCCGTCTTCTTGCGCGCAAGCGCAGCCCACGGCCGCTACCTTCGGGATGGAGCCTCTGAGTCTCCCGCCATATAAGCGTGTGAGCACATCTGAGTCATGGCACTTGACTCAAACCTGGAACATTTGAAGGTCTTCAACCAATAAAGCAAGTTTTAATTGACGAGACTAACATTGGAACAGACCTGCGCTGGAGAGATGGTTGTCCACTATGGCGAGGTATTCTGCCGGGTACCTGATTGCGACCAACGCCGTGTGAGTTTACCTACTAAGAAGCAATGCTGAGTCCAGGTCTCCTATGGCAAATGATCGCTAATCCGTTAATTGCAGACCACGTTCGCCAACACGAGAAACATGCGCATGCACCTCCATACCCATGGTGTGATAGTCGCCCCGACGCGTTCTGGGCAAGTCAGCCAGGGCACCATGGGCGCTACTATCCCGTGGTATCAGTCCTTCTTCGTGGATCGGGAGGAAGGGGATCGGGATCAAGACGATGAAGATCATCAGGATATCAGCAAAGAGGATAATACGCACTAAGCGGACAAGCCAGGGAACCTGCGTGTCAAAAGCGACGCCGTCATCCGTGACACCACTGCAGCCTTCACACTTGGCGCTGCTGTCGCCCCACGCTCCTTTATTTTGATGCCACGAACAGTTGACCGCCAGTTATGTTGAGATCTCCCATAGTCACCTGACCTTCCTGTATTAGAAGACTCTTAGCCACTTTCCTCCGACCAATGTACGACGGACAAGTTTACAGCAGTGACCGCTCTTGCCTTCCATGTCGGAAACAGCTAGATGCTCTTCTGAACCCTAGTCACATGACACGCTAATCCCGATATGGTGGTTCCTGTATTGAAAAATTTGATACGAGGCTGAATGGTTCAATACTAAACGCGTAAAAAACCAAACTCTATGTTCATGTATTGTTCCAAAAAAACAGCCTTGTACCGAACTAGTGGTGATATTGTGACTTTATGCACAATAGACAAGGAGTACTGATCATGATGACATCACATCTTCAGTATATATAGAGCTGATGGCATCCCTTTTTAACTAGTGCTGACAGTTTATGGAAAGATACTAGCCGGTTACTTCGCCACTATCCTCGTCAGACACTATTCATAACTCTGAACACATATAACCCGATGCCTAGAGCAAAATTTATTAACGACGATGTCGTCGTATCGGCATACGATATTTCGAAAATAGCTCTAGGTGATAGGGCCGAGGCTGAAGGTCGATTCAAAGGTGTCACGGGAGAAGTTAGCGATTTTACTCTTTTCCGCACAGATGCTACAAATGGACAGGAATATAAGGAGATCCGGCACGTTGAGAAGAATACAGATTTCGACGCCGATAAGGAGGTCATTCTTCGCGGTGACAGTAAGCGAACTATACCAATAATTGATCACTACTAACTAGCGAACTAAGGTGGTCACTATTATTTCCAGCAAGGCGAAAATGAAGTAATCTTGCACCACTACGTCTAAACAAAAACGCCTTGGATGGAGTGTAACAGAAGTATGGATCGATTATATCACATCTTTAATTTATATGCCTAACTAGCTATAAAAGCTCTCCTTCACACTGTTTTCCCTTTGGTCGCTCCACGTTTTCGTGCTATGGTGCCACCTCAAAATTGGTTATATAAGAAACCGAAACTCAGCTATAGGCGGTCGTATAATATATCGCGGTTTACTGATTTATATCCACGCCTACACTCGTTACAATAATATGCCTTTATTATCAATATTAGTTTCGATACACTATATAGTTCGAGTTAGATCATAGTCTCTTCTCACCTTAGAAAAAGCCCACTCTATAGACTCATAATACCTCTGGCGTGGAAAACATAATGACGTAGAATGCGGGACGGAAAAGTGCATATAATAATCGCTCGTATTGGTCTCTCCTTTCCCCTGCCAATTCCAAGGTTACGGGTCCAGCAAGAGAACATCGCCTTGCAATTCACGTCAAATTGATATGGCAGAGTCCTAGGTGATGCTTAACATGTCAACTAGAGTACGAATCATGTCGGGTGTGTATAGACCAAGTATAGCAAAGTCAGCTCCCGTGTTTAGGGCCTCAAATGCCATGCGATGTTCCAAATTTGGGCCATTCTATATCTCTACAATTTTTATGGACACATCGATTGCCGAGGTCGTCAAACAGCCTATTTAAAAAATGGCATCGAAAGACATTAGGAAAACATCTTAAAAGGCCTCTTAAAAGACATCACAAAATCGATGCTGTAATAAACCCTATAGATCTTCCAAGGTTGGGTGCAATAGGAGTCGATATTCCCCTCCCATCTTAGCTTCAACAGTAAGGAAGTCGCTACACACATTGGGATTTCCCTTCTAGTAGACCTAAACTTGATAGCCTATGAGACCTTTGTCGCTCCTTCTCCATCATGGTCTTTTTTTTTGGTCCCGGGAGCCCAGAAATTTTCTTGATCTCCCAGCAGCTGTCGCACCAGCACAAAACTTCCACTACTCCCAAGTCCGACGCCCACAGGCAATTCCACCAAGCAGATCTTCATTCCTTTTCTATCAATACCCCGTCTCCATCCAGCCACTCTCAGCCCTCCTTTTATCAATTTCATCGCTATAATGACTTTCAGTGGCTTTGCTGAGCCAACCCTTCTCGACCTTGTCCCAACTCTCGTCGGCGAGTCCAATTTCACAGAATGGACTACTGCACTGAAGTGGACCCTCGATTCACGCGACATTCGATATTACCAACTTCTTACCGGCGTGTGGAGCGAACCCAGCGCTGTCGATCCCACACAGCCTACGTCCACTGAAGTCGAGGCTCGAGCCCAGTGGGATACTGCCAGTCGATACCTCCTTCCGCTACTCAACGCTACAGTTCATCAGACGGCCAAGTTCTACATTCTCGACGCGAATAATGCACGTACTGCCTACGCCAATCTCCACCGCGCCTTCGCAGCCAGGTCGTACGAAGCCGGCTTCGCCAATTTCCTCAAATTCATCAACACCACATACACTTCAAACCAGCCTCAGGCTTTCGTGAACGAGTGGCGCGCCGCCCTCGGTGAGCTCCAAGAGTGCAACTCCACCAAGCTCACGCCTCTTCTCATCTTTTATCATTTCCTGCATGCTGTCAGTGCCAACCCAGCTGCGCACTCATGGCTCGACGGCTTTCTCAATTCCAAGGTCTCCACCGATACAACTATCGAAGCAACCTTTGCGGACTTCGTTGTTTCCGAGGATCGTCGTCTCAACGCTCTTAATCAAGCTCACTCCTTTAGCTTCAACAAGGGTAAACAACTCCCTTTCTTTTGCGAGTTCCATCAACGTCAGGCTGGTCACTCTAGTGAGAACTGCTTCCGCAACCCAGCGAACCAAGCCTCTTTGGACAAACCGGCTTCGGCTCCGGCTACGGTTCCCGCTCAACGTACAGTCACAGAAGACCCGCCTGCCAAGTAAAACGGCATCTTCAATCTTCACCATCTAGGGTCTTCGTTTGCCGGGTGTTTCTCGCAATTCTTGTTCATGAGGAGGTGGTCGAATTGGATAGTTCCGTCAAAAGTTAGTTTTAGCAAGAATTGACTTCTCTCGCACACCATGTCCTGTGATATAGTCTTGCCCGTGGGTGTTTCTTCACATGAAAATAGGAAGTATAGTGTCGGTGTTTTCTTTTATGTACACTTGGTGGCCAGCATGGGCATTGAGATGGTACTTGGGGTCCGACCACCTGCGGGTAATACACGGCTCGGGCCATTATGCCTGGGCACGACGTGCATGATATCTTGGCAATGATCTCGGCAAAAAAAGCCGCAAAAAAGCAAAAAAGAGCTGGACTCGCGGGGAATCGAACCCCGGACCACTCCCATGCTAAGGGAGTATTATACCACTAAACCACAAGCCCAGTTGATTGGTGGATCTTCGCCATTAATCATTGAGAATCATAGGTACTATTTTTAACTCCCCCTTCCATACCATAAACAAGTCTTGCTTTTTCGCAGTCATTTTTGCTAATATTTTATTTTTATTGAAGATATTGTGCTATTCTCTCGGACGAACCAAGGTTTTGGTTTGCATTCTTAGTACGCAGCAGAGAATGTGCGGAGTGCTAATATATATCATCATCCCCCTCTGATCTGGACCACGACCTACGCATATCTAACTAATATATCCTGCCAGGAGTCTTTTTGGAGAATACGAATCCATCGTGGGAAATTATGACAGGTTTCCGATTCCCTTGGTTAGGTCGTGAAGCCTCCAATAATGTGTATGACTTAATCTTCTACATGTGAACTGCCGCGACTCCAAACGAGAATCCGACATTGCAGTGCTCCCGGTGGCCTTTTAACATTATAACTAAAAATCGAAAGTTATGCTGTCAAACACCGTATCCAGTCTGTATCTTTACGACCAATTGGGCAAGGACTTCCAAGTTCATTCAGATTGTAGCTTTGATGACAGCACTGATACTGCGAGCAGTGTAGTCGATATTGAAGTGGTTCAGTCCACTAGGGAAAGAAATATGTCAGCTTAACCTTTATTCCCAAGGTATATGTATCAAACATACGCGATAGATATTCTCCCAGAGTCCTGAAGATAAACATGGTACTTATTCCGGAGCAGAGTGACTTGTTCTACGGACAAACCAACATATCTATCGAAAGTCAGTATGGCGAGTCTCCCCGAGCTTGGTCTTGCTAAAACGCACGAAAACATTCCATTCTGATCAGTGATATGGCGCCAATCACCCGGTGTTCCCAATTTCTCCAATCCTTCCCTTAACGCAATTCGACGGTGTTTGAGTTGGTTCGCCATATCGCGCACTTCCTGTCGCCACTGGCGCTCCAACACATCATCTGATAGGACCGTTTCAATAATCTTGGACCCAAAATCGGGCGGCGCGCCCGACTCTGCTCGTGCGAGTAGTCTCAATTGCGTTTCTATATTCTTTCCCACTTCCTCGTTCGGAACAAGGATTGAGAGAATTCCAACGCGTTCGCTGTAAAGCCCAAAGGATTTCCCGTATGTTGAGACAAAAACCAGCGGAATTTCCTGCTCAGCAAACAAACGAACACCTTGGAGATCTGTGTCAATGTCCCCAGAGGCAAACCCGGGATATGCAGCATCGAAGAATGCCAAATGACCACGCTCAGAGAAGATCGAGGCCAGCTCTCGCCATTGATCTAGCGATGGATCACATCCAGTCGGATTCTGGGCTCCAGATTGGAGAAGGATGACGGATTGAGCGGGCAATGATTTTATAGCTTCCAAAAAGCTCTCAAAATCGAACGTGTTTGTCTTGCTGCTAAAATATGGTAGAAGACTGGTCTTAATTCCCGCAGACGTGAATACGAAAGGGTGATTCACTAGGACCTGGTTAGAATTGCTTTCATACGTACGACTAAAACGAATACTTACACCAGGAGTCGCTCGGAAGGAAAATTTCGGGGTTCCCACTCCCCTTCCACGGCCCATAATGGTTTTTTAACATAACTGCGCCCACATGGCAGCCACCACTTGCGCCGAGCGTCTGCGTTGAAACTATTCTAAGAAGCGAAGTCAGATATGTAGAGAATTCGTAAAGAGATGACCAGTATTCTTTTACCTTTTCTCCCGCAAAAGACGATGATCTCGCCCAAATAGCAAATTGGCACTCAAATCCCTATAAATCTGGGAACCCAGAGCGGAAGGGCGATATTCATGATGCCAGTGTGGATCATTGAATATCCTGCTCTTTGCCTGCGATATAAATATCGAAGGTTTAGTGATGTTCAAGGGGCGTACAATGGTAAAATTTGGGTCGTTATATATACCTCTTTCACACTTGGTAGCACGTATGCCTTCCCTTCCTCCGTTTTATACACGCCAACAAGAAGATCAGTTCTGTTGGGATCGGTATCCTCTCGAAACTGCCCAACGAGAGCTGTGAGGCCGTCTAAACATGCTGTCTTAATTCGGGTTCATGTATGTGTCAATTATATTATTTACCTGTTCGGCCCGCCGGGACATCTTTAAATGGATTCTGAAAAGGAGTTGCTGTTATGCTTCCCATTGTGCTTCTGACAATAAGCGGAGAAATGGGACTACAATTAGATTTTATACCTGCGGGGGAATAGATGACTTAGAGTGATATTCACCTAGTAGCACGTTATTGGCAACACGCCATCATGTCGCAATATTAGAAATGCCCCAAGAGTCCACTAGTATACTTATCTCTCCACTAGAGCCCATTACTATGATCAACCTGCTAGCGATGTCAACATTTTATTTCCCAGAAATCAGAAATTGCCTAATAAATAAAGTAGGTGAAACATAGATCGCCTGTGCAGTCCACAATCTACTTTCAGCTGTAGGGATTGGCCTGCGTCTTCGCCCTCCGGATGCAACATCACTCGTAGTCTGCACCCACTTCCACAGAGCCTAATAGAGATCATCCAGAGAGGACCACGCAGCTTCGTATCGAGCTGTCGGGCCGCCAACTGCCCCTCCTTTTGTTGGACGGAATCTATTTATCTGCAAGGCAGGTCGCAAATAAGGAATCCAATGCCTTGTAGTTGGAGTTCAAGGTCAAACCGAAGTGGGCACCCCAAACCATTAACCATATGTATTCAGCAGCCACCGAGGTATCTCCTTGGTATAGCTGCCTCGACATGCCGTCTCGACACATTGCATGAGGCTCCCCAAAAAGAACTTCCGTCCCGTCAGACCAGGCCCGTAATGGGCATATTTCGCAGAATTTGTCATGATAGCATTCGTAGTCGTCGGAACTATCGGCTCCGTGATCATGCACCAGCAAGTATCGGTCATAAATTTAACGCCAAAATTCTCCAGTACTTCTACCACCCCTGCTTGAGAGGCTAAGCCATAAGAAGACCGGCCACATGTCACTATAACTGAAACCTCTTGTGCCTTGGTTCGGCCTTCGCAGAGCTGAGCCAGCTTTTTCATTTCTTTGAATGAAAAATGTGGGTTGCCGAGGAGAGACCAGATCGACGGCCTGTTGCTCGGATGCACTATTGAGCCTCTGCCAGTCATCAATCAGATGTTCCATTTTAATATCGACAGATGGTATTTGGCGCGCTTCGTCTACGACAGCCCTAAGTGAAGTTGCCTCGGGAGTGACGCCCAGCATATGGAACATGGGCGCACTGGAAACAGTTGCAAACGCAGCGCCAAAGGCCTTCAAATCGTCTCTCGACGGTGCCAGTGTCTGTAGCCCAACAATCACGGGGATCCGATTTGCAGCAAGGCTACCAACTTTGTAGCCCAGTATGGGGTAGAAGGAATCGTCAATAGTGTCCCCATCTGGAAGGTTAACTCTCAGAATAAGCGACGCCAATCTATTTATGTCCAAGTGCGCTCCTCCTCTAGGAGCTCGCCCAGTGAGGGCGATACATATATCCAGGAAATCTGGATACTTCATGGTTCGAGCCCCAAGTACGCTGTTAGCGTAGACGACCGCATTTGATTCCGCCCAAGCCACTTGTTCTCCTTGCCTTGGTGCTGTCTTAAGCTGGTATGGCGCACAGGTAAAGGTTGGCATAGCGCCCATGTCGGTGTAGGCTTTCGCTAATTTTGTGGCTGCTTCTCCAAATGAGTTGTGGACGCCTTGCTCACGCCAACGATTCTGATCGATAGAGATGGAATTCAGCGTTGTTGGAACTCGGACCTTGCCTCCCCAGTCCCGGAGCTTCTCTGCAAACAGAAGAGACCCTGGCCCTGTATAAACGCAGCCGTCCACGTGGACCTGGGTCACATCCATTAATTCCGTGGCTCCCAGTAGGCTTGCCATTCGCAAAATGATGCGAATTGCAGTATAAGAGGCCTCCCCGTGGAGTCCTTGGAGCAATTCTTTATCGAAGTCTGACAGCTGCATACCGTCGATGAAGTAATTTTTGGTTGGCTTTTGTGTGTGGTCCCTGTGTGTGTCATGGAAGGCTTCACCAGAAACCCGGTCGGAGTCAATGTAGATGGTCTTTCCTTTCATCCCCAAAATCGCCCGGAAATCGTTCGGCTTCATTGTGACCACTGGTATGGCTTTGCCGGAAATTTCTTCTGCGACCATTACGCCAAGAGTGAGAATGTCATCTTGTCTTTCGAATAGAATGGCCTTCGGTCCTTTGTTGTTGAGGAGAAGTTCCAGCATAACCCCGCTTCCAGAGCATGAACCCCGGCCACCGGGAATGGCAAGGACAGTTTCCTGGAGATAATGGCCGCTTAAGTCATGATGGCGGTCAATAACCTCTCCTGTCTGAGAATTGACACCACCCCAGAAGCTTAGCTCTAGGCCACTTGCAATAAGTGTTCCAGAAGCTTTGCCACTGACATGGGCCCTCCCTTCAAAAACCGATGCGACGTATGTGCCCATGCTGTTATCACAAACTGCTAAATGACAGGAGTCCAATGGGGCCTTTTTTTTTACCAAGAGGTTGCCTCGGCGAGCGAGATGCGTGATGAAATAGCAAGGTCCCTTACCCCTTGTCTGAATTGACGAGGATCGTCAATTTTTACGTCTGAGTCAAGTGGATTCCCGCTAATAATCAGGGTCAAACCTGGAAGCAGAATGTCGACTCTTGATTTAGCGTGGTCATTACATTGATCTCCCCGCAGCTCCTCTGGTTGGTCCGGTAACCTGAAAAATAGTGGGAACGGGTAAGCTATCCGGCCTATGGCACTTATCCGGGGTATAAGCAAGTCGAGTAGACTCACTGGCACCCAATTTGCAGGCGCAGACTTCTGGATTTCCAACTTGTGGTCAGACCTCAAAATCTCTAGGTGCTCTAGATACCCAAAGGACTTTTCCTGATCGCAGTATTTGGAAAAGCTGCGGAGTACGAATGCGGAGTAAAGGGCCAACTTCAACAATTCTGGAAATCACGTTTGACTTATCTCACCACGAACGTACATATAGAACTAAACACAATGCTGTCATCGTAGCCATTAGTCGTGTGAGGATGGATGTCTTGGTGCCTGGTTCATGCCTCAGACATGTCGGGTTTGCTAGATTAGATAGTTGTTAAGTGTTGTGAGATGAGGCTGGTGCAGATCAGGAACCAAGCCGCGCCCCTCGTCCCGGTCGGAATTAATCCCGAGTTGTCTATACGAAACATCAAGTTCATTGGAAGACAACTTCACCTTCTCGTTGTATATATAGCCTTATGTTTCCCTCTATATATTGTAACAATAAATCATACCTCTAAACTATAATAGGTTATAAGCCCGAGAGGAAAATCTCGAGTGCCGGTTTTCCCGAGTTCGTAACGCAAACAATGTAAACACCAAACCCCCATGCTTAAACAAACAAGACAAACAACCTTAACGGAAACTGCGGCAGAAACGTGAGATCCTTCAGATTGTCACACCTCCTTAGCCTGTACGGCACGAAATGGTGAGAATCAACGCGACCTATGTGTATATACCGGTGCGTTGGTCTTGGTGAATTGGTCGGTTAGCTCGTGGTGGTAGAGCCTCCTCCAGTGTTGGCTCTTTAGCAGCTATTGGATAACAACAGACTTGGCACTGCAGGTATCACAAAATGTTCACCCCTAGCGCACGGCTGAGCGGGTGGGGCTTAAACCCCCATAACCCTTTTTCAGGGACCTCATGTACTGGGACTTCCCTAAACACCCTGAAGGGAAACCTTGAGCACGAAATTCCAAATTAACACCTTCCCCGTTCCCCTAGTGGATTATAGCCACTTATATTGCCTCATTCCTCATGAATGTAAGGAAATGGTTCCAGTACCATCGCGTGTCCGGCGACAAAAATCTGATCCAACTCTCCTCTGCAGCAGAGAGTGGTTCTGAGGATGTCGCCGCAGATGAATCATTCGACCGCGCGCCGATCACTCGCATGCTCGCTCTCGCCGGGCTAATTGCGTCCTGGATTTTTGGCATTATCTGTGTGGTGTTTGGATCTGGGAAAATACTGAAGCCTACTATTTCTGTGGCATCGAAAAACAACGCCGCAAACGACGTCGACAGCTATCACAATTGGCCGCAATTGAACATTTCTTCCATCGCAGGCGAACTGCTGCCCCTGCTTGTTAATACGATTGTGACTTTATTGGTGGAGGGTATGGGGCTGATTCACTCGACGACTTTACGATGGGCACTCTACGATCGCTTGGCTTTCAACTCGAATTTGCGTATATTTACAGCATCAGATCAACACGAATGCCTAGGTAAAGTCTCTAACATCCTCCATGCGGTCTTCCTCATCATGACATACGCCGGTGCATCTCTTATGTTTGCTACACCGCCGGCTGAAAACTTTTGCAAGAATGTCTCTGGTGTAGGACAGGATAAGGACCTAGGATGTGGTGATATGGTGGTCCTTTCCACTCCCAGTCTGTGCTGTCTGGGTGTAGGACTTCTGGGTCAGGCCGCTCTAACAACATGGCAATCCTTCGATATTTCAGTTCAAACCTGGTCATCAAACCCGTTGGACACTGCTTGGGCCAGCATTTCCACTGGCTCTCGGACCAGAGTTGCCGGTCGCTGTATGATGAGTGTTCATGATGCAGAGCTTCCCACCGCCCCACGACAAGCTCAATCAAAACAGCAATCTATTTGGAAGTCTCACAGCGAGGCCCGACGGGTCATGTCTTATAACTGGCTCGTTACGTTGATCCTTTTATTGATTTTCATCATTGTGCAAGTGGTACTTGTTGAAAAGGACAAGTTTTACAAAAACTCGGGCGAAAGGTGCAATGGGTGTAACGTGTATCTCGGCAACAACTGGAACCTACTTCGAGATAGTGGTAGCGCCCCAATGAGTGCTGCTATTATTGTGGAATACAGCCCGAGCATCTATGGTGGTCTTTGGATTGTTTTCGCCATTTTGCAGGGTATTTTGACTCTAGCTCTCCACTGCGCGGACCTCATCATCGCCGTCAGCCGGGACGAAGATACCTGGCGCCAGTGTTATGCGCAAACTAGTATTAGGGGAAACCTGCGACCAAACGCGCTGCTTCGTGCCGCGACCAGCTGGCTTGCTGTTTTGCTGTTTCTTTTGAAGGTCGTCCTACATTGGCTCTTCGGGAATGCCATTTCGTATGCGTACAACTGGGGTGTTTTTCTGCGGCCTCCGCCACTCCTGTATCTTAGCATTGGTTCGTTTCTCCTGAGTGCTTTTGTGACTTACGTTTGTTTTCGGCGGCCTGGGGGTGAGCAACCCGCTACCTTTGGACATATCCAGACATTGGTTAACCTGGTTGATGTATGGCATCTTGAGCTGTTTTGGGGAGATAAAGGGGCAGCAAGAGATGGGCCCGAGGGAGTCAGACATGCAGGAACTGCCTCTAGACCCCTGGGGGAAGTAATACAAGGTCAATTGTACGAATAGTTAATCAAAATAGGTCTCCTGTATTCTTCACCGCGGCATTTTCGAGACCGGGGTTTTTCCCCCGAAACGTCTAGAAAGGAATATTTATCTGTTCTGCATCCGTCGTGTACGGCGGAGATAGCAGCCCACTAAGGCATATCTCTTCCAAGAGATAATTTGCGCATAATAAGGCCCGGTACGTATTGGACACTGGAATTATACTGTTCGTCATTCACCTGAGGTGAAGGCTAGAATATATTCTTTGATTCGTTGCATGATTGATCAATCGTTTGTGTTAAAAGGCTAGAGTAAATCCTCTGAGTAGTAGTTGCACGGTAGATCCCGTAGTTTACCTCCGCTACTAATAGCTTCTAGGAGAAGTACGTATGTAGTGCTAGAATCCCGTCGTCTTATACCTAGGATAATACTACGCCTATAGCCTAACCTGATACGTCCCATTTCCACTATCGTCTCCCGTTCTTCCTCGAAATACCTCTCGCTCACAAGGATTGCGCTCTATCTTCAATAGAGAATTGGACGCTGTAACAACCCAAGGAATGACGTGGCAAATCCGTGGTCAATGATACCGCAAGCCCAAACACACCCGTTTCGCCCTCTGCTAACAAGGGAAATGTGCTCACCCACGACATCATCCGCGTTCGGGGGGGGCATGGGTGGGAAACATCCACCGGGGGGCGATCACCGGAGGATCGTATGATGTGTTTGTAGACAAAAGAGGGTCTCAATCTACTAGCGTGTCTGAGCAATATTCATCCATCCACATATGTCTGACTTTAGGCATGGGATACTCGTAAGGCTCTAGCCCTGGAGGGCTCTCGGCGACCATACTAAGCCCCAAACCAATTTTGTTCTACAGTAGCGGGAAATTTAAAAAAAATAAAAAACTTCAAGTACCAATCTGCTATGCCTGTAATAGTCCGTGAAGACACATGTTGCCACAAGCTGTGCTTGAACGTCCACGGGTATAGTACCTGGGTATGACATCACTGAAGAATTTAGGTTCAGCGCCGAGTTTTCCGTGGACTCGGGACAATTTTAATTTTAAGGTTAGCGAAAATTCCCTATCATTCCACCAAGGTATTAGTGATCAGCCCACTTATTGAAGACAATGATTATTATATCTATCCCGAGTTAAACCCGACCCAGGGTCAAAAGTCTCCGACAGGCTTTGACTTCGGAGGAATTCCACCCCTTGCGCCATGCCGAATATCTGATCTGTGGAGCTTTTCTCTCGGAGGATCGCCTTCTGTGGTTTAGCTTGACATAAAACTCCCAACGAGTTCCACAGATCTTCCAGAAGGCGGATGGCTCGGCAATGGCAGTGATTGGGCTCAATGGCTTCTGGCCGATCGACGCAACGTGCTGCAGAATTCTGTAGAACAACTTTAACGGGTTTGATCATCTTTTGATCCACAGCTAGCAGAGATTTCGTTGGCTCTGTCGTGTTGAGAACTGATGGAAAACGGCACGCTTACCTAGGCAGGGGCTAGATGCCGATAAATCCAAGACATGTAAAACTCGAGGTTGGAAAAGCATTTGATTTAAAAGAACTGCCATCCGTCCTGCCCTTTTAGTCCATTATCCCACCTACACTACTCCATTCTCCCGCAAGATATCATTCACACACCATCATAATGAGCGTCACTTTCGAGGTCTTTCGCGGCTCCAAGGAGGGCAAGATCGTGGCCGACAAGACCACGCGCACCCTACAGCCCAACGAGGTCTACATCGAGACGACACACTCCGGTCTCTGCGGCACCGATGAGCACTATCTCTCTTCTGGCATGGCTCTCGGCCACGAGGGTGTCGGTATCGTTCGCCAGGTCGGCCGGGACGTCACCAATGTAAAGGTTGGAGCGCGCGTCGGATACGGATACACACACTACGTGTGTGGGAACTGTGACAAGTGCTTAACGGGTACAAATTCCAACCCCAAAGCAAGATCAACAATATGCTAATAGTAGTCAATCAAATCAGGCTGGGACCAATACTGCGAGAATAAGAAGGAATACGGCTCACACGACCACGACCTGGGCTCGTTCAGCGGCGGCACCGTTTGGGACGCTGGATGCGTAGTCCCCATCCCGGATGGCTATGACTCCGCCGACGCGGCGCCCTTGATGTGCGCTGGGGCGACCGTCTGGACTTGTCTGACGGAGTACGGGGTCAAGCCGACGGACCGGGTGGCTATTATGGGTATCGGTGGTCTGGGTCACCTGGCCATTAAGCTCGCCTCGGCGATGGGGTGCCATGTGGTTGTTTTGTCCAGCTCAGAGGCGAAGCGGGAGGAGGCCTTCGGGTTCGGCGCATCCGAGTACCACGTCTTCCGCAAGGGTGAGGAAATGAAGGACTTCAAGCCTGTGAACCACCTGCTGCTCTGTGGTAGTGCCAACGTCGACTACCCCAGCCTTATCCCGCTCATGGATGTGCATGGCTCCATCTACCCCTTGACTGTCGACTTTGCTCCCTCGCCCGTTCCCCTTCTCTTTATGAACATCAAGGGTATCCGTATCCAGGGTTCGCTTGTTGCGTCGCGCAACAGTCTGCGTACACTGGTGAAGTTCGCTGCCGATAAGAAGATTACGCCGACTACCATGACCTTCCCTTTGACCAAGGATGGTGTCGAAACTGCTATGCAGACTCTGCGTGATGGAAAGATGAGATACCGCGGCGTTCTGGTTCGGGAGTAAACGATGATGAAAATCGATAGAGGCTTTTAATAACCAGCATGTATTATATTCGCCCTGTTAGCAGAAAATTAATAGATATGACAAGTGCAGATAAAACACACAGGGGGAAGTGAGCCGATACCTCGTTGAGGTATCCTTAACATTATGGCGGTCGACGTAGCTGACAGTAATAAATCTGCACCAGGGTAGATCTGCATATAGACACTTTTGGCATTCGTACGAACCGAAGAATCGCTGGAGCGGCAACAGGAAGAGACATATTTCCTGCAGCATGTAACCAATTTGAGGCAGAGACTGGGGTACAGTCTTAAGAAGGTCTTCATATCATCACACGACCTTCACTTCATGGACTGATTAAGTTGTTCACCTGCCTTCCCAAAGGAATCGACGGAGTAGGAAGTCAGGCAAGTACGAATAACTATCTGCCAGAAAATAGCTCCCACCCGAAAGCTAGACAGCTCGGGAATGTCTAATTGGCTGATATTTAGTATCTCAACTACTTTTTCAAGGTCTGCCAAACCAATTACGCAGACATAAACCCCTTGGTATAGCCCCACATCAACGGGGCGGTGAGACAGTGCGCTATTGTAGCCCGCCTTGAGGTGGGGGCCAAGGGTTCGAGACGATCGTGAATGGTCACGTCGCCAAGTCGGAGACCTACCACACCATTTTTCAGTTTACCTATGTCCCCACGCCAGTGCGCACATCGCGGGGCTGGAGACATCGCGCGACCTATGGCACGAGCTTAAAGAAAGGCGCTGGCGAATCTCCCACGTTTCGCAATATGTACGGTCATCACCGGTCCACTGGTGACAATGATGACAAGCACCACGGATGCGTGCGGAGTTGTTGTGCCTATTACCAATTTATGTATTAGCAGCAGCTGTTAGCTCGGCTTTCATTGGCGTAATGTTTCTGATATCGTAAGGATGGAGTTATTCTAGGTCTCGTCCTCATATTTTGGACCCCTGGAAACATCATTCGCTTTGATTTTGGGTTTCTCCTGTTGAAGATCTGAGACCATCAAATGCTAGCTTCGATTAAGAGCATGGATTATAGACAAGTCTAGCTAGATAGGTACATGAAACGAAGCCAAATGCGGAAGGTGAAGGATGAGACAAGGTTTATCATGGTATCAGCACTGTCATGGTCTAATGATGGCTACTCAAGTGGAGCCAATGGCTCAACTCTAAATATACTAATTACCCCATCGGGGTTTAGCCTCAAACCCACCTCCACAACGATCGACCGTTCAAAATTCACCCCTTTCCCGTGCTGCCTCCCGAGATCCATTGTCTTCAAGATTCAGTTCAGATTCACTCCAACTTCAACTCCCCACCATGTCCACTTTCCTATGAACGGCTTCGGCCCGCAGCGCAGCTCATCAATCCGAGCATCTTTCTCCTACACTCATCGCTAGCTCGATTTTCACCATTCACCAATATGGCAGGTGAATCAGGACCTGTCGAGGTGTCTCGGCCGATTGCAATGGTGATTGCAGGTCTTTTCGCCCTCGCGTGTTGGAACGTCCTCCAAATCCTCGTTTCCATTCTCAGTACCTTCAAACGCCATCGCGGCCTTTACTTCTGGAGCATGGTGATCGCCACATTGGGAATTCTTGTTCACGCTCTTTCGACATTCCTTCGCTACTTCGCTCTCGCCCCCAATTTCCCGATGTGTGTTTTGATCTGCATCAGCTGGTATTCTATGGTCACTGGACAGTCTGTGGTGCTGTACTCACGGCTGCATCTGGTCACAAATTATGATTCCTACTCCCGCTGGGTGCTGGGAATGATCATCTTCAACTTCTGCGTCTTGCATATTCCCACCACTGTCCTCTTCCTTGGGATCAATCTTGAAGTCGAAACATTTGTCCGTCCGTTTGATATATATGAGCGTGTTCAGTTGGCTGGATTCGCCGCTCAAGAGACGATTATCAGTGGTTTATACATCTGGGAAACCATGACCAGCCTGAAACCCGTTTTAGCGATGAAGGGCCGTGGGGGTCAGACAGTTGTTACCAACCTAATCATCGTCAACACTCTTGTAGTCCTGTTGGATGCAGCCCTCCTGGCGACAGAGTATACCAATCATTTTGACGTGCAGACTACCCTCAAGCCAGTCGTCTACAGTATCAAGTTGCTGTTAGAGTTCACAGTACTCAACAGTTTGCTTCTTGTGATTCGCACGAATCCATCTGCTATTGAAGATGTCGAACAACTACATGATGATCCTCACATCGACACAGGATGGAGTCGGAAGAACTCCAACAATACTTCCGTTTTTATCGGCGATCCAGGAAACTTCGATCAAAGTGTTCAGGGGGTCCAGATGTCACCTGTAAGATCAGATACCTCTTGGGTTTCGTTCGACCATCAGGTCAAGCCCGCTTGAGAGATTTTTGCACTATGATTTGTTTCAATGTCATGATTACCAAGATACCCCCTATATTCGTTATATTAGTTTAGCATAGCCGTGGTGATCGCTTATCCGTAAGAGAAATCATTCTAATGAACTCACCCGTCAACGGCCTTTATAATATCACTATTATCTTACATTTATAGCATTAGAAGAGAGTTATGTTATAGTTCTACTGTATATTATATATGTAAGGATTCCTTAGCTAGTACCGTTAAAATACATATAGCTCTCCTTCCCACCCGTGGACCATAGTATGCCTTACTAATATATAATATACACTATTATACCAATGCGTAGTAGGAGTAGAAATAGGAAATATCTACTAAAGGCGGTCACCCACGAAAAATCGATCTACCGGCGGCCTACACTAGGAAGCTATATAAATCAGGAACGAAGCCGCTGCATCCGAAATGATGCGTTGGACCTGTGATGTGTCGCAACCAATCGGACCAATGTACCTCGGCAATGCCGATCAACTCTTTTCCCCGCACCTTATTGCGACCAATATGTCGTCCTTTTGCCGAGTCTCATTTAATAGTCTATCTTCCTCCTCACCCCCAATTTACATAGCAACGACATTTTTGCACCATGCCTGTCGCTACCCTCCACCTCCTTACCCTTGCCAAGTCCACAGATGCGCAATCATTCCTCCAGCAACTCAGGCAATCGCCCAACACCCGAGTCATCCTCGCCTCGCGTCCTCGCCATGTCGTAATCCACCCAAATATATTAGACAATAACCCTCTCGCCTCAAATCCATGGGACTTGCTAGTGCTCCTCCAGATCACCCAGCCAAATGAACAAGACCCAATCCCAAGCGTCTTGCGCGGGTTAATCACGAACGAATACATAATAACCACCGGAGTCCCCTCAAAACTCCTATCCGACTACCAGTCCAGAGACTCCCGACTCAAGAACAATGCCTCATCCATACCCCTCACAGGTTCTCTGGACAAGGTCGTCCGCGAGGGCAGCAAAGAGGGATCTCAGAACTTGGAAGTCTCGCCCAAGCTACTGAGATTCATGAATGAACTTTTGAAGACCCATAAGGGACCCGTGACCATGCTAAATCTACTACATTTCCACCATCCTGATGGAAAGAAGAACTACTACCAGTACGGCCAGGCATTTATTCCTGTCGCAGGTAAACGCGGCGGCAGTGCCAAGTTGGTGGGCAATGTGGTGCCGCCGGTGTCGGAGAAGAGTGATTCGCGGGGGTTGCGGAATCGGTCGCAGCAGGATTGGTGGAATGAGATTTCTATCGTGCATTATCCTTCCATTCGACATTTTTGTGATATGCTCGCTGGGGAGGATTATCAGGCTATCAACGAGAGGTATCGGTTGTCGGTGAGTGCATTAAATGCCCTTCCCACTTTCATTTCGATTCAGTTCACAGAGTGGTGTAATGACTACTTAGGCACTTCGTGATACGTTCTTGCTATGTTCAACAGAGTTTGATGTTGAGGACCTGGCAAGCTCCAAGATGTGATATTTCAGGTGGGTTGATTGGATCTCGAAGGACACGAACTGGTATCTAGGGAGAAAAGAGGCACAATATGCTTGTGGTAGAGCTAGAGCAGGAATGGGGGCATGCCCGTCAGTATAAATGGTCGAGATGGTCTTTGATGTTTCTTAAATAATATTTGAGCTATAGTATCGGCAGCCGAACTACTTGTCTTTTCTAGTGTCATCTCTAGTTGTCTTGTTTAGTTGTCCTATCTTCTTCCCATCCTACGTACACATGTTGTAGCGGGTTATTATACCTAGTCGTTAAGTGGGCCTAAGATGCATAGTGAAATGTAAGAATGCTAGTGTTAAGAGAGTTGTCGAGAAAACTAAGTTCTAAACTGATAATTCTGACAATAGGTATTCAATTTCTGCCAATCTACAATCAGGTATGATTCAGACATCAACTCTAAAAAGCCAGGCATTTGACCCTGGCACCGTCGCAGGTCAGTTCCTGTTTCTTATTTCTCTCTATAGATAACCTTCGAATTGTTAGAATCTACACGGTAGACGAAATCATAAAAGTAGTAAAACAGGATGTATTGTATCAGTGATGAGCATGAAAATACAGGAAGAAAGGTTAGGTATGCTGCGTACTATATAGGGAGTTATATAACGTATTCTAGCAAGCTGACTACTATGGGACGAGTATGAGGAAACGATATATGTAGATTACTCACTATAGCACTCGTTCCTAGGGGGTTCATATTACTCAACGTACTAGAGATCATAAGATCAGCAAGCTGGAACTTCTCATGGTCGCCCGGATGATAGTCCACGGAGATTTGGAAGACTTGGGTGTGCACGGCGGAACAGTCGGTCCTCAGCTGATTTACAAGAACATCAAATGACACTCGCGAGCGATGGGGAAGAATAAACCTTATTTCCGGCGAGTTTGACGCGTTGGTCGAGTCTGGATGAATCCGCTCAGTTGGATTGAGTGGCAGCGAGGCACTCCGATCCTGCTGATCGAAACTTTATCCACTCCGTTCGAGTCCGCAACCCAGGCAAAGAATCGTTGGTATCAGGATGCAGGCAGAGTGTGCTGAAAATTTGGGAAACAGGGAAGTGATAGCGGCCTTTCAGAGAGGACAATAGCTTGTCATTGCTTTAAGTTTAACCACTGCGCCATATTGTATTTTGCTAGAAGAGCGTTTCATATAACTAGTATATGTGTATTTTATTGTGATAGAAATTAATAGTGTAGAAATTGACATCGTAGAAACTGAGATATTAAAGGTTATACATAGACAAGTGGCCTTTCACAAATGAAGGCCTTTCCACCCTTTCCTACTACCTACCTAACTGAGAAAGGGAGGAGATATCTATAAGAAACTAGAAATCTGAAAAGACTACCTAAGAAGTCTACTAAAAACGACGTAGAATTAACATACATAGACTACCTAGCAGATAACTTCGTTCCACACGTTCATCCTACCATCCTCATATAACAGCCATAATGACACATCAAACAGCATTCTTGGTCTCTTCGACCTCCACATGTGCCGTGACCTTTTTCTTCTCGTCATCCTCATCGAGCTGTTTGTGAACGGCTGCAGCAACCTCATTGGCCTTCTCTTTGTCCTCGAACACTGCTTACGTTAGCTCTGTCTCTTGCAGCAGAGTAGGGAGGCCACTTACAAAACGACAGCTCCTCAAGTGTGCGGCCTGCAGTTTCGGGGAAGAAGAAGTAGATAAACACCAGCTCAAATAGCAGCCAGCAGCAGTACACCAGGAGCCACTTCCAGGCGATGCGCGTCAGACCAACAGGGTTTACGTAGGTGGCGAAGAAGGCTGCGCCGCGGCCATAGAACTGGAACCAGGAAAGACCGCGTGAGCGGCCCATGTAAGGGAACAGCTCGACGAGATACGCTTGTTCATATTAGTACATACACACGAGATGAAACGGAAGGGATACGCACTGTAGGTTAGGGCGTTATAGCCGAGGTTGTAGGCGGGCGAATAGGCGAAAATGAAGAAGATGGTCGCAATGGCTGCGGGTTGAGCCTTTGTGGTCATGAAGCGCTCCATGGAGATGGTCCATGCAATGTACACGCACAGCAGGCAGCTTGCGCAGGTCAGGTACATCGGCCGACGCTTGAAGCGCGGAGCCGTCAGCGCCAGCGCAGTGCCACAGACGAGACCCCAGCAGGCGATGCCGATGTTGATCTTGGACTTGATCACGCCGTCGGTAATTCCGACCATATTCAGGAGGTCGCTGAGATAGTAGCTATTACATGGATCAGCGAAGGTGAGACATATAGGGCAGATGCTACAGGCGGATGCTTACGAGATGAGCGTGTTGCCGGACCACTGCGTGAATAGACCGAGGAAAGCGGAGATGAACAGTCGACGACGCATACCCGCAGTGCGGAACATGTCCCACCAGGATTGTTTTGACTCTTCGAGCTCCATCTTGATGGTGCGCTCGATCTGCGCTAGTTCGGCTTTGACAATGATAGAGCTGCGGTCGCCCTCCGCGTGGTACTTGGTGAGGATGTCGAAGGCCTCATCGTAGCGGTCCTTGCTGATCAGGTATCGGGGACTTTCGGGGAGGAACCTAGGCGTGTGTTAGTGGGACTCAGGATAGCGGCGGGGACCGTCCTACATCACCGTCGCGATCTGGACCATGGCGGGCGCAATCTGAAGCAGAGATGGGATTCGCCATGCCCAGTCGGACGCAATGGTCACTGTCCCCAGCCCCACGGCTGCCGCGGTGATCTGGCCGATGAAGTAGGAGGAGTTGAACAGCGAGGTGAGAATCGGTCGTTCCTTGGGGTAACCCAGCTCTCCCAGCAAAGATGATCCTGCGACGATGCAGAAGGGGATTCCGAATCCTAGAATGATACGCGCGACTATGTACATGGCCACTGGGAACCATCAGATATGTCACGGAAAGGTTCAGGAAAGGAGGTAATACATCCATTGGAGAAGCCCTGGATAAGGGCCCCGACCAAGCTCACGCATGAACCGAACATGATCGTCCATCGTCGTCCGACTCGCTGGTTGACGTATGGGACAAAAGGCAGGGAGAGAATAGCTCCTAGGGAATATGCAGCACCTAGAAAGCCTTTGAGGTTCTCTTCAATCGCGTACGCCGGGCGTCCATCCACGATGTCCCCAGTTGCATCACCAAAATCTATATCGCACCGTTAGTCTCCTGCAGAGCCAATCCTGAATCAAGAAGACATGCACTTGTTCCAAGTATACACAATCTGGACCGTGTTGATAATCTGCGAGTCGAATCCCGACGTGATCTCGATACCCATACATGCCGGAAACAAGATGAAATAGAGTCGCCTCAGATTCGGCTTCCGGTACCAAGGTGTACGGTCATCGGTCAGCAAGTTAGCCAGCACAGGCTCGGCAAGATTCTCCTCGCGCTGTTTTCCTACTACGACCATGTTGAAAGGCTGATATTCGGATGCTCACAGCAGTGTTGATCTGTGGACCCATGAAGACTTGCCGGGACTCAATAATGGTTATATATCCTGCCCGTTCTACGCCGTTTAGCCAGCGTGACACCTCTGGCCCGTCACCTTGGCCCAGTCCCAAACAGCCATGATCCGTCTGACCCATCAAATTACGCACAGACGGGCTGGATGGCTTGATTGTATCGTATCGATGAAGACAATCCGGGTAGGATCCCCGCTGGTGGAAATATAGTTTCATCACCCCACGGGGTAGCTGGAGGCGGGGTAAGCGAGCTCATGGATGTGGAAGTCTTGGCACATCATCTTAGCCTAAAGAAGGGCTGCAGGGACTTCGCGGAGTCTCCCCGGGATACTCGGCCAAGAGTAAGACGACGGTCGCCGTTGGTTCGCTAGTGGAGATGCGTTGCGGATAGATACTGGAAGAGAAGCGGAGCTGTAGCAGCTCTCCTGTACGGAGTAATTTGGCTAAGACAAACATTATTTTGCCATTATGAACTTCCTAATTCGGCGACTACCCACCTGGGCACTGCCGCGGGCCTCCATATGTTTCTGTAAGGTCAATTGTGTCATCTCGGGATACTCGCCTCACAGGCTATGAGACGCTCTCACCAGCGATCTCTATGATAGTTCTTGAATCAACTCGTTCAATTGGCTCAGTACCAGTATGTACAGAGTTCCTACAATTCGTTACAAAAAAAAATAAAAATTAGGAAAGCACGTGTTGTGTTTGTTTCTACAATTCCAAATTGCCATGCATCAACCACTCCAGCAGCACACTTAACTCCTTGATCCCGCCGCCCTCCTCGCCCCAGATCTTCAACCGCTCAATCACCACCCGCACACAGTCCGCCCAGTCAGAAGGAATGGTGACATATTCAGCCGAGGGCCGCTGCGTCAGCTTTGCGCGAAATCCCGCAATCAGGCAAAGCGCATGGTTAAACCGGACTCGACATGCTCCCCATGACCCCGGATGCCGGAAGAATGGCACCTCAGTCTGGATGCGATAAACTGCCAAAAGTAGTGCCTCGCTCGCTTTGTCCCCATACAGCGCCGCCATCCCTGGGTCGAGTGGTACATGTATGCACAGATATAGATACGCGCGGCAGAGCAGTTCGCGCACCTCGACGTATCGTTCACGGCTTAGCTTCATGAGCTCACCCTCCTTCGGTCCGGGGGCGGATTCCAGAGGCATGTTGAACCGGAGTGTATGCGGGAGACAGTCTACCCACTGCTGAAGTTGGCCTTCCAGTTGGGTCAGAGTTTCTGCCAGAGTCTTGATGGTCGGCGGGTCGATATCCGGGGAGAGCACACGGACCGCATTGCGGACCCGGTTGAGAAGCCTGCGCAAGAAGATCTCGGCCAGATAATAGTAGGAAGATGCCGCTTCGAGGTCTGTGGACGAGGGACTGGAGAACATCCACCCAGCGGTGTCGTTAGATGGTTGTCTTGTTGGGAAGCTCGGGAGAGAATATGGAAAGTCGGAGAGGCTGAGGTCACAGGGCGGGAGATCCGTCAGTTCGTATCGAACCTCACTATTTTATGTCAGTTGATTGTGGGAGGATTTGAGGTCTGTGGTGTATGTTATACCATTCGGATTTTAAGCATGTCCAGTAGAGGCGCTGCTCCAGACCTGGCCAAGTTAGACGTATCCGCAATGGAGATATTAAATCACCCACTCTCTTCCTGCGCACTTCTAATCATCTTTTCCTCGCGGTGCTTCAAACGATACGTTTGCCACAGCATGGATGCTGTTCGGAACATTTTCCACCCCGGAATTGGCTCGATGTTATACTGATACCAAATTCTACGCTGGGTTAGACGTTCGTATCTCGACGCAGTCGGGAGGAAGGGAGATTCACCCGAATAAACAGAGACACTGGACTCCCAGTAATGTATCGTCGAGATATGCGGTGGATATGCGCTTACGCGCCATGGAGAGGAAGGTCAACGATTCCTTCATTCGGTGCTCCGGAACCGACATCGTCATGTAAGTGACCGGTGGACTGAATGACGGTTCATTGTACGAGACCTCGCGGGTTTCGTCGTCGGGATAATTCCCCCAGATGGCCGCAAGAGCAAAGATAAGTAGCACTAAGCACGACGAGGCAGACCAGTCAATGCCATTTTCCAGCACTCGAGCGATATAAAAGTCCAGCTGGTCGGGGTCAACGATCGGGTTCTTGGTCCAGATCTTGGTCATGAAAATCTCGCGAAGTTCGAGCAGCCTTTGGGGATCTAGGCTTGGTAAAGCTGTAACCGCCCATTAGTATCGGATCCTGGGATATGATGCGTCGAGAAGACCATACCCGTCTGAAAGCGATCTGGCTTCTCGGAATACGCTGCCATTGGAAAAGTCGACACGGACTTCTCTTTCGGAAAAATAGGCCAGCTTAGAATCATGTCCGACCCGGTGATAGGCGTCTTGAGCGCATCATTGCGCGAGATTGACTCGGGATCTACTTCGTCCACAGGGGATGGCGACGCCTGTTGCGAAAAAAAGAGGAGGCCCCCGGTTCAAAGACAGGCTCTCTGACAGAAGCCGCTCTTGACGTTCTACTGCGTCTAGGATTTTTGCGCCCCATGTATCTAGACTTTAGATAAGATTGGTCGTCATTAGATGCCTCAGCTAATGGAAAAAGCTCTATGGGAACCGACATTGAGATGGCATCCGTCTCCGGATACTCGCAAGCTACACCACGCTGGACACATTTGGCACACACTGGTCGTGCTGAATCGCATCGAGTCTTGCTGAGACGACAGGCATCGCACGCGGTGAGCACCCGAGTATTCCTGCGAGGTCGCGCAGTCGACAAAGGGTCCATTTTCCCTGGTGGGGCCTCCTGCAGTTGGACACGGGGTACTCAGAGAAACATATTCTTAAAAAGCCAAGAGAAAAACGATGTCGGTGATTGGCGATGGGCTAGGCGAAAGATGGCTGAATCGTCCCTCCAATCAAGGCAAGATGGCCTCATTTAGCCGGGAAATTCACCCAAACTACCCAAACAAAGCCGGAGGAATTCTTAGAGTCCCCGCCAATACGAGGTACGATCCACTTGGAATTTGCCTCGGGCTACCACTTCTCGGCTAGAAGTTCCAATCAATACTTCATACGTCCCTTGCTCGCTCTTCCACATGTCCTCGATCTCGTCCCAGAAGCTGGTCGCATATCGGTCCAGCTGGATATCAATCGTTTTTTCTTCCCCAGGCTGCAGGAATACCTTTTCGAAACCGTGAAGCTCCTTGCTTGGGCGCGGAGTTTGGGATTCAGGAGCAGAGATGTACAGTTGGAGAACCTGGGCGCCCGCCAGTTTTCCCGTGTTTTTGATTTGCACGGTGGCGACCGTAGGAAGGTCCATATTGAAGATCTCCGGGACGACGGTAACATTCGGTGAGACTTTGAAGGTCGTGTATGACAGGCCGTGACTACAATGCGGTTAGATGAGACTAGGAGATGAAGGAACCAACTCACCCAAATGGAAAGAGGACTTCTCGTCCGGTCTTCTCGTAAAATCGATAGCCCCCATATATGTCCTCGCTGTACAGCACTCGGCCACCCACACTGGCGTAGTTCAGGTAGGCCGGGTTGTGTTTCACATCCACCGGCCAGGACAAGGGCAGCTTTGCGCAGGGATTGACCTCTCCGAAGAGGACGTCGGCAATTCCATGACCCGTCTCGTTACCTCCGTACCAGGCCTGCACAATGCACCGGGCCTGATCGGCCCACGGCATGGTAACTGGTGTACCGGACTGATTGACGATGACGGTCTTGTCTGCGGCGGCCTTCAACACCTTCGAAATCAACTGGTCAACTCCCGGTGGCAAATCCATATGGGTGCGATCGAACCCTTCAGATTCCCAGTCCTTGTTGAGCCCGGTGCAAAGAATTGTGTAGTCGGCCTCTGCGGCAGCTTTCACGGCATTCTCGATCATTTCATCCCGGTTCATCCGTAGACAGGCCCCCAGATTTGCGGCGCCACCACCGAAATTCACCATTCCCACTGTTTTCATTGTGGTAGTATTGGCAGAGCCGAATTCGATCCGAATTTTGTATGTAGTCCCAGCAACTAAATCCTTCGATCCCAGCACCTCAACGGTGCCTTTGCCGAAGAATGCCGTCCCGCGCGTCTGGTTCGTGGTGTTATCGATCACGAGCTCGTCATCAATGTAGAGATTTGCGGTACCAAAGACACTTAGGCCGAAGTCCCAAAGCCCGGAGGTGTCGGGCGTGAAGTCGCCAATCAGTGTGGCCCAGAACAGTCCCCTGTTGAGGCCGGGAGCATAGTAGTCCATGAACTGGAACGCCGTCGTCGATACAGGCTCAGTGCTGATTAAATGTCGTTCCTTGCCCATCGGCTCGTTGTAGAACTGAATGATAGCCTTGCTCAGAAGACGGTCTATCACGGGGAGCATCTTGTGGGCATATGCGCCCACTTTATAGAGCACCTCCGCACTGGGAAGTGCTTCCATGCAGGCGTCGTATAACGAGACAGAGTAATATGGCTCAAGTGACGCACTGCCACCTCCCGATATTGCGGGAGTCTTCATGTGAGATCCGATGAGGGCGATCCTTTTGATCTCCCTTGGAAGGGGCAGGATACCTTCGTTCTTGAGGAGGACGATGCTGTTCGCACATAGTTTGCGATTCAACGCTCTATCCTCTGGGAAATCCCGTCCTCGCTCCACATCTGATACTTGGACCTCACTCGCTTGCTTCACGAATTCCAACACCTTTCGCGCTCGTGCATCGATAGTTGATTGCTTGATCAGCCGAGCCTGCACGGCGGATTCGATAAACTTCCCTCGGTATCTGGACACCCCTGGCATTTCCAAGTCAAGGCCTGCATTCATGGAGTCGATGGTTGTGTAGGTCCCGTACCAGTCGCTCATAATCAGCGGATTCCACTTCCACTCATCGCGGATCAGATTGAGCATGCGCTCATCTTCCACCACATGCTTCCCGTTGATCTTATTATACGAGGTCATGAGCGCACCGGGCTTCGCATCCCTTGCCACAATCTGGAAGGGTCGTAGGTAGATCTCGCGCAAGGCTCGCTGGGTGACGAGGACATCCACCGCCCGGCGTTCATGTTCCTGGTCATTGCCCACGAAATGCTTCACTGTGGAAATGACCCCTCTGCTTTCGCATCCGAGGATGATGGATTTGGCCAGAATGCCCGAGAGATGCGGGTCTTCCGCAAACGATTCGAACCCACGGCCACCGAGGGGAGCGCGCTGCATGTTGATCGTCGGACCCAGCCAACAATGCGCCCCTTTCGCAATGCACTCGTCACCCAACAGCTTCCCGGCTTGGTATATCAGATTTCGGTCCCAGGTGGCGCCCAGAGCCGTCCCGCACGGCAAACATGCGGCGGGGATGCCGGCAAAGAATTTCGTGCCCCGGATACCATTGGGACCGTCCGTGGCGCGAATCGAGGGGACGTTGAATTCATGAATGGGATGTGTGTGCCAGAAATCAATTCCTGCTTTTGTTAGCGGATGACGTTCCCAAAGATCATCGCCTCTGTTTTACCTGACAAAAGAGCGATCTTGTCCTGCTCGGTGATGTTTGCAAGAACATGCTCTACATCGAATGTCTGCGGCATAGTGAACACTTGGAAAAACAAAAAACGGCAATAAAGAAAGAAGTCTATGCCTGTAACCTCTACGCAGAGCGAACAGAAGCAGACCATGCAGCAACTACATATAAGTACCTGCGCAGCCCACCACTTCGATCTTTTTACGTCGAACTCATGTTTTGATGGATCTCTGGACGCTATTGCCCCGAGTCCCCGACATGCCGAGATACCCAGCGACGCGTTGACGGCGGAGACTCCCCGGTTTGGTGGGGACCTGCGAGGATCCCCGCATCTCCCCAATAGCCCTATCCGTGCGCGCTATCAGGGCGTTTCCAGGTTGTATCACATATGCGCCCGTCGCCAGTAGAATTCTTCTCCTTATCTGAGTTACACACTCTCGAAGGGAGGATGGATGGCCCGCTCTTCCACCAGAATCCTCAATTTCCGGAGTGATCTCTCCTCCCGTTTCCACCATTGCCATCACACCAACCAGTTGACCTATAATTTGTCGCCTCTCGTCTCGAACAAGCATTTCTCTTTCAACTCAGCCCCAAAATTGCCAATCAGAATCAGAGGACAAGGACTTTGTGGCCGCATCGCCACGACGGTCGGCACATTCGTCTTTCTAGTTGACGTTTCCGTTCTGAGGCTACCCTCGTGGCGGGCGACTTCTACTAGCGCCAAAGCGATGAAAAAAAAAAAAGCCCTAGGAGCATATCAGAGCATATACGAGATAGAACTGTTACCACTGTTGCTATATTTGCTATATTGTATCTAATAAATCATATAAAGTTCCAGTCACAGTTTAGCTGATCCGGAAAGCGAAGGGCACGTCCAACCGCTCGGGAGGGGTGATAACACTTTCAAGGCAGAGATACATTCCAAATGCATAATACGGACCGGTATTTTCTGCGGCCACGATAGTCACAAGGGCCTTAGACAGAGAGCCCCTTTCGATAGGGGATTGGAGGAGGGCAAATAGGCGTCATTTCTAGCCGGTCTTCTCGGGTTCCCTTGCTCGAAAGTTTCATGCGAAGAGTCTCTATGTTGGATGGCTCCACCAACTCTAGGAATTCCAGCAAGTCAAATACCACGCTTCCGTCCAATTCGCCGCTTCGTTTGGCTTGTCGGACGAGGCAGGTATTCTCACGACAAACAGCACATCGCGATCAACATCGTACTGCAAGAACTCCTCAAGACATCCATTTTGCGCGTCAGTTATAGAACAATCCAGGAGGTAATGCTCGACGAAGCAATATAGAGACATTACCCACACAGAAACGGTAGCTTGAGTGGCTGGTATTGTCTCCGCTCTGCACAATGCGCGGATCGGCTCCATGGTCACCATCTCTCGAGGGGTCCGTCCTCCACGTAGGAGCTCCCGTAAAAATTCCACGCTTGTAAGTTGCATAGCAGCAACAAGGAGTAGATTTGGACCCGAGATTGAGTTCTGGTGTTTCAAGAGGCTCATCAGATCAGGCGAGAGAAACTGCTCTAGACCGTGTGTAACAACCTCGCATAGAAAATCGGGGGAATGATTCGGCGCGACTATTTTGAGCCATTCACGACCATTGCGTTCAAAGTTCTGCCCAAAGATGTGACCTTCAGGTTCTGGGGTCTCGTTTCCGGGGAGAACTTTTCTTCTTGATGCTACCGTTTGGGTATGATGCTGAACAATGCGGCTGGCCTCCTCGAAGAAACGTGACGGCACGTTGCATCCGCAATGTGCATGAGCAGCATACATCACGCTAAAAAGCGTATCAAGAGCCATTCTTAAAGGACCGTCGTTCCTCCCATTTGCCGGTTCCATATCCTCCCTTGTGAAGGCGCAAATTTGAATTCTGCGAGTAACAATCGAAATATCCCGGAGTAGACATCAAAGTCAGGTACACGGGCACGCATTTGCGCTTCTCGGGTATTGACAACGTAGTCGCGGGCACTGCGGTGGAGAAACCGCACTCGATAGGTGAAATAATCATGTCCCCGTCTTTCACGGCTCCATGTTCGGGCCATCCCTGGCAGCGTACGGCTGCACCTTGGGGACATCTCTAGCAGGCCACAAGAAAGGCGATCCAACATGCACGGGACACGATCAAGTCGCTCATTGATCTCACTCACTGTACAGGGCCGCATCGGTAGTTCGTAAGGAAACTCCAGATCCCCGAGGTCCTCGACCCATGAGTATGCTATCGCATTCAGGACAATTGGCTGCCACTGGAAGAAATCGGGGGTCGTCAAGAGGAATAATTGGTCCGAGAGCAGCTGGTCGTCTGGGTAAGAAGAGCTAAGGATTAGAATAATTGTGATGGGGTGGGAAGAGGCGTTGGTATTTTCCATATTTGAAATAAGATGCAGCTTATATGAGATGCGGCTCTTTTTGAGTGGACGCGGAGATCGATTTGCTTTAATCTGTCCATTATTCTCGAAGTATTACACGGGAGATCCCTATCCTCAGTCAGATATCAAATATCATATTGAAACTATTCGCCTGGCCACCCCCCTGGCATGATCTCAGCTGGCCGCGCGACTAAGGCCCAGAAATCCCCTGCGAAAGAGTCAGATGGCTCCGAGAGCCAAATGCCCCAATCTTCCGGGAGTGGACCGTAAGCGATTCCAGTCACTCTGTCCAAACCGCCATTGAATTCTCTTTGGATACTTTCGTTCTTCCAAATGCAGCACTCGGTTGCGCCCAACCTTTCCAGATCTAGACCAGCGGCTTTCACATCCTTCAGCCAGGCTAGAAAACCTTCGTGGAAATCTTCCTGGCCAAACCACGGAACAGGTTTCATCTCCGGGAGAGATACTTGAGAAGCCAGATACCCCTCTAGAAATGCGATGAATAGGGTTTTTCCATCAACAATTTGATGGATATCTACCCCAGCGCGCAGAAAATAAAAGAAAAGACTATTCCACGACTCGCAAATAGCTTGCCATTTGGCGTGACTGTGAATATCGGCAGGCCGGGAGAATCTTTGCCATCCCTTATAAACGGATAGGTTTCTCCGGCGCGATATCTGTAGAAAAGCTCGACTGGCTCCCAACTTTTCAGCAATGCAATGTACTATAGTTGTTTGTTTCGCAGTTAGAGGTAAAGTACATATTGCATTAAAGTCTCTGGCCTCCGATATATTTTTTCCAAGGATCGTTTTGACCAGGTCGGGAGTATTGTTTGCTTCTTCAGCGTAATGGGCATTGGGGGCGTCAAAAATGATCTGTGCCGCCACCGTTGTTCGAGCCCACCGTGGCATTTGATAAAACGTGGGACAGCAGTGTTGTTGCAAAAACATGAATTCTTCAGACGTGCCATGGAACTCTGATAAGATACCTTCGACTGTTTCCTGGGCATTATCGTAGACCAAATCTTGGGAATGACGAAGTAGCGGACGTAGGACTGGTAAAAGCGGGTATAATTTATTAGATGCCGCCTCTTTCCCAATTTCTAAGAGAAGTCGAAGAGGTGTCTTCAAGGTGCAGAATCCACCTTCAATTGTTGGGTCCACTCCTTGATCCAGGAGAAATTCAACAACATCCTCCTTTCTGTCTGTGCAGACCGCATACTGATAGGTCAGTACGCACCAGCGAGATACGATCCATCTTGAATAAATACAGTACTTACATGAAGTAGACTTCGTCCGCTACCCTGCGAGCGGAAAAGAGGTGAGAGGCGACCAGAGGCAAAGAGATCCTGGAGGTCCTTTACCGTCCCTTGTGTAAAATAATAGTGAAATTCCGAATTCCAACGGACCTCGTTGTATGTTCGAAGGCTCCAGTCCCACCCGAAGGGGGTTTTCATGCCCGATACCTCCAAAACTCGAGATGTCATCCAATACGGGGCACGAAGAAGCCAAATGCAGCTGCCATTGCGGGTGCGAGCTAGATCGTTTCCCACTTTTGACACTCCCTCCAACTTCTCAGCCAAAATCAAGGTCTCATCTTGAGAAAATCAGTAAGCTCCAAAAATATAATCGCCAGTTTGGACCCACCATGGGTTGCTGCACCAGATTTCGAAGCAGCTGTGGTAGAGGAAACTACCTCCAGATGCTTGATTGCTTCAGCAATTAAGTCAGGTTGAACCCGCAAAAGCGACCTGGTTTCATCAATACAAAGTCACCTAAGGAATCTTCTAGGCACACTTGGTAGGACACACCTGGCGTAGCATTGCTGGGATAGCGTAAGTAGTCGGACCACATTATGTAGATTTAAGACGTGCTTCTCAATTGTCCTTTGGCGTAGTACCATTTTTGCGGCTTGGTAGGACCTGCGCAGTCGGCTGGAAGAACCGTAATCCTGCAATATATCCTTGCAAAGTGCATCTAATCGTTCCACGGCCTCTTTACAGAAAAGCAAGCTTTGCGAAACATGCTGACTGTCGGTCAGAGGTAACGGGACCTGGTTTTGTGATAAGTCCGCCTCAACATCGGCCATTATTAAACCGAACATTTCAACCTCACGCAATAGCCACTTGAGATCATCGGGCGCATCTCGCATCGAATCCCAGTAGCCTTTGAGTGTCTGAACGGATTTGCCAACTTGAACTGCAAGGGTCGCGAACGTGATGGCGCTAGAAACGACGCCGACTAGCTCAGCCATGGCGTTGACAAATGTGAACTAATATTGATCAGTGTAGACAAGAGCTGTAAAATTATTTGAGGTTAAACGTAGTTCGTGGATGGCGGAAAGCAATTGCGATCTCTGTCTTTTGCTGCGCCCTGTTGTCCGCCTCTGACTTTCTGTTTTTAGCGCCGGCCTCCGTTGGGGTGGGGTATGCTCACCCTATTGATTGTACTTGTTTACCGCCAAACCCCCAATCGGTCCGTCTTACAGATCTTGGCTTCAGGAATTTGAGTTGTCTCCCCATGTACTTGTTGTCCATACGCTAGTTCATTCATTGCACTATGACGCTTTTGCCATGTATTCCACAATTCTATCACAAGCCCCAAAAACATCGGCGAGGCTCTCGAGGAAATTAGCACACTGTTGAAAAGAAAGCAGCTGCTGGAGGGTGCAGACCACCACCGACAACTGGGTCTGCAGGGAGGCAGTATAGGTAGGGCGGAGATTGGCGTCATGGGTGGCATAAGATTGTGTCGCCTGCGTTACTGCGGGGACCCACCCTTTAGCTAATAAGCTAATGACACTAGCCCTCACTATGATGGCGTGGGTATGTAGCTGAGAACTATAGTGCGTATTTCCTAGTCGCCTCTAGACCATCTCAAGACTAGGTTAAGTCTATAATGATTAGACTAGGAGAGAAGTAGTACTAAGAGCTAGCTTATATAACATTTTCCCTTCTATAGGGCCGGTGCTCTTTAGTGGGATATACTATAACTAATTCCCTCTTAAGAGGATTCTCCTATAAGCTAAGCCCTCTCGAAAGAAGTCTCCTATTCTCGGCCTTCTAGGTGACCCTAACTCTTAAAATAAGCTATCTAAAAATAGTCTATTATTAACGTCCTTTTAGGCTATCACTTCTAGGATACTCTATATAGCTCTATTATAGATATAAAAGTAGTCTCTTATCCTAGTACTACTCCTATTAGATTTCTCTCGGGAAGCTATATATCTTATTTATAGTATACTCCTATTTTAAGCTATATAGGTCTATATATATCCTAGGATAGGTATCCTATAACCGCCTAGAGTCCCTTTTATCTTCTTATAAAGGATAAAGATCCTTTCAAATGTGAAACGGGGTCAGCTAACATGGGTGTGTCAGATATGCGGTGTGGCCGAAGCGAGCGGGGTTCGTCATATGATCGGTCCTATTTCGGTGCCCCACTATTTACTCTATAATCCTAGAGGCCCCCGGACCGCCCTAAATTCTGACAAGAATTAGTATTGGCACATAGAGACAATACATTGATCCTCTCCTCACAGCCATTGTATCTCACCCGGTTGACAAGCCATACACCTGCAGACTGTATATCTTTACACTTCTACCTAGTCTAAGACTCGAGATACTATCTATAGATGGCTCTTCTCCTATATAAATCGGCCTTTAGCCACTAGCTTCTTTTCCTTATATTTAGATACTAAAAATAAGGCGTTATTACTATTAGTAGTCGCTATATAGTAATACTAGGCTAGCCTTAGCTTATATAAATCTTTATTATATAGCGAATAGTTTTTCTATAAATACTTCTACACTACTTATTCTATTAATAATAGATTCGACGGATCTATATAGAGATAGTTGGATAGTCTCTCCTCTCCTTATTTAAGGGACTAGATTTAGATCTTAATATAGTATTAGGGGGACCTACTCCTTAACTATCCTTAATAATAAATAATTAGCTATAGAGGGTATATAGATATATAAATCTTTAATAACTAGAGAAGGCGATATATAATCTTATAATAGGGTCCGGCGATCCTAGGTAGATATATTCTACTAGCGCCTAGTTAGTAGTAGTCTCTAAAGTAGTTATATCTAAGACTTCCCTAGTTATAAACTCTTCCTATAGGTTTTTAAAGCTTAATAATAATAGATCTTGTCTATTTCCTAATCAAGAAGTCTTATTAGATAGCTACTTTAGTAAACTAAACACTTTATTTAGCTACTTATTTTCTAACCTCTCTTCTAATTATTCCTATTCTTCCTAGGCTCTTTTTAAACTAGTAAGGAATTTATCTAAATTTTCCTATAGGGGTTAGCTATTTACTAAGAAATTGCTTATATCTAGTTCTAGAGAAACTCGCTATAAAGTACTATTAACCTACATTTAATTATTAAGAGCATTAACTTTATCGGCCTCTTCGACTATTATTTACTCTTCCTAGTCCTCTATAAGCGGAAATATATCTAAAGAGACTTATATATAGTTACTCTTACTATCTTTAATATCTAATATAATAGAGATATAGGAAGATTACGTAATAACTATCGCTAGTTTAACTAGTTTAGGCTAGCTTTAAGGCCTAACTAAGATAGAATTTCTTTAGGCGAACTACTCTAGTCTAATATAGCCTAATTATAGTTTATATCTAATAGTTCTAACTCTATTAACTCTTTGTATATATCCCTTACTAGGCGCGAGAGAGCTTAATATATTTAAAATTTTCGCCTTTATCGACACCTTAGGTTTTCTTTTCTAAGATTTTTTCTAGTATGCCACCATAACGATTGATGAAGGGCACTAATGATTTCGATTAGAACAATATTGTTCACTAGCCAGATGCACCAGTCAATAGTGCATTTGCTGATACCACAAAGCAACATCTAAAACAAGTGGGAGCTAGCTTTGAAAGGTATATGTTTATTATGGTCCTCCGCCGTTACTAAATCCTAACCCTTAAATCGCAATACTAGATTTATAATGTAACCAAAGCCACTAAATTGTGAATACTGGCTTGAAAAGTTATGCTGAGTTTGATCGAGGGCTTTCTTCGCTGGTATCTAGATATATACGAGGTGGTCTATCACCTAATTTTTTTGGACTTTGCGCGATTTTGGAGGATATATTGGGGTGAGAAGATGAGCCGTGAATTCCCTTGCGAGATTAGGGATAAATAACAATGGTATGTTGTCGTCGTGGGACAAAGGTGAATGACTGCTTATTTATGAAGGTGGTGTGTACAACCCTCACCGACGAATACGAGCTCGATATGGGAGGGAAAACACAGCCATCCGTCAATATCGACGATCTATTGTTTATAGCCAATCAACTTTTGGCGTTGAGAATCTCTGTTTCCCCACATTCCATTGCCTATTCCAACTCAACACTCTGAGGAAAATGATGGCCTCAACATCGGCACGACCCGATACGCTCGTCAAGTCTTCAGGGTATATGAGACGGAACGACGCACTTATATACGGAGACATAGAAGCTACCATCGTAAATAACTTTTGGAAAGTCAATATTGCTGAGAGCTCCTCTCCCTTTCTTCCCCTATCCTTTGTCGATAGTAAATACAAGAATTTATTGCTCTCTTCTTTCTGTTTCCCCGTCCGTTAAGAGAAAGTCTCCATCTACGAATTGTCAACAGCAGCCCGTCAACTACAATAAAACAACTTGAGTTATTGCACAAGTTGTACATGGCAGTTTTCAATAGCCCATTAGAACTCAAAGCATACGTTCTTCTGACCTCTAAACTAGATATCTAGATCAAATTCGAGGCAAAACGTTGAAGATCGGCTGGCCAAGGATACAGCAAAACCAGGCATGCATGTCTTCCTCCTTCTAATCCTGTCTTCAATTAGAGGTATTTTTCAATAGCGAGATGATAATATGAAACTAGTCAATCTATATGTGACCATCATCGCTCTAACCCCACAGGCGGTCTATACCACTGTTCTCAGTCCAGGCTCCGGCGCCCTTTCCTCCTATCTCGCACTTGGGATGGGGTGTCGAAGGGCGATAAGGAGATGTTTTCCTCCTCTTCGGCAACAGGCAAGTAAGGAGTTGGAAATTTAATCCCTGGGCGACACAGATCACCTAGATTTTTCCGTTCCTCACTTTTCAGAACCCACTGTTCTTCGCCATCTTTCATATGTTTCTCATATGGCAGTGTGGCCATCCAATCCGACCACTTGCGGACAACTCCTATTGCAATATCCTTAGAGGTTTCAAACCATTCCACGTGTGATTTGAAGCAACCGGGGCACTTTTTCTCGATTCTTCTATAGTGCATCAATTCCAGATGCACCAGAGCTTCAACCCGCGATATATGTGGAATTTGTTGTAAATCAGGCATACTCGCGGCCCCTTTTTCCTCCGGAAAGAAAAACTGCATAGACTTTTTGCACTGTTTATTCCATTGTTCTAGACGGCGGGGTACGTTTTGAGATCGTCCAATTTTCAAGTGGCCAAAGTTTGGAGGTTGCCAGAAAATGTACATCGAGCCCTGATATTTGATATCGCTTTTTTGGAGAGGCTTGGTAAGAAGCTTTGCAAGCTCTTCAGATGTTGTTCCCGAGAAGGCTTTACCGACGTAAGGTTTGAACTCTTGGATCGGATTGACCACAGGCGGCTCTACTTGGACAATTTTGTGCCCTGTAGATTTCAGAGAAGAGGACGGAGATGATTGAGACAGTGACGGAGATGATTGAGACAGTGCTGCCCGGCCTAGGAGATAAATCCAGTGAAAAACAGCACATAAACGCTCATTCTCTACTGGGAAAATATATCCACAGTCTGAGATCTTTGAGAGCTCCTGTAACTCCTTTCTCCAGCCTTGAAGTTCTCGAGATGCGACCTTCCGATGTGATGCGCAGAATAGCGCTTCTATCAGCTGTTGAATGACTAGCAGAAGCACGCTAGGTTTGAAGGTGACTAGGCTTTGGAGTTGCGCTGAAATAAGTCTGACAGTACGATGAACTTTGCATCTCCTGCCCTGGGCTGTCCAAGCCGGGCATATCCTGCTATTTTCCCCTAAGTGCTGGAGAAATTCAAGAGGTATAATTTTGAGAAGCGATTTTGGAGTCGGATCCACTTCTTTTGGGCTTCGATGCGAAAGTATGGATTCAAGTATAACCGACTGTAAAGAACCTTGATCGCCTTCTAGATTCGTTCTTATCTGCAGGGGAAATGTACTTGAGGCCCAAAAAGGATTGTTTCGGGGTCTGAGAACTCCGTGTTGATCTCACTAACGGTTGGCAATTTCCATAACGCAGAGCTTGTCTGCCGAAAGCGCTTGGTCTTGCTTGACCTGAGGAAAACAGAAAGCAAGCTAATATCCTCCGGCGATCGAGGCGTCAGAACTATAATTTCGCTCGTTTCACCAGAGGTCTTGCTCAGGAGTACTTCATTTTGTTTCCGCTTGATTGTCGACGAAGAGATATCCACGTTTAGATGCATGGGGCGCGTTTGAATTTTGAGAGCATTGACGCCAGCTTTATTTCTGCATCTAGAAATCGAAGTAGGTGGGGTCTTCGCGGATTCTGTGGCAAGTAAGCCAGCGTTTTCCGTAATGACTTGATTTGTTGTGTTCAGTCTGGCGGGGGAAGCCTTTTGTAATATGGTCGATATCTGGTTTTCAGGCACTGGCTTGCAATCATTGCGATGTTTTAAATCGCTGGTGCTCGACGGCAGAATGCCGACAATGTGGCTTGTTGGACCAGATGGAGCGGGCATTTATGGAACGCAATACCAATATACACGCAGGAATGAGCAAAGTCTCGACGGGACTCTGATTGGTGGTACTTTGGATAGTATTTTGTATTCCTTCCAAGCCAATATAAGGGAATAGTGTGGTTATAAATTCATTATGGAAAGAACTCCGGAAATCGGGCGATATTTCTATTTTTGGTTCGAAGGAACGGCATGTATGTTGGTTTCTAGTTCGCATTATTGGCGCTCCAGTGGACGAATGGGGGTGGTGGAAGATGGACTCGCCCCATTCCTCGGAGTTGATCGCTCTTGATGTGGTACGCGCGCAAAACTCGGCTCGTGCCGCACCGTAAATCCCCCGCTCACAAACCAATTCGGGGCATTATTTTCTCCCCAGAGCTCAGAAAATAGGCAACCCAACCAATGCATAAGAATCTACTATGTATTGGTATTCTTTTAAGGTATAGGCTCTTAAGAAATAGTGGTGACCACGCACGGATTAGCTCTAAGTGTTCGGAGGTACCTTTGCTCGATCCCTGTCGACGTTACAGATGCTAAGGTAGCCAGTGTTTTAGCTCGCGGGGTCAATGCGGTTATCTCGTGACTCATCCTTCTCAGTCCAGTCGCGCGACGATAAAGCGGTGCTCATTCATTATCACGTAGTTCGTGAGGAACGAGCATTATAGGATATAACCAGCAATATTGTGACCACTCTCCAATATGGCGTGGTATTTTTAAAGTATAGTAGAAACCTCCACTTCAGTCAATAATTTTTGTGTCATCGTAATGCTCCACTGTGTGATTTATTGAGACGGACGGTGTTGGAAGATGGAGCACCTCGAGAATAGGGGTGCAATGAAAGATAAGGCCTATAAAAATTAGCTCGTCGCAAAAAGAGTGGGGCATAAGTCCTCCGTTGAACTTGGACTGAATGTGGACTAAATGCTAAATAGATTCCTCTGATAAGTCTCTAAGTAATCAGCGATGGGCAGTGCATTCTTTCCTAAACGACGTTCATATAACGCTCACCAGTGTGGGGTGTACAGGCCAGTTGATTTTGTACATGGCAAATGTAAGTTGAGCTTGCCTATGAATCGTGCTGGAGCTGTTTACCTTCCGTACTGCAGTATGACCTTGTATGACTGCCCGTCGTTTGCTTTTTGTCTTCTCGTCTCTTTCTTGCTTCTGAATGGCTCAACTAGTATGTCCATATTTTATTGTGGGGCTAACGCTGTTGTTTGTGATTGCTAAGCAAACACGCCCTCAGAAGTATATCCCGTCTCCCACCAGCCGAGTCTGAGAGTTCTTGGCCCCTTGACAATCTTCCCTAACTCAACAATCCCTGTCTCATCGGAAGTAAGATCACGATAGTTATCAGCTTTGATATGACGCCAGCGATCAGATACCACTGGCTTCCATCGGGTCTGTCGCTCCACCCCTGCTTGATAGTTACTGAGGGAAAGAAATAGGTGGTGGGTTTCTGCTAGCGCTAAGGGTCGGTAGTAATAGTTAATAGCATAAACAAAATATTGGCGAATTCCACAATTCGACAATCTCAGACAGTATAGAAGCCGGTAAATATGTAATCCTAGATCTTGATTCTACATAATACAATCAAGCTAAATAAGATTTCCTTAACTTAATATATGAATCTCGCCAGGAACTGCCATGCTAGACCTTGCAAACCAAAACAGTTGTAAACAAGTGTTGAATTGATATCAATTAGCACTTTTATGCGTCTTAGCATAGCCTAGATTAGTTCTGTATTTGCGGTTTCTCTTCGTTGACCGCGGTCTAACCATGCGGTTTTGCGGTGCGATGCGGTTGGAATTCTGCCTAACTATATTTAGCGCGGTTGGGGGGTGCGGTTGGCCTTTGCCTACCTATGCTCCGGTTGTGACGATGCCTAGGTGTACGGACGAAAAGCGTGGAATGGTCGACCATTCCCGAGGGAACAGGACAGTAGGCTTGCCCTATGAACTAATAGAAGCCAGAAAATATGGCCTGCCATAGCTAAATGGCCCGGTGCAGACAATTAACTTAATGAAACAACAACAAAAACAACAACTACTACTACTACAACTACGACTACGTAGCAATTTTGGAGGTAAAGTAGGGATGAGATTAATTAGAAGAAACTGTGACAGAGATGTCGGTGGCGTTCTTGATGCTAGTGGATGTGAACAAGGCCAGGGTACGTTTGTCGAGTGCGTACTGCAGCAAACTGCCGCCGGGTGAGACTTGGACTCTATATCCGTTAGGGAAGGTGGATGGGGGCAGAATGATTTCCGTGGGCGCGTCAATATTGGGATCAGACGTAAACTGCAGCTTGAAAGTGGTCGAGCCCTCAGAAAAGCCGAAGCTGATGGGAGTGCCAGCGATGGCGGCGGGGTATGCACGGCTGTAGTGTTTCGCCAGTTCAGGATAAGGTTGTCCAGATGTACCATTGTACAGGTTCTCGTACGCCCAGCCAATCCAGGAAACCATATTTGCGTCGGTCGCCGCCATGGCATCTGTCAGGCCCTGCATCTGCTTATCATCACCCATCCAGAACGTAAGCTCTGTCAGCACACCAGCGGTCTTAAGGCGCTCGTTGTCCTTGTGGCGGTTGTTGAGAGTGGTGGAAATAGAGCCCAGCTGCGGCGGGCTGTAGTAGTGGAATGAATGCACTGACTTCGAGCCGTCCCCGAGAGGGACGTTGTTGAAACCCGATGAGACGTCCAGGGTGGCGCCTTCGAACCAAATGAGCGTGTCATTGTCCACGGTACGGATCTGCCTAGTCGCACGGTTCCAGAGCTCTTCCAGGACCTTGTGGTCGGCAACACCTGGCACTAGCAATGTCGGATCTGCCCACGTGTCGCCCACCCACGGCTCATTCAACAAGTTATATCCGACCACGTTGGTCGTCTCGGCATACTCTGACGCCAGAGTTTTCCAGTACGCCGCAAACGCATCGCCAAGCCCGTTGTAGTTGTTGTATAGCCGCCCGAATGCATTGCCCACTGCCACCGACGTGTAACTCAGAGACCAGTCAACAGTATCACAAAGCGACTGCGGCGATGGGAAGCCGTTTTCATCCACAGGGAACGGTGTCAGCTTAAGGGGGAACGGATACATCTTGCTGCTAGATACCCAGTCCTCCTTAACAAACCACTAAAAAACCGTGTCAGTATCAACGGTGCCAAGATGACATTATCTCTACTTACATCAGGTACGCCGTGGCCGCAAAACTGCCGCGACAGGCAGTCCTGGTGCGCGTCCACCAAAACATAGAGGCCATGGTCCTCGGCCATCTTGGTCTGCTTCTTCATGATATCGAGAAATGTCTGGTTGTACGACCCACGCACAGGTTCTGCACCGGCCCAGCTGTGGCCCAATCGCACGATGTTCAGACCTAAGTCGTGCAGATTTTGGACATCTTGTTTGCCAAACGACGAGATACCTGGCACCCACTCCAACTGCCGATGCCACGGCGGCTCCTTCATAACGACATTGGTTCCGTGGAAGAACCGCGTACGGTTGAATTCATCGACGATCTGATGCGTATCTTGGTTCACCTGGCTGATACGAGCCATTCCTGGATGAGCCTTGTACCAACCCTCGGCATCCTGAGCTAACACGTCCGCCAGTAGTGTGCCGAGCACCGCTAGCAGCGATGCAGCAGCAATGGGAGTGAACAGCATTGCAATGAAAGGACCAACCAAGTCAATCCCAGGTGAGAAACGGGAAAAGAGACGGAGGGAAGGGGAACACAGGGAGAGTATTTGCTCTTTACATAAAGCAGGGTTACATCTTGTCGGTCAAAGTGGAGCCGAAATCTTACTAGTGTCAATGGTGTATTCAAACCCACATCCCACTAATTCCTAACTAAAGAGGTTTTGGCTAGTAGAGTTCTGGTGCTCTGAGCAAAATGCCTGTGATCGCCGATTTTCTCCGTTCCCACATGTCAGATCTCCCCCCACTACCCCCACTTCCTGTATGCGTCGCAGCCTTCCCACTACCCTCACTAAACATTGTACGGGAAGCTATATGCTGTCGAGCTAATCCTGGTAGGCGAATACATTCCTCTGTTGCTATCCATAGATGGCTTGTATCGCCCGTCGCGTTTTCATTCGTCCCCAAATTTGATCAAGAACAGGGTTTCCCAATAAGCTGGCTGGACGATCTAAGGATAGTGGTTGCTTGTTTGAGATACGGATGCTAAGCCTACTGCTACTTCCTGATTTGTGACTTTTGCAATGACTCACGCGCTACATCAGCCCTCAGACGACAACCTGTCGCTCCTTTGGCACGCTGCATCTGAGGAATATGCGAAGGAAACCGGAATCTCCATGACTGATAGGGAATTCCCGAAGGTATCTGGGCCCGAAGAGCTGTCAAGTTACTTGGACGCGGAGAAAGATCATTTTCAAGACTTTCGAATGAAGAAACGGACTCTACTCCATGCCATGCAAAGGGTCCTGGCGCCTTTTGAAAATTGGGGCGATCTAATTGGGGGCGTGGTCGCTGCTGCATTTCCACCAGCCTCCTCCATTATGGGTGCGATGCTGCTGTTGATCCGTGGTGCGCGAAAGGTCAGCGAATCTTTTGACATGGTAACCGACCTGTTTCAGAAGTTAAGCAATTTTGCCCTTCGTCTGGACACTTACAAGGATGTTCCTCTGAACGAGGGAATGAAGATAATTATCGTCAAAGTTTTGGTCAATTTCCTTCGTGTCTGTGCGGCATCACACAACTTGCTGAAGGCAGGCTCCTTTAAAGCGCGGCTTTCCAAATGGGCTAAAAACATCCTTGTCGAAGATCCCTCGATCACTTCTCTAATGGGTGAGCTGGACGAGTTGACCAGCCAGGAACATAAAATGATCTCCGCTCAGAATCTCAATCTCACTAATCAGGCGCTAAAGAACACCGCGGATTTGCTCCAGAGGGATGACATCAGAAGCGAGCGGGAGAGGCTTGACAAAGTGAAGGATACATTAAAACCGGTTTCTGCATCTAGCCAGGTCCATTCTGCAATTAGTGAGAGTCGGATACCTGGCTCAGGGGCCTGGGTTGATGACAGAATCCGCTCTTGGTGGCAGAGTTCTCAGCCTCTACTCTGGCTCCACGGCGGTCCTGGCGTAGGCAAGTCTTATCTAGCATCCAAGATTATAAACGACCTCGCAAACTCAGAACAACTCACCCCACGACCACCTGTTGTTGCCCCATTCTTTTTCAAGAACAACGATGTTGATTTGCGCTCCTTGAACAAAGGACTGCGAACCCTTGCCTGGCATGTAGCCACACGGCTACCAAGCTTCGCCATCCATGCAGAAGACTTCTGCCTGAAGGCGGTACCAGCTGATACCTACACCGTATGGAGGAGGCTCTTACTGAATTACTTCACTGAGGTTGCTCCTGGTGTCTCAGCGTGCTTTGTCATTGACGGGATCGATGAGGCGGATCCAGAAGAACAGGAAATCCTGTTTAATCTCCTCGAGAAAACCTACTCAGCAAAGGGCCAAACAAGAGAATTACCTCCGGTACGGGTTGTACTTCTGAGCCGTGATTCATTGCGCAGCAGCTTTGAAGAGCACTCCCTGGGGTGGGTGACAGATATCGAAATCACCAATGATCAGAATAAGGAAGATCTCTATGGATACGTCTTTCAGAAGCTACAAGGGGCCAGCTTGTTTCGAGGCTCTTCGGACTTCTTAGAGGAGGTCGTCAATGGTATACATAAGTCAGCTGAAGGCCTGTGGGAGTGGGCAAATCTTGTCATTAAATCTGTGTTGCGCTGCAGGACCAAAGGGCAGATTCGGCAAGTTGTCAAGACGATGCCACGGGGAATCAGTGCAATCCTGACTCAAGAGCTACAGCGCTTAGCCCGAGAACTCTCCGCGGTAGACTTGCTACCGGATGAACTGCCAGACGTGTTTGGTGTTGAGGAATCAGATGGTGAAGCGATGGTTCCGCAGATTCAGCAGCTTAAGCTGATACTCTCGTTCGTCACGATGGCTCAAAGGCCCTTGACAGTTGAACAACTTGAACTTATCTTGGAGATCATTCTTGACGACGAGCTCCTGAACCTTGAAGATGATATTCGCACTGTATACTCCTCCCTTTTTTCCCTGCGACCGGCAGAAAATACAGAAGGATACCTCGAGCATGATTACATTGTAACACTTCGCCACAGCTCCTTCTATGAGTTCTTCAAGGCATCTGGGTATGGAGAAACTGGGTCCATCCACGTTGACCCCGAGCGCGCTGAGGTGGTCATGGTCTTCGTCCTACTGTATAGTTGGCAAAGAACACATACACCAAAGTCCGACAAGTCGCTAGAACCGGTTCTGACATATGCCGAAGACTTCCTACCACAACATCTGACATGTGCCAATCCCAAAAAAGCGGGCAATCTACAGGAAAAGATTTCGTCTCTGCTGACAGACCTGTTCGCTAAAGATATCGGACGTGGCTGTCGCTTTATTTCCGAGTACTCCGACAGGCGTGCTTCCAGGTATAATTCCTACTCCTCGTCTTACATCAACCTGCTTGGCAGATACTGGTTTGGTGCGGAAGATTACCGTCTTGCAAATGAGAGGGCGCAGTTGGTGCTAAATTGGCTTCTGCCGGCTTCGAAAGAGATATTTGGGGATTGTGCACGGTCGTCGACCGTGGTAAGCGATGTATGCCCGTTTACTGTCCTCTTCTCCCCTATGGTAGTTTCCATTTCCCGCCACTGGCTAGCCCCAGACCGCATCGACCCCGACGACGGATCCCCTTTGGCCATTTCTGTGATGTTAAGTGTGTATGGTGAGATGGCAGGCACTGTGGATCTATCCGACCACTACGGGAAGGCGAAAGATCTAGAGTTTGAGTCGACAGACTATCCCAAACAGGTATTACCGATCGATTGCTGGTTACCAGCTTGGGGCATCCTAATCGTCGCCGAGTTACAGCAACTTCAGAAGACGGCCACTTGGCACGCTCGACTCGGACAGGCGCTCCTCTTGCATGGGAATTTCAAAGAGGCCATTGATCACTTCCAAAAGGCCCTCAGCTCACACGAGAAAACTTCTACCTTGAGCTCTCAGTCCCTGTCTCTGATCCATATAGACATGTCCCGCGCGTTCTTTGAGGATGGCTTGTACAAAGAAGCAATAGAACACTCTGATCTTGCTGAATCGCTGAACGACCCGGGGACGGTGGATGACAGTAAGGACATCCCTATAGGCCAGTTGCTAAACATAGCACAAATGAAATACCTTGGGAACCTTCCGGATCAAGCTGTCGCCATAGCGAATGAAGCCTGGGAAGCATACATAGAAAGCGGGGACAATCGGGACTGGACACTCTGGAGGGACTTCGTGGGTATCTTTACGGAGTTCCGGCAACCACATCATCTCCGTTCTGTTTTTGAGCTCGCTTCTTCGTTTTTCAAAGAACTTTCTCGCAAGGGCATTGAAGCAGACGGGCCCGCGTCATACACTATAGAGCCAGCGTTTCTTAAGCCGAAGACAATGTACAGCGCGATTCGCTTGGGATTGACACCAGATGATGAAGAGTGCCTCCGATTGATCGCCTGGGCTGTGCAGAGGCTCAATGAAACGAAGCCTTGCGTTATGTACGTGAGCGTGGTGAAATACTTGATGGCATCGGCACTTTTTGAAAAGGGTCAGTTTTCCGCAGGGATTCGGAGTTGGTATGATGCAGCCTGCTTCTCCGAGCCCCCTTCTGATGTTTACTGGAATATCAAAACGCCCCGGGAGCGGTCACTGAGCCATCTTGTTGCTACTTGCCTTTACCATCCCGAGATTCCCTTCTCCGGAGAAGGGGGCCCTCTAAGCTTGGATGCGGATGTCGAATTTAGTGATATCTGTCTGGTCATTTCATCCTGGCTTCGGGATTACGGAGACATTGCAAATGCTAGAAAAGCTCTCCGTGGGCGTGTGAGGAAATGCATCTCCTTGCTATCAGATGATGACACCTCAAATAATGGTGACGCCTGGGTAGTGCTTTTCAAAACGTTTCTGGTCGCTACGGACAGCGATGAAGACCTGAGAATTGCGTTATACTTGTCGAAGGCTTGGGGCAAGCTAATCGGTGTCGAACCTCCGAAACCCGATACCGAAGTAGAGGTGGTAACCACCAAATCATCCGGGGAGATACATATTGGAGATGACAAGATCTTAAAGAATGACAAGCCCGTTGATCTAGACGACCGGGAAGAGGGCGAGGTGGAATGGATCGGTCTCTGGGATCTAGCCGACAGTCTCACCATGTGCGCATTTTGCCAGGTTGAAGTTGCCTGTATGTCCTACTGGTACTTCTGTCGATCATGCCCTCACACAGCCGTGTGTGCACGCTGTTATCCTAGCCTCCAGAGCAGCAATTCAGATACTACTTCCCTGTCCCATATTGCTCCACATACTTGCAATACTCAGCATGAGTTTTACTATAGTGGCAAGCCGCTTCTGTCGTCTGAACGTCTGGAACACGGCACGATTCCCCTCAGCAGCACCAGGCCTGATGGTCAGATGCAGACAATGCGGGTCGAGGAATGGAGGGATAGGCTGGAACAGAAGTGGGAGACGAAGAACTTCGAGTTTGAAGGCGGATTGTCGGCTTGGTGTATGCAGGTGTTACCGGGGGTGCAAAGGGAAAGATGGGCTACCTTCTTTAAGGTGTGAATAGGACTTCTGTATAAATTTAAATCGGATGAACAGTTGTCGCTCGAAAGACCACAGTAGAGTGTGTGGTTTGTTCTTGTTGGAGAATCCCCACTGAGCCCCTTTTTGATGGCTTGTTTGTTAGCTTAGGCCTCTATAGAAGGCTTTTCACTTGGTAAAGTCAATGCAGTAGTTTCTTCTTCTGGATTTTCACAGTTTCTAGTTTTGTCGCCCTCAACAGTTCTCGGATACAGAACCTTGAGGGCGAGGACGGAATGGAACAGTAAAAAGGATGCAAAGATGTATAAATAACAGTGCAGTACCCAACGTTGTAGTAATCTGCCCCTCTAAGAAAAGAACTCTGTGAAGTGAACGGTCAAATGTGAACTGGTTTTCAACCACATCTGACAATCACTGGATTTTTGGCGGCCCCCCCACACCACTTCCAGTATACTGCCTACCTACATGACCTTTATATGGTTACCTAGGTACCTATCGTCGGTTCAATTTTATTGCTGGCTGAGGTTGAATTGACCCTGATCAACCCTGGGCTGGAGCCTGATCCTGAGACGCCACACCCGGATACACTCCCCAATTGTATTTCAGCACTAGTTGAGGGACGGAGACCTTCAGAGCCACGGGCCTGCCCCGATGTTAAGTGTTTCAGGCGGAGGGATATAATCCGATAACATTCCGGAGTTGTTCAGCTGAGTGGTTCAGTGGTCGCGCGGTTCGGGCGATACCGTGGTCCTCATCCTGTCGATAGCACACTCACCTTCTCACCCCCGGTCGTGCGACGATAAAGCAGCCGTTACTCTAAACTCACCATAGGGATACCCACCCGACTACTGGCTCCACATAAGTCACACGCTGGTGAACCAGTAGTTGGGTAGCCGACCACCAGCGAATCCTCACTGTTGTATGTTTTGGTTTAGTTTTTTCTTTGTATTTCCCCTTGGATAGGGATGGTTATATTGAATACAACCGACAAGCTGCAAAGCATGCTCTACCTACAGCACCTAATTTGCCGAGGGTGCAGTCAGAGGAACAAACCATGGGGCTTCATCTCGCGAAATACGAGAATCAAGAACATTCTTGCCGCGCTAACGCCTTGGCAGTGAGCACGCGGACTCTACGATTTGGGATTTAAAACACGGGGAGGGCTGTTGTTGTTGACAAGATGCTAGTTTCTTTAGTCCCTGTGATTTTACCTTGCTCGAATTCTTTAACGACGTTCACTAGGACTACCAAGAGGAGAAGGGACGAGGTATAGAGTAACATACTTATCGCCATGCACTCTTGGATTTCGTTTCTACCGTACCTCCTTTTCCAGGTATCCACATGCATATCAGGCGTCCAAGCAAAACGAGGTGGCGGAGGCGGAGATTCAGACGACTCCTACTCCGGCGACAGTAGCGGCGGCGGTAGCAGAACCGATTCCTGCGCCACGCCAAAACATCCAACAATTTGGAAATGGGATCTGATCCCCAGTAACGCAGAAAACTACACCTCTCGCGGTATCTCGGGCGAAGACACAAGCTACGACGGGTCATTCTTCAAGGGCGAAGCCTCCCTCCACTACACCAACACCGAGGGTGAGATGTGCTACCGACACATGCGCGACACCGAGTATACCATACAGATGCTCGGGTATCTCTGGATTGGCCCGCAGGCACCGTACCCTGTTGGCCCAACCAACCCGATAATAATCGGATTCAAGGCATGGGAATCGAGCAGGCCGTTGGACGAAATTGCGGACTCGTATAGCTATATCCAGTGGGATAAGAACCAGATTGCTTGTCCCGGTTACCCGGACCTGTTTAGAATTACGACAACCCATGGATGGGCTAATTGGGATGCGCGGGTGAACGAGGCTATCGATGTGATGAATATGACTATCTCCGAGGCCCCGGCTCTTGCTCAAGGGGACCGGGACCAGGACCAGGGCAGGGTGCGATTTAACGCGACAATGTCGGATAAACTTGGTCATGACCCGCACTGGCTTCTGAGGTTTCCCGAGGGGTCATGTTCAAATGATCTGAGTTACTCGTTCGATGCTCCCCCCGAACGATTGGTGATGAATGGCTCCTTTACGAATACAACGTTCGACTTGACGCTTTCAGGGAGTGGCAAGGCAGAGGCGGCGACAACTAGTGGGAAGCGTGAATTGACTGCTGAATTTCGCGTGACCTTCTCGGGAGTGTTTGATGGGGACAATTCTACGGAAAAGCCGAGTCTGCGACAGCCTGGTCAGCCGCTGGTCGCGTGGGTCCCGAATTCTGGCCTACCTGTTATCTCGGTTAGTTGGATGACCAGTTTGATATGTCTCGGGGCTCTTATGGTGCTTATATAGGCCGGACCGAGTTAAATGAGATACATGTCCGTTTCACGTACGAAGAAGGTTGATATAAAAACGGGTAGCTTGTCTTGGTGCCATTCACACGACGCAGACCAGTATTTTCGCAGTCGGACTAAGCTGCCGACTTGAACACTTCTAGTCTCAACTTAGAACGCACCGTTTGCTAGTGTTTGCAGGTAACCACGATGGCTATTCACATACCTGGACAGTACTATATCGGCCGTATATATGCGCTTTTACACGACGCACAAATACATACATCCAGGATCTTTACCGTATTATTGTGAGTCACTTTCCGGAGCAGATCGAGCTGTCGATTATACTCTTTCTTTGATATACCCTTTCTACCACAACCATATTGTGAACAAGAGAGTTGTCCTGAAATTAAAAAAACATTGATTCTATGGCCAGTGACCTCGAAATTCTCGCATCAAACGGAGTACACTCATAGTCCATCAAACGACAACCCAGTACCAGCAAACCTCTGCCGGCAAACCTCATCAAAGAAATTCATTCTGAGCAACTGTGAAGTCCTCCTTCCATGACCCAACCTTGCCCTTGTGCAAGAACTTGTTGAACTCCTTAGCATCCCCCAAAACATCATCTGACTTCATAGTCTGGAACTGAGACTTTTCCAAGATTTCATTGATTTTGGCCGCCCTGAGGTCAATATTATAAAGGGCAGGGATCTGTTTTAGAACCGATGGAGTGTCCTTCTTAAGATCCTCATACTTCAGGAACAGAGTGTTCTTGCGATCCCGTTGCTCCCACCAGCTCAACACATGATGGAACCAGTCGCCTCGCTAGACCTCTCCTTTGACGACCTGCTGGAACCAATGGTTCCAATCTCCCTTATGGTATCCTCATCAGCTTTTTTCCTTCTCGAAGTGGAAGTAAGAAGTGATCACGTCTTTAGGGTTTCGCGCGATGTAGACATATCGACAAGGGTTATTCTTAGGGACCCTACCTAGCCCCATCTCGTAAGGCATATAGGACTTAAAAATGCGGGGATCGCTGGCTGTCCGGAGATCCTCTTCACTTCGGGAATATGTCCACCTGCTCTCCACCTGATCGAGTGAGTCAGCCCGGAGAGAATTAAGCCACTTCGGGAAGTTACGTGACGGCGTATTGGGACGCTAAGCCTAAAATGGCAAAGCTAACTTAAAAAGGCAATTTATAGGTCGGACGTTTATAGGAAGAGTCCTGTGCGAAGTCGCGTAAGTTATGCAAATCATAGGTATTTCTATAATTGCTTTTTGTATAGCCCATGGGCCCTTGCGAGGTCTAGCGAGGACCATCAAGGGCGTCTACAGCGTCTCACTACACACGGCCCCAATATGACCAGGTTTCCAGTCCCACCTGATCGACACGTTTGATGCCTCAAACTGGGGCGCTACCCGAAGTGCATGTGCCCACAAAGTATTACAGCCACGATTTTTGGCCCCCCTATGACGGAAGACTCGGGCGACAGCAGGCGGTATTGGTCAAATTCATATAAATCAATCACCCCAGTAAAATTGAAGAGATACCAAGATCATTTTCCTTCATCTACCCAAGTGCATACCGACCAAAGATTAGACCCACCAATGCAAACTCCTCCATAAATCACAAACCAACTCGAACCAAAATGTGTTTCGGCTCTGGCTTCTTCGATGGTATAGTGCCCAGTCCGCCTCGTCGAGAAAAATATAAAAACGAGAAGAAGTACCAGCGAGACTATGCCCGCTATGAACAGAAGTTAGAGAACTACATGAACAAGGATAACAGAAGGAGGAGATTGGCGAATTCTAAAGCTGGGGCTCTTGGAGCGGTAACTATGGGTTCGGGTGGCTGCTGAACAGAGTCTCACGTCTGGACCTTGACGGTCCTGGATTCTACCGTGTGTGGCCGCCCTATATGTCACGGGAAGTTGGCCCTGTTTGCACTGTTTGGATATCAGTCCCTTTCTGTACTTAGTGTCTTAAAATGAAATGCAACAACCTCTAGGCTTCCAAGGTATGATGTTGTTTGCATTAGTCTAAGCCGACATGAAGCTTCCCGTGGCCATTGATCTTCGCCACCTTGGCTATCGCTCCGCCTACGATGAACAGCCGTATAGCTTCAACCTTATTACGCTGCGGACCGCAGCCCTCTGTTAACAGTCCAATGAGTGTAGGTGAAGCCTGCATGTGACGATACCTAGTCAATGAAGAGGAGAAGGAAGATCCAAGAATTTGGCATAGATTCTTCGTTAGATCTGTTTGCATTGTTGAGTTTCACAATGGACAAGTTGGCCCGTGGAGTCTTCCCCTTGCCTTCCATCATATCTTCCTTCACTTAGCTTCACTTCTTCTTTCACTTCACTTCAACATCCAACACTCCCAATATATCCTCCCGAACATGTGAGACTTCACTCTACTCGTCTGCCTATTCTTTCATCCCATGCATATATCAGAGATGTCTTCGGGAGACTAGTAAGAATCCCAGCTCTCGCTTCTTTATCTAGGCCAAGGTTAACAATCCCAGCAGTTACGATCCAGGCCCCAGATAATAGCAAGTTTCTGCGCCAGCTTGATATCCCGCAACAGTCATTAGGAGCTGACGAATGCCCTCTAGGTCGATGGGCAGAACACATTGTGAAAGCCCCATGGGGTAGAGCTAGAGAAGCTCGACACTCGAAGGCTATACTCGAGCGCATATTGTCCACGAAAGGCCTCGACATGAGCCGCTGCTCCATCCTATGCACGCGAGACCATCGCATTGGACTGCCCTCCGGGTGCATGAGATGATAGGAAACGACGCGGCAAATATTGAGTCGGCTATGATACATGTTATAGGTCACGTCTAGGACAATCAATGTACCTCTTGCATACGCGGCCATGGGCTATTAGGCAAGGGCCAGACAAGAAAGCTCAAGGGACCAGGCCAGAGAATTAAACATACCGTTTCTTCATCGAGCCAACCGGCTCCGCATCCCGATCCCACCCTACGAACCGGTCCGGATCCAGACCTCAGAGTTAGCCCCGACGACGACGACAAGCCAACGGATCAGCATACAGACCTTCCTCCGGACTCAGCTGGTGGGGATCCCTCAAACCCCCCGGTCAACCACCCCAACCGGATACTCAGTCCCATATCCTGATGTCACCATTTTCCTTCGACAAGGGAAAGCGCTTTACCCCCTCGGTCACATCTCAGGCCCGGTTGGCTATACTCCTGCAAAAATATTCCCTTGTTTTACGCCGATGGAGATTTTTAGGGACCATCAGGATAAGCGACCTAGCTTCAGTTGGTCATGACCCCGCCAACCGGGGTTTTCCGCGAAAGTTTCATGGGCATGGGAACGACGGCAATAGGCAGTCAGTCTTTCGGGCAGCACAGTACATCCCAATCAGCAATACGAAAAGTGGGTTCGGGCTACAATATCAGAACGGAGGAGTTCCTTCTATTCCAGAAGAAAAAAAGAAAAAGAAAAAGAATGGATGTCAATGCGCAACCTTGGCTTGTATCGCCTCATCAAAAGGGCCAGACAATGGCTACAAATCTTTCCGCCTGCCAATGCCTACCTGCAACAGGTACTCGCTTGGTGTTCCCGGATATGACACGAGGGCACAAACTCAGAACCCTGGGGTAGCGGTGCACTTGAAGTTTCTGCTCGTTGATCACCCCCCCCAATAGACTGTGATACATTAATTGTTTTTCTCACTCAACTCTTTCAATCTCGCAACCATTTCACCAGACTACCCTCACTCTAAGCCACCATGCCATATCCCAAGTCGAGTATGGGCCAACAATCATAATGTTCTATTTATTCCTCTCTATATACGACCCATTCTCACGACGGAGGCTCTTGACCAACATGCAATTGCTTTTCAAGCTCCGGGGCTCACTATTTTGGCCATCCATTGGGCATGTCTATTTTGTACCAAGATACATCGCCTATCTGGTAGTGGCCAAGAATGCCCCGAATCGTTGGTCTCTTGGTTGCTCGGCAGTCATTGAGATCCTCTGTCCTCGGTACAGGTTGCATAGCAAGGTGGAGGATGACGCGGACCTAAACCATCCCCCTATTCACTATTTCGAACCAACGTGGAGCATTGTGAGAATTGTCTGTAGCTAGCTACGGCGCTGGACATAAAAATAATGTTATATATTCTATGTGGACTTTGTTTAAATACATTTGTCTTGTCACACAAACCGTGCCGCCTGGCCATAATCACTCGGCCAATCCTCTACCGTCACGGCAACGCCATAGTTTACCGTTATATTCCTCATGTCACTAGGATCCGCCAATTTCCCCTGACTGCTTGACGGACTGGTGGAACGGTATGCACTCGCTGACCGGTACGACTCCTGCTTTGCCCTAAAGCTAGTCAAGTGAATATCCGTTCTTCCAAATGCACCGGACCGGTTCGATGGTATACCGCTGCCTCCATGGCCCCTTAAGTCATACGAGTCATACGGGTAGGACGCCTTCGATGGCGAGATAGCATTTTTAAGGACGCGATAGAGGCCGGGGCAACAACCGATTATGACGGCTAGAGGAGCGGCAGTGAGTAAAATGGTTCAATATGCAAGTGGAGAAAGTGAGGAATACGACCATGCCGATTGATGCCTTGAAGCTCCGCCATCCCCTTGCGCTGGCGTGTGCCTCGTTCGCTCCTCGGTGATCCTTGTGACGCCAACCGAGGGCACTGTGCCTTCCCTCGCCTGGTTGTGACCTCCTCAGCACTGGCCGTAGGCGGTGCCGACCCATCCAGCCACAGAATTAGAACATGAGCTTGGCTGGGCATTTCACTGAAGACCTTACTCTTGGGCTACACAGGCAAGAGGAATAAAGGGAAGAAGGAAAAATCATGATCTTTGGAACTAGCAAATCCCGGGTTCATATACCCGGTAAATACCATGTGAAGAAAGGCTCAGTCTGCTAGCAAACAAGCCTTTCATACCTCCTCGTCCCTGAACCGTGCATATCACGATGATGTATCAGTCTCGCTACCTATGTTTTCGTACCTATAATGCTCCGATTGTGGGTGTCGATAAGCAAAAAAGAAATTCGGAACAAAGAAGTTAAATATACATCAGATTCATTGATTCCATCTCTGTAACGCTTTTCCTTTTCAAATACCGGAACTAGCTACTCTATGCGTAGGGCACCAAACGTAACCTTGACCTTGCAATGGACACTTAGGTCGCTTGTTCACCTAGGTAGATTGTGATATTTCGCCTAGTTTGGACCTGATCACACCCCAGACTGTAACTGGAAGTCTGTCTGTTTCATTGATTTCTCATGTTGGTTGATAAATATGTAACCTAAGACACTCATCTTCAAATGTTTCCATTTGATCTACTCAGAAGAGTTCCTGGGAAAGCAACGAACAGGTCTTGAGGTGTCATTCTGTGTGACAGTTGGATTGTACAATATATATTACAGGCCCTGGCCAGACTCTACCGACATTTTGGATAATAACCAGCATTGTGCTCATCGAAATGGAAGCGCTTAAAGCCCGGTCTCCATCCCGCGCCTACTTCCTCCCACACAGCCCCTTTACGACCGCTTGAACCAAAGCGTCCTTGTTCCTAAACCCCTCAGGAAACTTGGCCAAATCGCTCGCCTTCAATAGGCCCCTCGCCTTAGAAGCCTCTACCAGTGCCTCCCCCTTGGACAGCTTGCCGGTGCCGCTGCCAACACCCGCAATCAGACCCAGTATGGCGAACGGCGCGGATGTCGGATCTTCGACGATTTCCGCCACTGTCAGCCCCCCGTTGCCCATTTCGCCGACCAGAAGCGCAATGCGAGCCATTGACGTTGCACTGCCGATCAAGGGACCAAGAGCCTCGCCAACAAAGGGAATGACCATGAAGACGATGGTGAGGATCTCCATGATGAGTTCTTTCTTGTGGGCGTCTATGGCATGTTGGCCGATCTTTTTGATCTGCTTCATGCTGTCAATGGCTTCGGCGAGTTGCAATACCGGCATGGAGTAGGCGACTACGGCGTCAGTGGCCGAGGTATCATTTGGCCCGTCGTCATAGAAGGACAGTCCGACGCTGAGGTATGACGATAAAAGCGAGTGCCTTAGAGCTGTGACATTACCCATGGATGCCTCGATGAGCTTCTTGGGGTTACCGACATCGATATCCTCATGGCGGCCCTTCTGAGGGTAATTGAGCTTTTCACAAAGGAGCGGACGGCAAGGCAAGGTGTGGCCACCTGGTCGTATATCTCCAGGAAGCGCACACACGTGATCCAAGGTTTTATCGCCAAATGTCACCCACGACTCGACGATGCCAGTCTCGGCTGCAAGGGCGTCAAAGAAGCCCTTTTTGTCCACCAGGTCGTAGCGGATGGTCCACCCCATGCTCGCGTTCCAGATGTGGGGCATGCCGACGCACGAGTCTTTGTTCTCGTGCCTGCCAGTATACGACCAGTAAAAGTCGAAATACTGAAGACCTTTGCCATCACCGGGCTTCATGAAGTCGTCGAGGCGTGGTTGGATCTGGTCCTTGGTCCACTTCTCGTACCAGCGGAACTTGTCATCGTAATCTTCCGAGTTGGTTTTGAACAAAGACAAGCTGTCGAGAAGTTGCCTGTATAGAACGTGCATCGCAAAGAGCCGGACACAACCCGCGTCTAGAGAGTCCGCTTTATCGACGAGACCATCCAGGGTCCCCGGGTTCGTATCGGGCGGGCAGGTAAGGCTTTCCTCGCCGGCCTCATCGTCGGCACCATTGTCATCGTCGGCGTCATCTCCATTCTCATTGTTGGAATACTCCTGGAGGTCAATGGCCCAGTCGCTCGAACCACCAAAGTTGAGGCCCATGGCCTCGCCGGCTCGCGCATGGCACCTGGTTGTACCGATGCCGGTACTATCTGTAACCTGGAGGCCTTCATGAGAGAAATCAGCAAAACCAAGAAGGACGTGCAGCGCGATGCCAACAAGAAAATCATCAAGACCCCCGATGGTAAACCGATCATCATCCAAATTCCTGAGTTTGATAAAGTTGACTGGGCGCTCATTGGCGAGGGTGCGGACCTCAGTGTCTTCAGCGCTGAGATTGACAAGTCTGGCTTCAGCGGCAAGGTTGACAATATGAAGATGTTTAAGGGTTGGGATCAGAAGGATAACTTTGAAAGCGTCATGACCCTGGCAGAAGATATTGGCAAAAAGGCCATTGCGAAACTCAAGGCCAACAAGAATGCAAATGCCGATGACCGCATCAACAAGACGTTAGCTGCGCTCAAGGCCCATGCCGACGCCCGGCGTTATGACGTGGCACAGAAGATCGTCGAGAAATTTGAGACAGAAATGAAGGCGAAGGGGATCAGTGTTGTGTACACTGACCCTATAGAAAGACCGCCAGTGCCGGGTTACAGAAAGATTGACACCGACAAGACCATAAGCGAGAACATGGACAAGGTAGGTTTTAGCAAAATGGAGAAGGTCGTGCGGGATTTTGTCAAGAAGTACAATAGTGCGGGAACATCATTGAGCCATGTCGAGGCTATTGCCCAAACACAGGGCATGCATGACCATCTTGCTGAGGCATGTAAAAGGAATTGAAAGTAGTATGATGGACTGTTGGGTTGTACAGAAGAAATATCTGAATACAATTACTATTTACAGAATGGCCACCCGAAGCCCTTGGGAAGTCGTTCCTTTATGTAACACTCATTGGTACAATACTGCACCATGATCTGCAGTCTCAGCTTGGGTGCGATCTGCCTAGCTTGCTTTACCCACGGATTTGCCTCATCGAGCAAATACTGAGACATAGTGAAGTACTTTTGCTCTGGCAGCTGAGGTAGCCAAGCGGAGCCCGGGTTCGTCCCAAGAACGTCGAGCTCTTCCTCTCGTGCCGACTGCCACATGCGCGCAAGGATAGACCATTCAGCTTTTCTTTTCCATTCTTCCACAGCTGTTTTGAATCGAGGACTTGTAAATGATTCGAATAGAACTTGCGCCGCCGGTTCCTTTTCCAATGCGTGTTCCCTGAATAATGCTTGGAATCCCCTCAACCGAGCCTCGTCGTCCACATCGACCATCTGAACAGGAGCATCGCCCAACAACCCGAACAAGCCAGAACTCAGAGCTGCTTCTCTAGTAATATGCAGAGAAACCCCCGCCAAGGCTACATGTAGCGTGATTTGACTTTTCCCCCAAGTTAGCATATCGACGATATCGCGCACGTCGTCGGGTTTTTTGTAGTGATATGTAGCCTCCGGGATGTTAGGGTTGCCGTAATAATCAAAGGGTTCCGCGCTGTCGGACGCATCAGAGCCATCAGCATCATACAACACCGCCTTCAAGTTAAAAGGGTGGATAAGTTCCGCCACCACAGAAGGCCGCATCCCAAGATCCGTCGCATGCAATAGGAATTCGACGGTCGGACCCGTAGCGTCATCGTCAACTCCCTGAATAGCATATAGCATTCGCGTCCAGTTAAGGTGCAGTATATCCCGGCGCGGTTGCACCCATAGCCACTTCAGGTCATTGCCCTCAACGGATTCCAATATGCGTCCCTGCTCCAGCACGACTTGCCGAGACTCGCTATTGACGAACGCAATGGTCGGCGGCTGAGCATTCTGTCGCGTCGTGTGCCGAGCATCGCAGGCTTGGTTTGATCTGTAGCCGCTGAAGAAACAGTCAGGTGTGTCTTCTTCTGCTATACGATGCGGTAGGCATTGCATCCAGATCATACGGCGTAGTTCCAGAGGCAGCTGCGAAAAGTAGGGGAAGGAGACCGTGCTCATATTTTCTATTTGCTGGTTACTGCCATGAGATACGTGTATCAAAAAGTGGATAAACGAAAGGAGTGGGGATATGATAGTGAAGTCGCGGTGAAAGGGACAGATAGATGACTATGGAAGAGAAGAGAGGTTGACAGGAGGCCAACATAGCCGCAAGCCTCAGGCACTCCCAGACACAACGCTATATAGGCAACGTTGGAAGGTCATACAATGAGAAACATCTCCATGTATTCTTACCGTATCACAATGTATCACAACGTATTCACAACGTATTCACAACGTATTCACAACGTATCACAATGTTACATATAATCTTACCGTTGATTGGTTCGGGTGGGGCCTGCGGCTACGGCCCGTGCAGTCTTAAATGCCTTGTAAGGTTTCCAAAGTCACACACTCCCCACGTCCAGTTCAACCTTCGAAGGTTTACTGACGGGAGATGTTGATAGGGACATACATTGATTTATCTTGGTTTCAGTCATGTAGATGTGTTTCACTGCCGAACAAAGAATGGTATAATTGAGAAACCCCCGCTCTAACCCATATGAAACTACTCGGATTGATAGGCCAGCATTGCTGATCACTTGAAGACTAAGGTGCGCTATGTCTCAAGTGACTGCTGTCATATCATACAGTGAAACTTTCCGTCTGTCCGTTTGCGCACTAATGCACCTAGCGGTTTGGTAATTGGGTCATTCACCACTCGGTCCACTATTTTATCTGTGCAATTACCCCGTTCCGCAGTTTAGTGGTTTCTCTCCTTGGTCTATTATGGGACTTATGTGAGGGAAAGACGGTGCCCCTGTGGAGTCCTCGGTTATTAGGTCGTTGAAGGGACAGCGTGGGAAAAGAAAATTCCTAGGTATTAATAACCTCTTGATAACTCTATGCACTCTTTGCAGACAGCATCAAACAATCATGAATACCCTTCTAGAGCTTACAACCAAGCTCGCTCTATTTGTGACAATTCTCTTCGCCTGTCGTTTCCTATGGAATTATCTTCGGTCCCCACTGAAGTCTTTTCCCGGTCCTAATCTGGCGAGTTTCACAAACATATGGCGAATGCGAGATGTAGCCAAAGGCCGTTGCGATATTACACATAACAACCTGCACCGCAGATACGGGCCTGCTGTTCGTATGGGTCCGAATGTCCTCAGTCTCTCCGATCCAGACTTGATTAGCCTTGTTTATAATACGAAGAATCCGTGGCTTAAGGTAGGGTCGATTCCAATAAACTAGAAACATTGGTTTTAATATTCATGTTATAGAGCAACATGTACAATGTTAATGATGTCGTCGTCGGTGGTGTTCGATTGAAAAACCTGTTCTCGAATCAGAATGAGAGTTGGCACTCGACTTATATCCGCCCTGTCAAGAACTTATATTCTATGAGCAAGGTTCAAGACGCCGAGAGCAATATAGACATTACTATCAAGCTCCTTTGTGAGAAGCTCCGAGCGCGGTTTGTCCGCCCGGGTAAGACCTGCGAGATGTCTGATTGGATCAACTTCTGTAAGTATCCGCATCCGATCCGAAGGAGATAGAAACTTACCGACTGGCAACCTAGTTGCATGGGATACTATGAGCCAAGTCACATTCTCGAAAGACCTCGGTATTCTCGACGCTGGCAGTGACTACAAGGGTTTCCTTAGAAGGTCCACTCAAACGCTCGATTACTTCGCTCCAGTCAGTGAAATGGTTGTTGACCAAGAAAGCCCACACTAAAGCTTCTGCAGATCTGCCAAATCCCTCTTCTGGACTATCTATTTGACAAGAACCCGATCATGCGCATTGGACCACCGACTTTTATCTGGGCCAACATGTTCAGTCTTGAACAACTCCACAGACGCTATCAAGAAGGCAACCACGACGGTGATTTCCTTTCTAAGTTCCTCCAGCTCAAACAAAAGAACCCGGAACTTGTCGATGACAACACTATCATCATCTGGCTACTCTCCAATGTGCTTGCGGGTAGTGACTCGACAGCGGGCACTATGTGCGCGACCATTTACTACGTCCTGAAGGACCCCGGCGTCTGCCAGAGACTTTGCGAGGAACTCCGCAGCGCTAATCTCTCCTCTCCCGCTCAATGGAAGGAAATTAAAGCACTGAAATACCTGGAAGCGGTGATGCGCGAATCAATGCGCATTAATCCCGGAGTCGGCCTTATGCTCGAGCGTATTGTTCCGAAAGGTGGTCTCACTCTACCGGACGGACGCTTCGTGCCTGAGGGGACTACAGTGGGCATGAGTCCATGGGTGATCAACAGGAACGAGACAGTCTTCGGCGCCGACACACAGGAATTTATCCCGGAGCGTTGGCTTCAGAGCCCAGGGGAGACGGAAGAGGCATACCAGGCGCGCTTTTCTAAGATGAAGAGCACCGACTTCACATTTGGCGCTGGATCGCGTGCCTGTCTGGGACGCTATCTCTCGCAGCTAGAAAGTTTCAAGCTGATCGCGACACTTTTCAACACATTTGACGTAAGTTAAAAATCGTATCCACGGATTCCGGGTTAACAGCGGCTAATTGGCTGCACAGATGGCACTCCCCAGTCACGACCATGAGTGGCAGCTCACGAACTCGTGGTTCATTAGACAGAAAGGCATTCCTGTCCACCTAGTAGAGCGAAAATAAGACCTGAGAGTATAGCTTCGGACCATTAGGCCGTGCTATGATTTCCCTAATCTGCTTGAGGGAGCACTTGTCGGGGAAGTATACTATCCTCTGGTGCGCAGAATATTGGACCTCGGGTACTAGTCAAACGTGATCGGTAGATCTTTGATGCGAAAATGCAGTTCCTTTTGCGCGAACAACGAGTGCTCGGCCGTACTCCCTGCGTAAACCAGAAATGGTACCCTTGGCTATAGTTGTGTTTCATCGCCAAGGCGGCTTGATATCTCCAGGAGCGCATACCTATCAAAACTTCGAGTGGAAAGAAAGCGGTATCGGATATGAAGGGGTCGACAACCTTGGATTTCGAAACTTGTTACCATCGATCTTACTGAGATCAGTTGGAGGAACCTGTTGCAATCTCGAAAACTCTGAAGAGAAGCGAAGCAATCTCGCGTTTTTTCACTTCCCGTGTGTATTCTCGACCTACGAACTGGAAGAGCATTTTAAACGGCAATAATAGGGGACGAAAGGACCAAGGACTTGAGACAAAGCGGCAAGGAGATCCGAGGCATTTCCAAACTTGCTCCATATAGTCGCATAGCGAAGGTGAAATTTGACCCGGTGGAAAGGTCCTCTCGAAGCCTCTTGTCCCACCAGCGAGTTGTGTCCTCGGGGCATTTGGGTCCATCAAATCTTCATTGTTGTTGATCGGTTCATGACAGTGTCAAGAAAACATGGGGAAGATGTTTTGGTCATGCCCCTGAAGAAAGCGTTAGAGATGGTACCGCTGGCAGGACACTTAAGAGCCCGCATCTTGAGACGCTGTCATCAGATATTCGCACAAACTCGACGAAATGAGACGATTGGGTTGGGAAAATGCGTTGGTACGGAATTTGGCATAGGTTTGCTCGGGAATGGTTTTCGCGACGTGACAAGGTCTCATAGGCGGAATTATTTCAAGGTTGTATTTAAGAGAAGGGAATCGTTTAGGGGAAGGGCAAGCTAGTTAACCCGTGGACCTAATTTGTGATTATTCTAAGTTATCATTCCTAGGTGGCCTAGGTAAACTTCAAGGTTAGGTCTTCTCCATCGCCATTTACGCACACCACACCCATGATCTGCCAATTGTTACGTGTTTTTCCAACTTGAAAAGTTGCTGGTCGTCAACTACATCCGTTCAATATCCAGACATATCCCTTGCCATAGAGACATCCATACAAATTGAATATATAGTCAATGTTCTCTGAGCCACCTACAGAGAAAGCTAGATTCCCCAAAGGGAAGGTGCCACTAAGCCTTAAAATCAAGGCGACAAGCGAAAGATCATAACTATCCACGTGATCGGCACATGCACATGCACAACGAAGTCCGAGAGAGTGGAATTTGTCACTGACCATCAGTGCATCCTCGCTGGCTACCGCGGCAAATTATTATTCTCACTCTCACTTCGCATCTAGCACTACACTGCTATTGGACCGAATGGGATGTAATGCTGGCATCGGAACCTACTGGGAAAAGCAATATCCAATCACCACTTAGTAATTATGCATTGGTGCACACAAAGAAGAAAGATGAGATTGATCACTCTACAGCTCCCTGCCCCATTTCTCCGTACCCGACCTGGGAATAGATTGAGGCTAAGATGGATCCAAACCTATCTAGGAAATGGATCCACACTTTAGTGGTAAGCCCAGTGGGGCGCATCCAAGTCAATCTAATCTTGATTGATGGGGGACATCTGGATGAGAACTGGTTGCATGTTCAGACCAGATCTGATGATTGGCCAAGCAAGAACCGCCTTGGCATGGGCTCACTGGCGGGGAAATGTATTCCAGAGAGAAAACAAGGTCCGTGAGACATGGACATCCAATTCACTCAATTGATTCTCCAGTCTTTCCGTGCGACTCAAGTCAGAGCGTCAGGTCGACAGTGATACTCGCGCTTCAATCCGGCTTTCTATCCTCGACCTGTCGGATCAATTGGATAAAACAAAGGCTTTTCATTTACCTCGGGAGCCAGGCAACAGCCTGGAGGGGTAATAATTAGCGCAGGAACATGCATCATGCTCAGGCCCGGGCTCAACATACTCGAAACCATGTTCCACCGACATCATCGATCGTCCAAAGTTCACTCTTTTAGGTCCATTCGTCAATAACCCCGCATCACGCCATTAATCCCGGCCTGTGCCCAGCCAATGTCTGCAATGATCGGCGGCTCACAATTTCTATAAGAAGGGCGTCGGCAGATGGGGAATAGATTCATTCCCACTCGCCCGATTCTAATCTCCTAGGTTAGAAATCACCAAGAACACTTCGCGAAAACACGTATCCCAACCTCTTAGATCATTTAACAAAGCCCCTTCTTCAGAAATCAGCCTCGACTCCACACGATGTTGGCCCCAGCTCCCATCCAAGCCAAGGCCTCAAGCTCGGCTACCGAACTATACCTCAGTCAAGCCCGTGCCAGCGGCAGCACTGAAGACTGCATGGCACTGTACGACAAATGGGCCGCCTCATATGACGACGAGGTTGGAGACAGTGCCCAAGAATACGTTGCACCCATGCTTGTCGCTCAGGCCGCCATCAAATACGGGCTCTCCAACGGCGCCACAAACAGCGTGATACTGGATGCCGGTTGCGGGACCGGGCTGGTAGGAGTGGCTCTTTCAATGGCCCAGGCCAAAGCAATCGACGGCCTCGACCTCTCTCCCGCCATGCTTTCCATCGCAAGAAAGACTGGCATCTACCGAGATCTCACAGTGGCAGACATGAACCGACCGATCGACAAGACGGACGGAACATACGACCTCGTGTCCTGCGTGGGTACTTTCACACTTGGCCACGTTGGACCAGACCCTGCCCTGCGTGAACTTGTGCGCGTCACTAAGCACAAGGGTGTCGTTGTCTCAACTATCCTGGAAGAGATCTGGGTGCCCGGAGGGTTCAAGGCTGAGGTTGAGAAGTTGGTGGCGGAGGGTCTGGTGAAGGTAGTCACCGATGAGCTTATAGACTATGTAAAGGGACACGGCGACAAGGCAGTGTTGCTCATTCTAGAGAAGATCGATCGCGACTGAACTCGACCCATGCCAACCACGAAAAGCCCGAGCGACTCACAGCCCTTGCAACACATATTGATTGGACTTCAACTCCTCCTATGCGACATACAAGATGGGATCTCAACACCCCAACTCCAATGCAACACTGCGATAAGCCCCGGATGCACTCGACTTTAGCTACGTGAAACAGCCTGTCATTCTTAGAACTATATTTAAATTATAAATCCTAACGCGCTAAATGAGACGAGACCGTGATACTCGGGGGTAATCCTCGCCGGTGTACGTTTATACTCCACTTTATGCATCGGCTTGGCTTTATGCGTCCGACTCCATGAACCTGCGGTCGAAGCATGAAATATGTAGTTCATTTTGAGCTTTCCTCAATAATGTACAACATCTGGACCATGCATGATCAACGAGGGGCGCGGGGTAAGCATTGGCAAGGCCAAGACGGAGCAGTGAGATCCGCGGCATATGATTCGCATTGAGCACTCCAGGGATCATCGAATTTGTGAAATCCGGGGATCGGGATCCTTGGCGTGTCTCATATTCACCAAACTTACGTATACATTTACGCGGTTGAGGGTCGAGGCGACTCGAAAAGAATCCAGTTAAAATATGAATTTGAGAAAGGAGGCCAAATGCAAGGTTCATGGTCTATTCGTTTTATATACACATCGAAACCGAAGAGAACCCAACCAACACCACGCTGTGCAATGAGGGCCAAAGAGCAGCTATCATAAATTCAAATAGATGGTCATGCAATGTTCATAAGAGCTTTGAGCGCGCGGAGGGAGAGGGGTTTGATGAGGTAGTTATCGATACCAGCCGTAGTAGCCTGGTCCTGAAAGCCAGCGGAGGAGACTCCAGTGACAGCCATGATGCAAGAAGGTCTGATGTTATGTTCGCGTTCGAATTCGCGAATCTTGCTCGTTGAGACGAGGCCGTCCATAACTGGCATCGAAATATCCATCATAACGAAATCGTAGTGAAGGTTGGTGGATTTGTATTTCTCCAGTGCGACGAGGCCGTTGTGGGCTGTGTCGTAGCTGCAGTTTATTTTGCGCATGAAGGTGGCCATAATCTAGGATTTGTGTTAGTGGTGTTCGGGCCGGACTTCGGAAGCGGCCTGGGACAGTACCTTGACATTAATTTCATTATCGTCCACGATGAGTACATGAGCCAGTGCTTGCTTGCTGGACGGTCGGGGGGTGGGGCTGCTTGATCCTCCCGGTGAGCTTATTGCTTCGTTTGAATCCGCGGGCGTCCCTTTATCATACAGGTCCGAGCCTGAGTCTGGACTGCTTTCTGTTTGTGTCTGCGGAGACACGAGTGAGAAAGTAGCGTCGGGCGCAGGGGATGCGGGCTGTACTTGGCTCTCGCGCCACTTCATGATCTTTTCAACGGCTTTGTAAATCTTCTGTGGTCCGAATCTGCAAAAGGATTAGTTTGTATACCAAAATGTTGATAGATTGTAACCTACGGCTGGGCAACGCGGATGATGTTGACAGAAAGGCTGTCGAGTATGATTGGGACACTGCCGCTCAACACGATGAAGAAGTCAAAGCCATTCTGAACCGCCATTTCGGAGACAAGTTGATCGCTTTCATCCATAGTTCGTCTGAGGAGTTCTTCCTCAATGACAATGACCTGACCACGAGCCTTCTCGATGGAGGCAGCCAAAGAGATATTCCACTTCATCTTTGTCATGAAGACATTTGCGAGTGCACTTTGAATGGAAAGTTTTCGTTTGCCTTCGACGGTGAGAACCCCAGTGGGCGCCTCTGTGAGGTCAGGATATCCATTGAAGCCTACCAGACATGCGTGCATTGGGGTGGTTCCTGGCTGGGCAGTTACCTGGGCCGCGCTATCCGCCGGATCAAGACTAGCCGGTAGATATTGAACCGGGATATAGACGTCAGCCTGAGTCCCAATACCGATCTCGCTCCTCACGTTGACATGCCCCCCGAGCGACATCACCAATTGCTGTACCATGCTCAGGCCCAGCCCGACGCCCTCAGACAGCGGATCTTCCTGAGAGAATGGGGCAAACAGTTTGTGTTTGATGAAATCGGGCGCGATCCCACGGCCGGTATCAGTGATGGAGAGGTGCACAAGGGGTGGCTGGGAGTCCGATCGGTCCCTGGCCTTTGATAACGCTATTTCGATGAAGCCGGCTGTGGTCCACTTCATAGCATTGCCGAGAAGGTTCATCACAATTCTTCTCCAGGCACCTGCAAGGGACCGAATCATCCAAGTGTCCGTTTGGTCGACTCGTATGACAACGGACAATTGGTTTTGTGCCCTTAAATCGGAGGTGATGGAATCGCCTGCTTCCTTGTCAGATGACATCCTTTTAGCGAGCTGGCCCACCTGCTCAGGTGCTCGCTGGCCAGTGTATAATATGTCTGCAACTTCTTCCACCAAATGGCTAATGTTAAATTCGGAAACAAGATTGGCCGTGTCATTTTCCGAGATCATTTCATTTAGCTTATCCGCATGTCTCAAGTTGTTGACCTTGCAGAATTCCAACCTAGAACGTATTAGGACAATTTTTGGATCCAGGAAGGTCTACTCGGGTAGGCTCACATGTGATTTGTTGTATCCAGCAAGGTCAATCCAGACTTTTCAATCATCGTCACCATCTCTTCTTGTGGCGGACTAAGAGAGCTAGCATGTAATAATTCAGCACTGGCTAATATCCCGTGCAGTGGTGAACGAAGCTCGTGGCTGACGGAGGATATGAAATCGAACTTGGATCTCTCGGTGGTTGCCCAATGAATCCGAGAGACTTCAGATATCAAAGAATCGCCAAAAACCTTGAAGTAGTGTAATTCCTCTAGCCCGAGCGCTCGAAAACTGCTTCTTGTCCATACTAGCACCCCAGAGAGCCAACGAGACTTATTCCAATCCCATAAAGGAATGAACAGGGCGGATTTAGCACCGGGAAGACACCGTGTAAGATCCTTCGCGCACGTGCGAGTGCTGAGATCAGGCCGAGAATGAAAGGCGCTGGTGCTATCATTTGAGAGATAGTCATTCTCGCCAACTGCCTCATCTAGACTCAGAATCTGGCCTTGGGGGAAAGACTTGAGCATTTGATGCAGCAATCCCTGTGGCACGCTAGGTTGATTATTCAGACCAACATCACCTTTAGATGGCACCTTTAGCGCACAACTCAAAATGTCGCAAGGAAGGTCGAATTCATGCGATGCAGCCCGAGCTAGTCCGAGAGAAATAGGCAACGGAGCAGCCGGGAAACCGGGATCCCCAGCGGTCAATGGCTCCAGAATCTCTGCTTCCTCAGGTACACTGACGAAAAAGAATGTTATTGAATGCCTCCCAATAACAAGAGCGACGCACTCACAAGGCAAAATCAGTTGGACAAGCATCGAGAAATGCGACTCCGTCTAGATCCATGGAATCCCGGAGCAATGCACTTGCACGCGAATAGATAGATGCAATGCGTTCATATATGGGCATACTCTCGGTCAAGGATAACTTCGAGAAGCCTTGATCAATACTCTGAGGTGCACCGGTGTCTCCTGACTGCAATATTTCGCCCATCGACTTTTCTTCGCCAGGGCTCAGCACCACTGGTCGATCTGAGAAACACGATTTCAGTGACGAAGGCTCGGCCATGGAGTGTTGATCCTGCAAGAAGAACACAGATTCCTCCCCAGCGACCGTCGAGGGAGACGATCGTGGTGATTCGGGAGAAACGCATTGAACAGCGTGACCCAATGGCGCATCAAGAACCGGGGTAGACTCAGAGTCGTCAGCGTCGGCAGTGGTGGCCGTAATTTCATGTGGTAGGTGATTTGCTGCATGGACACTAGACTGAAGACGGCCATGGTTAGAGGCCTCTTGAGGATCAAAATCTGCATGGTCTTTAACAAAGTCTGTCAAGCCCTTGACCAATTTTTCAGTCCGGATATGGGCCTGGCTCATGCGCACATTCTCCAGATGCAGTCCGATGGCATCCGCCACTTCCTGGAGGTCATTGACCTGATCGTCTCCAAAATCCGTCCAAGGTTTGTCGTCGATAATGCAATAAGAGCCCAGAACGTATCCAGATGCGCTGAACAGAGGCACCTCTGCGTAGAAGCGCATGTGCGGCCACTCTCGGACATAAGGTCGGTCCTTGAAGCTATCCTCCAGGGTGAAATCTCGGATAATATAGCGTGTTCGATTGGCGGTCACATTGCTGGTATTGATGCCTTCCGTTGCTCGGCCTGTGAACAAGCGGACGGTGTGGGGACATACGCCCCAGATCAGGTCCAGCGACCGTGCTCCGAGATAGATACCGTCTCCTGGTTTGTGGCGGTTCTTGTCTCGCAGCGACACTGAGCCCGTTGTCTCGGCAATGATATGCTGAGTTTCGCCGTCAATTATGGACACAAAGCTGCGGTTGGCATTGAAGCGGAGGACACCGAGCTGGGCGAGTGCATTGAGGGTAATGTCCTTTGCTAGCTCGCAGCCTACGGGCTGTTCATCTCCTGTCGGTGCTGCGGGCGTCTCTTCATCCGAACTCGTCGCAGTAGGGGCTGGGAATGCTCTAGTCACTGTACAGTAATATCTGTTGTGGCAATGATCAGTGGTGATGGGTGGAACAGGGATACTGGCCGAACCCCACAAACCTTGACAAATCGCGGATCCGCTCGCGCTCAGGGTCTTCTTCCGGGGTTGGATGAAAGGCGCGTACGCCTGCAGAAGTCATAGTAGCCACTGGCTCATTACTGACTACTAACCACCAATGAGCAACTGTTGAAGGAAAAGAAGAGTTGCTAAATCCGAGTCAAATTCCCCACGGCACGTGAAGAGCTAAAACCTGTTGTGCAGATGAGTTCCCCACTATTTTTGCCATTGACGTTCAATTGGCGGTTCCGAGAATTATTGTGCACATCCATGGAGAGGAAAACCTTGGAAGATAGACCTCCCTAGGTAGGTAGAATCCATCGAGGCCCAGACAGTTTCAACCGTTACCTGACATCACATGATATCAAACTTAATAGGTATTCAACCTGGATTGTCCTGCCTCGTCTGCTAGTATGTTAGCAATCATGTCTAAGCCTTCTGATATATTATTGCTTCCACCATGAACACATCCGCCATGCACATAATCCAATGCAAATTGCTAACATACCTAGATTGCCGACATATCATATCATATGAAGGCTCAACTCATACCTCCAAATTGTTCTAGAACCGAGTCACATGATACAGGGGAACATGTCAACATCTCAGATTATTTAGGCATCTTAATGATTGGGCTCCGCAATATGTCAATTAACTTTGAACATGTCTCCTCTTCGTGCACATACCAAATCCCGCAACGGGTGCGATCAATGCAGAACCAGGCGAGTCAAATGTGACGAGAAGGGCCCACCAAGTTCGAACTGCACAAACCGCGAGTTAAAATGCACATATCTGAAAGTCGCCGCCCATCGCGCTGCAACCCATATTACCCCACCCATCTCAACGTCCGACGTACCGCGGTCTCTAGATGGCCATGGCTCGCCCGTAGCAGCGGTGGCCGGTCTAGCCGTTGCAAGAATCCCAGTCTCGGCACCGGCCCAAACGAACTCATTCGGCATCAACAACCTAGAACTAATGCATAAGTTTGCAACAGAGACATACCAAAGCCTCTGCATCAGCGATTCAGAAATACAAATTTGGCAAATAACCGTCCCGACCCTCGCCTTCAAACATGACTATCTGATGAACGGGATCCTGGCGCTAGCCTCAATGCATATCGCAACAACCTGCGAGCCATCAGAAGTAGCACTCATATACTACGAAGCAGGGCTACAGTACTACAACCGCAGTCTGACGCCCTTCCGCAACGCGATCGATAGTATCACGCCGCACAACTGCGACGCGGTATTTGCGCACTCGATCGTCATGATCGCGATCGGTATCGCGTCGCCCCAACTAACGAGAAAGAAAGATGAGTGCGCCAGTACCACAGAGAATATCGTGATACTATTCGAGCTGCTGCAGGGTGTTAAGAAAATCCTGCAAGTCAGCAAGTCCTGGATTAAGCTAGAGTTATTCTCGCAGGGCGAGTTTTGGAAGAACACGCCTGCCGATCTCGATCCAGATACGGAGGCTGCGCTGACGCATCTGGCGGCGTTGAATGATCAGGTTATGGTAGAGGTCTACTCGGAGCAACATCGCATTAATAAAACTGTTATTGCTCATCTAAGGCATTGTTATGCCAAGTTTGCACGCTCGGCAGATCCGGCGCCGGCTTTTGCTTGGCTTGCGGCGGTCGAGAAGGGCTTCGTTGATAGTCTCCGGTGTCGGCAGCCGTTTTCGTTGTTGATTCTTATGTATTGGGGGGGCGTTGTTGAGGGAGCTTGATGGACTGCGGTGGTGGGCGCGGGATACGGGTAGAGCGCTAGTCGCGGAGTTGTTTGATGGTTTGAGGTCAGGGGATCCGAGGTGGCAGAGTGCTCTCGGTTGGGTGCAGCGGAAGATAGGGCTTTGAGGATTGGGGTTTTGAGGATCATCTTTAAATATGGAACATACCTGCGCATACAAGACCCGTGGTAGGGTCGGTCAGGCCACTCGGGACTAACACATTGTACATATAGCATTCTGAAGCGATTTACACAAGTACACGATTCCTTTCTTCTCGACTGCCCCGCCCATAGCCGCTAACGGGAATCCTTACCTAGGCTAATGTTGTCCATATGACCAAGATATTCCTAGACCAGCGGGATCTTCATACCGGGTTACGACTAGACCATGCGTATGAACCGCAACAAGACGGGCTCGGTATTGCAAACGGCACAGCACAATTAGGGATTCCAAGTTTCGTCGGCTATAACACCAACATTAAAAGGGCATCTACCAACGGTATAATTGGGGGGGGGTGGGGTGGGGCAGCGCCTTCACACATCTATAAAAGTATGCCCCTCGGCTAGCGGTATGTTCCACTTTGACGGGACCAACAACTCAATTTAGAAAGCCGAAGGAGTTACCAGTGGGAATGGTCTGCAGTGGTGCGACCCACGCGGTGGCCGCTGATCCTACAATATATGCACGGTGAAATGAAAGGGGCTCTAGCGGGCATAGCCGGCATCTTCATGCAGCTGTATGCGGCTGGCAACGGAACTTGGGAATTTTCTCATTTATCTGTCGTAGACCTTGTGGAGTAGACTTTTCCAGTTCAATCGAAAAAAACAAGAAAGAAAGAAAGAAAGAAAGAAACAAGCAGCTTGAGGACGGTGATGGAAATGGTGTCGAATACTTGAGGACAATACAAGTACAATATAGGGCTCTTCCCCGCAATCAAAGGTGACGTATCTCCGAGGCCCGCCACTTAGCCTCGTTGGGTCTCACTAGATGGACGCCTTATAGTCTCTTTTAGTACACTTTTTATATTTTAGTATGTTTTAGACCACCTTGGTATAAGACCGAACCCCCGCAGCTGGTCCAACCCGAGTTTCCAAAGTTGGTCTTGATGTATGCATTACCCCTCTTGTGCTTCCACATTGATTTAAGTTGTAGATCTCCCCAAGTCCACGGTCCCAATCTAAAATCTAAACACTCATACAATGGCTGAAAATCCGACCTGCCCAGTCGAAGAGTTCACCCGCACCACATTCGACTATGTCATCTGCGGCGGCGGAACTGCAGGACTCGCTCTCGCAGTACGCCTCAGCGAAAACCCCGCTGTAACCGTCGGCGTCATTGAGGCCGGCAAGTATCGCATTGGAGATCCTCTGGTTGATACTCCTGCGGCCTTCCCGCAGATGTTCGAGAATCCGGAGTATGATTGGTGTATGTATTCGGTGCCACAGGTAATCTTATTCACTGCATCCATCTGCTTTCGATTTTTTAGCTTATTTCCTGTGGCTATAGGAAGGAAACCGTGGCGTGGCTCACCATATCCCGCGGGGAAAGCTCCTCGGTGGATCCAGCGGCATCAATTACATGATGTACGTGCGGGGATCGACAAAGGATTATGACAACTGGGCGGAGTTGGTAGAGGACGATGGGTGGTCTGGGGAACATATGCAGCACTATATGCGAAAACATCAGGTATGATCTCATCGTTTGCATTTTCCGATCTGGTGCTTTTCCAGTCGAAAAACTGACCAAATAAACAGACCCTCGAGCCAATCGACCCGTCCATCACCGATCGCTCCACAATGCCACTTGTAGGCGAGTTCCACGGAACCAGTGGGCCGATTCGCACCGGCTTCAATGATTCAATCTTGCCAGTGGAGAACGATCTCATCAAAGCCTGCGAGGACGTAGCCGGCATCACAAACAAGCCCCATGACCCATGGAGCGGCGACCACATCGGCTTCTACCATACTCTCGGCGCAGTCATTCGAACCGGCCCGAACAAGGGCAAGCGCAGCTATGCTGCACGAGGATACTATGAAGAGAATCGCGCCACTCGCCCAAACCTCAAAGTCCTCTGCGAGGCCCTCGTCAACCGCGTCGTACTAGACGGTAACAAAGCCACCGGCGTAAGCCTCACACACGAGGGAGTCGAGTACCCAGTCTCAGCACGGCGCGAAGTAATCGTCAGCGGCGGGACAATCCAAAGCCCTCAGATTCTCGAGCTATCGGGAATTGGTGACCCGGAGGTCCTCAAAGCCGCCGGCGTCGAGTGCAAGATCGCCAACAGCGCTGTCGGCGAAAACGTTATTGACCACGCCCTCAGCTTCATCGTGATGGAGGTCCAACCCGGCATCATGACATTAGACACCCTGTCCCAAGATCCCGAGGTAATGGCAGCTGCCCGTAAACAATATGCCGAAACTGGCGGCGGGCCACTCACCGCTGTCTCCAGCATGCAGGGTTTCTTCCCGGCAAAGTCAATTCTCTCCGAGACAGAGCTGGCAGAGATCATCCAGAGCATTCGTGATATCAAGCCGAATAGCGCGTTCCACGCGAAACAGCTCGAACAGACTATCGCGAACCTCGAGGATGACCACTCTGCCAATATGCAATTCGTTACCATTCCAGGTTCTGTGAACCCGGATGCCATAGGCCATCAGGGCAATCTAATTCTACCGCGCTCGGCTGATCAGGCAGGTGGTTTGACCTTGACGGGTTGTCTGCAATACCCCGTGTCTAGAGGGTCTATCCATATTGAGACTGCAGGTGAGTTACAGCCGATGACAAATCCCTTCTATGTCCGATCAACTCACTATCAAATGTAGACCCAACCAAGCACCCTATCGTCAACCCCAACTACGGCGGCCACCCAGCAGACGTCTCCCTCATTGCGGCGGTCCTGCGGTGGTGTGATAAAGTCACGGAATCAGAGCACGTGAAGACTTCATTCCTGCGGCGTGCGTTTCCTGATCACAATGTCAACTTGCAGGACATGGATGCGGCCCGAGAAGCGGTGCATGACCTTGTTGTGGGTGAGTATCATATCAGCGGGTCTGTCGCTATGGGTGCTGCGTTGGATAGTAGATTGAGGGTGAAGGGCGTTGAGGGTCTACGTGTTGTGGATGCGTCGGTATTGCCGAATAACGTCTCTGGAAATATTGTCAGTACTGTTTACGCTATCGCGGAGAAGGCGGCGGATCTGATTCGTGAGGATTGGGATTTTAGCGCTGCGAAGGGGACTATCGCGTAGGCTTTTTCTTTTCTTTCTTTTTTGTTTGTTTCAAGCAACAATAACCTCAGGATAGCCCTTAAGATTTATACTTGCATGGAAAAATATATATTTAGTGAATGAATGCACAGTAATTCCTTGTTTTAATTCGGAGACATGAACATTGAAGTTATGGAAAGAGACTGCCTATACTGTGAGACGTCTGCTATCTTTCTAAATGCAAAGACAAATGCATACATCAATTCTTCGTTGCCTATTTAGGTAGTCGTATTTCCGCTTACATGCAGGAGCTTATAGTTTAGGCTACATACCTGGCAGAGCCTAAATGAATCCTCGACCTGTTCTCTTACAACGACACGCAGACGATGCCACGCCAGCCCGCACAATATACAATTGAATAATAAACTGCCCCCAATCCCCAAGCGACTAGCTCCAACAGCGCCAAGCCCACTTCTGAAGCACTAATGTGCCAAGCACCCAAGGCATCTACCGGGTGTTAGATGCTTGGCACGGTTAAAGGCATCAAACGTTGATCTCCCACGATCTAAATAAGCCTAAACGCTTCAATCAACGAGGTCGCGTGAGGTACATTATCATGTTTCGGTATCAAGGAGAACTTGTGGTGTTACAAGGATCTCGAAGGATACTGAGTTTATGTAGTTAGTCTTTTTCCCTGCTATATCGTATATATATCATCCAGTCCACCATGCTCCGAATAGATATGCCTGGACAAATGCACGAGAGCGCAAATCCCATGTTTCCCACAGGCAGTACTCCGTATGCACAGTCCATGCCAGCTCAGATGTGGCACCTAACGGACTAAAAGTGGGCCTAGCTATTCTAGACTTACAATTCTCGGGCCTTGTCCAAGTCGGTCCGGAGCTCTTAGAGTCTTTCTCTCTTTCTCCGTCCCGACCCATTTTTCCTGGGGCGATATCGGGGAAAGATATGTCGGATACAATGATCTGAGCATATGTTGTAGATGTACGGAGTAATGGGTCGGATAATATATATACATTTTACCTGTCAAATTTGCTCGGAGGATATCCGGATGACATGTATGCGCGCTAATGGCAATTCATCGGTTAATAGTTATAGGTCTAAAGCTTGAAATGGCGTGCGTGCCCCATTTCTCGGCGCATTGACCTTTCCTATATAGGGCAAGACGTAAAAGAGAGAGAGAGGTGAAACACTTGTACGGAGACATATCTAGTACTTTTTTCCCTCCCTTTTTTTTTCAGAATCGTCGGGCCTTTTTCGGAGTCTAACGTTGGATGCAAGTATGAAGAGCAGTATAGTCTCCAACGAATTTCCAAGAATTGTAGAGATTTTAGCCAAGCTCTTTGTACATGAATAATATAAACTGATCGAATACTCCAGGGCTGAGATCCATAAGAAACCACGCTAGTCACCTGATCTTCTCATCAAATCGTGGGAGCACGTGCGACAGAGCTGTCTCCCGCTAGTCCCAGGCGGAAGACCAGAGGGGGGCGATATCTTGAACTTTGAAGCTTCTCGCTTCTTTAAATTGCTTTTTCCTTTCCTTTCTCGCCGAATTGAGTTTGGATTTTTCTCTCGATATTTCCTTACCTCTTCAATCCTCACCTCTTCACATCCGACAATGTCTAGCCAACCTCTCCTCCAAACCGCTCCGGGTAAGTCCAACACCTCCGATCCGCAAACAGCTCAACACAAGAGACAATTCCGTCTGGATTCCCTGCCTCACTGCGGTTCTGGTTGGCGCGATAATTTTCCTTCTCTTAAGCTGTGGATGTCGAACACCGCAGTGACGTCCACCCCCCAAGAGAAGCAGAATGACCGCACTTCCCATCCGACCCACACCACACCCATCAACCCTCCAATCTCCACCCCAAGCCCAGCTAACATCAACCAGGCAAGCGAATCGCCCTCCCAACTCGAGTCGAGCCCAAGGTCTTCTTCGCCAACGAGCGCACCTTCCTCTCATGGCTTAACTTCACCGTCATCCTAGGCGGCCTAGCGGTCGGCCTCCTCAATTTCGGCGATCGCATCGGTCGCATCTCCGCAGCCCTCTTCACCGTCATCGCCATGGGCGCAATGATTTACGCCCTGGTGACATTCCACTGGCGCGCGCAGAATATCCGTAGGCGCGGACAGAGCGGTATCGATGACAGATTCGGTCCTACCATCCTCGCCATTGCCCTGCTCTCCGCTGTCGTTGTTAACTTCATCTTGCGGATTAAGGACGGGCAGATGAACTAGGATCAGCCTGGAGTGCATACGATTGCTTTTGTTTTTGGATGGCGATGTTGAGTTGGAGATGTGATTCCCATTTGGCCCATCTGAATATTATACCATTGATTACGTTGGTCCATTCTCGTTCGTTTCATTGTTGGTTTTGACAGCCGTGTCTGTTTTATGTATTCATTCGGCGTATGTTGGTCTGATTTATGGTTATGAGGCCAGAATCCCTTTCACGTTCATATGGTCGAGTCGAGCGTCTGTCTTTTTTGTTGCAACTGGCGTTTTTTTTTGCGGATTGTGCTTGTCTGACAAGCGAAAAAAGAATGACGATTGGACTCGAATTGAACCTCATTCATCTATGTATACACTCAATCTTACGGGCAATCATCATCAGCAATCTCCCCGTCAATATATCCCTGGATAAACTCAACAAAGTTGCAACCTGCTAAACCTAGGGCTTTACCAGCAAGTGACATCACTGGAGAACCTTGTCCAAAACATAATATCCAAAAGCAGACACTGCCACATCCCAGCGGGCTAGTTGCTATTATCAGCCTCCCCAAGGCCAATAGCTCAACCGACAAACGTAGGGACCTTCCCATCCACCTTTGACCCCCTCATCAGCACGGATAGTGATCCGTCTCAAAATATCCCCGGCTCGAAACGCCCAAGCACCAGACTGTGTCGATTGGTTCTCGTTCGAGCACGACTATGTTTATATTAGAGCTAGATAAAACGAGTTGGTAAAATTGTTTTTTTTGGGGGAGTTTGGTTGGTCAGGGATTGGTGAGGCTGTTGGTATATAGTCTAACTAGTGCGCAGGGCGCTAGGAGCGTTGGTGTTGGGAGGTGCATGTTGGCTTATCAGCTTTCATAGGAGAGGAGAGAAAGGTGACGATAACCTATCTACTTTGGGATCAGCAGAGACAAGGGGTATTGTTTTGATTGGAATATTAGGTTTTGTGACGGGGTAATGATCTCGTGTAAGGGATTTCCATCTACCTGCATGTTTATACGTGCTTATACGTATACAATAATACCTAGGTAATACTTTGATGGACGACAACATGGACAGTCGAGTTTCCAACTAGTGCATCCAAGCGATGCGCAGGCTAGAATCCGGGGGAAGGATGATCGCATCCCCATCATGTGGAGTGCAGGAGTGGGAATGTGGGAAATGTGAGAGATTCGAGTATCTTTGGTAGCATACGAGGTCTGTATATTTTACTCCGTACTCTGAGTTATGTTGGAAATGTTGGAGAGAGATAGAGGTATATCTAGTCACACTGTCTGCATTAGGAACCCAATACGATATACAACAGAAATATAGCATATTAGTTGGCCACTTGTGCAGCGTCTGTCATTTTAAGGTTGGAACGGTGTACATCGTGGTACTGCGCTGGGTTACGTGTAAAGCATTGGCAGATTCCATGATAGTGATAATGATAGTCAGGGATAAGCGGAGCAAGTGTACCTCGGCAAATGAAGTAAAAGGGTATGGTGGATGGAGATGAATATGCAAGTTAGGGTTACGGGAGTACATATGTACTGTGATCAGAGTTCTGGCTGCTCGGAGTTCCCAATTCCCAAATGGGCCACAGTGGACTTACTATAGTGGAAAGTCTGATCTTCGATATGAACTTGAAGTGGTTAGAGTATACCAGATGGAGTAATAATTTACGCTATAAATAGGGGTAATATAGAGAGTGGCTCCGATGTATAGTTCCCTAAGAACCTGGGGAAAGCCGAATCGCCCCCTGTTCTCTCCTGTTCTCTCCTTCGACAACGTTCCACAACTTTCCATTTGCTTTCTCAGCCACATCTGACCTGTATGGAATAAGAAAATATGAAAACATGAGTTGTACTTTTCGCACATGAGGCGCAGTCAGAACCTGTTTATACCCGGTTTGCCCCCTTGCGAAATTTATCTATATATGATTTGCTAAAGGGATCGTAGATACAACTGGCTTAGGCAGAAACAGGGCAAGGTCCAGACCGGTATCGGCTTGGCAATAGAGTCATTGGGTATAATTGGGCCGTCGACATCCGAGTGAATGTGAATATATTGTTAATAGCACTTAAATATAGGTGAATCGGTATGAATAGATAATGTATCATTATAATAGAGCAATAGAGTACAGAGATATCTAATAGATACATACATATACTACCTACATGTAGGTGTTGTAAATAAATAAATGTATGACGTGTCGTAGATATTTGAGACTGATCCAATAATATCCAAAGGTACATGATCTGCCCATATAATTAATATGGCCACAACAAGTATCACCAATAACTCCACTCCCCTTTCCCAACTTCCCAGGCACTTTTCCCCCATTTCCCATTCTTTTGTCTTCTGCTCTCTCTCAATCCCCCTTTCTCCCCCCCTTCCCTTTCTCTTTTTTCCTATTGATTCCCATTATTCTTTCCCATTCTACTTTCTCCTTTCCCCTTTTCTTCCTTTTTGTATTCTCCTCCATCTTATTAATAGATTCTTTGCTGCCTTCCGTAATCAACCTCCGGTCGCGCAACGTCCATTCCTTTTTCCGTAATAAACTTGGAACGCATGGACCATCTGCCACCTAATCCAAAACCATCTCTATGCACTCACATGGCATGTTTCGCCTGCTTCCCTGGCCCTCAACTATAGGAGGGAATAAGGTGATGGAAGATGTCAAAATGCTGGCTCCAAACTGCACAGGTATCAACACACTGTCGCTGCCCCAGCTCAAGCGCAAACGTTCAGACTCCGACTCCGACGCGACTGATGCGCCCGCCCCGACGAAAGTCTGCGCGGATTCCGTTTCTACGCGCCCAACTCCGACCCTGATCGCTGACTCGATCGCTCCCACCCCCTCTACTCCAACCACCTCGTCAAACTCCCCGGTCGCGTCCGCGCGCCCGCCGGCGCAGGACGCCGTCGCCAGACCTAGTGTGACCCGACTTCGGGAAACCATCACCGCCCAGCTGAGCTTGGAGGTGTTACTCAAGCACAACGAACTTCGTCTCATCGACCAGGAGATCGCCAAGTGTCAAGTCGCTCTGGAACAGCTGCGACGCTGTGGCGAAATCCCTTATCCCGGATCCCGTGTTACGGGTGTCTCGCCGGATGTGAGCTTGGGAACGGGCGCGTCAGTGCTGGCACCTGGAAATGGTCCGGCGCCGATGTCGCCTGCTCCATGGGGAGTGACCGAAGGCCCGTACGCCCGCCACTACGCCCGGTGGTTGCTTCCCGACCCTCGCTTTGACGGTGGTGAAGTCGACTCCGGCATGCCGAATTCACTGGTTGAGGGCCGGTCGACGCGTGGGAACCCCGGTGAGATGGGCATGGCGGGCAAGACACGTCCCCAGCGAGGCTCGACTGCCACCAAGCATACCGCACTGTCGTCTGGTTACCCTGTGGTCAAGGAGAAGTCCGGGCCCATGCTCATCCGGCGCAAGTCGGATGGTGTTCTGGTCAAGCTGGTCTGTCTGGACTGCCGGCGCGATAACTTCTCCAGCACTCAGGGATTCATTAACCACTGTCGGATCGCCCACAACCGCAACTTTGCCAGCCACGACGCTGCTGCCATGGCCTGTGGTCAATCTGTCCAGGTCGACGACGCCGGGACTGTGGTCGGTGGCTCTGCCGAGCCCACTGCTAATCCCACAACCCCTGGCTACGTGCATCCTCTGATCCGCTCTACCCACGTTGCTACAACTCCTTGGAAATCTCTTCGTACGCCCGCCAAGGACTCCGTCACCCCCCGCACACCGGCTGCGGCTACCACGTCTGCTGTTGCCACTCCTCCCTCCACTGCTGAACCAGCCTACCGGCGACAGTCGGAGCCCATTCGACAGCCTCCCAACCCACAGTTTTTGGCTTCTCCTGCAACCCCTCATCTGTCTGCCCTCATGAAATCACGTGGTGCTGGTCTAAACATGAACAAGTTGGTGGAAGAATCCCGAAAGCCTGTTGATCTTGGTGCTCTTTTCGACGATGACTCGGAAACAGATGACTCTCGACCGTCGGGGGCCAGCCATACCTCCCTTGGTGCTCGCGCCGGTCGCCAGCCGATGCGTATGCCTGCTAGCCAAACCGCTGGAGGCTCTGAGAGCCGAAAGGCCCTCGACCGCGGACACAGCCCGCCCACCGAGCAATCGACCCCGTCGCGCCCCCCGTCATTTTTGGACCTTTCGCTAGCTGGCCAGTCGCCATCTCGGGAGTCGGACAGCTTGGATCATCAAACCCTCAGCCCTCACGCCATCGAATCCAACCAAGCTCCCAGCTTGGTCAGTGATGATGAAGATGACTATGAGGCAGCCTCCGACTCCGACAGTCCTGCATCATCTGAAGCGGATGAGCAGGAGCAGGAGTTCCGCCACATCCACGTCGAGGACGATGAGCGCGGTGCTGCCCCGTCCGCTACCGCCGAAGCCAAGCCGGGACCTTCCCTAGCGAGTCCTGCGCCGCAATCTGGGCCACCTCTGTCCCAGCCATTGAAGCGCAGTCGCTCCAAGAAGATCTCGTCTATCGTCCCGTTCAGTGACAATGATGATCAGCATGTGGGCTATATCCACTCTCCTTCCGCGGACAATGCTGCCAAGGCCAAGCGTGCTGCCGAGCGCAAGCCCAACCCGTCCAAGCGGTAATATCGCGAATCTCTATTCGCTATATCACAAATCTAATAAAAAAAAATCCGGGGTAACAACACCCTGCTATCATTTCACGCGCCTCAATCCGATCTGTACCGCGAGACTGTTTACCCAGTGCCCTTACCGTTCCGACCTCTCACCTCTTCCCCAGTTCTCCCTTCAACGGTAGACATTGCGTCTCCTCCCCCTCCTACTTATTTCTCGCCTTTCGCCATTACCTCTACTTCTCCTACCCCTCTCCGTCATGTCGAAGCACAATTCACTGGAGAAACCGGCCATCTTGATGATGGCCCGTGATGCATGGATTGCATGATGATCTGACGACTTTCTTCTGTTTCCCGCTACCCCTATTCTTATTCTTGATGCATGCGTCTCTCCTGTATCTGATATCTGCTTTTAATCAAGAGTTGACGGCCGTGACTTTGTACATAGCGATGAGATTGGAAAAAAAAATGCGACTGGTCTGGCATAGATGTGATTCTGTGTACCTACATAGACATGAATGTGTACTCGTAGTCACTATCATATGTAACTACCGTGGTCCAGAAGCAGGTCTTGTGTCGCCTACAGCGGTGTACTTGATGCAAAGTACATGTATATTATCTGGACTCTCACAGTCCCAAGTCATGCAAGGCATGTACTTCGTACTAGTACTACTAGTATGGAATGTAGTACGGACTCCACACCGATCTGAAACCTGATCTGCACTATCCCATCCTTAAATTGTCCCCACTAGGCTCCAGCCGCGATGAGCCTCAACCAAGGTATGCAAGTACTCGTAGCTTTAAAAGTAACTTATTAGGCACCAGCCCCTATATCCTAATCTGGTGGCACGTTGGTTCCTGCCGAACAAAAAATCAAAACATCAGGTGATTGCTGGGACTGGGTGAGTGTTATAAGAACTGTGATCTTCAAGGTTGGGATAAGTGCAGTATTGACTTCTTGTTCCTCTCCCTTTGCCCGCATCTGTTTCTCTTCTCCTTACCGTCAATGCGAATTGAAAGAAGCCACGACTCCGCACGGCTGTTTCCCCTTCCTCCCTGTCAATATGAAGGATATACTCCCCCTCGTCGATGAGCACCCAACATCAATGCAGACAATCGAGTCTAACATGGGAGAGGTTATCTCACACCACGAGGCAGTTGATATACCAATTGACAGTCATGGCAATCTGGAGGAAGACTGCACCGAAAACCAAGGCGTGGTGAACGAGCACGAGCTCTCGCGGCAGGTTCGGCCTGCTTTTGATACTGGTCTTGAGGCGAGCAATATGTGCTGTACAGAGTCTTCTGTGGTCTCTTCTAGCGAGTCTATCGAAGGAGCCACTGCCAAAGAAGCTCTTCCCAACCCGCCAACATCAACACCAGTACCAACAACCACAACCGCAGCCACAACCACAACCACCAACAACCCAACCTACTACAACCTAATCCCACCACCACCCATACCACTAGACGCCCCAACCCAATCCCGCATCAACAAAAAATTCCAAACAGCAATAAAAGAAACCCCCCACAATTCGCCTAATAGTCGACATCCCGCCACATCTAGTCGACTGGTCGAACCCCATAACCTCCATAACGACAACAATAACCCCCTTCCTCTCGCACTGGAAAACGCAAAACAAAGTAAACCTCCTAGCAGTAGAAATACAGCACCGACACGCGTACGCAGCAATCGAGATCAACAACCACAGATATGATTTCAAGACCGCCCATAAACAGACTTTCGTATTTCCGGTCTATGTGCTGAAGGTGGGGAGGAGTCTTCGGTGGAGGTTTTATCGATCTCCTGCTGAGGATGTCAGGGTTATGAATGAGATTAAGATGGTGCATTATTTGCACAGGGAGGAGGTGGGGACGCCGTATTTGGTTTTTAGGATTGGGGGGAGGGAGCCGGTTTTTGGGGAGTCTAGGGAGGACTAGGGATAATTTGCATTTTGGAGTATTAGTGGTTGTTTACTCGGTTATGTACAAGTCCGGATTCTCATCTGACAATTTGATACTTGTGCTTCTATGTCTACAAGAGATCAGGTCATGCAGGAGAGGTATATGAATGGTAAATGCGCCATGTCAACTATATAAGTACCTAGTCCGAGGGTGCCAAGGCGTAGATAGGAATTCTTAGTACAGATATTTCATGCTTCTTTCTTTGTCCTCTTACTACGCCTCGTGCCAAGCTCACTAGAATCCTTCTCTGATTCCTTTGGTAGCGGGTTATTCGCCGACTCCATATCTTTCACCACACTTAAACCAGCCTCAGGTTCTTGACTGGCAAAGTAATCCGAGACAGCAATATTGCGGAGCACATAAGCAGCCCTCTCGATGTCGATAAACGAGATAGGTTCATCCCCAGACTTCTCCCCAGCGGGATTGTTCAGCCGTGCGCGCAGCTTCTGTGAAGCACTCCACAGCTCTCGATACTCATTCATATTGTACTTGACAATCAACTCCCCATTAGGCTTCTTATGCTTAGAAGGCTTCTGCTCCTTGGTATCTGGGCCGTCTGGGAAATCCATTAAACACAGCCAAAGGTACACATCGTCGCTGTAAAACGGGACTTGTTTCTTAGCGTCACCGAAGACCGTGGCGATAGACAGAATCAGAGATGCGGTAGCCGGGCCAACGCCGCGGATAGGCGCAGTAAGGGCATCCAGACTGGCCTTAGGGAATGCATCGTTCGGAGCAACCAAAGGATCCGCATCTGGGAGAGCGGCGAAAGCTGTGGATGTAGACTTGGTAATTGTTGCAACTGGGTTGCTTTTCACCATTCCCATTAGCATGGGACGGGTGACTCCGTGTTTCCTAGAAGTAGGTCAGACAAAAGTGAACTGTACCATGAATATAGCAAATTGTTACTCACGTCTTCCATTCCATGATATCAATTAGCTCCTCCTTAACCAAGTGCGCCCCCTCCGCACTCCCATTCGCCCGCTCCGCGATAATCTTCGGCAGGACTTCATACCGCCACCGGTCAAGCTGGAGGAACTTATCCGTCTCTTCGAGAATATGCTTCTCCTCGGACGGATCGAGCTCTGCCTTTGTGGCTGGCGCTGCGCTGGTCTTCGTCTCCGCCTTGCGCTTTTGTCCCTTCCCGCCCTTTGATTGCAGCTTCAGCATCAGTTTGCTGCGGTGCACTCGCTCTACCGTTGAGGGGTAGTGGGATAGTAGCTTGCGGAAGGTCTCGAGTGTGATATGGTGCGGATGGAATGATACATGTTTGTTGTCATTTTCTCCTTGGCTTTTTTCTGGCTGGACATTTAGTGTCCTTGTTTGGGTTTCCTTAGCCATAGCACGGCACTCTGGAAGGATGATGTTGAAGCTTCCAAGGTTGGGTGATCATATAAGCTGTTATCTCCGCGACCTCCCGAGGTCGTGAGTGTTATGGGTTGTATTTTACTGCCGGTTTTGTAATTTCAACGGTAGTACTAGACCTAGGTAATACATAGGTTACATAATACCGAAACTCGGGCTACCTAGGTACAATCAATGTTTTGTGTAGTAAATAATGCATAATGGACATGAAAGGAAAACAATATCATACAATACATATTTGGGATCCGTTGGTGCGTCGAATAGAGAGAGGTACTGACAGGGTGCGTGGCGGATAGTGACGTGCACGTTGTAGGAGAGGTACTAACGGGATGTGAAAATCCTACGCGCAGGTACGTAGCCTAGCTTATTGGCACGCCGAAAACAGGCTCTTGGAGGATGAAGATGGTATAAATAAGAAAGTTGAATAGAGATTCCAGGCTCTTAGCCTACGGCGGTCCGCGGAGGCGTCGGGATCCACGATATACTGTGAGATGAGATTGCCGGATGATTAAAGAAACTAGGTTTGGCACTCGAGGACAAGGAAGCAATGAACCATGCGTTGGAATATTATCTTCTTTCTAATTCCGCTCCTACTTGACCTGTTTCTTCTCCTTGTGGCCTTCTATTCCGCTCAATGAGGATTTCTCTCCTTCCATTCTTTTTCATCTGTATTCATCAACCCAAGCCTTGATTCAGCCCATGTCTCATAATTCTTGATGTTATTTTTCAACCACGCAGGTCTCATCAGCCTCTATGTTCCGCTTTTTGAGTCAGATTCCCAAGGTTTCCTGGTTTTATTCATTCAACTCAGCTCCATTGAACCACTCCGGCTTCAAGCCGCTTTCTATCAGTCACTATCATATGAAGTCTCGCCGAGAGCCTCTCGAGTCACCTTCCTTCTCAGCTCATATCGCTCCACTTGACTTCATATCATACACCATCATTTGGCCCAAATAGCTTTCGTTCCACGTGTATCCTCCTGCCCCTCGTTCGGCGCCTACCTCCATGTCGCCTGACGCATTTACCCTCATGCCTCTCGTTCAGTGCAACCCTTGATGCCTCTCCTTTCAAACGTACACTCTCGGCAATTCCCTCTCTTACAACAAACACCCTCGAACATCTCGCTTTTAGCGTACCTCTCGCTTCTCATCTCGGCGCATACACCTTCTGGTACTAGCAAGGTCCGTCCCTCGCCGTTGATAAAGGACATTTCCACAACTTCACGTGGCTTAGGTTCCATGATGCGGCATGGACGAACTTTTATACTGTACCACCGACTGGAGCTATCTGTGGTACAGTCCTTTGATATCCCATCCTCTCTAGTCCCTAGGTTGGCACTTCATGGCCGGCCAGGGAAGGAGGTCACATGAAGGGGAAGGAGACAAGGGATGCTTCATTCAGCATGCTGTCGCTTTCAAGCTCGTGGAATGTGTTCGCACTCACATTATTTCCATAGCTTCCAGATCATAGCATCTGCAACTATTCAACTCAATTCGTGGTTTTGCTATAAAGCTTGACGTGACTCTTTCCATAGGCATTCCCTCCCTCTAAGTTCCCTCTCAGTTCCCTCTCAGTTCCCCCTCACTGCCATCTCACTCTCTGTAAGGAGGTGGTATCTAGATCTCTTCTTTCCGTCTGTCTCATTCAAAGAAGATAATCGGTGGCTTTATGAGTCTATGCACTCCTCAGGTTGGTACGGAATCACCTTGATTGTTGACTTTACATGACAACATCGGAGACAGATTTACTGACGTGGATGTTTGTGATAATGTCATAATGATGGGAGTTTTGGGCCGCTGTTTATGTGCAAATGGCCGGGCTGGCTATATACAATTGGAGGCCAGCCCTCCCTCCCCCCCCACATATACTCATATCATAATTATACCGGGGGCTCGGCCCCTCCTTTTCTTTGCCCACCCCCCACGACAGCACCCCTCTCCCCTCAGACTGCATCCCCGAGAGTGTAATGACCATTGGGGTCAAGGCGGCTACACCACAGAATCAACGGTCAGCACGTTGCTACAGATCCAACATCGCCAAGTGACATACTTCAAGGTCCTCAACCGCCAATACCAAGAGTAGTGGCCTATTGCCCTCTTCAGGACCAGGATTAAAAACACAACGCCGCCCACTTCGAGGGCAAGTATTGGCCCCCGTTTGTCGGCCAGGCGAAGGAGCTCGAGGGCCACAGACTCCTCGTTGCGGGGGTGGAGAGGCACTGGGGCTAAAAAGATGTGTCAGAAACAGGCCAAAAAAGACGTCTGAAGAGACACCAGCAAAGACACCAGCAAAGACACCTGCAAAGACACCTGCAAAGACACCTGCAAAGACACCAGCAAAGACACCTGCAAAGACACCTGCAAAGACACCTGCAAAGACACCTGCAAAGACACCTGCAAAGACACCTGCAAAGACACCCGCAAGGACATCAGACTTACAGGTCAGAGCGCCAGTCACAAAGGACAATAAAAAAATGGTTAAAAAAGTCATTGTGTGGATGTATACGTATACTTGGAGAATGATGTGATCGTGAAGTTCTTACGTGGGCTACGAAATTGCTTTGTACTATACTACAGAAGCAATGAATGGCTTGTAGGGAAGTTACGAAACTACTGTCCATAGGGAAGGTACGAGCCTGCAATGTGATGTAAGAGCTTAATTGGGCACATTCCTCGATAAACAGAAATAGTATAACTTACATGTAGCGAGCAAGATGTAGCAATATCAATATATCGAAAGCAATCAGCCGGACTAATCCTTCTCTTTTGTAAGACGCTTGCCTTTAGTATCCTAACTTGGTGGTGCATCAACCATGTCAAACGGGCTGTCGTAGCTATCACCGACAAGCCCCCATATTGCAACTTGTACAATACGGTGCATAGGAAGATTGCCTATTTCTTCACGACACTTTTCTTTTAGCAGTATCTTATTTCCTTCGGAAATTTCAAAGCCTCGAGCTCTCCGACAACATCCACACTCAAAAGTACAATGTCCAACTCCAAGTGCACGTGTAGAATCGATCTTGCGGCTAAGACAACAGCCACATCCACGGGCACAGCATCCTTGTCGGCTAGAACAATCTTTAATAAGCACGCGGTGCATATACCATTTAGGATGGGACCGCCATAGCTCAAACCCTCTTCGTTCATACCCATCTTCTAGACAGGAATGATAATGCCACCACTGTTGTTCTAGGAGCCAGTATTTGGTATTTAAGACATTAAGTCTCTCTTTCTCTTTCCCACATTTGTCCAAAACATTGAGTCCCTCTTTGATAGATATCTCTTCTTGAACAACTTCTCGAAGGTCTTCCTCTATAAAGTGAAGCCTATACGAGATAAAAGGCCCACTATTGTCTTTTGTGGCTTGGCGGAGGTATTGACCTAAGCGGTATCTCTGGAGAATATTTATTTCCCCAGATCGTTCGAGATCGAGCTCCCAAGAGTCCTTATCGCCTCTCATAGGCCCGAATGCTTTTCTGTGTGCTCGATCGCGGCTCGGTTTTCTTTCATGATGGGAAGAAAACGGCATCTCTTAGATTTGAAAGTAGGATGAAAAATGTTTCTCGAGGGGTTGTGCTTGGTTTAATGAAAATCATATATAGTGATATCAGGTTATCCTCCGACGCCTGGAAGGTTAGGTGATGACTTAAGCTTTTCAAATTGGAACCTTCCAAGGTTGCTTGATTAGATTCAATCCCAGAAACCTTCGACATCGAGGCAAAGATGAAAGCACGTCATAACGTCATAGAATATTATGAAGGTTGAATAAACCAGATGAATATTCTGTGTGATTTCCAGGCCAATAAAATATATACAAGATATTGATATATTTAGTAACGTAAAAGTCGAAACTTGTACAACATAACTATAACAAGCCTACTCCACATAAGTAATCTCTGCTCCTAAGAGCCCCATTGACCCCGCGACCCGGTCAAGCCAGGTAAAGGGGCACGGGATATCTTTTTTAGTGGCCCCTCCAAGCTCGAAGGAGAAACGAAAATCAAGAAGCGGACCGCCGCCACCAGTTACGCTGACACTTTGCGGAGTTGACAAGGATGATGGCGTGCCACGACTGGATAGAGACTCTTCGCTGACATAAACAGGCGTGGTTAATCGGATGAAGAGTTCTTCGAGGATGCTGGTAGCAGTGATAGCAGCACGGAGAAGGAGTGACGGACTGGTTTCGGGAAAAGCGTTTGGCTCCGGCCCGACAAAGCTACAGAAAATGATTCCTTCCTTCCGCTGGTTGTGGGACGCAAGTAGTGATCGTAACTCGTCACTTAATGTCCGAAGCCGGTTGCTGGCTATGTAAATCCGCTGTGCTAGAAGCCTGGCCTTGGGAGAGGTCACGGAGACGATTTCCCGTGCCTCTTTAATGTATCCAGGACATTTGACCAGCTCCATGAAAATCGTTTCGTAGACGTTGATGTAGAACGCCCACTCGCTCTGCTTCTGGGAGTCTTCCATTCGGAGGAGAGCTGCGAGATTCTGCCAGTCATCGTCGGCAAGGAAACATGGCTCACCTTCGTAGAGTGCAGCAGCGATAAGAAATGGCCTGTATGCAAAATGGCAGACGCGTCCAACCCCAGATAGATAGAAACTCATCCTACGCCTCAGCAACAGTTGCTTTACTGCCCTCGAGTGGTGGACCCAAGCGTCTCGAGTAGTCCGCGTATTCATCTCGTAGAAAGAGAGAAGAATAACTGCAAGAAGCAGGGAATCCGACAATGCCTCATCCGAATTTAGTGCTCGTCTGATTGCCCCTAAAGCCTTTGAATACTCCTGTCGGCTGAATTGGTGGAGTCTGGGGTCCCCAGTGAGATGGCCGAGGTATTCTGCTGAAAGACACGAGACTGATGCATCGTGATATTGCTTGGAACCAAAGTGCTTCACAACGCAGTCTGCGAAGTTAAAGCCGTTACCAAAGCGGAATTCATTATGCCAAAACATCGTTGGGAAGGCAGCGCAGACAAACTCTTTGAACACCTGCGGCTGCTGGCTGATAAAGGATTGATGGACCAAAGCCGGATGAACACGCTCATCGATCGAAAACTTTGTAAAAATTCCATTGCTGTTGATAGCCTCGGAATGGGTATTAACGTTTGAACACTTCTTTTGATACCGCTTCTGGAGACGGGGTCCCTCGTCCTTGAATTGCCAGGAACGCTTGTATCCAGGGCATTCAACGCCGTATCTGCAACATTGCATACACTGCGGATGAGTCTGATCACACTAATTCATTACAACGTGAGTTTTCGTGTCAGAATATAGGGGTAATAACATAACTAACCGCGATGCGTCGTTCGCGACAGAGCAAACAGCCCTTGCTATAGGGAACACCAACCATTATAATAAATTATGAAGAATACTCGCCAGCCTTCCAACCTCCAGTGCTTGCCATGGCATATCTCTGAGGGATGAGTGATGTCGAGCGGATCCCCGAAGATACGAGCGCTACGCTCTCACGTGACGGCATAGGCCAAAAATAACCGGCCCGTGTAAATCTTCTACAAAAATTACCGACCCTCACTTACGAGGGTCCGCCACTTATATCCATGGATGCAAAGTATCACCTGTATACATGCTTTTGAATGTGTTTAGCACTCCATTTTGTTGAGCGTTCTAGCTCACATATACCCTCACGAACGTACGGCGGAAGCTCCGGGCCGCGGGCCATGGTAGTAAAGAGTATAGGGAAAGAATTGGAAAGGTGGAAACTGGGGGAAAAGGGGGTAGTAACCTTCATAATACTATATTGTAGTATACTACGCGCTGCGCGCGCGTTTATACTAGTAGGAATAGGCAGGCGGTATAAAAGAGCGGTCAGTCGTGAAGGTACTGTATGCTTGTCTCCTGTACAGAAGCGGGTAACGTATTTCACAAGCGAGCCGCCCACACAAGCGAGCCGCCCACCCAACCCAAAACGCGTCTTCCAACTAGCACCTAGTTAATTCAACTATACACCATGCCACCAATTCGCTCCCGATCCTCTATCAATTCAACAGAGCAGGAGGGTAGGATCTTATTAGCTATCCAGGCTTTTAAGAATAAAGAAATCTCTTCAATTCGTGAAGTGGCGCGCCGTTTTAATATCCCCCGTACAACTTTACGCGACCGTCTCTCTGGCTATACCGAACGAAGCACTATACGCGTAAATTCGTATAAATTGACAGAAATCGAAGAGGAATCTCTTCAAAAATAGATACTCTCTATAGATTCTCGCGGATCACCTCCCCGGCCCTCTACCGTACGAGAAATAGCGAATCTTCTCCTCGAAAAGCGCGGAACTACCCTAGTGATTTCGGTCGGCTAAAATTGGGTTACGAACTTTGTGAAACGGCGCCCTCTTCTATCCTCTCGGTTTTCGAAACGGTATAACTATAAGCGTGCGAAATATAAGGATCCGAAAGTTATTATAGAGTGGTTTAATCTTGTTAAAAAGACTATCCTATAATTTGGGATCGACCCGGACAACATTTATAATTTTAATAAGACCGGTTTCGCTATAGGCTTAACTGCTACTACGAGGGTGATTTCGAGAAGCGAATTCTACGGTCGGCGAGCACTTTTATAGCCTAGAAATCGAGAATAGGTGACTGTTATTAAGTGTACGAATGCTACTAGCTAGACCCTCCCGCTATATATGATTTTTAAAGGCGAAGTCTTTATTGAATCTTGGTTTGATAGCCTCCCGGAGGACTAGCGATTTGAGGTTAGTCCTAATAGATAGACCTCTGATGAAATTAGACTTCGCTAGCTTAAAAAGCTCTTTATTCCTACCACTTCTTTACGTACGAAGGGGGGGTATCGGCTTTTGATACTCGACGGCCACGGAAGTCATTTAACCCCGAAGTTCGATAAAATCTATAAAGAAAATAAGATTATACCGATCTGTATGCCTCCGCACTCCTCTTACCTTTTACAGCCTCTAGATATAGGCTGTTTTACGGTGTTAAAACGCTTATACGGCCGGATGGTTGAAATAAAAATGCGGAACGGAGTCAATTATATTAACAAATTTGACTTCCTCGAAGTATACCCCCTCGTACGAATTGAAGCTTTTAAATCGGAGACTATTAAAAACAGCTTTCGATCTGCTGGTTTAATACCTTTTACACCGGAGGAAGTGATTTTAAAGCTTAATATTCGGCTTCGAACCCCTACCCCCCCCCTCCAGCCGGGGTAGTGATTAGGATCCAAAAACACCTTCGAACTATGTGTAATTGCAAAAGCAAGCCTCCTTAATAAAAGCACTACTTTGTACGAGATCAAGGACCCCCCCCCTAGCCCGCTCAATTCCGCTATCAACCAGGTTTTAAAAGCCTGCCAGATCACTATACAATCCGCCGCATTACTAGAGAAAGAAGTAAGCGATTTACACGCTGAAAATGAGAAGAAAAAGCAAAAGCGAGCTAGATCTAGGAAGCAGATACTAGCTACAGAAGGCCTCTCAGTTCTAGAAGCATCTGTATTAATTATGCAGCCGGTGGAAGCAGTTGAAACGCCTATACCCCCCCCGCGAAGAAGGCCTTCGCCACCTTTGCAGCCAAGAATCAGGGCTTTACCAACATACGGGCTATACAAAAATCAGGGTCATAGGAGAGATGCATGTCCAGATAGATGATGATTTTTTTAAATTTAATTTAATGGCGTTTTGATTGAGATAAATGCATTTAAAATTAATGGGTTGGTTTAAGTGGGCGGCTCGCTTGTGTGGGCGGCTCGCTTGTGAAATACGTTAGCAGACCATTTAATCACACCCGTCGCTCACTGTTCGGTTAATTAAGGATGATATGCATCATCTTGTCACCCCTTCTCACCCCGTTCTCACCTCTATCATCTCGGTCTCCAGAATTCACATCCATGTTACACTCACCCCAGGGTGCCGAGAGTGCCGCTGGAGCGGCGCAAAAAAAAAAAAAGCCGAAAACATACAACAGTGGGGATTCGCTGGTGAGTTGCATGGCTATGACTTGCGTGGAATGAATGGTGACTGCGATATAGAGTGAGCATCACCCCGCGTGATTATTGAGGGCAGAACACAGTATCCACCTATCAATATCAATATTTTCCAGTTCCACCCTGCTGAATTGTACATACATGGCTCCGATGGTTGTTGACTCAGCTGGGTTCAATAATTCGGGTCCATTGAGAAATCCCGGGTTCAAGGACGTAGCTAACCAAGAAAGTGGTAAGGAGCTTGCATCAAATGTATCCGATGATACAACAGGTGGGTGACTTAATTCTGCTAGTTGGCTTAGGAGTGTACAGGATCAACCCTGCAAGTATTACACGGAAGGATGTCAATATACCCTAAGCAAGCTATCTTTCAAACCGCATGGTATGGTTAGCATCCATGGATATGCGCACAAACTGCAAAAAGCATCATCCCAAACTCATCTGTCGATTGCAGCCATCGCCCAATCCGCTTCCTCCTCGCCTCCGACCCTGTCTCCGACGATCTCCACAACTCCGAAATTTGCAGCATACCATCCTCCCATTTCGACAGGTGCCGATTATACTCTCTCGTCCAAGAGTCTCGATCAGAAGCCTCCCACAGCGCCTTACTCTCAGGAACAAGAATATCCCCTAACTCATCCGACAGGAAATTTGGAAGACCCTTGTCGGAGTTGTACACATTCGAGAAGATGTACATTGTGAACAGCGTGCGTCGTTTGGCAGAGGCGATGATCCAGGATTCCCAAGTTGGCCGCGTTTGCGAAAGCTCGGCTTTGCAGGTGAAACCTGCTTTTGCGACGCGGAAGGCGAGGTCTTGGAGAGTTATCATACTCATGTCCTCTACTAGGGAGGCGTTTTCGATTGGGAAGAAGTAAGCTGTTAGTAGGTAGATGAGGTATACTTGGAAGGAGCATAATGTGTCGAAATCACTTGTCGCGTCCTGGTATATGGTCAAAAGAGTATTTCTCGATGGGTGGAAACGAATCGTACTTCCCGGGATAGTCTCTCCATCTCCTGTCTGACGGTTGATAAGACAATTGCCTCACTTCCAGCAACTCTGTTCATCCACATGCGCACCAGAGAAAAGCAATTTGCTATTGTTCGCGGCATCGCTTTGCTGTTGAGTTGCAGCGGATGAATGAATGGAGGGAGGCATTTCTCATCAAGAAGATGGTTAGGGTACGAGCGAAGCACACAGGTGACGAACTGCACGGTAAACGGATTGAACAGCTTCGGGACCTGCTCCGTCGCAGTGAGAAGGTAAGGTTGCAGCCAGCGGTCACGGATCTTCTCAGCGTCTATCATTGGCACAAGGTCAATGTGATCGAAAGTCAAATTGGTGTCCACCGTCTGTGTGGATTCGTGCTGAGAGTAGATGCGCGGTATATCCGATGCATGGCCAGACACAGGACTCGAAAACGCCGTTACGGTCGGGGTAGTGGAAAAGTTTGCAAGCGACGACTCAAAAATTAGGCTCTCATCTGCTGAGATTTGTTCACTTGAAACCACAGGACTTGATTGATGGACGTCGCCCGAACCCGCGGGATACCGACACTGCTTGCCACGAGCCCTGCATCGCGAGCACGTCGGCTTCTCGAGCCCACATCGAACCTTGGAGTCCGTGCAGCTCTGGCAGGCCTTTTTGCGCGGTGGAACTTGTTTTCTAATTTTCATGGTTGATTCAGAATTCATGATGTGGCGGACATGGTTATGAAGATGGTCGGAACCCCGCACTCGCAACGGAACTCCGAGTCTGTCACCCGACCCGCATTAGGACATACACGTTGCCCCACAAAAATGCTCTTTGCACGCCTGGAACTCAATTCCTTCAACTCTCAAAACAAGGGCCCTTGGAAAAACCGCTGGAGGGGATGACGAAGATGCCTTGGACTATTGCATAGGGAAATTCTGTTGGAAATAAACGTAAATGGCACTGATATGGGTTTCTACCTCATTGTAGTTCAGTAACCTGCCAACCGCTGTACATGTCTTCCATGGTCCGCTGTAATACACCGGCTACTACTATACTTCATATCTTATAACAATATAAACCACACCGGAAGTCACTTATGCACGTCAAGAATTGCACTCGAGCACTTGGAGGGAGAACCTCCGGAGATACCCATCTCCTTCCAAAGGGGCCTCTAACAACCAAATACCTTCCTGCCAGTCAAAACACACTTGGTGACAAGTTTCCACCTTTTGATGACCTTTGAGCATTTCTTCCCCGTATTGAAAACTCGTTGAGTAAGAGGCCTTTGATTCATTTTCGGAATCCAGGAATTAGGATCCACCTAAGTCGCAATGTTGTTTCGGAGTTCCGAATATCTGATGAAGAATGGACAATAAAAGACTTCGACTTAAAAGGCTGACTAGTTATTCATTTTTGTCCTATCTCATAACCACTCCAGCAGACTTGGAAAGTTCTGTTTCTAACTCATCGCACCTCTTGTCAGCGGTTTGCCACGATGGATACTCTAATCCGCGAGAGCTTGTTTGGACGCCTCTCAAATTCTTTAATCAGTAACAAGGTCTTGCCCTATCCTGATCTTCAGACATGCAAATCCGAGACGCTGTCGACTTCAGCTACGTCGACCACTTCGGTGACACCTGAGCCCAGCCAACAGTTTATCGTTGAATTCTCCGGTGAAGATGACCCGGACATGCCCAGGAACTGGTCACTGTTGTTGAAAACGCTTGTCACCTTGGATATAATGCTCCTCAACTTCAGCTTCTATGCCGCTTCCGCAATTTTTACACCGAGTATTCCCGGTATCGAGGAGCAATTCGGCGCCACGACTGCTGAAGGAACTCTGGGGCTATCACTCTTTGTCATTGCCTATGGCATTGGACCTCTGTTTGTATGATATACCACACTCATACAAGACCTACTTTGGCTAATAATCTGGTTTTTCCCTAGTTGTCTCCATTGTCAAATCTCCCAGCTATCGGCCGCACACCAGTGTATGTGCTGGGATCTTTTGTCTTCTGCCTGCTAAACATCGGAACCGCTCTTGGAAAGAACGTTGAGACTATCCTCATACTTCGATCCTTTGGTGGTTTCTTTGGAAGTGCTCCGATAAGTGTTGGAGGAGCAACTCTGATGGAAGTATACGGACCGGGTGAAGCGCCGTATGCGATTGCTTTATATGCTGTAAGCGGGGTTTGTGGGCCGATTTTAGGACCGGTATGTCCTTCCTCCTACTATTATGCATGATTCCAAAGTCAACTAATCCTCGCTCTCAGATATTCGGAACTCTAGTAATGTTCGTATCTTCTCTATATGCCCTGGTTATGGTTGCTAACTCATACAGTGAGCGTTGGCACACTTGGACAGCAAGCTTATGGCTACTTTCTGGAATTACGGGTTTCACGACGTTGTTCATCTTCTTTTTATTACCGGAGACCCTGTCTTCCAACATCCTTCTTCGCCGAGCGCAACGCCTTCGTACAGATACTGGAAATCCTTTATATCGAAGCAAATCCGAGATGGATACACCGACGACGAGTTTTGGCGCCATGATCTTCAAGCAAATAGTGGACGATCTTAAGCTATCCTGCATGGATCCGGTGATAGTTTTTGTGAACATACACACCATGCTGATATATGGAATTCTGTATCTATGGTTTGAATTCTTTCCGTTTGGTAAGACGAATCTGCGCAACTCGGCAACTTATATCCTTGGCTTACAAACGGATTCAGTATTTGACGGAATATATCATTTCACTCCTATACAACAAGCCCGTGGGTCCCCTTGTTATTCAACCTGGTGGTTCGCTTAGGCTAATATCTTTGACAGTTGCCTTCTTCGGTATCCTCGTCGGCGCAGCTATATCTGTCGTTTCATACATGCTCTGGCTTCGATTCTCATACCAGCCCCGCGTATCGAAGCTAGAATCCAGTATCGAGCCCGAAGCAAGATTAGTTCCAGGACAAATCGGTGCCATTTGCATTCCAATCTGTTTGTTCATATTTGCGTGGACATCAAGACCAGAGTATGTTTGATGTACGGTACTAGCCGAAACTCGTGCTTACTGGTATAACTTTAGTGTACACTGGGTGGTTCCGATAATTGGTACTGCATTCTTTGCGCCAGGTTTCTACCTCACTTTCCAGTCGGTTCTCAATTATCTTGGAGAATCTTATCCGAGACACGTCGCGAGTGTATTTGCCGGAAATACCTTTTTTAGGAGCTCATTTGGAGGTGCATTACCTTTGGCTGCCCCTCAGATGCTGCAGTCGCTTGGGATTGGCTGGGCATCCAGTACATTGGGATTTATTTCCATCGCTATGCTTCCTCTTCCCTTCATTCTGGAAAGGGTAAGTTGAAGCTTATCTTGCGGTTTCTTTATCATTAGCTAATTCATCTGATAGTATGGAAAGAGACTACGCTCGTGGAGCAAATTTGCAAACTAGGGCATAGGGCTCAAGCGCTTAGAGGCGCTGAGAAGGATGCATGCCATGAACGGAAAAGCAGTGGAGGTAGGATTGGATACGCATGTAAGATATGATATTATACGTAAAGCAGTTGTTCTAGTATAAGAAAGTTCTATTGTTGGTCGCGTGGAGATCCGTTTAGCTTTTCCCTTTCGAAAGCTAGCTTCAGACTAGGTATGGGTGGATTTCCTGCCAGGTCAAAAGGCCAACTGCCCAACCAATCAACTTCTTCGGTCAAGACGTGCCATCCCGCCTGGCAATACCAACCAACACCAATTACACCAACAAGGCGCATATTGAGGTGACCACTAACAGGTCCGAAACCTTAGTCGTAAAAGCTGTAAAACCCAGAGCTTTCTCTGTTTCTGTCTTGTTTCTGGTAAGGCAACTCTCCAAACTTCAAATTACCTCGCTATTGTGATCGTCTAGCGCACAAGTATGGAGCCCACCACATCAGAGCATGAGCCCAAAACGACAAAGTAGGATGAAGGCCAGATTTACGTCAAAGCCTGCCACAACGCTACTAGGAAGCTCCTTGTCTGCCTCCTCTCTCGCTCCAACGAGAAGAAATTGAACCTCACCACCGCTGGACTAGACTTATCCTCCGGTGATTCCCTGGACTATGGCCCACGATTTGTGAAGCCATTTTCCCATGATAAAATGTGAGAATATGTGGAGCGTGAACAGCCTTGGGATGATAGATGGGACATCCACAGTCTCTGTATCCCTGATGAACCAGAGTTGTACAAATACAGGCTGTGGCGCAACGCGCACCATGTGGCTGGGATTTTGCACCTTACTCTGGAAAATTTTTGGGGTTATGATTGGCCGCATGGACTAGTTGTTGAGGACTAAGTCACTAAGTCCTCATACTCTCTACGTCGCCCTTGTTTCTAACTAACCTTAGTATCAACGAGCTCGGCTCTTTATATCGAAACCAAAGCCAATGGTACCTCGAAGGCTGGACGATCGCGAAGGATACATCTCAGCCCCATATCAATGCTTTCGTATCTGATTCGCAGCCCCACCGTGTTGGTCGCCTCAACTCAGGTGAGGTGTCTCTTGCCTATGGCTTGATCGCCAAGCGCCGACTCCAAGAGGGATACAATGATCACCGATACATCCCTATCACCATGTTTTCTATGTCAAATTTCACAGTCCGCATCCTTCAGATCTGGCACGATAAGCAGAATCCCAAAGCTCTCCAAGTCCGTTCGTCACGGATAATGGACTTCAAGGATGGTATGCAAAATAACTTGGACGACTGGATTACCATCCTGTGCTGGATGACAGGAGAGCCAGTCGGAGATACAAAAAGTGGAACTCAAGTTGTGAAAGTGATTGAGCATGAGGAATAGCGCGGGACACAGAAAATGGGCAAAGGATTGGCAAGATCTTTTTTTTTTTCCTTTTCTTTTACGACTACGCAGTTTCGGCGCAAGGGTTTCTTACTTTGTTTATTTACTGGTTCTGGCGTTAGAAGATAATGCTACTTGATGGAGTCACTCCCTAGGACGATCTTTATATGGTATACGGATATACGTACAGTGATAGCAGAGACACTAGAACCTCGACCCAAAACCAAAAATTAAAAAAGAAACGCCAGTGCAAGCCCTAGAAAACCAAACCGACCCCCCGCCCCCAAACCAGAAGCAGCTCCCTCTTCTGGACGAACGATCAAATTAGCCTCCAACCCACTATACGACTTTATCGAATCCCCCTCCTCGAAATCATTCTCAACCTCGGAGTCAGAAATATCCGTTCCGTCATCAATATCAGTGCTGGTTGTAGCTGCGCCTCGACTAGAGCTTACAGTAGATGCAGCTACTGATATCGGTGCGTGTGCGTTGGCATTAGCGCAATTATGTTGGCGAGTTGTCTCGGCATCTTTTTTGAACGGGGTTTCGGGACAATTGGCATAGCAGCTGCGTTATTAGTGTCAATATGTTATTTGGATGTGTGTGATTGACTAGGTGTTAGGTCAGACCTACTCCACCACATTCATGCTACTAGTACACCGGCAGTTCCAATCGTCGGGTGCGCAGTTCCCCAGGTTGGACCGCATTGATTGGATGCATTGCTGTAGGATGCTGCTGGGTTGAATAGTCAGTATTCGGTCTCGGCTTGAACTGAATATAAGCATCCGCGCATACACGCACGTGTATACGTGGATAGAATTGACCTACGTTTCTGACGCACATGTAGTATTCACTGCATTGTCTGCTAATGTGGTTGTTGTTGTTGCTGCTGTGTCCGCTAAGCTGAAAGTAGCGGCTGCTAGGAGGAACGGAAGTGTCGAGTTCGAGAAATGCATTACAAGAGACCCTATATTGAGATATAGTCACGCAGTTGGGAAGCCTTGCTACTTTATGGAACTAGTATAATAGAAGCGAAGAGACCTGCAGGGGATGGATGGGCATACAAATACACAAAATGAAGTCCCTGCTACATTTCTATCAAAGACAAAACATTCCATTCCTACAATCTTCAGCCCTGGCGAAACTCTATCGAAAACCACAACCACACGAGATCCGATGGGAAAATACAGTCCTCAGACCGGCTACTGATGTACGAAACGCCCTTAGCTATGTCTATCTAGTAGTGTTCTCGAAACATTGAAGATCAGCCGTGTCTATGCAAGAGATGGTTGGTCAATGCGCTGCTGTGTAGGGCTGTGGCAGGGGGACTTTGACATACTTGCTTGTTTGGCAGCAGCTAGGAGCTGATAGGGGGAATAGAAAATTGTTTGGAGTAATTCCTGGCATAATATTACATTCTTGACTGCGATTTGCTGTTCAATGTCCATTGCGACGTGTCTGGTGCATCGCTTCGACTCGGATCTTGGGTTTTGGGCAAATGCGCCAATAGGGAGGATTCCAGACTGTGGAGGATCGGCGGGTGCAAATTATTTTGGTTTCTGGTTTAGGACAGTAGGTAGGTTAGGTAGTTCGAAGCAGTGATATAGTCTAGGATCAAATGCTATTGGTAGGAGAGAAAAAGGCACATTGACTTATTAAGTGAGGTCGCGTTACTATCCTACCAACAGGGTAGTTTTACAAAATATAAATCGTCTAATCAATAATTCATTGCAGTAGTCTTACTGAATATAACCCATAAGGCTTACTCTGTGCAAGTCCAAGTGATCCTATTTACATCAAACATACGTGAGTACAGTCCTTACAGACCCTTGGCCTGCTTGGCCTCGGCGAGAGCCTCCTTGAGCGCCGCCAGGGCCTTGTCGACATCACCACGCTTGGGATCAGTGGCAGTGACACCCATGTGGCCGAACCGGATGTACTTAGTAGCAATCTCTTTGTGCAGGCCAGCTGCAAAGATAACACCACGCTTAAGCAGACCAGGCAGGACATCAGCCGGAACCAGACCCTCAGGCAGGTACATGGCAGTCATACCATGAGCCTGGCATTCAGGGCGAGAAGCGACCTGCTTGAGACCAAGCTCGGCAGCAGCAGCCTTAACCTTATCCGAGACCTCGGTGTGGATAGCGAAGCGGCCGGGGACATCAGTGGTGATCTGGGTGAGGGTGGTATGCAGAGCGTGGACGAGCTGGGTGGGCGGGGTAGCGAAGTAAGAGGGCTTGTTGTTCTCGTAGTTCTGCATGATGGGAAGCCAGTTGGCGATGGAGGCGTAGTAAGCGCCGGGCGGGGTCTTGCGCGACTGGGCGGCCTGGATGGCGCGGCCGGATGTCATGACGATGCTGAGACCGGGCGGGCAGCCGATGGCCTTCTGTGAAGCTGTGACGACGGCATCGAGGTCCCACTCGTCGAAGGCGATCTCCTCAGAGCCCACGCTGCACACGCCATCCACGACCACGAGGGTGTTCGGGCTGACGCGGCGCACCAATTGGGCCACGCCCTTGACATCCCCGAGCACACCTGTCGATGTGTCGACGTGTGTGAGGGTGATGAGCTTGTAAGGCTTCTCCTTCAGGGCTTGCTCCACTTGCTCGAGTGGGGTGCGATCGCCGATGGGGGCCTTCAGGTGCGTCACGTTGGCACCGTATGTCTCGAGACACTGGCCAAAGGAGTCGCCGAAGTAGCCGGTGTTGAGGACGAGGGCGTTCTCGCCGCGCTCGATCAGGTTGGCGGAGACGAGATCCCAGCCCAGTGTGCCGCTTCCGGCGACGATGAAGGGCTGCGCGGTGGGGTTGGTGGATTGGAAGAGCTTGCGGACGAGAGTCAAGGTCTCGCCGAAGACCTTGACGAAGCCGGGAGCGACGTGGCTCTCACTGGGGGGAGTTAGTTGGTTTATTGTAGTATAATGTATGACATGGGCAACTCACGCGTAGTGGGACATGGATTGGAGGACGGCATCGTCGAATTCGATGGGTCCTGGGATCAGGAGGGTGTTGTGAGGGGCTTGAACAGACATGGTGGGATTTGATTCTGGGGGAGGGGAAGGAAGAATGGAGCGATCGATGGGTTTATATTCGACGTCGTCAGAGAATAGCGAATCTCTCTCGGTCGAGAAGGGAGTATTGAGGTCAGGCAACGGGAGGCGCTGGTCCAGGTGTCTGGAAATCAGGCTCAGGCGCTCCTTAGTCAATTTGGACGCCATCCGATTGCGGCGAGCCGCGGGGTACTTTTCGCGTGAAAGGGGATTGGAGCAGTTCCCGAGGGTAACTTTTTGGAGAGTTCGGGGATCGCCGAGTGGATTGGCCGAGATACCGATTGGACTTCGATGATTTGTTCGTTCGGATGATGGCACCGAGGGCATGTGAGAATGAGGATTTGATGGGTTATTTAAGGGTTTATTTATGAATTGAGTCGCGCTCTCTTCTCCGAAGGAGTTTGTTTTCCTTTGGGGATTTGATGTCGGAGAAGGGAAGGCCGGGCGGACCCTACCGATTGACTCCCCAACAGTCTACGTCCTACGCTGTATGTGTTGTTCTATAAAGGATTTGTGGATATCATGCGAATATCTGGGGTATTCTACGGGGTGTTGAGTCATTTTTATATCATTCTATTAGCAATCCAAGAGGATTGTATGTCTATGTAGTGCTGTTTACTACACATATGTTGGGGATAGGAGCATCCCGATACTACATATGCTTGCTGTCTGCGTTGATTGCATCTACAATATCATATACAGAGTACTCATATACATATTGTACTATATCAATCTCAATGCCGCGATCTGCCCGACAATTGCTACTCCATTCAACCCTTCATCCCCACTGCAGTATGCCCTCATGACCTCCGGTGACCTCCGCAAAGAGTTAGGAAACCTTCGACAAATACGGGATAGATATGGATTGGACTCATCAAACCGAAAAGCATTCGGACGAGACATTCGGCCTGATGAGCCAATGCGAAATAAAACAAAGATCGGGATGGCTTTATAGAACAGATAGCGCTAGCCGCATTTGGTTATAGAATAGGGCTTAGGGCAGAGCTTAGTTGCTCCTTCCCCGCGAAGCTCCATCAGGCTGAAGCCAACAGGCGTTGTTTCTTTCTGGCTTGCTCCGATTTCCGATCTCCGTGGATGGACCATTGACCTCCATTTACCCCACACACACCATCCAGGATGACCGCCCGTTTGGTCTTGGTCATTGGTGACCTGTTCATCCCTGACCGAGCTCCTGTAAGCTGTCCTCAGCTCAGCTTCCCTATCTCCGCTAACACATAGTCTAGGATCTTCCAGCCAAGGTCCGTCTTTCTACTACGTCACAATTTAATCCAGCCTGCTGACGATGCCCGTCGACCTTAGTTCCGCAAACTCCTGACCCCCGGCAAGATCGGCCAGACCCTTTGTCTGGGCAACTTGACTGATCGCGAGACCTATGATTTCCTCCGCGAGGTAGCCCCGGACCTACAGATGGTCAAGGGCGACTACGATGTCGACTCTCCCAATCTCCCTCTCTCTCAGGATTGTGAACCATGGCAGTCTACGAATTGGTTTCACCCATGGCCACACCATCGTGCCACCCGCCGACGCCGACGCATTGCTTATCGCGGCCCGCCAAATGGATGTCGACGTCCTACTGTGGGGTGGTACCCACCGCTTTGAGGCATTCGAGATGGAGGGTCGGTTCTTTATCAACCCGGGAAGCGCAACAGGTGCCATGAGCTCGGGCTTCTGGCCAGATGGCGAGGAGCCTACACCGAGTTTCTGCCTGATGGACGTGAGTTACCCTGGCGGATTTGGAGGATAGTGTACATGCTGACCCTGAACAGATCCAAGGTGATGTCCTTGTGTTGTACGTCTACCAGCTGAAGACCGATGCCAATGGGGTGGAAAATGTGGCTGTTGAGAAGGTCTCCTTCCGCAAGAACCATCCCCCAGCTTCGTGATGCTGTCCGTATGTCTACCGCCCTTCCTTCCTTCCTCCTGTAAATAATTGCCTTGGTGTTCGCCTGTGTTCTTCACCTTTCCTCCGCCTTGTTGCAGGTTCCATGCTTTTTTTTCAATTTGATACATGATACCTTGAATCGAGTCAATTCCTCAACATTATCTAGTATGCTGCTATCTATTCCTACGGACTGATTGCTCGCTTTGGTTTCCTTGATTTACCTGAAAACCATATTTACTGATAGAATTGAATTTATCTATTATTTTGTGATCGTCTGGTGTCTTGCTTGCTCCTCTCTCTCAGACCGTGAAGTTTATGTATTTATCTAGGCACATTTGGACCTTCATATACGGTAATCAGAAGCATATCATGTCAATTTTGATTCAAGATACCTTGCATTCGTGTCAAGGAGCTATAGCTCTTACATGTGTCCATGGATGTTGTAGTCTTAGGGGATCTGTATTACTATATTGTATGGCCGTGCAGCAGGTACATAGACGTGGTTTTTCAGTAATCTGTACTTTCCACACCTTTGAACTAGTTAAAACAACTAAGAGTCCCAATATATAATGTAAGTCTAGCTTGATTGATTTGATACTTAAGATACCTAGGTATTTCTTTCAAGTCGAATATATAGAACGAAATTAGGCTTTCTACTATGTAACTGCAATAGTAACTGCAATATATACTTATATTTCCTATATAAACTATCTTGTAGTAGAAAAAACCATAAATTTTTGCCTGCTCAATTTTTCTATCGGCATGCCATATAGAATATAAGTTGATAATTTGAGACAAACCCCATCGTGTGAACACAAGTGAGGCTGGAAAGATATTATACTGCTATACACCGCCCGGCAGTATACCGCAGCCGGAAAAGACGCTATTCCCAAAATAGACAGTCTCTCATTGCCAAATCCCAGAACTTCAATTCTCTACCGCCTAGAGATCTTGAACAGAGGGTTCTGTTATCTCGTACAAATCATCTGGGCAGTTCCCACTTTCAAGGAACTCAATCCCTTCGTTTTCCTATACCAAATTTGACGCGCAAAGACCAAACCGACCTTCGGAGAGCTCTGACTCGCTCCCCTCATCGGTATCCCCGGCGCTTTCACCGACCCTTCGAATAACCCCAACCCGACACTTTTCTTTCTTTTTTTGTCGACAAGATGGCTGCTGAAGGCCAGGAGATCCCAGAGGAGATCAAGGGGGAGAAGGTTCCAGCCCAGGAAGATGGTGTAGATGACGAGGTAGGTGTGATCGGGGTTGCTCCGCTGCACTGAAAGCGATTCCGCTCTTTGTTGGAGATCTTTAAGTCATTTCTTTCATACCCATGTCGCATACATTCCCTCATATACAAGGCATACCCCGCTGACATGATTGATCCGTATAGGAAGAGATTGAGGCTATGAAGCGACGAGTGGCCGAGATGGAATCCGAGGCCGCCAAGCTGCGTGAGATGCAAGCCGACCTCGACCAGCAAACTGAGAGTCTTCAAGAGAACAAGGAGGATATCGATGCGCGTAGCATTTTCGTCGGCAATGTTGACTACGGCGCTTCGCCGGAGGAGATCCAGGCTCATTTCCAGAGCTGTGGTTCCATCAACCGGGTTACCATCTTGCTAGACAAGTTCTCTGGCCAGCCCAAAGGGTGAGATCTGAACAGAAGAAGAAAAAAGAAAAATTACAAGGTGGATAGTGCTGACAACACACTGTAGTTATGCCTATGTTGAATTTGCGGAACCCAGCCTGGTTGCCCAGGCGCTGGTGTTGAACGAGAGTGTCTTCCGCGGTCGCAACTTGAAGGTCAGTTTATAATTGCTGGTACTATTCTCTCTACACTCGCTGATATCGAAGTAACTAGGTTGTTCCCAAGCGTACCAACCTGCCTGGTATGCACCGTGGCCGTGGCCGTGGGTTTGGCCGCGGTCGTGGTCGTGGCTTCCCCCGTGGTGGTGGATATCGTGGTGGTGCTCCCTACCGGGGCCGAGGACGTGGTTTCTCGCCCTACTGAGTGTATTTGAAGGTGCTTCTGGAAATCCCGGGTCTGGTGTCCGATCTTAGGACTGAACTGATCCTCTCCTCAATTTCTCTGTGGGTTTGGAGTTGTGGGAACTGTGCTGTACAATAATTTCCGGGAGAATTAGCAAACAAAAACAATAAGAGATGAGATTTGGCTATTGTTGTATTTAATGTACTAGCTGATATAGAATATTATGTATTGGAAGTATTAGAGATGAGAGTACATACTATCTACATACCTAATCGTATACGAGCATCGAATACACATTGATATGGATATGAATATCAATATGGTTGCCTGGGATAGCTCTGTGATATTTCTTACCATCCTATTAATTTCCTATTAATTTCCTATTAATATCAAATTGCCACTCTTCCCGCCCACACCCGCTGAATTTCCTCTATTACGTACATATGTATGCTTAAGAAACTTGAAAAATTATATATTAATACCTTTTTATGGCTATGCAATATTCTATAATGTAGTAAATAGAATGAAATGATCATTCGTTATAAATCTCCCGTGCTCAGCCCCATGAAGTACTGACCGTGTATCTCGTACATAGTGAATACGTAGTCCGAGTACCTGCACCATACGGGCGCACCTCACGCCTAACCCTTCCCTTTTCTCTTCCTTCTCCTCTCTCAACACTACAACCATCAACAAACCTGCAATTTACCAACCTATCCACTCTTTCCAGGCTTTGACCCTGGGCGAACTCGGTTTGGCCCTTCTCCCCCTTGTGAATGTGCGCGCCCGCGCTGTTCTTTGGGTGTGATTGATCGGCGCTTGTAAAGCATCATGGCGTCAAATCTCCCAGCGTAAGTTCGATTCCTCTCTGGCACTATTCCGATTCGGATTTTCAGATCATCGCTGACTTGAATTGCAGCCAGCCAAATCTCCGGGTCACGAGTAAGACCGCCATTCCATCGAATCGTCGTGGGACTCTGCGGGGTTCCGCATCCGTTCAAGGCTAACATAATATGGCTATATAGTTATCGCGGCTGATGGCTTGTACAAACGCGATGTCTTCCGTATGTTGTCTCCCTCAGATCGGTCGATCAAGTGCTGCGGGGTTGAACTGACCACCTCTTTTCTAGGATTCCCCGATCCATTCGCCGTGGCTACTGTTGGAGGAGAGCAGACACATACAACTTCTGTGATCAAGAAGACTCTGAATCCCTATTGGAATGAGCCATTCGATTTGTATGTGATAAGCCCGCCGCTGTCGGGGAAAAGGGCGAACGTTATTAACCACGAATCTTTGCAGGAGAGTCAACGAGGACAGCATTCTTGCGATTCAGATCTTCGACCAGAAGAAATTCAAGAAGAAGGACCAGGGTTTTCTCGGAGTCATCAATGTCCGCATCGGCGATGTCATTGACTTGTCGATGGGTGGTGATGGTACGTCCGAAGAACGCCGATCGCAGAGTCATAGAAACGTGGACTGACCTGACGGCCGTGTGCCCCCCCCACAGAAATGCTTACTCGGGATCTGAAAAAATCGAACGATAACCTCGTGGTCCACGGAAAATTGATCATCAACCTATCTTCAAACCTCACCACCCCGCATCCGAACCAGAATGGACTCCAGCGTCAACAGGCCCAGACATCGACTTCGAGCGGCCTTGTGCCCCAGGTTGCAGCACCAACATCCCAGTCACAAGCTGGCCCAAGCAATATCGATACGTCCCCTGCGGCAGCATCAAGTTCATCATTGACCCAGCGCACTCCGACCACCGCTCCACCGGCCGGTGCTCCTCCCCCGTTGAATGGGGCCCCAACCAACCCCCCCTGGACCCGGTGCCCCCTCCCGCGCTAATCTCAGCTCGTTTGAGGACAGCCAAGGTCGACTGCCTGCTGGATACGAACGGCGTGAAGACAACTTGGGACGGACATATTATGTGGACCACAATACGCGCACCACAACATGGTCACGACCGTCGGCCAACTACAACGAGCACGCCCAGCGCTCGCAGCGCGAAGCCAACATGCAGCTTGAACGTCGGGCCCACCAGAGCCGAATGCTTCCGGAAGATCGGACTGGCGCCAATTCACCCAACCTGCCAGATGCCCAGCAGATACCTACACCACCGCCCGGGCCTAACGCAGGAACTTCTCTCGCATCTGGAGCACCAGCCGGGTCCAACGCCGCCGCGATCTCTATGATGGCTACGGGAGCCACCACTGCAGGCACAGGGGAGCTTCCACCAGGCTGGGAACGACGAGTGACGCCCGAGGGGCGGCCCTATTTCGTGGACCACAACACACGCACGACGACATGGGTCGATCCTCGTCGGCAGCAGTATATCCGCATGTACGGCCAGGGACAGACCACAGGTGGAGCGAACAACACCACCATTCAACAGCAGCCCGTATCCCAATTGGGTCCTCTCCCCAGCGGCTGGGAGATGCGTCTTACCAACACTGCCCGTGTATATTTCGTCGACCACAACACCAAGACGACTACCTGGGATGATCCGCGCCTCCCGTCCTCTTTGGATCAGGGCGTGCCCCAGTATAAGCGTGACTTCCGCCGCAAGCTGATCTACTTCCGGTCCCAACCCGCGTTGCGCATTATGTCCGGACAGTGCCACGTTAAAGTCCGTCGTAATAACATCTTCGAGGATTCATATGCCGAGATTATGCGCCAGAGCGCATCCGATCTTAAGAAGCGCCTAATGATCAAGTTCGATGGCGAAGATGGTCTTGACTACGGTGGTCTTTCACGGTATGTTCTGTTCTTCTTTTTTTGTCTAAAGTTGCTAACTCTCACAGTGAATTCTTCTTCCTCCTCTCACACGAAATGTTCAATCCTTTCTACTGTCTCTTCGAATACTCTGCCCACGATAATTATACCTTGCAGATTAATCCCCATTCGGGCGTGAACCCCGAGCATCTCAATTACTTCAAGTTCATCGGCCGGGTGGTTGGTCTGGCTATCTTCCACCGTCGTTTCCTGGATTCCTTCTTCATTGGAGCCTTCTACAAGATGATGTTGCGGAAGAAGGTCAGTCTCCAAGATATGGAGGGCGTGGATGAGGATTTGCACCGCAACTTGGCATGGACACTGTAAGTTTGATACATTCAATCTTATTTTTAGGATGATCACACTAAATAACTTGCAGGGACAATGACATTGACGGGATTGTGGAACTCACATTTTCGGTTGACGATGAGAAGTTTGGCGAGCGTCGCACTATTGATTTGATACCCGGTGGCCGGGATATTCCCGTCACCAACGAGAACAAGCCACAGTACATTGAGTGAGTGAAACCAGCTACTCTATATCCTAATTAGCCCGCTAATCGCATCGCAGGTTGGTTACGGAATGGAAGATCATGAAGCGAGTTGAGGAGCAGTTCGACGCCTTCATGTCCGGCTTCAACGAGCTTATCCCACCCGATCTCGTCAACGTCTTTGACGAGCGCGAACTCGAGTTGCTCATTGGCGGTATTGCCGACATTGATGTCGAGGACTGGAAGAAGCACACCGACTACCGCGGCTACCAGGAGCAGGATGAGGTTATCCAGAACTTCTGGAAGATCGTCCGCACCTGGGATGCTGAGCAGAAGTCACGTCTTCTCCAGTTCACTACTGGTACCTCACGTATTCCCGTCAACGGATTCAAGGATTTGCAGGGATCTGATGGCCCCAGACGGTTTACCATTGAGAAGTCTGGTGATCCTGCTGCGCTTCCCAAGTCGCATACTTGGTATGTATCCAATCTGGTTCTTTTCTCTGGTGTATGATGGCTAACCTTTTCCCCAACACAGCTTCAACCGTCTTGATCTTCCTCCTTACAAGACGCACGATGCCCTCGAGCACAAAATGTCTATTGCGGTGGAGGAAACGCTTGGCTTTGGACAGGAATAGAGTGTCTGTTGCTGTTACATCTACTCTGCCTCCTACTGTACCTGGATCTCCCTCCCTCTTCCCTTCCTGCAGCGTGCAATGCAGGATTTATTCCCTCTCCTGTTCTGGATTCCTGGTGTTCTTTGTTACATGTAACCCACTACTCACGAAGCTCTCGTTTTTTGTTTTTACTTACAAGCCAACCAAACCGATTTTCAATTTCTGATTTTCTGGATTACTGGATTAGGATAGGATCTAGAGCTGGAACATTAGGGAGGCGAAGTCCATTCTGTTCCTCTTCTATTCCGATGTCTTTGTTCTCGTTCTCCTTCTCCTTGAGAGGGAACCCAGTTCCACATTTCCTTTTCCGTCTTGTCTGCATTTCCCTCGAACTGGCTATACATACCCATCCTCGATCTTCTCACACTCGTTCTGTACTCAATATTCCTTCTCGAAAAGCAAAGAGATCATCGGACTTCATCCAAATCTTTCACTTGCTTTTCTCTTCTTCACACTGCTAAAACCACAACCAGCTCTTTGATATCAGTGACTGGTCTTTTGCGTCATTTGTTGTGGCCGTGCTATACTCCCATATCTGTTGCATACCGGTAGTGTCGTGCGGACATAGCTTGTAGGGGAAGATCATAAGTAACCTTACTTATTGTGAAGGACATTAGAAGAGCCTGACGCATTGACCATGATGATATATGGATCAATCTGGAAGGATATTGATCTAATGTTCTTCCAAAAGATCACCGTCAATCCAAATTGATGTGCCGGATTACCGAATTGAACCCTCAATGAGCCAGTGAATCCACTCCGGTGCTTTTCAACACTTTGTAAGTATTTATCCGTTGCCAAATTTCACATCTTTGGCCTAGTTAGGCTATATGCCTGTATGAGATACATAGGCAGCTTATATGACCGATTAGACTCAAAGGGATATATCTAGGTGCATGGTTACTTGCGAGCAGAGATGAGATCGAGCAAATAAAAAATGGGTAATATGCATATAGATTCTCTATTGATCAATATTATCCAGTGTTGGACAGTCGTTCTACCGACATAATATTCTTCCATGATAGTAGAAGAATCACTGTTAGAATGTCCTAAATGAGATGGCAGGCGGATTGGAGCCTACCGGTATACTGCTCTGCAGTAGCATACTGTTAGTGCAGGGTAATGTATTGCTAGGTTCGAGTCCGACTGCCATTTCCCCTTTTTGCTTCTTGTCTTTAGGATATCGTTCGTTTTGCGCCGTTGGCATTTCCTTTTTTTTGCTATGGACAGACTTAATGTTTGGTGGCCTCAGGCCTCACACGGGGTTGGAGGTAACCTTCCAGGGCTCCAGGGCTAAATACACAGCTTATATAATTGATTTTGACATTTATAGCTAGGTAGGTACATAGGGTGAATGCATTGATTTTTTAATTATTGTACTTCGAGATGGTCGCCTCGATATAGCAACACATATATATGTACACACACAGACACATACACACATACACACACAAGACAGTCTCATGTCTCTGAGATGATCAACAGTCTCAAAGGTTCAGACCAGCAGCGACAAGGGACAATCCAACAAGCAGGGAAACCTGCACGCCAATTGATCCAGCAGCACCTTCCTCATCTCCAGAGCTGGTAGAGGCGCTCGCAGAAGCACTCGCAGAGGCACTGCCAGTCTCAGCCGGTCCATCGCAGTGCCAGTGGTCGCCGTGAGGCTCGCAGCCAACAGACTCAGTAGGGCTGGGCATAGTGGGAGAAGCAGTGGCAGAGGTGGTGCTCGCTTCGGCCTCAGTACCGGTCTCGGCGGGTCCGTCGCAGTGCCAGTGGTCGCCGTGCGGCTCACAGCCAACAGACTCGGTAGGACTAGGCATAGTGGGAGAAGCAGTGGTGCTCACTTCGGCCTCGCTTGTCGATGTAACTGAGGAGACATCTGTTGAGGCTGGGCCGTCACAGTGCCTGTATAGAAGAGTTAATAAACATCTTGAGTGATAGACATAGCATCCGACGGGATCGAACGAACCAGTGGTCTCCATGTGGCTCACAGCCGACAGAAGCAGTAGGAGATGGGCCGGGATCCTGAGTGGTTGCCGCGGATGAGACCGAGGTCATCAATGCAATGAGGAAGATAGACAATTTCATTTTGGCGAGATTATCTTGGAGGTTGTGGAGAGTATAATCACAATGAATGTTCCAAAGTCAGGAATCTGTCGCACAGGGTCCATGCAGGACTTTATACCTGCTGCTCCGCCGCCGTAGTAGGGTTTGCGAGGCCAAGAAAAGAGAAAGTCTTGGTGCCCCAAAGGTTCTCAAATGGCCTTGGCGCCGGAGGGGGTGTCTCATTATATCGGGCATATCATTGGTCTTCGCTGGATGGTCTCGTGTGTGGATAAGAGTGTTTGATTAATGAGAGCTGTGCTTCTCTTGGATATATCTTGGCCATCTTGGACCAATGTCAGTCCCTGCCGATCCCAACCTGCCAAGAGTGTTGAGGCTTTATTATCCGAGCGATATGATGCCCTTTTTATGTGAATTTCGAGTGCCGGGAGAAAATAGATTTTCTTCTATATTCGCTTATTATAGCTGTCCTTTACTATCAGTCGATGTTGTTGGTTTATGGTCCCGGAATCGGAAACTTCCAAGGTCCTAAGGTTGTACCCGAGACCCTGTCCGTGCTAGCTAGTCAATGGGGGCTGGGGGCGAAAGGTGCGCTATTATATTGCTTACGGGAAATGAATGGCTGCTCGGTAGTTAAATTAGGCAGGTACTATATGAGGTATATTGTGTTTCACGAAAGACGCAGGTGGCGGATAGCTTGTTACCTTGTCCCGTCTCATCTCTCCCTTTCTAGAAGTCGAATTCGGATAATATCCTAGTAATAAACAGCTAATTTGCTTGAATTTTAATAGAAGGGTAGCAGAATATAGTTTCTATTTTGTTCCTGTTCTAGCGCTTAACAGCCTCCCAATACTGCGCCTGGTAGGCATTCTTATTCAACCCTCGCGCATTTCGACCATATGCCACATCCAACCCTCGCACTTGCAAGCCAGGCACTGTGATATTCCCAACTGTGGGATCTGTCTCCTGGAACTCAAATCCCATGCTCTCACTTAGCGCCACAATCTCGTCCAGTGATAACTGCACAAATGGCGCGGTGCCATACAGTAAAGGACCGAGGTTCACCCAACGGCCACCAGGACGAAGTAGTCTGTGGATAGTCTCAAGGTATGAGACTAGGTTCCGCGCAGTATCGATGAAAAACAAGGTCACGAGTATATCGTATTGACCTGTGTGTTCTGCGAATACCGTAGTGAAATCTCCCTCTATGAGCAAGACAGACGATGGGCGAATAACTTGGTTTGGAAATGTAATGGAGCGCTGGAGATCCTCGGTCGTGGCGTGGTGAGACCACCAGTCAATGTACGGGTAAAATGGTACACTGTTAGGGATGGAGCGACTGGATACATAACGGTATGCCAGGTTCATGTATGTTGACCATTCGTTCATCGTCACATCAAAGCCTAATTCGAATCAATCAATGAAAGTCGACAGATAGAAGATCATGTACTAACCTCCAAGGTTGTCAACCTCATGCGCCAGTCTTCCCAATCCAGACCCAGGCAACAGCACTCGCAAGGGTCTATCTGTAGTCCGTGATGTCTGGGCGAGCGATTTCAAAATACATCCGAAGGATTGTTCACGCTCTTCATGGCCCTCGTCTGCCCAGTCACGCACAAAATGCTTCATTCCTTGAGAAACGCTGGTCTTATCAGCGGACCGTTTTTGACTCTCGCTTTCTTTGATAAATTCATCCAGCTCGGATTGGCTGATATTGTAGAACCAAAGACCGTGATCAACAATAGATCTGGCGAGTTCATTGTTTGTATCGAGCAGATGTTCGATTGTGTTGAGTTTACGCGTGTAGTGGACGGTTGATTCAAGCATCTAAGCTAGTCAGTCAAACATGCATAACACCTGTTAAGAGAAAAAGACAAGAAAGAGCGAAAGAAATATCATACCGTTCGCTGCTGCTTCGGGACATTTTTATAAAGATTCCTCCATCGATTCACCTCAGCTAGGTTTTTGTCTTTGTAGGATGTATATCCATACAGAGCAGTTAACAATCGATGTCGAGGATGGTTAGAGTCCCATTTTCCACTAGATCGCTGAAGATTCTGCACTAGACGTGTGTGCTCTTCATTGTGTGTAGACAATGGCACTGGGTATTGGAATGTAGTAGCATTGTAAGCTTCAACTTCATGGGAGATATCCTACAGAACGTTAGTGGTGAAAAAATGTCAGTTTCAGGATATTGATCTGACCTTCATCCATGGCGAGAGATAAATCGCAAATCCCACCCATGCCACGCAAGTGAATATGGAGAATACCTCACGTAGCATGCTGCCAGAATTGGAGAATAAAGAAGAAAAAGCGATTGGATGGAAAATATATCGCCTAGTGAATCCTTAGTTAGTGACTGCCAAGCCATGCCAAGTCTCGCCAAGCCAGCCCTGTCCTCTCAAGGTCCTCGATGCCAAGAAACTGCGGATGGCACAGCATGGATGCATCGAGGTTCCTGGGAGACATGGCACAAGATCAATGAATGGTTCGATGGGTTCTCAGATAACGGAATGAGACACAGTCTGCCAACTCCCTTTTAAAGCCCATTATCGAGGCTATAGCATCGAATAGTGATATTGAAGCCTTTCGGGACCGGGTTAGCCAGTGATTTGAAACATCGCATGATTTACGAGAGACTGCCGTACCGAGGTCCAAGCGCAAATCCTAGCGGTAATCGCGATATTCAAGCTATGAAGCGCAAAATAATCAACCCCCAACACCACCACCCGGTGTTGGTGGACTGCACTGGATAACAAATTGGGACAATATAAAGTGAACTACATTTTCTCTCGAGCATAACCCCAATGTAATAATGAACGGAGGAGATAGCATCATCCAAGTGCCGATCACAGTCATGAACATATAGAACAGCTGCTGTGTTCTGGAAGTAGTGATATAGCAGCTTTCTGATCGGATCCGAACCAACTGGGCCTTTGGTTTAGGTTCTTTGCTGGAAAGAACCGAAAAGGAGAATGGGAAGCTAGCCACTTACGTGTGATATCCTAGATGGTCCAGCGACATTTTTGTGGATATTCGACAGTCTGAACCTCGAACCCTCCCCTATAGTTTCCCATATAGCTTGGAGGCAGATCAACAAATTTCTGGTGGTACCATTGGTTTAGCAAAGTGGTCTTTCCGGAATCATCGTCTCCCACCAACAGGATTCTTAACTCCAGAGTCTTGAAGGATCGTAAAATCCAATCCGTGTAGGCTCGGAAGTTGCCTATCATGTCAATCTTCTTATATGTACAACTGATTATATTGAATGTGAGGTGCAAATATGAGTACGGAGTAGGGGTTGGAAGATAATCTTGGACTGCCGTGTCTGTAGACCGCCTTGCCCCCTTTTCGTTTTATTTGAACTTCACCTTACGCCTGCAGCTCAGCTATATATAGAACACAGAACCCATTCTATTCAGTGCTATATAACTCTCTAACTCTCTCCAATGACGGGAATTTCGTTAGACATCCAGTGGGGATTTGTAGGTACATCGATACAGTGTCGTGTACACTCCGATTTACCAGTTTCTCGCAGTTATTCTTTTATGTGTTGATGTCACCCCTGTTTATAACGTATTTCACAAGCGAGCCGCCCACACAAGCGAGCCGCCTACCCAACCCAAAACGCGTCTATAAATTAGCACTTAGTTAATTCAACCACCTACTATGCCACCAATTCGCTCCCGATCCTCTATCAATTTAATAGAGTAGGAGGGTAGGATCTTATTAGCTATCTAGGCTTTTAAGAATAAAGAAATCTCTTTAATTCGTAAAGTATCGCGCTGTTTTAATATCCCGCGTATAACTTTACGCGACTGTCTCTCTAGCTATACCGAACGAAGCACTATATACGTAAATTTGTATAAATTGATAGAAAATTGAAGAGGAATCTCTTTAAAAATAGATACTCTCTATAGATTCTCGCGGATCACCTCCCCGGCCCTCTACTATACAAGAAATAGCGAATCTTCTCTTTAAAAAGCGCGGAACTACCCTAGTGATTTCGGTCAGCTAAAATTAGGTTACGAACTTTATAAAACGGCGCCCTCTTCTATCCTCTCGGTTTTCGAAATAGTATAACTATAAGCGTACGAAATATAAGGATCCGAAAGTTATTATAGAGTAATTTAATCTTATTAAAAAGACTATCCTATAATTTAGGATCGATCTAGATAATATTTATAATTTTAATAAGACCGATTTCGCTATAGACTTAACTACTACTATTGTGATCCCAGAAGCCCTTTTTCTTATGTAAACATGTCTTATGTCTTATTGGCCGGCTCCGTGCGGAGCCGTTTCTGCACTTATGTACACTATCGTTTCCGTACTACACAGTACTTAGCCGTTGGTGACCCCAACAAAATAAAAACCATGCGATCCTTTCCGAATCTCACTATAAGGGTGATTTCGAGAAACGAATTCAATAGTTAGCGAGTACTTTTATAGCCTAGAAATCGAGAATAGGTAACTATTATTAAGTATATAAATACTACTAGCTAGACCCTCCCGCTATATATAATTTTTAAAGGCAAAGTCTTTATTAAATCTTAGTTTAATAGCCTCCTAAAGGACTAGCGATTTAAGGTTAGTCCTAATAGATAGACCTCTAATAAAATTAGACTTCGCTAGCTTAAAAAGCTTTTTATTCCTACTACTTCTTTATATTATAAGGGGGGGTATCGGCTTTTAATACTTAACGGCTATAGAAGTTATTTAACCCCGAAGTTCGATAAAATCTATAAAGAAAATAAGATTATACCGATCTATATATCTCCACACTCCTCTTACCTTTTATAGCCTCTAGATATAGGCTATTTTATAGTATTAAAACGCTTATATAGCCGGATAGTTAAAATAAAAATATAGAATAGAATCAATTATATTAATAAATTTAACTTCCTCGAAGTATACCCCCCTTATATAAATTAAAGCTTTTAAATCGGAGACTATTAAAAATAGCTTTCGATCTACTATTTTAATATCTTTTATACCAAAGGAAGTGATTTTAAAGCTTAATATTCAGCTTTAAACCCCTAACCCCCCCCCCCCTTTCTAGCCGGGGTAGTGATTAGGATCTAAAAATACCTTCGAACTATATATAATTATAAAAGTAAGCCTCCTTAATAAAAGTACTACTTTATACAAGATTAAGGACCCCCCTTAAGCCCGCTTAATTCCGCTATTAACTAGGTTTTAAAAGCCTACTAGATCACTATACAATCCGCTATATTACTAGAGAAAGAAGTAAGCGATTTACGCGCTAAAAATAAAAAGAAAAAGTAAAAGCGAGCTAGATCTAGGAAGTAGATACTAGCTATAGAAGGCCTCTTAGTTTAAGAAGTATCTATATTAATTGTATAGCCGGTAGAAGTAGTTAAAACGCCTATACCCCCCCCGCGAAGAAGGCCTTCGCTACCTTTATAGCTAAGAATCAGGGCTTTACTAATATACAGGCTATATAAAAATTAGGGTTATAGGAGAGATATATATCTAGATAGATGATGGTTTTTTTAAATTTAATTTAATGGCGTTTTGATTGAGATAAATGCATTTAAAATTAATGGGTTGGTTTAGGTGGGCGGCTCGCTTGTGTGGGCGGCTCGCTTGTGAAATACGTTACAACATAGTTACCCTTCCATGAATGTTTCGCAATTGAGGTGATTTGGTTATGAAGCAACAGAAATCTTTGCATTAAAAAAAAAAGTTGGGGACCTTTTAGACCCGCTTTTCCCAACTTACCCAGATCGACATTTTGCATTTGTATACTCTGTTGTTTTTGATAGAGATACAGAGAGTCTACTATGCAAATGCAGGGTCCTCTGGATAATGTGTGAGATGCGTAAAGAAAAAAGAAACTATCTAGTGAGGCTAGCTAATGTGTGCAGGAGCAAATGAGGTCACAACACACAGTGTACGAAGGTGATAGCGCTCAGGGTTCAAACCCCGGAATTGGTGCCTTAATGCCTGAATAAGGCCTGGCAGAAAAATCAGGATATTTGAATTACCATTACAGAGCCCTTAAAAAGCAAGGTATCTTCATTCTTAGGCAGGTAAAATGAAGCTTTTTTATCCTACACAAATGCATATATCTCCAACTTTAGAGGTGGTTTATAAGCCTTCTCTCTCTATATATAACTATATATAAAGATAAAGCCTTTTTCTCCTATACAAATATATATATCTCTGATTTTTTGGGTGGTTTACTAGCCTCTAGTATAAAATAAAGCTTTTTCTATTAATTCCTAGTTATAAATCCACATATTTATCTAACCCTCTATCTCTGCTAGCTCCGCCGAGGTATAGTAACTGGAGATCTAACCCGCCGGCTCTGCTCTCACCGGCTCTGCTCTTACCGGCTCTGTATCTACTAACTCTATACCTACTAAAGTAGCCGCTTTAGGAGGTGCTAGTCTTAGTATAATTATATAGGAAGGAGCCTTATCCTCCTATAGATTAGGCTCGAATAAAAATGTATCTTTATACCGCTTTATAACTATATAGAGCTTCGCCTTTTGACCTAGAAGTTTATTAATAAGCTCCTTTATAGTACCGTTAAAGGTATTATCCACTCTAGATATCTATCGAGGATAGTATTTCCCCTTTACGTACTATACCTCCTTAGCAAAGTAAAACTTATCTATCTACCCTACTTTAAAATTGACAATACTCGGTAGTCCTTTAATAAAGTAATCTCTTATAAAGGCGTCGATATTTAAGATTATTTATTTAGGACGAAGGTTAACCGAAATCGAAGCTATAAAGTAATAATTAGCTTTAGCTTCTAGATTAGAATTATATAATAACCTACTATCTAGAATTGGATTTATCTCTCCTAGTTTTTCCTAGAGATAGAAAATCACTACTATTATAATTTCTCGGTTCGCTTCTTTAGCGGCTTTTCTAGTAGCCTCTGCCTACTTATACTACTTTATATAAGTAAGACGGGTTCCGCTATATTTTCTTAGAGGTAGGAAAACCGAGTGCTAGTATACTACGCTAGTATAGCTAACGAAGGTATTGCTAGCGAAGGTATTACTAATAAAGGTATTACTAGCGAAGGTATTACCGGTATTATAGTTAGTATAGGAGTTATAGAGATTAGCTTCTACAAAAGGGTCTTTAAAGTATCTTACGTAGTATCTAATAGAGGTATTTTAACTAGAAGATAGAAGGATAGAGGTATAGTATAAATAAATAAATATATATATAGATAAACTTCTAAGGTTTATACTCTAATTTCTAATATACTTATTGTCAATGAAGCAGAAGGCTACGCAGGGATAAAGATAACACAAGGGAAACAGTGTATTGGACTCTGGAAGAGGAAAAGGGAAGAGAGAGGAAGCTATTTGCACTAACAACTAGAAGTCCTGGGACCCGGGGTGTCACGTGACTGATCATATACTAATCACGTGACTACCCAACCACCCCCCCCCCCTTCAGGACTAACATCATATAAACTCTGTGTCTCTCCCTATAAAAACCTCTCCTTTTCTTTTCTTTTCTTTTTTTTGGTATTTTCTCTGCCGATTCCTACGCTTTGTAAACCTCCTTTTCACCCGTAAGAAATTTTATGTAGATTAATTAAGACCTAATATCTGGATGAATTGTTTATACATGTCCTTTTTAAGCGGCTTAGTAAATCCGTTAGTAACGTCATACTTCGTGTCGACCCGTCGAAGATCGATCTTATTTCTAAAAATTATATCTTTAATAAAGAACCACTTTATATCGAGCTATCTAGTGCTATTCTTATACGACTTCTTAGCTATATGTAAAGGATAAAAGATCCTTTCAACTATGAAACGGGGACAACTGATATAGGTGTGTCAGATATACAGTATAGCCGAAGCGAGCGGGGTTCGTTATATGATCAGCCCTGTTTCTTAGCCCTACTATCTACTCTATATTTCTAGAGGCCCCTAGACTCCCCTAAAATCTAATAAGAATTAGTCTTAGTATATAGAGATAATATATTAATCCTCTCTCTTTAGCTATTATATCTTACCCGGTTAATAGACCTTATACCTATAAACTATATATCTTTATAATTCTAATTCTTTATCTTTAACTATCTAAGATGTAATAGCTCCCCTAACTATATATAGTAGCTCGCGAAATAATACTAAAGCGCCCGAATATCCTATCTAGATCGGTAGTGAATTAGAGATACTTTTATAAATCGAAAGGTAAAAAGAGATCTAGACCTAAAGGAACTCCCCTAAATAAAGAAATAAATCGCTTAAGGAAAACGCTTAGCTTATTAATAAAATAATCTAAGACCTTAAAGTCTAAGCTATAGAGTATAAAGCTAAAACGGCCTTATAAAAACGCCTCTTTATAGCCTAAAAATTAGTAGTAGAAAATAAGGAAAAGTTTTAAGCTTTTAAAAAATCTATAGAATAGTCTTAAATCGACTATAGTTTATTTTTAGAGAGTAAATAAAGCTAGAAAGGAGAGATTAAATAAGATATTAATAAATTCGAAGAAGATTTTAGTATTAAATAGAGAGAGGATTAGCTAAATAATCTTAACGTACTTTTTAAAAGTACTCTAAAAAAATATATCTTAAAGACTTAAAAGATCCTTATAGCTACTAACTATCTCTATACTATATATAAAGGAAAGTAGATAATTTATAAATAAAAATACCTTAAAGATAGATCGAATTAGGAGGCTTTCCGAGAATAGATAAAGACGCTTCTCTAGAATTTATATAATATTATTACTAATATCCTTATTAAATTTTAAGAAGCTATAATAAAGCTTTTATAGGACTTTTATAACTTTAAAATCTATCTTAAATCGCTAGAGAACTATCTATTAAAATAGGGTAAAGAGTAAAGAGCCTAGATACTATTTATAAAACTATAGGAACCTCTCTAAGATATTATAATTACTACTAGTAATAGTATACTATCTATTACTTAAGATAAAATATTATAGCTAGTATCTATCTTTTACTATATCTATTTTATATACTAGAAAAGAAAGGAATTATATCTTTAATACTAGGATAAATATAGATAGAGAAACTACTATAATTTAATATCGGATTACTTTTATACTAATATATAAAAAGATAGAGAAAGAGGATAACCTTAAGGAAAGGACTAATTTAAAGATAAAGCCTAAAGATATAGACTTATAATATACTAAAGAAGATCTTAAAGTTTAGTAAATACTATTATATCTATAAAGAAGAGAAATAGTACTATACTAGTATTAAAAGGCGTATTTTATCTACTAGGATAAAAACTATTAGATAAATAAATATCTATAGTAGGGTACTCTAATCTAAATAATAAAAATAAATTAATCTAGATAGTTAGGTAAAGTTAAAAAGCTAGAGTAATTCCCGATATACTAATTTAATACCCGCTAATTAGGATTATAGTATATTTTTATATACTAATTACCTTTTAAAATAGTAGTGAAATATATATAGATTTAGATACTAGCGTAGAATATAATATAGTTAGTAAAGAATTTATTTATAGAAATAAATTACTAGCTATACCCTTTTTATCTCTATTAATAAAAGGTATTACCTTAGATCGACTCTATATCTATAGTATATTCTAGATACTATTTATAATAAGAGACTCTTAAGATATCGAGAAGATAGTAAAATAAGCCTATATTAGTATCGATAGAGATCTAAGACTTAAAGGAAGCCCTATCCTTTTATTTAGAATCTTTATAAATAAGTTCGATATTATTCTATACCCTAGCGTCGATAAATAGTAGTTTAGAGTTAAAAGTTTTAAACTCTAGAATCCTTATAAATTTATAAAATAATCTAGAAACGCTACTATTATCTATACTCTAATTAAAATATTAAAAGAAATATAGCTACTAAATAAAGATATAGGCGTATTAAAGCTAGATCGGGATCGAATTCCCCCTAAATTAGAAGTATATCTTAATATATTTAACTATAAAAAATCTAGTATATTGCTAAAGATAAAGGTTTTAGATTATATAATTAAGATTAAAAAGGGTAAAACTTTATTTTTTAATCCGATCTACCCTCTTTTATAAATAGAGCTTAGAGAGCTATAGGCCTATCTTATAGATAATATTAAAAAGAGAAGAATCCGATCTTTAAAGAGCCTAGTAAGAGTACTAATCTTATTTATCCTAAAGAAAGATAGAGGTTTATATCTATATATAGACTACTAAGGACTTGATTGCGTTTTAGTTAAGAATCGTTACCTATTACCTTTTATTTCGGAAATCTTTAACCGCCTCTTTAGAGCTAAGTATTTTAGTAAAGTTAATATTAAAGACGCTTACTACCGGATTTATCTATAAAAAGGTAACAAATAGAAGACGGCTTTTAGAATAAGGTATAGCTACTTTAAATATATAGTTATACCTTTTAGTCTATTAAATATATTAGCTATATTCTAAAATTATATCTATATAGCGCTAGTAGGACTAATCGATATTATTTATATAGTATATAAATTTATAGTCTCTTTAATAAGAGAAGGGGGTATTGCTATATTTCTAATATATAGAGTATTAATCTATATTCGTAATACCTTTTCCTAAATTGGATTTAACGCCTTTTTTAGGCTAGTAGACGGTAGTTTTGTTTTCGCGACTATAGATACGGGCGCGTAAACGCTAGTATAGAACCTCGAATTCACGCGCTAATTTAGCGATATTGGTTTTTTCGAGTGCATAGTATACTTTTACGGTATCTAGAATTTGAGATTCCTGAGTTTGAATTTGATCCGATATTTTTAAATAGTAGAAAAATAGTGAAGAAGTTGATGTAAAATTGAAAAATTATCGTTGAGTGTAAAATATTGTTAAGTGGGGCCCACCAACCCTCGGTAGTGCGTTGGTGAAAAGGCGGTGCCACGGTTATTGGTCGTTCGTCTAGAAATATGAGCGTGGACGTTGAAACAACTAAATTTGAACTCACACCCTTCAAGACATATTATTTTTACTCTGGACAACTCAACCCACCAACATACAGCTCGGCTGATAGTCAAAGTCATATGCTGACCGACCCGATAATACTACTCTTTTCGAAAACGAGCGTTTCACTTTCAACCATACACACCGTCAAATATGGCTATTGCCTTCGATTATAATACATCTGCACAGGAGCTTGCTGATATGCTACCGACCGGCGTTGCAATTCTCATTCAAAATGACGAGTCAATCATGGTGAACCGGCGCGTCCGAGAGCTTATGATATGTTCTAGCGCTAGGTCAATCGATTGTTGATCACAATCAATCTATCTAGATGATTTGACCGGATAGCTACTGCTTTCTGAGACCTCATGCTCTAAGTATGCCCTTCGCACCGAGTTCCGCACTCGCAGCCGAATCTGTTGGATGCCTGAGGCATCACAATATGATAGAACCTATATGTATGATAGCTCTCTCTCTTTTCCTTCTCTTCCTCCTCTCCTCGTGCGAGACATTCAATACATACAGTCCTTTCTCCATTCATCCTCCATCTATATTGTCTTCGCATTGGAATCCCTTTATAGCGTGTTCTAATGTTGTCTCCGTTAGATGACGATGATATGCACCGGCTCAATCTAAGCAATAGCGGCTTTATATACACTGTAGTAGATATCACCCACCAGAAGACAGCCGAGCTACTGTAAGGGGAAATTATACGAGAAACATAAGAGCGCAAGTAGCTATAGGAACGTTTTTATTAATATAATCAGTCATGAAGACCCAACTCCTCTTTCTGCTATACTTTATTGCATAGTGAATATACTTAAAGCTGTACAGAACAAGGAAGTAGTGGAGTACCTGTGGCGCGCATTACAGAAGCAGCAGAAACAATGAGTTTCTGCGTTGCATATCAAAAGAAGATTGTCGACGATGATCTTACGTTTCCGAAGCTAGACGCATCAATGTTGACATTGTCGCCGCGAAGAGATCAACCAAAACAACACTTCGCACGAACATTGTCCATATTCCGGCCGGAGCTTCAAAAGCAAGAAATTCAATTTGAATACAACTTGACAATTCGTACTCAGAATGCGGAATTGGTTGGGTGCTAGCCGATTTCCGTCTAAGAAAGTCGACATCAGTCAGACAATTTTAAAGCATTTCATGATGATCAGCAACAAATTTGTTGTGGCGTTTGACTTCCTCAGATTTGGATTTAGGATCCAATTCGCCACTTTCGGTATTAGGGCCTTCGCGGTAAATTTTAAGACTGTCATGTTTATGATCTCCTTCTTTCGTTTCGGGTGTTGCAGAAGTCGACTTTTCAATGGGCGGTTCTAAAACGATGGCTGGTTAGTCAGCTCTTAGTAATTTACCTCACTATTGGTGCATTACTGGGAGTCACATTCACCTTCCTTGTAATATGCCTCCTTTCTGCTCATATCAGCTTGAGTTGATTTATTAGGGGCTTTCTTCGGTGTCGCATGATTCGCCAACTCATTTTTCAAAAACAGGACCTTGCTTCGAGAGAAGGCCACATTGCGTCGAAGTTGGAAGTTTAAGAGGGAGCATGTTTGCATGCGTCGTTTACAAATCACTTTATGAAGGCTCTGCATCATGGAATTATTGAATAAAGGGTAAAAAATTACATTCTTAGAGAACTGGCACATTTGCTATTAAAAAGGCTGTAGCCTCGTACCCCTACCAAGCTAGCCATGTTCTTAGGACCCTGAATACCTGGGTAGCAACTCATATACCAAGACAAACTTTCCTAGCCACGGAACACATCTTAAGCAATTGCTTTCGCCACAACTGTACCCCATTGGGACTACCTTGACTGAAATATGAGTCATAGGCAGGGGCATGAGGTCATATGTATATCATATATATTAATCCTTTTTTTTTTTTAGGTGGAGGCCGTGTTAAGTTTCGCGGATGCATCACAACGATTTTTCGAAGTCGCACGCTACGAGAAGCAACCCAACAACATAAACAACTACTAGGTCATAGCAGGCCTTGGCGAGGCTCTAATTTCTTTTTAAGAAGTCTTGCACTATACGTACATACTGAGAAAGAATTTAGTCTTGTGGTAGTTATCGCTTTTTGCGAGAGGTCGGGGTAAATGAAACTACGGTCCACGGGACACGAGAACTCATCACCTCAACGTGATAGTGACGTGGATTACACTTCTTGCATACTGATTTCAACATTGTTTTGGGGAGATTCTTGATTCATGTTTGGCCTCTTCACTCGCCGAGACAGTGTCCAGTTGGCCTTTTGGGAATGATACTTCCAATTCATGTTTTTGTGACTCGATCATTGCGCATTTCTGATAGCACTGTAATCCTATTTTGAAAGGCTCGGTGATCAAGAAGATCCATTCCTTCCATCCGCTTTTTAGTTAGTCAACTATTTTAATCGTGACGGTTTATAGTAACCCAAATTGACGTACAAGATTTGTCACAGCATTTCTAAGTCTAGGATGAACGCGAAAGATCTCCAAGCTCCAAAAAAGCGTTCTCTGGAGACAACTGAGGCTTGGATCCTTGGGAGTGGGACTGCATCCTTTGCGGCCGCATTGTATCTTGTTCAGGATATCAAGATACCCGCGCATAAGGTACATGTCCTGGATTCCCACGTGTCAATTGAAAATGTCTTGCACCACAAGGGTAACTTTATCACCGGATATGACCAGTTCGCAGGGTGTTTGCCTGTTCCGGTCGGCGCACCCTTGAAAGAGCTCCTTGCTTCTGTCCCTTCGATTGGGAACCAGGGACAGAGTGTTTTAGATGACATTCAGAACGCAGAGATAAACCGAACATCTGTCACCCACAATCATGGCACCCGCTTCATGGTTAAAAGGAATAGCAATCTGAGGAATGTCTCTACCAAGTCGTTGGACTTGAGCTCTAAACAACGACTGCAGCTAATATGGTTTCTTCTGAAGCGGGAAAAGCGTTTAGGGAGAAATCAGATACAAGACCTTTTGCCCAATAGCTTCTTCCAAAGTTCCTTTTGGGTTATATGGTCCGCTCAGTGCGTTATTCCTCCGAGCTAATTAGGACGTTCTTCCCCCAATTTTGACTAACATCATGCCAATGCTTCAGGTTCGGCTTTCAGCCATGGCATAGTGCAGCCGAATTCAGGCGTTCTCTCTGTCTCCACCTAAAAGAATTCCACAACTTAAGTATCCTGAGCTGCCTGGATATTACGGGTTACTACCAACACGAATTTATCTTCATACCCATATATCGATTCCTCCATAGCCTGGGCGTGGATTTCCAGTTTGACACGAAGGTTGCCGATATTACGACGATTCCACACAATGAGCACCAATCCATCTCACAGCTGGACCTTATTCAGAGCGGATTTCCAACGCGGAAAAAAAATAGGACAAAACGACATCGTTATCATGACACTAGGATCTACTACCTCGGGCTCGGCAACAGGAACGAACGACCATCAGCCAATTTGGCAGCCAATCGAAACTGGCGAGGAACTAGACGAAAATTGGTCACTATGGTTGGAACTTGGAACCAGACACCGCAAGTTCGGCAACCCCTATAATTTCTGCACTCGTCAATCTGAATCGATGATGGAATCCTTCACAATCACTACGGAGGATTTGACCTTTTTCCAGCAGATAAATGCATTATCACATTCTATGGTTGGAGCTGGAGCATTTATCTCTTTGCCGGAAAGCCACTGGAGACTGAATATCTGCATTCCCGCACAGCCGGTTTTTTCCCAGCAGCCGTACAATGTGCGCGTCCTTTGGGGCTTTGCAATATTTCCATGGAGTAAAGGGAACTACGTGAAAAAGCCAATGCTCGAGTGTTCGGGTGGAGAGGTCATGACCGAAGTGCTTAGGCATCTGGACATCGTGCCCGAGCTACTTATTCGGCGCACTATAACAATTCCGCGCGTGATGCCCAGAATGAGTAGCATTCTATTAGCCCGCTCCTCGCGCGACCGCCCTGAGATTATACCCCAAAATACCTGCAATATTGGCTTGATTGGGCAATTTGTAGATATCCCGCGGTATTCGTGTGCAGACATGAGTTACGGCGTTCGAACAGCGCAGATGGCTGTATCTCAGTTGATGGGTGCTGATATACAACGAGAAGGAAGATGGAAACTATCAATGTCCAATCTGCTGAAATTTCTATTTGGGAAGTGACAAGCAGTCTTTGTTGACTAATTCAGTCTTGTGCTCCCAAAGAAGTCCGGTTGGCGCCACTGGCTGTATACCTTTCAGTAATATACGCTCGTTCAACTTTATCGGGCTTGGATGCTAGCCTAGAAACATTGATCACATCTTTGAGACCTAAAAATGAAGTGCTAGAATTGCAACCAAAGTAACTCAATAGTGCCTTCGACGTGCTTCTAAACAACCTCATCAAGACGGGGACATCTCGAAAAAAACAAGTCACAACCAGTGTCCCAATTCGCGGTACCGAAATAATCAATTTTCTGGTCATAGGTTTGTCGGCAAGTCTAGGTGACAATGACAGCTTGACCGAAAATCAATTCGCTTGAGAATCTTCATCCAGCGGATGAATAAAATTGCGAGGTACTTCGCCAACGGAGGCCAATTAATCATTCAGACCTAGTACACGCGAAGCATTGCAATGAATGGCTTGCAATGAACGGTGGGCTTGCGTAGATCAATGCTGCAGTAATAGGTTGTTGGGACATCGCGCCGGCGGAGATCCAGCCTAAATGCGTTCTCTTCACCGGCCATAGAAATAGCGGATGGCCTATCGGTAAACACTGTCTCTACGAGTAAGAGATGGCTAGTGTTTATTGAACGTGATTGGAATATTCCTCCTGTCCCAATATTATCTTCAGGGTGATCATAGTAAGAAGATCTTCATGTGCAACGCGAGGGTTTACGTTGATACTATCGAGAAGACGTACTTCGTCAGACCCAGTTAGCTTTTTTAAGTCTACCAGAATGAGGCTTCGAAGAACGCCATTCGTGCTCTTTTTTGATTATATAGCGGTTTGTAGAGAAAGAATTCCATGGATTTCTCTGGTGAATTTGTCTGTAACCCTATTAGGCAGCTAAATGGAGAACACAGATCTTCTCACGGAGGGCTGGAGTGAGTTCTGGGTGAGCAGGCATATAGAGAAGAAAAAAAGTAAGAAATGGGGTGAGATACGTGAGATACGCGCGACATAAATGAGTTTCCATTAGCGCGTACCGTACGGCGGTGTAGTTTATATAGGAATGGGGTATAAAAGTGGGGCTGCAGGTATATTGGTGGTGTTAATTCTTATGAATAGTCACTGTACCTTCAAAATGTTGTCACTAATTACCGTGATACTCTTTTCCAAGTGGTAAGCACGCTTAAAAAAGGTCGTCATCCTGCAGGTTTCCTGGCTTACCACTATACAACCTCTATGATTACTTCTCGAGCCCTAATGCTAGAATTCGTTGTATTGAGAATAGCTCCGGAATAGCAATATTCCAGTCTCCTAATGACGACATAGTCGGTACAGTTTTCTAATTCCCCCGCCGATCTAGCTGACTAATCGCTGTTGGATCACGCAATAGGACAAATAACGTCATGGACATTTAAGCTCGAGAATGAGGATCCCTCTGCAGATGCAGTCCCTATCGCAGGCTTGGAAATCATCTGAATATTCTGAAATTTCAAAGCGAATCTCTCAGAATGCAGTCAGGAGGGCCATATCCCAAAGTAGGTCCAACCCTTCCTGGAACGAACGACGCTAATAATCCTCTCCGCTATTATTTATATCCGAGAACCATCCCGAAAAGTACGGAAAGCTGCCGCGTGGAGGCTTACTAGCTCTAAATTCTAAGGTATATAGAATATAATTCCTTATAACGCGCGCTAGCTAATAACCGATAGGAACGGATATACTTTAACTCTAGCGATTTCGCCCTTTCTTCCGCTTATCGCTAAACTAATAATAGCGCTATTTAAACGGGTAGAGCCTATCCTTATCGGGAAAGTATTTTATACCCTTATTTATAGAGATATAATATAAAGTAGAATCGAATAGAGAAATAATATATATATTAAGATAGATAGAGAGAGGAAGAAGAGAGAGAGAGAGGAAGTAGAGCTAGCTATAGGTTTCTATCTAATATATAATATCTTAGATACTAAGGTATCTAATATCCCCCTTATAGAAACTATATATAACCCCTATTATTAAATCTTCTAATTCCGGTATATATAATAAAAACTCTCTTTTTTATATAGGTTTAGATTATCCTAATTAGTTTAGTAAAGACCTTAAATTAGTCCTTAGTAAATTATCTATAGCGTTCTTCTTAGTATTGACTTAGTAAATCTCTATATTACCCTATATAACTATATCTTTTATAAAGAAGTAGCGTAGTATAAGTATTAGGGTAGTTATATAATTTATATATAATTATCACGTAATACCCTAGGTCCTAGGACTTCTAGTAGTTAGTTAGTATAGCTTCCTCTCTTCCCTTTTCCTCTTCTAGAGTCTAATACACTATTTCCCTTATATTATTATTATTCCTATATAGCCTTCTACTTCACTAATAGTAAGCTATCTATTTACCGATTTACCTCCTTTCTTCGAAAGTAGTAATTAAGAATTAATATTATCTATATAAATCTCTATCGGGCGTTACTCTAGGAGTATAAACAAATATATAACTTTATTAACTATATAGCGTCTTAGTATAGTTAATCTAGTACGTACTATTCGGTAACTATTATAGAATTAGTAGTGATCGTTTATTTTCTAGTTAACTATATAATAGATAATCCCGCGAAGTACTAGATATATCCTTTAGTAGATTTACTATCTTCCTAATCTATATAAGAAGCGTCTATATATATATAGGAATAAAGCTTGTCTATATATCCGAGGATAATTCCGATATTAGGATATTATCTAAGGTACTTTATAATATATTATATTATATTATAATCTATAAAGGTAGGTTTTGCTAGCCTATACTATAAGCGTGTTATTATAAAGCGAATATTTAGTCGAGTCTTTATAGCTAGCTAGTTTATTATATTAACGATAGACTAATATTAATCAAAAGTATTATTATCTAGTATATTTATAATATCTACCGGTATCTCTCTCTATATAGTAGGTAGCGGGGTGTCTTTCTAGCTAGAGATATTAGTAGTATATAGCACCTTCTATATATACGCCTTTTATAATATAGTGATAGTATAGTTTATATAGTCTCTATTAAATATATAGTTTAAATACTACTTCGGTTTATTAAGATCCTTTATATTTGAGATCCGGCAGCCACTGCTCTGCACGTTTACCCATTAGACCAAAAAGGTCATAACAAAGTCAGTTCATGAGAACTGACTTGCTGCAGTGGTATATATATGTAGGTGTCTCCACCATGTATGCCAATACATGCTGTGGGATCACAAAAGGCGTAGGTTTTCTAATATAAAGAGAAAGCGGTAGGTTCTAGTTTAAAATTTTAAACCACCTTAAAAATCAGAGATATATATATTTATGTAGGAGAAAAAGGCTTTATTTTTATATATAGAGAGAGGAGGCTAGTAAACCACCCCAAAAATTAGGGATATATACATTTCTATAGGAGAAAAAAGCTTCATTTTTATAGATAGAGGGTTACAATACACTGTAAATTGATGCCTAAAAGCGGTCTAAAATTAAAGGCCAAATTCAGGCATTAAGGCAGCAATCCCGGGTTTTGAACCCTGAGCGCTATACACCTTCGTACACAGTGATCTCGCATAGTTTAAAACCCCCTTCTTTCAACGAGAAACCCAGATAGAAATAGCAGTTTTGAAATGCAGATTTTAACCCCCCATTTTTGTGTGTTAACGTCAGTTTTTCTGATATTCATGGAGGCCGATCTGCGAAATCCACCATGACTTGGGCGAGCGGCTTCGCCATGCCATCTGCTGCCATTTGTGCTGTAGGGATTTTGATAGAGCACACTAAGCCTGCGGCGACTTCCTCTCTGAGCTGGTGAAACCTGATAACAATGTGTTTCGTAGCTGCATAGGACTCGGGATTTGAAGCTAAAGCAATAGCTCTGTTATTATCTGCATAGATTGAAATGGGCTTTTTGAGAAAAGCCTCGATGCCAATTTCAGTGAGAAGCTGTGTCAGCTATAGGGCTTCCTATACAGCCAGCGCTTCAGTAATGTATTCGCTCTCTGTTATAGAGAGAGCAACGTACGGCTGTTTCTTGCCAGTCTATAAGATCGGCCCACCAGCCATTTTAAGCACAAATCCGGAAGTGGAGAGCCCTTTTTCGCTATAAGGGTCAGCCCAGTCTGCGTCACAATAACCAGAGAGAGCCCAGTCTTCATTAGGAGAGAACGAAATTGACAGATGTCTAGAGCCAGTAAGGTATCTGAATACTCTCTTCAACGCCTGGAAGTGCATGTCTCCATGGTTCTTCGCATGTCTCCCAAGCTTGGTAGTGATAAAGGAGATGTCTAGCCTGGTTGACACCATTAGCCAGATGAAGGTTCCGATCTTGGTTTGATATTCTTTGATTTGAAGCTTCAGAGCAATGCCATCTTCAAAAGGAATCAATGCGGTTCTCATCCATAGGAGTGGCGACGGAATTGCAATTCTCGAGTCCGAAGCGAGCGAGGATTTGACCCACATAGTCAGACTGTGACAGATGAATGAGGAAATGTCCTCTATGGATTAGAAGCATATAGCAACCAATCAGATTCAAGATGATGGAAGTAATTCTTGGTAGAGTGAGCTAGTTACTCATGTTTAAAACAAAATTTCTGAAACTTACCTTTACGGTACGTGGAGAATATGGTCAAGTAGGGATAGCATGTAGTCTCGATAAAATGCAATTCAACCATCCACAGCTTTTTTCGGATCTCCACATGCTTCGGCCCTGGAGATCGGGTTCGGGAAGTGCTCTCAAGGCGTCGCCCACTTCCTTAAGAAAGATGCTTATAAAAAGGGAAAAAAAATGGCTGGATGTTAAATATAAACTTGGGATTCAAATAGAAATAGGACAGGAAGGTCGACTGCCTGGTCAGCAACAGCAGCGTCTTACTCTGCATGCTAGTTTCGGTTCGCCGGTGCGCCGGGGGGGACGAGATGATGAATCAGCCATCGTAGCTGTTCAAATGGTAAAATAAGTGATTGGAAAGCAGCTCTCAATATGAGATGCTGAACATAGGTAGCTCTTGATGTAAGATACCAAATAAAGTGAGAGATAGAGTACTCTGTAACTAGGAGATACTACTCTTAAAAGGGTAAATAATAGGATATAGTACCTCTAGTACTATTCCAAAGTAAAAGTGGGTGCTCCAAGACTGGGAGATACTCAAACTTGAACCAATATATAGCTTTTGGCAGTGCTATTCTTGATGAAAAAGAGTAGATCTAGATAGATCTTGATGAAGCGAAAGGGAAAAACGAGGGCCTCATGGGAGCTGGGAAAATCAAGAAGCAGAAACTGATATTCAATGTATCGAAAGAAGGCTGTTTATAAAGCCTGGTTTTTAACAAAGGACTAGCAAACTATCAAAGGCTCAGTCTGCATGGCATAAAGAATCATCCCATCAAGGGGGATATCCCAATGCCAATTTTCCACCATATTCACAATATAGTAGCAGGGCCAGTAACGCCTTGACATTGCCGATATACCAAATGATAGGAGCACTAGGGATTTGCATTTATCTGCAATTTCATATCTCAATCGAAATTGCTGTCCCAATCTTACTCGTCATATGCCAAGAACTAAATCCCGAAGATTCCGGCCCCTGATTTCTCCGCTCGATGATTCCGTTCCCTAACATATGCCCCCAAGTATTTCCGTTATAAAGATGGTGGAATCTGCCAGTCCATTTAGTGAGCGTGGGAAACATTCAAAACGAGCAAAATATGCGTCCAAAGCATGGTGGGCATCCCAAGATTGCGACTGAAACTCCAATACTAACGAAGCCCATTTCAAATGCAGTGGTCAGTGTAAGCGCCGTAAAATTAAAGTAAGTCGGGATTTGTTTAATAAAAACATGATAATGGACAACGCTAAGCGCACTGGACAGTGCGATGGCAATGTTCCCTGCAGAGCCTGCCTTTCAAAAAGACGGGATTGCCAGCAAAGTGGAACCGACATGAGAGGAAGATGGCGGAAGACCGGTCATGATTTTGCAGAGAGGTCTGGTTTGAACCAGTTCTAACCCCATATTATTACAAAGTGTGCTGACGATGACCCAGACCAGGAAAGTCAAGATTCAGAGAACCTCAAGATAAGAGCGATCTGAACACTGCAAGGCAAGACTTGCACACTAGAAGTCAAGAAGATGTCTCTGAAGATCAAAATAGGCATAAAGGGTTGCCAGATGAGAGTATAACACCGTTCTCCGGTGAGACATCTCTAGCACACAACATCACCGTTGTGGAAGGCAGGCTAGAGCAGATGGGCGTGAGATATGCTAGGCATCGATCTGAATCGCCCAATCACTCTTTTTCCTCCCGCTTAACGCCATCCCCGCAATCATCGCCAAAGGGCAGTCACCGACAGCAGACCAAGAGCTATATATATCAAGCTCTAGACTCCCATAAGATAGTACCAGATCGCGTACAATGGGACCGTGCTATGAAGACCTTTTGTGATGAAGTTCATATTTTGGTTCCCTTTTTACACTTGCCTTCAGTGTGGAAAGCATATGAAAGACTCTGGGAAAGCTTCCTCATCCCCAGCGCAAGTCATTACTCTCGTGGCGAGTGGAGATTTACCTTTGCGTGTGTGCTGCTGTGTCTTGCTAATGGTACATGCGTCGAATCTTCACGCGTAGATGGCCAACAAGGGCAGTACTCTGCCGGTTGGAGCCTGTACCGAGCGGCGAGGGACGTGTTTGGAGATCTCTTAGATGTCTTCGGTCATTGTACCGATCAGATACTCTTGCTACAGAATATTCTGTTGATGGTAAGGTAGGGAATGTGTCTTCTACTGCGGATCATTTTTGCTAACACAATATCATGACGTGTAGGTTATCTATCTGTTTCGACTTGATTCCCATGGATCAGCGGAAAAGCTCTTAGCCCTTTCAATATCCCATTCGCACCACATCGGACTGCAACGTCGTCAGGTCGTGGACGCAATGAACCCTTTTGAAAGTGAAATGGCTCGTCGTCTGTGGTGGTGTATATATCTCATGGACAGAAGATTAGCGATTGAGACTGGTCGTCCATTCCTCATTCAGGACTTGAACGTTGACATTGGCCTTCCTCGGAGTATGAGTGATGAGTGGCTTAGCAAACATCGAGGTACTTCTCACCCACTGCAGCCTGACGATACTGGTACTGGAAACTCTCCCACTACAGTACCATATCTCATTGCTATGGCTAGCTACTCGAAGGTGATAGGCAAAGTCTGGGAAGCTCTGTACGGTGCTTCAACGTCGGACTCAACCCCAAGTCCATTTCTCAAAGAATATTTGGAACTCCTCATAACACAATCCCAAAGTGATCTTCAACCGGAATTTTCCTATGACCCGCAACGACCGGGAAGCTACAAAGCAAGAGGATTAGCGTGGTGGCAGATCAAGCAACAGTTGATGATGCGGATTGTATGGCCTTCCATTATCCCCATGGCAAAGCCTCCTTGAAATGACCTGAACTAACTGTCAAAACAGAGATGGTCGTCACTTTACCTTCTGATCAGAAAGCCAATGCTTCAGCGTAAAGGGGCTCCATCTTTACCAGCACCGGAAGCCATTGAAAACGAAGTGATCTGTATGCGTCTAGCCCAGAGCATAATCGAAGATTTCAGCAATGTGCCAGAAGATCATCCAAAGTACACATTTCCCTTTCTGCACTACCTAACCAGTGCTACTATCATCGCGCTCGGGTTGATCATCAAACAGACTACTTTCAAACATACCTACGGGGAATTGACGTTGGAAGCCGCGCGATCACTGAAGAAACACTGCCGCAAGACCTGGGTCTCAGGAAGAATGGCCCGGGCTGTCTGGAAGCTGAACCAAATGGCGGAGGCAGTCATGAATCCAGGGTCTCGTCTAACTGAAAGCTTGGGGAACAACGATCAACAGTCGTCTTCATCACGGCTGATGATTTCATCGGACCATTTATCTCGTGAATCACCGAAGACGTGCGATAATGCTTCACAACGGGAAGTGCAAGTTAGCCTATCGGGTTCGAATTGCCTTGGAGCATATTCAACGTTGCCTTCTTCCTCTCGCCAAGCACAAATCCGTCAAGCCATGGATCTAGACGAAAGTCCTTTTATGACAAACAGTTTTCCTTTGGAAGAGAGGCACACACCAACCAATGCGTCCAGTCACCATCAACCAAGAGATCACCGTCATAGACAGCACTCTGGTGTTGAAGTTGGTACAGAAACAGTGGGGATGGAGCCTTGTCTTCCAGGTGATACAGACCCTAACACAGGGATCCTTTCGACTTCATTACCTATCTCAGGAGTGGATATAATAGGCTCAGATCAGAATGTCTGGTTACCTGGGGAAATGATAGATGGTGGAATAGAATGGCTACAGGAGTTATTTGTGAGCGATCTGGATTCACATGTTCCGTCGGCTTGGAATTGGTAGTTGGCTATTCAGGCCAATGCTTTTTCATTATGACTCGAATATTGTTTTTGCATAGCGAGAGGAATTGGAACTCGAGACTCTAGAATTTGGCCCTCGGCATTGAGCAGCCATAGGTGAAATGGATCCAATCACTTTGGCTATTATAAACTGTCCACCATCGCTCTTGGAAAAGAGTATGAATATATCATGAGCTATCCATATCTCTCTTGACGATCATCGGGCTTCGTAGTCGAATATGATGGCCATACTTATAAAAGATAAACGGAATCGGAATGAGTATAACCTCGATCAGGGCCAACATCGTCCCAGCCCAATTTGCTCCAAGAGTGCTGTACATCTTCTCACCCGCAAGAGGCAAAACACCCGCAAGACCATATCGCACAATCGAATTCCCTGCTAGGGCGGACGCAGCGTAGACGGTGTAGCTCCCGGCCATGTAATTTGTTGCATAGATGAATACCAACCCATTTCCCAGTCCAAAAGGAATGCCGGCCAAAATAGGGAGGATCCAGTGCACTGATGGCTGTGCAGTCCAGGAAAACCAGAACTCCCCAATCGGTATCAGTATGCTACCAATGCAGACAGCGATCACTGCTGCCTCTGGAGCCGGCCGACTGGTAATCGGATCCTGAGGGTGCAAAGCAATGATTTTTCGGATCAAGGGCTCTAGAACGACAGCGATGGCTGTGCCTGTGCCTATGCCGCAGTAACTCAGTCCAGCTAAGCCTGGGGTCCAACCTCGTGCTCCTTCAAAGACAATTGGATATGCAACAAAGCATAGAAACAGCACGGAATAAACAACCCCAACGTATAAATTCCAGAAAATGCTTTCGAGTATTCCAATCAGCATTTTACATATTAAGAATTTATATATGCCAAATTTTACTTACCAAATTGGCTCAAGAACTGCCATGCGTAGAGGTCGAACCAAATTGGTCTTCAACACTTGCAAACCGGTCTCCTCGTGGTCGAAGCGGCACCACCATCGACGGTCTCCAGTCATCTTCTGTCTCTTCATGGTTTTTTGTCGAAGAAGAGCAGGTGAATACGTCTCTTTCACAAGAAACATTAGACAGAGTGAGATTCCGCTGCATATCAAGACAATCCAATTGAGCCAGCGCCAGCCAAGGTATTGGTAGACAAAGCCACCAATAATAGGACCTGTTATACCCCAGAGAAGTCAGGAAATGAAACGAACCAAATCTTAAAATAGACACTAACCAAGGACAGGTCCATTCATGGTACCTAAGCTCCAGCAGCTCAGTGCCAGAGCACGATACTGATCATCCGTCACATCAGTGACACTGCCTGGCGCACTGGCAATCATAGTTCCGCCGAAGAATCCCCCGAAAAAGCGACTGATCAAAATGGCTTCCATGTTGTTTGCCAACGCAACAGGTAGTGTCAAAAGACCAAATAAGAGAACAGAGACGAGATAAACAGGACGTCGACCGTAGATTTCCGACAAGGACGAAAGAATAACCGATCCTAGTGCCAAACCAAAAAGATTGGTGGTTAGACCAAGGAGTACAATCAGTTTCGATGAGATGTTGAATTCTTTTTGTATGCCTTCGACACCTGAGGTGTACATGGTCGTGTATATCACTCTGCGAAACCGAGGTTAATCAGATATTCAAGACACAGGGTGAAGTGAGTCCGGAATCTAATAACAAGACTCACACAATAGTAGTTGAAAATGACATAGATGCCACAATAAATCCACGATACCACACCGACCATGTCCGTGGGTTTTCAGAATCGCCGGCTTCCCAAGTTACTTCATACCGGTGATCCCTAAATACAACATCATCGCCAAAGAGTGGGACCGCAGGAGACTGCTTAGGATCTTCCATTATGAATTGGAACAGAAATATAAACCGTTTTCCAGGCGAGAATAAATGTATTTACTAATATATGGGGTTGCGGGGTTCCACTTGACGGAATCTTCAAGATTCCGTGTCGGAAGCGATGACCAAGTCTTTGACGGAGCGGATCTTCCCATATCGCCAGGACCATTGACGTCTATAAGGCTTGGTCGTTATAAATAGAAAAAGGTCAGCTCCCTAAACCACTATAAAGCATAGCGGAAGAAGGGGTTTTGTTTGTCGGTAAGATCGTCAAATGCAATCTTGTCTCGCTGCACCTCATCCAAGTCCAATTGTCCTCTGATTCGATTCTCTCGGCGAAGCACCAGATATAGCACCACTGCAGCGGCTATTGTAATGCAGTAACTAGATATGCTTTGTTAGAAGATGAATCATAAAACAAAAGGCAGACAGAAGCTTACCAAATGATCATACCCGTCCACAATTCCGGATAATGCTGTGCCTTGGTGTCGCTTTTTACCAACTGAGGCCCGATAATGTTACCGACAGTGTACGCCACAAACACAGTTGCCGCCATGACGGTCTTTTTTGTAGCACCCGCAACGTTGCAAGCTCCAGTTGTGATAATCAAGCTAACCACTGGTCCAAAGAAGCCAGTCAATGCATAACCAACGACCGGCGTGACGGGACGGTATCCCCATTGGGATTTCCAAATCATCACACAACCTGCAATGACAGGCAAGCAGCAGGCAATAAGCATAGGTATGCGAACGTTGGGCACAATAGTAGAAATGTAGCCACAGAGCGGAATGAAAATGATACAAACGCCTCCGACGGGAAACTGGAACAGGATCGAATCAAGAGTGTCGTAGCCGAAGGTTGACACAATCAATGGCCCAAACCCAGAGATGGCACCGTTGATAGTATACCTGCAGAGATCAACATTAGAATACATACGCTTCATTTGGTAGCAAACCACCAAGATGGAAGAACTCACGCCGCTGCCATCATGATAGCCACTAGGTAGATCTTGACATCGGTCAAACATTCTTTGATCTGGTCAAGTTTTATCTTCTGGCACCTCACACCGGTTTGTCCCTTTCGCAGTCTTTCCACGGCAACCATTCGTTCTTCTGGCGTCAAGAACCAAGCCGAGACTGGAGAGTTCGGCATAGTGCAACACCATAGGCCAAATAAGAAGGTAAGAGCACCAGCAAGAATATAGATATACTGCCATCTTTTCAAAGCTCCGGATGTAATCTGACCAAACCCGTAATTCAGGGCGCTGCCAATGATTGTAAACCAACCAGTCCCTGAAAACCACCAAGCCTGTCTGAGAGCTTGTTCTTCTTGAGTGTAATACCCACTAACTATAGTCATGAAGCCCGTGGGGATGACACTTTCGATGAAGCCTATATTTCGTCAGATGAAAGGCCGGTCAAAACGCCAAGGAAGACCAACCAAGGAAGAATCGTTGTACATAAAGTCCTTGCCAGGTTGACACACCGGCAGTGGCGGCACAGATCACAGCCCAAACAAGAACAACCGGACCCAGGACAGTTCGAATGTTGAACCTTTGAAGAACAAATGTCATTGGGTAGAGACCCGCAAGCATTCCAAAATAAAAGATTGACGTTGCCCAGCCGAGCCGGGAAGTGTCAACTGTCGGGGGAGAAGTGGAATAGTCTTTCACTGATAATTCCAAGTCGGTCGTCATACCAAAGAGAGCAGCACTGCCTAGGATTGCCTTGTCATAGTACACCATTCCATATCCTGTGTTTTGGGTCAGTCAACGATCCCCTCGAGCATATTCCTACAACTGACCTATGAGCATCGCAGGCATTAGATACAAGTCGATCTTTCGGAGAACCCTTTTCTCGACCACTGGATCAATTTCCTGGGCTACATCGCTCACCACTGCCAGCGCTGCATCTTTTTCGGAAACATGAGGGGCTTCACTGGCGCTGGTGATACCATGTATCTGAATCATATTTCCCTGTTGAGTTCGAGTCACAGAGGACAATAGAAGTGAGGATTCCCAATGACAAAGAAAAGAAAAGTCAAGAGAAAGTTTCGTTTAAACTTCGTATTTTCCAAATCGGGATGTCCGATATCGCCTAGTACACCGCCTTGCGGCAGTATCGCATGACAGTGCTCCGTACAGCTTTTTCCTTCGCTCACAGGATCTGTAGAGTATGTGGAGAAGAGAGAGTTATTGAAGGATGGAAATTCTGTTGGGGCAACAAACAAGCAGACACCGCCCGATTTTTCCGTCACGTCCCAAGATGGTCGCCTAGCAGAAATTCCTGCGTAGAAATCAATGCCTGCCAGCCTGACAGGTTCAATGGCAGCAACAATCTATAGACTTGAGGTTATTCATACTTCCTAGATAGGCAATTCTCCAGAGCTTGCGGAGGTGTGGATACTGTCATTGTTGCTCGCTGGGTACCCGTACGTATCCGGCTTGGCGCAACCCCTGTGTGTTGCAGACACATGGGCCTAGGTAACTACATATGTACGTATGTACGTAGTACCGAGGATATTGACCGATTGTGAATACTGATCAATAGCGAAACCCCGGGCTCATAGCCTGTTTGAATCCACGAGCTAGTACGTAAGATTCAAGTAACAAAGTACCATATGATGATATTATAGAAGTGTTCAGAGCTACCTAGGTATGAAAGGGAAGAAAGGTAGACTGTAAGAGTCTGATAATATGGGTACATATACGTATTAACAAGCTTCAAATGTGCACTCGAGCAAAAGCAGTCCAGGTATAATCTAGTATAACAGGAAGGTCCTGGAGAGAGTTGGTATGAGGCAGAAATGGAACTCAGATTTGCCTAGGTAAGATTGAGCAGTAAAAGTCCGAAAATGAAAATGTACTCTGGTATAAGGAATCTATCTTCGCTCAAATATGAGCCCTGTCCAATGTTCCTTGTTGACATCCACGGATAGACCCATGTAATATACCCATGGGCAGCAGTTAAAGTTACCACAGGAAACAAATTTCAGGTAGAATTGGGAAATTTGATAGATCCCATGCCAACAAAACGGCCCTCCTCCAAAAGGTGCGCTGGGGCAGTCTTGATCGCGCTGAGAATTCAGCCAATCCGAACGTCATCGCCTCGCTTGGCTGCTCCGGCGCTTGCCGGCGGCCTCGGGCCCTGGCAGATATTTTGCTGTAACGGATAAACCTGAAGCAATCACCAGCATGAGTACCCAGATGGCATAGCCACCAGCCAGCTGTGTCCTCGCCCCGAGAGCGAAGAGGGTGGTGAAGAGAGCAGGGCAGAAGGCTCTCAGCGTGCTAACACCAGTCAGGGCCAGCGCATTCAGCGTGCCCAGTACCTTCGGCGAGGGTGCGACGTCGTTCAGGACGAGCTGAATCGCCGTGAAGCTCATGCTGACTCCACAGCCGATCGCCAGCGCGATGGGCAAGAGAATCCAAAAGGCTTTAACGGACCCATCTGTGCCCATCCGCAGGAGTACATTGCCAAGAGGGCAGCATAGGAAGAATAATGGATAGCCAGTGGCGCAGAGACGTATCACTCCATTCGACCCTATTTTCTTCTGCAGTGGGGGGAACACCAACAGGAGCCAGGTAGCTTGTGCGGCACCGTTTAGACCCATCATCAGCGAAATTTGCAGAGGCGTAAAGCCATACCCTCCAAGGTGTACGGGAGTGAACCAAAAGACGGGAATAATGGCCGTGAAAGCAAAGGCGAGAACCATGATATGCCCATACACGTATAGGACCATACCAACCCCCGGCGATTTGAGAAGCTGCCATGTCGATAGATCACTGCTCTGGGTCGGCGCATCGGATGCTGCCTCGCCATCATGGCCCACCGTAACCGGCTCCTTTTTCAACGTCTCTTCGACAAAGCAGGCGCTAGACACGGCAGCGGTGGCTCCCACGAACGCCACCACCAAGCTGGAGAGCGCGTAGGGATATTTTTCGAAGAAGTGCACAGCCCCGAAGACACCAGGGTACTGTCCTACTGGGTCAGCAAGTGCACCACCCAATAAAGGTCCCAGGAAAATACCCAGGTTCCCGCTGAAGGCGAACCAGCTAAACGCCCGGGCCTGGGTACTGGGCGTGCTGTGCTCGGCCACCATCGTGCGGATGGTGACGATGGTCCCAGCAAAGACACCAGCAAGACACCTGAACATGATCATCTGTGGTATGGTCTTTGCCAGGCCAAAGAGGCTTGTTGCCACAGTCACGCCGAACAAGGAGGAGACCAGGACGGGCTTGCGGCCGAATCGATCGGCTGCTCGTCCCCAGAATATCATGACGATGGCCTGCGTTAAGGAAAACATCGACTCGATCAGTCCGCTGTAGAAGCCGACGTCCGAGTCCGCCAAACCCCCCGTTGTCCTGCACCATTTGACTGACATAGGGGAAGATGGAGAAGAAGGCTAGGGGCTCGACTGCGCGCGCATAGCAGAGCAACAGGATCTGAGCTATAGGAAGGGGCTTTTTCTCGTCGTCATTGTCATCATTGCCATCATTGTCGCCATCTGGCCCTGACGAACTGTCCAGAGTGTCTGACGTGGGCGCGTCAGCATACCTGGTCGTGCTGGACACTAGGAGAGCTGTAGTCTCATCTACATCGTTGCTTTCCTCATACACAGCGTCTGGCTGTCTGTCTGTCCTTATGATTGCGACCATATTCTGGACGTGCTGTGACGCGTAGGTGACTGGGTCGAAGGCGAATCCATTCGGATCCACACCGCTTTTGCGTGCGCTTAAGCGGGATAGTTGCAGAGCCAACAACAATGGCTTTATACGGAGTTTATTCTTTGAGACGAGGGTTTCCATAGTTGAGTTCAGTTACTTGTTCCATGTGTGCTTTTTAAATTATATCACACAGGTCGAAGCCACTACTACACAGTAATACAACCCCCTCTAACTCACAACAATGCTATAACATAGTTACATATATGTAAGTAGTTAACTATGTAGGTATTTTAGTATCCAATAGCTTGGCATTTCTGCTCTTATTATCCGACACAATCCCTCAATATGACTATTAGGTGTGGCTTTCCTACGGTCTGAAGAATTTAGATGACTCACTTCTCAGCCCAATAAATTGAACAATTATATCTCAGATTCAAATTTAACAATCATCACAGCGTGGATAAAAAGAACATCCATTGACATGACTCAACGTCAACGCCATGTTATCATCGTCGAGTGAGATCCAAATCTATTTGGTTATTTCGTCAAGGTACTTCGCCAGCGATCTTCGTTTTACAGTAGATAGGGTGCATCTAACCAAACAACATTGAACCCTTGCAAACAGATCAGTATCCTATATCGCTGTACGGGAGTAAAAAGTGAATTTGGGATAGTATGTGCAAACATAAGCGAGTCCCCTCAGAACTCCAACTCCTCTAAAACCAATACCAATAAAAGAAACATAAATATACTGCCAGGTTAACCACCCAGCATCATGAAAGCCACAGCACCAGCCCAACCAAAGACAAAAATCAAGGTCAAAATACTTGCGCCGGCCTTGTCCCCAGTCGTAATAGGCTTCAGCTTGGTCTCATCATCATTTTCCGAGCCCGCATTGGGATCACTGGCGCTGTTTCCACCAGTCTTGGAGGTGACAGGCCCAAACGAGCCGGTGTTGAAGTTGATTAAATTCGCAAGGAAGACATTCGTCGCGCTAATCTCTTGCTCCATACCAGTTGTCCCGTCCCACTTGTTCTGATACCACGTGATACCGCACGTATTGTTGTTGTTTCCCGTGCAGGACTTTGCGGCGGCCTCTGCGGAACTGGCGAGTTTGGGCTTGATCTGCGCTGCGGTGTCAGGGGCTAAGAGTGTTGTGAATGCGAGCCATGACGAGGTGAGGCCCTTGAAGAGGATCTCGTTGAAATTGCACTTTTTGATAGGCTCGCAGGTGACATCCTCGATAACGTCCCCGTTTGGGAAGAATGTCTTTAGAGTTTTGCCGAGGAGGCCGTCCACTGGTTTCTTCCACTTTTCGTCTCCATTTGTCTGCATGCGTGTGTTAGCATCTGTATATAGAAGATTTGGACGTGTAATGGTGAATGGCGGATATCTCGACTCCCACTCACATAGTTATACATGTAGACAGCACCCATCAGGTATGCTCCGTAGTTGTAGGTCCACTGATAATTACCCGAGTCGGCGCAGTCATTTGCCATTTGCGTTGAATCGGCAACATTCCAGGTCTTGTTGTCCACTAGCGGTGAGGAAACTGACCAGTCCCAGATCTTCTCAGCCCAATTTGAGTACTTGTCATCATCCGTGTAGCGGGCGAGGCGCGCAGCGAGTTGGAACAGGCCGCCATTTGATACGGAGTTCTTCATGGTGTATCCCGATTGGTAAGGGAAGAGCTGCCAACGCAGACCACCGCCACAAGTTGTTGTATCCCATCGAGCGGTCTGGGTGTTAAATACGCCCTGTGCGAGTGAAAGCCATGAGAATCCGTCCTGGACATCAGGGAATTTCAGCTCGGCGGCCATCATGGCTGCAAGACCCCAGAACATTTGGTCGTCATTGCCCTAGAGATTCAAGAACAGTCAGAGAACTAGTTGTCCTTGATAGTGTTTTGGAATAGATATGCTCACCAGGTAGCTACTGTAATTGCTGGGCATGTAGTCACCCTCTTCGCCCGATTGCCACTGCATTCCTTCGCTCATCAAAGAGTTATAGGTCGTGTCGCCCGTAAAGTGCCAGTACTGAAGCAGTGCGAGGAAAAGAGCAGATCCTTCCCACCATTTTTCGGGGAAAGAGCCAGGGATTTGTCCAGTTTCGTTGCCGTAATACCATCCCATCATGGAGTAAGCACTCGTACTTGCGGCATCTTTGATTGATTCTGTCCAGTGATCGTAAAGTCAGTCCGGTGGCACCTTTTATTGGAAAATAGATTCGAATGTCCATGACGCACGTTCATCGTTGAGATCTAATTCGATCGCAGGCGTCAACGTTGAAAAGAGGAGTGTTGCAATGAGGCCATTAAGAATAGACCATGTTCCGGACAAGCGCATCTCGGCTTAGATCAATCATAGATAGTATCGATCTAAAATGAGAAACAGTTGCGATTCGAGGTGAAAAGCGGGCGAGACCTTGCTTGTCAAAGGGAGTGTCGGAGGTTGGGGATGCGGCGCAATGATGTATGGGCAGAAGACCCCCAACCCAAAAGTTCCATATTAAAAATAGTTTTCAGGGCCTTCTCCACTTTTCTGTGGGGTTGAGAGAAATTGCAAGCTTTTGCTGGTTGCTCTTGCAACCGATGATCAACCAGTAGATCTATCATGTTGCCACCGGCTGAGCCGAATATAGGCCGGAATCGATTGTATAGATATACTATACAGTTAAACAGTTCATGATTGGGCGTAAGTATTAGCAGATCGAAATAATCATGTTCCTAAGGGATAGAGCGGGTGAAAGCGACTGATCGACAGATGATGTCGAATGATATACAACATAGGGACTTTTGTTTTCGGATTAGGGCTTTTAGTTTTCCCCACTCTCCACGCAGATGCCAAGCCAGACGCGTGTAAGACAAGCAATTTAACGGGTCCAACCAAGGAACTTGGACTTTTCTTGGCTTTTGAGATTCAATGATTTGTCCTTACAATATACGGAGTACACATTAGTACGATACAATATCGGGTTTCATATCAGTTTATGTCCCTAGATATTGTGCCAAGGGATTAAATCTCCTACGACATAATACTTTTCCTTTTTCTCCCCAAATCATTTAATCACAATCTCTCTTTAAAATATTCCGTTTTCAGACAACCGCATTGGGAAAACCACTGTGAAATAGTGGGTCCAGGGGCTCTGACGTCAGAGGCGGGAGAGCCAGTTCCCTTCCTTTTTTGACGATCAAAAGGGCTGTGGGCTATTTCTCCTCTGAGGAAAAGTCAGGGGTTTCTTTTGTTTCGACTTCCAGACCGTTCGTCTGTATAACCTACGTTGTACGGAGTGCGGAGTACCTTATTGTAATATCCCCTGGAAGACGGAGGCGAAACGGCTGGTTGCCATAGGGAGATCACCGATCACAACTTACTGATTTATGCGAGCTAGGCGCGAACATCTGTGAAACGTGACTGCCGAATTGCTACTGATTCAACAGACAGCATTTTTCAAATAACAATCATTCGCTCTTATCAGCTAACGCACCAGGTACAAAATACACAGCCATTCGGCCCCACATCGACTTTATCTCAATTTCAAGAGCTTTGCAACAATATCCATTTTCCTTTCATTTTCCTCTCACCATGCTGAATTTTCTCGGCCTTGCCAGTCATCTTCAACGCACGATGAACTAAGCCACTCCACCATTCCCTGGGAGTAAACCGTGGACGGTCCTTCAACTCAACAGACTAATAGTCCCCGCACACTTTTATTGACATTAAATCAAATCATTCACCATAAATGAAACCCAGATATAAGCCCAGAAAAGACAGATATCCACAAATAAATAATGCCCAAGCATGGAGGAGAAAGACCACCATTTTGCCCGTTGACGATACTCCATTCCGCCAGTCCATAATGATCATGGCCGTACGTCGCATTGAGATGAACATCACCTGAAATCGACCCATCTTCCATCCGAATCCATGTTCGGATATCATCCCCAAGCGACCGTTCATCCAACAAAACCTGCCTCCCACCACGCGCCAATTCGCCATACCCTCCATATCCTGTATGCCGGCCGTAGCACATGCTCATACCATTTCCCGTCACGTTGAGATCAGGAAGCTTACTATCCCACTTGAAACACCTATCAAGATGAAAAGGATTAGCCAAGTGAGCTCTTTCTGGGTTTTGCCTTCAAGTTGAGAACAAAATATCTCGCGTAGTGCCATCCATACCAGTCATTATCGTGATCATGGCCACTAAAGGTCGCCGCCAGCCCCGTGGTGTTCAGCAGAGCATTTATAAATGGGAAGTCTTGGTAATGGTAGCCAGAATCGGGGTCATAGCCTTGGTGCTGCACTCGTTCTCCGTTGATTCCTGGTTCGCTGGTTGGGCTAACGCCAGTTTTCTGGAAAGCACGCATGGCATGAACTGGGATATGGACGAAGGCTAGAGATGGGATCGTCTGCCCATAGGTGGATGTTAAGTTTGCATTGGTTCTAACAAACCATTCAATAACCTGTAGTAGGTCAGTATGTGAAAACTCAACTCCCACATCATCGGATCAGGCATGAGAAAATGTGGGAGCCCTGGGCTTCATCAACGCCGTGGTACTCACTGTGTCATCTACCCAATTCTGCCTCTTGGTTGCTTTGCCATCATCATTCTCTGTCAAGGGATAATGACCACCTTGGCTGTCAAAGAACCACAAGATAAATACGGGGATACTGTCATTCGAAGCCTCATGCGGAAATATTGGCAGGTAATAGTTTGTGATGCCGGCAGCGGAGTCCAGAATCTTTCTCTGGGTTAAGCTGTTTCGAAATTGTGTCTCTCGACGGAACATCTCTTCGGGATCAAGATTAACCTCGCTGTCATGATTCCCATAAGTTGATGCCCATGGTAAATCAAGGTCGACTAGTGGTGCAACAACCCGATCAACGTAAAGACTGGAGTTGGAGCTTTGTGTTGCCTCACCAGAGATCAAATCTCCATTGAGTACCACGAGTTGCGCTTCTTCTGAAGAGAGAACGCTTCTCATCACCCCTGTGGTCTTGTTGTCCTCTTCATCATCTTCGAATATAGTTAGTATCGCCAAACAATGGTTCAACTCGGTCATCGTACCTTCAGCAAAATGCAAATCACTAAATACCGATATTTGGAATGTGCCATTCTCATTAAATCGTAGCCTTTGGTCTCCGGCGCGACGTCGGTACGCGGTCCGCCTGCGGATAGACATCGTCCTTATATACCCCACTATAGATTATGCACAATGGCGAAGGATCACCTGCAGAAAATGGAGAAGACTCGCGCCCCTCGACATATGTTGTCAGGCCTTGCACAGTTCTCTAGTCGTATCCAAGACCAAGCGAAATGTACCATAGGGATGGCTGGTCGTGCATGTAACCTTACAGAAACAGCGCCACTTGAGCCCCGGTAGGAGGAGAGAGCCGGAATCGAATCCCGTGTGGTTCATGGCTTGGATACCAAGAACGCACTCTGGATGAACAATTTGCCGATTGGCCGTTGGAGCTATCATCTAGGTTCACACATGGAAAACCTACCAGCTTGGCCAAGAATGATAAGAGCTGAAAGACATCTTATTCGTCCCCGGCTCTTCCTCCGCAATATTAATGCCCCCAAAAGTGGCGCCTTAAGCGCCAAGGAGGCTAGCTCTACATGTCTGTGTTAATTATCTCCTATCACCCTCTTAGCACCATGCAGGCTGCTTATTGTACGTCATGGCCAAGAGGTTACTTTCACCATTGGAGTGCCAGGTGGATCCCATCTTGATTTTTAACTTTTGGCCTTTGCAGCTCAGGCTGGTTCCACCAATCAAATTATCACGTTGTGACCCACTCAGTAAGCACTCGGACAAAGCATAAATTGACAGATATGTTGTCGGTAATCAGCAAGGAGGGAATCCACGACATTGGACGTCTGTCTGAGTGATAAACGATGTATCACACATAGTCAAAATTAGCTAGATAGTTCATTGCATATGTTTTGCTCCATTCGAAGGGATCAACCCTGGGGAAGGAAAGTCTTATAAACCTGAGACAGAAGCCTCAACTGAAGCCTCAACTAAGTTCAAAAACAGCCCGCCATGCTTAAGACTTTAGCTCAGCGCCCTACGACGCCCCCTGCAGCAGGGGTACTCACGGCGCAGATCCAACAATAGGAAGGCAGAAACCACTGAGCGCACCTTATTCCCAGAATGACTCGATGTCTAGACCTGTTATGTCGATGCAGGCTGCAGTGTCGGGAGTGCTGGTGGTAAAACGGCACTCTGTCTCGCTGCAACAGCAGTTCCGCCAAGATAGCATTACGAAGCATATTGTACAGGGATGACAACCTCCAGGGCTGGGCACAATGCAGCCAAGATTGTATTACCAATCATACATCACTTTGTTTCCTCGGAAACCAACTCAATTCACTTTGCAGTATTGGGAAAGAAAGGCCCAGCGTGTCTACCATCTCTTATATGAACTTTTGTGTTTCAGGTCGTTCTGTCGCACCCTTCACAAATGGCTAATCTGGGTCTCCTATTATTACAGCTAACATTCAGCACGAGTCAATGGCCGCAAATCGCGACATGGGTGTGTTGCTTGGGATCAACTGGTTTTAAGATAGTAAAATAGACTTCTCGAAATACATATTCGACTAAGGTAACTAGAATCATCAAGCAAAGTCAAAGTCATATGTACGGATCTCCATTCCATTCCTAGTAACAAAACAAGACATCGAATGCCATTATGAATAACTACGCTTGCATATCGTGTCGGTCGGTGTCCAATCCCTCCATGCTTTGTGATATCTTCTTTTTTTTCCTATTTTCATGTCGGAAGGTTGGACATCGCTTCTAAAACACAAACCCCTTATACACCTACATGCGCATTCATGAACATGAACGCGAATAACGATCATGATTCGAGTTCGCCGCGGCGAAGTGCCAACAAAGCTCGGACATCCGTGACATATTGTAGAGCTTCGAGCATGGGAACCAAGTGGAGCAGACCGTTGTCCGTGGGGTCGTTTATCCAGCCTTCAATGGGAATCGCATTATCTGGCAATGGTTATTAGCTCAAGCGCATCAGATAGATAAAGTTAATTATTACCTTCGTGGAAAATATAACTCATCGGGCTGTTGTCCAGAATCATGACCTTGCTCAGATCCGGTTCCACGGAACTCAAGTCCTTGATGTATGCCCCATTACGAAATGTGCAATGTTGTCGGTATAAGCGGCCGTGGAAGTATTTTCTTTCCTGCTCGAGCCAGTCGATGACAGGGTCGGCATACTCTTGAACACTGGCCGTGAAGATGACAAGCTTATACCACTTGCTGACCTTGCGCAGGAACTCATCGCAATGTGGCCGTTTATGGACATAGTACAGAATGGGATGCTGAGGGCCCAGTGTCGTTTGCGGTCCACCCGGGGACAAGGAAGTAGTCGTGGGTATCGACAGCTTAACCTCGACCATGTGACCACTGGACATCCGGCCACCCTTGGCGAGCGAGTGGATTAGTGTCTCATCGAGATCCAGCACCAAGGTCTTCTGCGGGGATCTGGCATTGCGGGGAGGTGCAGTATATGAAGGTACTCGTGGTGGAAGGAGTGGCCGCGGTGGAGTGGGAGAGTGCGGGTACTTGGTTATGCGATGGATGTTGGGAGAGGTTGGGGACTTTAAGCTATCCAGGTGAACAGCCCCTTGGACTCGAGAGACGCCCTCGGGCATTGGATGTCCTAGATCTGCACTCTGGGATCTTCGTTGTCGCTGTCTCTTGAGAGATTCCTCATTATGGAGCTTGATTCGTATAGACCGACGGGGCGTGTGCTCATGCTCTTCCCCTTCTGGGATTGGATCTGGATCGTGGCCTTTTGTCTTGGTAGGTCGGTTCCTCCCGCTTGAGAGATTATTGATATGTCGTCGATCCGTGTCAGACTCTGAGGTTGTTGATACAATGGATTCGTGAGAGCCTTGAGGTCGGAGCTTCCGGGTGGAACCACTGCGACGCCGACCTTCTACCCGGGTGGCCCCTTTAACCGACCGGATCGTTGGATCGGCAGAGGAGCGCTGCAATTTCCGGACAGGTGCAAGGAGTGAGTAGTGACCATCATCGGCCTGGAAGCATTGAGCCAAATACACACCGGGTGCAGCAATCGTAGATAGGATGAATTTGATGGTTTCCGTGATCGCATCGAAAAACCGCTGGGTAATCAGTCGCCAAGTACTTCGAGCAGTGAGCGTGCCATTCTTGTGAGCTTCATGCAGTAACGGCGTCTTCTCATCTAAGTCATATGTGGCATCCTCCTCTCTATCTTCGCCCACGCGCGGTCCATCGTTATAGCTCTTCTCGGTGGGGTCGAGGGACCGAAAGTTATCCTCGCTATAAGATCGGAGTTTCGAGAAGTCTGACGGGAGAGGTGCACGCTTGGTATCGCCTTGAGACTGCGATCTATGGCGTGAAGAGCTGGAAGATTGGCCAATGACTCGCGAGGACAGGATATTCAGCGAGTTCATCTTCCCTCAAGGCGTCACGGGAGACAGGGGCGCAGCGATCTATTGACAAATGGATCGTGAGTAAATCATCAAAGCCACTTAAAGCGGTCCATGAGATAAGTGTGCAGGGGTCTGATGGTAGTCTGAGGGAAAGAGGGGAATCGCAAGGAGGTGTAAGCTGTTGTTCTAACCTCAATGCGCCAGTCACCCGTGCCTCGGAAGTACTTCCGCAACTCCAAATCCGATTTATACCACAAGTTTCAAAGCCGATAAAAAGCAATCCAAAAACATAAAGGAAGTAATAGAAATGCGAAAACTGGAAGAACACCAATAAGAAAGCCTAAAGCCGAGACAATAGAGCGAGGATCAATGAGTGTGGGGAAGCGGACAAGATCGAACGGCAGAAAATCATTGTCTCTCCCACTCTCTCGCTCTTGTGAGAATCTGAGCATCTCTTGAACAATAAACACTTTCTATTTACAATACTTGGTGTGATCTGAATCTGGATCTGAATCTTGGTATGTTTATTTCTTGACATTACACACTTCTCTCAATCTCCGTTGACGCCGAGCAGATTTCCTCCCAACATCCCACTTCCTCATGCCGTCTTCCTCGTTGGCCCTGACGCCGGGCCTGGGCTCATTCCTCAAGTGCCTCAAGACGAACCCGATCGATACCTCTATCGAGACACTGATTTCGTACGTATCTCGGGACTCCTGGTCTTGGCAGCTACTCCTACCGACGATCAAACTTGCTAACAGTATATTTCAATCAGATTGCTCAAGCGACGTCAAATCCGCCATTCGCGATCATGTGCCACAGCAACCGCCTATTTGCTACGGAGTGTGATCTCCGCGTGTCGCACAACAGATTCAGCGAAGCTTATTGAGCGGGTGCAGAGTGTGGGCAGGCGACTGATGGCTGCGCAACCGCGCGAGATGGTTGTGGGCAATATTGTGCGCCGGGTCCTAGGTCTTATTCGTGACGAAGCTGAAGATGATCGCGACGCTGAGTTCGCTCTTAGCGACATCGGCTCAGAGAGCCAGCCACACACACCCCGTGCTTATGACGGTAAGTTCCAGGTTCTGGTCCAAAATATCTACGCAGTGACTCATAGATTCATAGATGCATCCTTGCCTTTGGATCGCGACTCCCCCTTCCGAGCCGAAGACAGATCCTCTCGCCCTCCTCTGACCTCTATGTTCAGCCTTCTTTCCCATCCTGAACCCGAGAACTCACTTCCCAGCACCCCGGGATCCTCCTCCCCGAGCGGACGCTTCACTGGCCATGGCCCAAGCAAAGACGTCCGAGCTGAAGTACTGGAGGGTATTGGCGAGATCATTGATGAACTCGGCCAGGTGGACGATCAGATCGCTGCCTACGCATTGGACCACATCCACTCCAACGAAATCATCCTCACCCACACATCCTCGACCACTGTCCAAAAGTTCTTGCTCAAAGCCGCCGCAAAGCGAAAGTTCACCGTGATCCACGCCGAGTCTTACCCGAATAATCACGAGGCTACACACGCCACCGTCAGTGGTAGCGCTGTCAGCGACGATGACAATCTCGGCTTGGAGGCTTTCCAAAAGCCACTGATCGAGCACGGCATCACCGTCATCCTCATCCCGGACTCTGCCGTATTCGCTCTCATGTCACGAGTCAACAAGGTTATTCTCGGCACACACTCCGTCCTTGCGAACGGCGGCCTCGTCGCCGCAGCTGGCACCCGTGTCATCGCCCGTGCCGCCAAGGTCCACCAGACCCCTGTCGTGGTCGTGAGTGGTGTTTACAAGCTCAGCCCTGTCTACCCATTCGACTTCGACTCGCTCATTGAATACGGTGACCCAAGCAAGGTCCTCCCATACGAGGAAGGTGATCTTGTCGACCTGGTCGATGTCCAAAACCCCATCTATGACTATGTTCCTGCAGAGCTTGTTGATCTGTACATCACTAACCTGTAAGTTTCAAGCGCCCATCCCGGTCACTGATGTCATTTCATAAACTAACTTTGCTTTTCTTACTCCAGCGGTGGCCATGCCCCATCATACCTTTACCGCATTGTGTCAGACCACTACCGCAAAGAAGATATCAGCTTCTAAGCCAGTAGTTGGATTAGGCAATTGTGTCAAACAGCTCATGAAAATCAACAAAAAAAAATCATTTGAGGGACATTTGCCCGAACGATACCCGAGGAATTACTTTGACGACTGATACGCAGAAGTAATGAATAAAATAACCGAATTTTATCACTTCTGCCAATGTTTAGGAATAGCCGCTGCATTAGACTCCTAAGTTATTCGCGCGGGAAAACTAGGCTAACATCGTGGCCTATTCAAGGATAGTAAGAAGGAAATCCGAGCACTGCAAAGGGCCTAGTTTAGATATATCATGATATATTCGCGGGCAGTCATACAAAGTCGGTACACATATATAGTGACCATTGCAATTACTAGACAACTCCACATGTCCAATGGGCAAATGGAGCTGAAGGCCTAGATGTACAGATCAAATCCCCAGACATAACAACCCCACAGCATAGGAGATCAAGTTATGTACCCAAGCAGTTTGTAGATTTTGGTCATTTCATGTCCATGAAGCCGTATTCACACCAATATCGTACCCTACGCTCTACTTTGCGTCCTCACCAGACTAGTCTAGCAACCAAACAGTATACGGCAAGGTCAGAAACCCGGGAGAGAAATAGAAGGTCATGGCGCCATAATCTTTTTGGAGGTTGTATCGTGTTTAATTCGCAAATTAGCGGATCCACCACATTCCGAACGAAAGCCCGCCGGGGGACTCCCCAAAAAAGAAAATATCTCATGAAATCAAGGCGCTGATGAGGCGGGCTTTCCGTCCGGCACCGTTCCCACACTCCAAGGCTCCCGGTCGCTGCATTTTTGATTTCGAACAGAACGCGTCGAGTTGTTTAAGAGCGGGGCTTCTCCTTCTTCTCCCTCCAGAGAGCGGCGAGACCGACACCGGAGACCTTGACGACCTTGAAACGGACACCGGGAATATCACCCTTGGCCTTACCCTTGCGACCGAAACCGGCGAGCAGGACCTCGTCGTTCTCATCGATGAAGTTCAAGCAACCGTCATTGGGGACTGTAGGAACATGCGAGTTAGCACATGTTTGTGGTAGTTGCGTTGGCGGTTTCCATCTTGTCGTATTTCCAACTCGTGTAGACCTTTCCAACACGTTGTAGCGATAGTAGTAAGGAACGGGGTTACCCACCGAAAGCAGCGACCTTCTTGCCGTTCTTGATGAGCTGAACCTTGACACACTTGCGGATAGCGGAGTTGGGCTGCTTGGCCTCAACACCGACCTTCTCGAGGACGATACCCTTGGCGTGGGAAGCACCACCGAAGGGAGAGGACTTGTAGGCGGTTCCGAGAAGGCGCTTCTTGAAGTGGTCATCAGCCCAGCGCTGGTCCTTGCGGTGCGACTGGAGCTTGCGGGCGGCGTTCAAACCACGGGGCTGTCCTTTACCCATGTTGGCGGATTATGTGTTCGACGGTCAACTGAGCGAGAAAGAAAACGAAAATGTTAGCCTGGTGTCGAGTGGAAGCTGGTTTTGCTGGTTGTGGGTATTTTCGATGCGTGTTCGATGTTTGGAGAAGGCCGATATTTTGTGCGTGATGGATGCGATCGTTGACGAGGGATCTCGCAGTGCCACGAATAAAATATTTCAAATCCACAACAATGCAGGGGAAACAGCAGGATATCGAATACGTACCGACTGGGAGGGGTGTTGTCGGCCAAAGGGGCTGAGGGTCGATTGTCGAAAAGTCGAAGAGTTCCGGATTTCCCTTACCACACGCTTCGGATGTACCTCAGGTGACTTTGTGCGCTTTAGCCCTAAGCGAGTCACGGGACAGTCGTAGCCCCCACCTCGGATTATGTCATCATGCTGATAACGATAAGGTTATCAGCTGTACCATCAACCTTCCCCATTCGAACATTGAATGCTTGAATATCTGTTGTTCCCTCGTACATCTGTTGAAGATGGATTTGTCAAGAAAGCCCACAAATCCTCAGCGCCTGCCTCCTCCAGCACTATTTCAGGGCCCACCATCACACAATGCCTCTAATATCTCCTTACCCGTACCACCTGCAGCCTCAACGTTAGCCACTGCCTCTGGCAGCCAACCTCCACCCCTGCATCGGAACCGGTCACCTCGCGGAGCCGAAGGAGAAACTCCAGAGAAATCGAGCCTACTATCACCCTTTGTATCGCGCCGCCCCTCCAAAAATGATGTAGATGGATCCGATGCCATCTGGCAGGAGATGCAGAGCGCCCTGTCAGAAGTGGAACTTAGCGCTGTGACGAGCGAGAATGTCTTCGGCGCGAAGCACTCTGAAGCATTGGAAGATCTACGCATGAAACAGTTGAAGCTCGCTCAAGCCTGGGCGCGCAGTGAGGCGGACGATGAAGTTGTGGACCCCGGCCACAGCGGTGCTGATGAAGCCAGTGGAAAAGCCAGCTCGGCACGGCGAGGTGCTGAAGAGTCAAAGCCCCAGTATGATACAGCGACGGAAACCAGCGCAGGCCGCGGTTCAGTATCGCACCGCACGCTGGACGACGAGACGGAGAAAGACATTCATCTTGCGCGAAAGCGCCGCGAGGCTAACGACCGGTACTTTGATCGGGTCAATCAGGGCGTTTTGGATGTTGTCGCTAAACTGGAGGAGGTGGCTCAGGCTATGCGCGCTGTCGAGCGGGAAAGCAAGGACATTTGGAGTGATACGGAGAGTGTCACGACGACTGCGCCGTCATCAACTCGTACGAGTTGACCTCCTAATCTTCCAGTTGATTCAGCTGCAGCCGGCCTTTGCTGCATTTCCTTCACTTTCGTTATTTTCCAGCGGGCTATTGCGAAATTCCTAGGATTGATCGGGTCATCACCGAATCCTGGCGCACCGCGTTGATATCTCTATCCGTTCTGGGAATGCGCTGGACGCATTGACAATATCCCCCGGGGGGAATCATAACACTAATACATGTAAATTACGACATAACTAAATGAAGGGTATCCAAACTCCGGTGCTCAAAATCAAACCCAAACAAGCAGACATGATAATGCATCCAAAGATCCCTTTGAGCCAAGCCTTAGCTATAGTCCCAAGGATGATCCTTCATTCCCGTTTAACCACTCGTGCAGCAGCCTTCCAGCCTTCCGCAGCAGCATCTCTCACGTCCTCCCATCTCGTCTCATGAGCCTTCCTTGTCAAGACCTCCACTTCCTTATTCCACCTATGCTTCAGTATCTCCTTCATAGTCGGCTCGGCTTGTTTCTGCGCTTCCAATTCTTCGCGCCGCCACTTTGGCACGTCTTCTGGTAGGAAGCGCCGGTCATAGGCACCAGCAGAGGAGGTCAACCAGTCTATTTGCTCGACTTGCGCGTGGATGGCATTGCGTTGAGATATGCGTGTTGAGCGGTGGACCTGGATGGTAATATAGAGAACGGATGAGGTGAAGGCAAAGCCTCCGAGCTGTTCGAGTGCGAATTGAAGTTAGTCCTTGTTTCCTGGTATAGATTCGATAGCAAATCGTACAAAACCCGTGAAGAAGCCCATGTTTGTTGTGGTGTTTGGGAGTCGCCGGATTGCCTCTTTGTTTGCAGGGGTGGATGGAAAATGCGACAAGTGGCACGGGTATCTCACGACTATATGGATATTCTTTTACCGACGATCGAAGGCTCAGCTGAAATGTATTCGAAAAGCTGAATGTCCTCGAAGAGCGCGGAAAATCGAAGTCGGACAGGGGTGGAAGCGCTCCGATTGGCTGCGACAATTCTTCTGGGCCGAACATCCTCTCTCCTTCACTTCAGTGACGGGAACACCTTCTTTTGGCCATTGACGTTGCGATTCCCACCTTACTTCTAATAATTCACTTCTTTTCTGCCCTCTATCCTCTCAACAAACAACCCTCACCATGGCCGGCGGTGGAAGCAGATACCGCCACTTGAGCCGCGACTCCGCGCATCGACAGGCCATGCTCCGAAACCTGGTGACCTCCCTCTTCCAGCATGAGTCAATCACTACGACATGGCCTAAAGCCAAAGAGGCCCAGCGCCTGGCCGAGAAGTTGATCACCCTGGGCAAGAAGAACACCGAAGCGAGTCGGCGACGAGCATTGGAGATTTTTTACGTATGTCGATTTCCCGAAGAACAAGCCCACCCCAAAATATTCCAATCAGGACGGGGATCAGCCTAGTCACGACAAATCATGGGTGTACCAGATCCGTGACGAATTGCTGCAATTCTCAATATATCATCCTGCTGGAAAAAAATCAACAACCCAATTACAACACTAACATTCCCTAGACACCTCATGAAATGCTTCCAAAACTCTTCGGCCCCCTCCGCGAGCGCTACGCAGACCGACCAGGCGGTTACACACGAGTCCTGCGCGTAGAACCCCGCGAAAAGAACGAGTACTTCTCGGCCAAGAAAGGCGATAAAAACGCCATCCGCGAGCCTAAACCCCAGGTCAAGGCACCCACTGCCATTCTAGAGTTAGTCGACGGGCCGAAGGACATGCGTTTCGCCATGACGGCGCGGACAGTGGCGCGCGAGCGCGAGCAGGGCCGGGATCTCGTGCACTCACTCACGAGGTTGAATGTGAAGAAGGTTACGCAGTTCCGGAAGGACGGTGTTGAGGTCTTGGAGCGGGCGATTTCCAAGCTCAGTCTTGCCAAGAAGCAAAATGATAAGCTCGCTAAGAAGGAGGGTGAGGTTGAGTCGAAGGAATAAATGTTGGGAGTGCTACCTCTTCTTTGTAGGAGTCCAGTCTCGGTATCCCCAGCCTGGGGGTGATCTTCGGGATATGTCTGGGATATGCTCTGCTGGGCTTTGATGTGTGTGCTTGCTATTGGCACCATTCCGCTTGATCTCCGGGATTGACTCCGTTGTTCTTTACTTGTTTTCTTACCAGGAGTTCTGTCTTCTTTCTGTTTATTATGGCATCTCGGTCTTCCTTTGCACCCGCGCATGTGACATAGCCTCTGTACAAAAGATTTTGATACCTCTTTCTTCGCACTTCTTCGTTGCTTTATTAGTAGAGAAATGCGTGTTGGACGCCGTATGATATATTTCATCCTGGGCTTACATATAGACCTGAAGTTCGTCACTACCTGGTAAACAACTACCATGGTCAAATATGTTGTCAACTAAGACTTATCCATAGACGGACGTTTAGAACCCGGCATTTTCGACGATTATGATGCCTGACGGACGACCAAGGCCTCAACATATGAATCTCAAACTTTTACAAAAACGCCTTGTCCTGCAATGTAGGATAAATAGAAGACTCACCGCAAATAACAACTGCCACATTGCATCGATATGGATACTAAGGAGACTTTGCGTGGTTTGGTAGTTATGTTGATAAAGCTAGAAAAAAATTGAAGAGCTATATATATAGGACTCCATAGCTTCCCCAACCCGGACAAAACTTACTTCCAGCAATTAAACCTGGAACTGCCATTTCATGAAGTTGTCCATCATCTAATCCTTCCAGAAAGCAACCAAGGTTCCCTGCAGCCTCTCAATGCCCATTTCCTAGGGCGGTTGATGATATCTGATACATCAGCTGCAGCTTCCAGACTAGTGTCGCCCGCATACGGCAATTGCAATCAAGGGACAATAAAATACAATGCAGAACTATCGATAGTTGAACTCTCCAGCATATGATCCAAGCGCATGCTGTTGCAGGCCAAGCAGTTCGGCCCAAGGGGTCATTTATTCATCTATCCATTCCTGGGAGACAATCAACGCCTCAATTTCCCTCTGCAATACCCCAGTGCTCAGCAGGACCTGTGCTCTTAAAAAATATTACAGAGTATCTAGTTCTCTGTTATTCAGCATTCCATATCCATTTTTGCTACACCGCAATCTTGTATCAAGTATGCAAAACCAATACCCAACTATACTCTTTAGCGTTCAAGTTTGCTAACCCTCCACCAGAATAGAAAAAGTATAGCAACAACTACTCGAAATGGAAAAGATGTCGCTCGAAACACACAATCCGCTCCGGCAAAATGCCCCAAGCCCCCAATACCCCGACACATACAAAGAAGTGGCAGTGTCATACCCACCTCGCCAAACCGTCGAACACAGCATGAGCGGAGACAGCACCCTGCAGGTCAGTGACCGGGACTGCACCCTCGAGTTTAGTGACCGGGACTGCAACCTGGAGGTCAATCAATATCCCGACGAACACACAGATAAGCAGGCTGAGGCTGGGGCTGGCATCGGAGCCGGAGCTGCGGACAGAAACCAGGCAGATGCAAGTGGTCAACAGTCCGCAGCAGCTACGGAAGGGAAACAAGATTTGGAGTCACAGTCTGTCACAGGGACGGTCATGCGCCATAAGTCTCGTAGGCGGGAGTGGATCATCTTTGGTTCGGCTATGGTGGCTGTTGTTCTTCTGGTTGTTATTATTGTTCCTTCTGTAATCTTCGGGATTCGTCAGTCTAGGCCGCAGTATAATCCGCCCAAGAATCCGTATATTTCATGAGACGGGGTTGATATCTGAGGGGGCCTGCATGTATAGACTGAGGGCTAAAGAACTGGAAGTGAAATATGGAGAGTACAAGTGCAATTCCTCCGTCTAATACTGTATTATTGATCATGGATATATGCAACTTGAGAGGTCAATGCTAGATTGGGTACCCCTAGATTGGTATCTATTCTGACTGACCCTCTACAAAATATAAAGAGAATCACGTGCGCGAATGATGGACCAATTGGAGTACTATATTTTGGAGATCACGTGGTGCTAGTAAACCCTACTACTGCTATCTAGTCCCTGCAAACCTTTGATGCACTACTTTTACATCATTCACTCAGCTTTGGATAAACTTTTCAAGTGCGGAAGTTTTCTTCTCTGACATACTGCGTCTCGACTCAGCAGCGCGTATAAGGTCGATCTCTCTGACCCCGATCAGTGCAGCACAGACGAGAAAATAGAACTTTTGGGGGTCGTCAACAATACCATACACATCAAATGCTGCATCTCAGCCTCCCCTACAAGAAACACAATCCGCTAGGCAGTGGCAAGCCCGAAAGTCCAGATAATAGTGCTCACCATAGGGGTCGGCATCAAGAAAGAAGCTGTTGATGACCAAGGATTCCTTCTCTTCCGCCGTAATCTTGTCTACTGTATCCATGACCTTTTGCATCTGTTGCATAGTAGACCCAGACGTAAACAGCAGCATCTTGGCTGCTTGGACCGCATCCGTAATATCTTCAGTGTAGAGGAGTGCTGCATCATATTTGTCACTGAGCTTTGATCCATGGCTCATTAACCCATACTTATCTATTGTGTCTTTGTAAAACTCCTTCTCTTTATCCAGAATATAGGAGGTTCCTTCGACCGGACCGCTGAGAACGTAAGTTGAGCAGTCCACCTGCTACAATGGAGACGGTCATGTCTAGGTTTGCCATGTAATCGTTAACCTCGTCGATATGCAAGTCACCTTATGCGGGGGACCGGTTAGATTAAGCCGCTCTTTGTGGTCAGCGAAAAGCGATGGTGAGACAGTTACCAGTATGTTAGCGTGCATGGACTGTGCAAGAAGGGGACTAGCAGTGTGGCCGTGAATGAGATCTACAAGGTGCATGCGAAGGATGCCGGACGCCGAATGGAATGCGTTTGGCATTGAGAGCCATCACTCTCAGGCATTGCTACTTATGGTACGTTGTACTTTGTGGTAAAGTTGGTTTCATATATAGACTATCGGATGGCCTCAGGCATGTCGACATGTGATAGGGTCCGCCTACAGTAAATACTTGCCGCAAGGCTCTCTTCTCTCTTCTCCATTAATGAAGTCCAATTTTCTTTAGCATGTGCTTTGTACGTCGCCTTGGTCGATTTTTCATGATTTGGCCACATAGATCAGATACCTGCTTAATGGAAGCCTTCAATTACGAGTGAAGACCGGCGTGTGCATGCATACGACACAGACCCCGTGACAACGCCTTTCGCGATTAAAGACGAAAAGATTCTGCCGATGCTCTACAATCCACTCACATCCGACTCTCGAACCTCTCAATAAAGGCCTTCTGATTATGGTTGCGGCGTTCTACTGTGATATCGATCGATACGCTCGGCTTCGACGACTCTAAACATACAGCATTTAACCTGGCGCGAACCTTTGCAGATGAGACTCCACTCTCGGACGAGGACGGTCTATCGTACAATGGCTGGACTGCAAATTTCAGCCGGCTCCAATTGGGAGTATCTGTTCCAGAATGACTCAGGGAACAGGCTTCAGACTCTCCTGGAGAGCTTCGGGTCGACGGAACAATTCGCCTTGGCCGACCTTCTACCGAAGACCTTTTCTGTGGCCACATCGTCGGAAAGTGCTGGTGTGGAGAATATGATAGCATGGATGCGTTGAACCGGGAGACCCATTCTTTATTCCTGGGCTTAGGGAAATGCTAAGCAGAGATGATACCAAGAGAGAACTCTATACTGCGTATACTATGGGAAGAAACAGGCTGTCTCAGACATCCAAGTATGTGATTTCGAGTGCTGTAGAGCGAGAAACTAGGTATATCTTGCACAGTTCTTCCATATGATTTATCTCTATCTACCCGTACACTTAATGTCCAAGTGTAAAGGTATGATGTCGGGAGTCACGATCACAATATATGTGGACGTAAGCTGGTCGCCAAGCCCTGATATCAACGGACATGGGGGCCGAAGATCAACACGCAGGCAAAAAAGTATATAGCCTTGACTCCCTGGACTTCATAAAATGAGAACTCCTACCAATATACCAACCAGACCTCGGAACCCCTCAAAAGTTCAGTATGAAATATCAGTATCAACCCACCAGTTTACCTAGCAATATTGACCATTTGACTAGCGAACCGAGATAGCAAAAGCGCAACCCAAAGCGGGACAGCCCCTGAAATCAGGGTCCCACCACGATGACCGAAGAAAATACACACCAAATGCCACCACATACAACCGACACGTACAAACAAGTCATAGCCGCACGACCAAGCACAATCGAGCGTGACAACGGCGACTGCACGTTGCAAGTCGATGGCCGGGATTGCACACTGGAGGTTAACAGACGGGTCGAGGATAGCAATAAGCAAGTTGTCAACCACGATCAAGCACAAGTAGTTGAGAGCGGGAGTCCTGATCTTAGTACTCCCGTGCAGAACAAGCGGAAATCTAAGCGGAAATGGTATATTTGTGGTGTGAGCATTTTACTTGTGGTCATTTTGATTGTTATTATTGTGCCCGCGGTGGCTACTACTGCGTAGGACTGAGTTGACGCATACGAGACTGGACTGGAATACATAGGTAGATATTGGTGAATTAATGTTTTGATCCAAGGGACATGATCATGAGGAAGAAGGATCATCTCTTCTCTAAGAGCCACCAACATGGGTAACAAGTAGTGAAAAGACTCAAGATACTCGAGGGTGACGGAAGTCGTCCATCGAAGAAAATTCAAACTCGAAGACTCCAAGAGTCAAGGAGTCGAGGGAGTGTGGTTTCAAAAATTCCCCAGCAGGCGATGAGGCTTGCTTGAAGCGGTCAAGGTTGGTAGTTTTCAACCAGCAAAAACACGATCTCGGATTTCTCCTCACTGATACGTGTTAAGCCCTTGCACTAGGATGGAGAAGAAAGAAAGAAGAAGAGGAAGTTGGAGGGGGAGGACCAGGTATTTATAATTTTCCAGTGGCTTAAGGCAGCGGCAAACGAAGGTGGGGGACGTGACATTGAATCGTATACGAATCGTATGAGAGACGACACCATTTACAATATTGATAGAACGAGCCTGGGCATGGTCCGGAAGGGTCCGGAAAGCCCCGGAACATCGTAATATTGGTTTGACGTGATGTTGTGATGCGTACAAGGTCATGGGATCTAGGCAACGTTGATCATGGCATCGGTCGCCAGGCGCGTACGCATACCTAGGTAGGCAAACGGGTAAATAAGAAAGCATAAGTTGAACAGGTTCATGACTAGCTAAGAGCGACTAGGTACATGCACAAGAACCCATATCGCCATGTATTGTACTGTAGAATGCAAACCTTAGAACACAGCCGGTGAACAAATGTACCTTTATCCCATATGCTACGGGACAATAGTTCATATCTCCACTTCCAAAGGTCCAAGGATCACGTCACAGTCAGATACAACACGAATAGTAGATATGCGACCAAAACTATAGAGCTTTAGTTCGGTTTGGAGACAGTGATGCCTCCCGAGACCACAAGTGGTCCATTGCTTACAGCGGGAATCCCATTGCTGCTGTATGTTGGGGCTGGAACCGAGGCCGCGACAGGTCGGTTTTTCAGGTCAAAGTCGGAGGGGACTTCGGATGGCGGGGGTTTGGGGGGAAGATGAGCTGGAGTGCCCCATTTCGCGATCGAGTCTCGCGGACCGGTGGGAACTCGGTTGGAATTCATAGCCGGGGTGGAGTCCATGGTCCGGTTAGGGACGGGTTCCGGATACCCATTCCATTGTGGTTGGGCACCAGTGTGCATGTTACCATACGGCTGCATTGTGTGTTGGCTCTTGTTTGGGTGACGACCGAGAGGAGCACCGCCGGGGATGAATGAGCGTGTCTGGGGGTTGAAGTGTGACCTGCCATATCCTGCTTGCATCGCTGCATGTGATCCAGCAGGATGTTGAAGAGTAGGGTTCATATGTTGCCCGGGGTATTGAGCATAAGGATATGCACCCATATTGGACGGCATATTAGGACCCATGTTGGAGTTCAAGTTGGGTGGCATGTTGGAAGCCATTGGCTGCTGGGGATAGTTGGGCCAGTGGACAGGTCCATTTCGTTGATGCGGGGACTGCTGGAAATTTGTGGGGAAAGGAGGCGAGCTCCAATTGGGGGTTTGTTGATACGGCGCCACATTGGGCACGGCATAGTTGTTCATTGCCGGCGAGGACGCGTTCGAGGACGGCTGGTTCATCATCCCCTGCTGGCTCATCGAAGCATACCCGGAATATGGGGATTGCTGCGGCATGTTTCCTCCTTGCCATGAGCCATTGGAGGCCACCTGGGGCGACATTGCCGGATACTGGGAGACACCATTCATGTTCATGTTCAGTTGTCCGGGATAAATAGCACCATTCTGACCAGATGGCATGTATCCGCCAGAGGGTGGCGGGACACCAGGTCCGACCAAGTAAGGTACTTGGTTGGGGTATGAGCCATCATTTACAGGGGCGTTGTACTGGGCAGTACCATTTCCATATTGCATTCCTGGGTAGTAGGCGTTGAACTGCGAGCGAACCTCAAAGCTGTCATCATGGGGAGTTCGCTGCCTCTGGTTCTTCTTGCGGCCGCTTGCCGAGCTGGAGCGCGACATGTTGGGGTTCGAATCACCGCTGGCCGGATCCGACTTGGCACTGTCGGGGAAATCACGGAAGATTCGTTCACGTACTTCATGATATTTAGCCTCCCGTTCCTCCCTAGTTAAAGCCATTCGATCTTTCGCTGGCGTAGCGCCGGATGAAGATCCGTGGCGTTCTCCATCTGGTCCACTATCGCCATCTTCCGAGTTGGCCTTTGAAGGGTTCGATGAGCCTCCAATACTTCCTTCGAATTGCCCTCCATCGTTTCGGCGCATGATTTTCATTGCCGGAACGACTGGAGGGGGAGTGCTATTGCAGGCAGCATGAACAGCAGATAAAGGAGTGGGCAGCCGGCAGAATGGTGTGCGATGAAGCCTGACCGATGTCACATTATTGTCGACAAAATGTGTTAAGTGATAGTAATCCCCCAGCTTGTGTGCAAGCAGTCGGCCAAACGCGTTCGACGGTGGCAACTCCAGAGATTGTTCATTGCAGTCCTTGATAAAGTACCGAATTTTTTCCTCCAGTTGCAGGATCAGAAGACGATCCTTCGGTGATTTCATTGCCTCTAGGAGTTTTTCATCCGGCTCCAAGGGAAATCCATGTAGGATCTGGCCATCTTCAATGCCATTAGAGTTGGCTGGAACCACAAAGTTATTCGCGACTGAATCCGGGGGAATCGTGCCATTTGCCGGCTGCGTTCCATCAAAGAGAGGAGGCACGGGCAAAATCCCGCGTGGGCGCGTAGGAATACCATCTCGATAATGATCTCGAAACGCGCGACTGCCAGCTTCGGAGCCTGCCACTGAATTTGGAGCTCCAGAAGCAAGTCCAGAAAGCGACTCCTCTTCATCAATGGCTTGGACACTAGCACTGTCATCGGGACGCACAGAGTCCTTTTCATCCATTGCAAATGTTGTCACCGAGGCAAGACTCTTGGAGTCGAAGTTGGTCATTTTTGTGGATGAGGTAGAAAGGTGGGTGCGATCATCTTCGAAAGAGTTCTCGCGCTTGAGCAAGCCATTGTCTTGGCCTCCAGCGAGAGAGCGTGGGCCATCACTGTGTTTCTTCAAGGTGAGGCCAATATCTTGCACACCTCTCCCTAGATCATCAACAGCTAAATCAATGGAACTAGCCTCTGGCGTTTTGTCGAGATTATGCTGGCTGGGCAGAGGTGCACCGGAGCCATTTGCTTCTGGGCAAGATGGTTGTTCTGCTGGCTGGCAAATTTCGTTTTCATCAGATACGGAGGAAGAATATGGCTTGAGGGGTGCGGGCATAGCGGCAATCTTGTCACGGAATTAGCGATGAGCCACGAGGCAGTGGGGCATACTCTTGGCTTACCTTTGCAAAGGAGAGAGGACTGTCTCCACCTGGGGGACTTTTTGATGCCATGACAATACTCCGCGGGATGGTCGCCGAGAATGATTGAATTTCAAAAAGAGAAAAAGAAAATCCGAGATCAAGTCAAGCAGCAGCTGGACTCAGCACGCTTCGGATTCGCAAGTGTGAAGAGGGTCGAAGCTTGTTTGGTTGAAAGTAATGTCGCTGCGTAATTTCGTTTCACACAAGCCCAAAACGAAAGACATATCTCTGGGGTAGGGCAATCGCCATGGAGAAAGCTGTAGAGAGTGCGCATTAGCACCATGCGTGGTAGAACACAAAGAGATCCATAATTCTAATGAGAAGAAATATCCACTTCAATGAAGCAAGGAATATACTCAAATCAGGCAACGGGGCCTTACATGATATCAAAGCTGGCTCATGGTCAGGGATATGGAGATCTCGTACTGAGTTTTGACGGGATTCTCCAGATCCGACGGGTATTTGAAGAGCCGATCAACCCTAGATCATCCGTCCGAGATGGATGAGTGGAACGTTGACAATGAACTCCGGGATCGAGAAGGAGCGTTAGGAATCCGAATTCTGATTTCTTGATTGCCTGAAGATTCGTGGGTATTATGCCGCGCCCGACCGCCCTTGGCGCGCGCCTACAATTTCCCTTGGGGCTTCAGAGGTTAACAGCCACTAATTGCGCCGATCAGCTTTACATCGGATTTTGCCTGTGTTTCTCATCGTGGGCATGCCAATACCCCTATTTCAGACTTAAAGTACCTGCCAATCCAGGCCTCTACACGAACCTACAACATCACGAGCTCCAATGAACCGATATCGAAACGCCCCAAGGCTCGGAGGCTCCAACTCCAACAAGGCCACCGCGACCACACTGTGCCAAAAATGCCTCGGACGAGATATGTACACACTTTCACTTGATCCTCAGACGTTTGACTAACTCTGATCCACGACACTATAGCTTTGATTGCAAGGCATCCGCGCAAGAGCGCCCATACATCCCGCGACCTTCAAGAACCCAGCAGTTACTGAATCCAGAATTGATGCCCAAGCTTTCAAGCGAAAAACCAAATGAGCTGCTGCGGAAGTAAGTTTACATGGATACTTGTCATTTCCGCGCTTTCTTTTTCAAGAGAATACACGCTAACCTGTATGAAGAGAGGGTGTGGCGGATGAACTACTTGCTAGCCGGGAGGAAGAGCGTGGCCGGAAGAGAGACCTTGACGATATGACAGACCGCAACGCTCAGTCTCCGGGGCGGGCTAGGTCCCCCTCAGTGGAAACGATATCCACGAATCGATCCTATTCCTCGTCTCCCCACCGCAACAAACACGGCGCAGCCGACAGAGGTCGCCGAGATGATTCATCAGCACCACCTGCAAAGTCCCGAAAGAGGCGCTACAGTGATTCTACAGAGGGTTCTTCTGGGTCAGTCCACTCAGGCCCAAAGAACCGCTCACCGTCCCGGGAGCGAACTGATGATCGAAACACCCGGCGACGGAGACGAGAATCTAGCCCCGAAGAACGAGGTCGTCACCGTAGAGCAGGAAGACATAGCGATCGAAGAGACCGCCGAAGCAATAGTGTGGATAAGGATCGAGTGGAAGAATCACGTGCTACGGCTCAGGATGTTCCCAAGGACCGATCATACCGTGATCGAGCAAGCTCACCACGCCAGTCTCAACATGGACGGTCTCGGCCTGGTCCCATAATGCAGAAGAATCAGCCTCCTCGGGAACGAAGCTTGAGTCCTTTCAGTAAGCGCCTTGCTTTGACTCAAGCCATGAATAACGGACGGTAAAATTGAATTGAAAAACTGCTCTGCAACATTGGGGCTTCTTACGGCGCAAGATCTTGATGGGGGACACGGCGTCAATTCGTGTTCCATCAGTTTATGTATATGACCGAGTGTATCATTAGCATCTTCATTGCGGAGTTTGAAAATATCTGTCACTCGACAGCGGAACTATAAGAAAAAAGAAAAATTCAATAATGATTTCTGACGATACTGAGACACATGCCCATTGAAAATCTTAAGTGGCAAACCTCCCAACGCCTCATTCTGGTGCGCAATATGCCCACGGCATCAATTGGACGCCTCAACCAAGACAACAAAAAAAGAATAAGTTAATGGACAGAATATAGACAATTACAGGTGGAGGCAGAAGACTTAGACGACGCTCGCATTCCTGCAACCAAGGGTATCACGTTCAAATCGTTTCTTCGTCGCTCTTCTCTTCCTCTCGCTCGCGCATATGGATGCCCTCAACAAGCGTCTCACCCTCCATGCCCACTTCTTCTCCCTCTTCGTCTCCGTTAGACTTAGGTCCCCGTGCCTTCGCAGCACGCTTCGCATCTTCTACCCTCTGTCGTACGATTCGGGCAATTGCATTTTCCGTCCGTACATTGAGAGTCTTGAGCTTTTCGTCCAGATCGCGCTTCAAGTCCCAGTTGGGTTTCTTAGGTTGTAGTTTGAACAGATCAATGGGCTCATCGGCACCCGTGTCCTCCTTGGCTTGCTCCGCTGTGGCCCTTGCAATTTCAGCCGCCTGTGCTTCCAGCGTCACCTGGCCCTCTTGCGGGCCTTGCTCGAAGCCCAGTTTAGGCCCGCGGGTCTCGGGGTCGTAGTTGCGGCCGGACAGGTATTTTGCGGTAACATCTGGCGTGGTTTCGGCATCAGGCAGCTCCCGGTCTTCTGCACCGGCCTCGTTTGTGTCTTGTTCGGGTTGCTTGCGCTTCAGAGCTGCGAGCTTGGCGAGCCGGGCTTTGCGGTCGGTGGATGCCGCATCAAGATTGGCATGGCTTGACGACATGTTTTTGAGTGACGATTGAACTGATGACGGAAAGTATATCTGGGCTTGAGGACTGGGAAGTAAATTGACTGAGGTAATCGGAAGAAAATCCCAAGTTCCTCCACTGCTTGGAAGTTGAAGGACGATGGAGCGATAAAAGTAGATGTGGTGCGCCACACACTAGCCACGGCAAAATCGGGCGGAATGCGGAATTCAACTTTCTGTCTGGCATTGGACTTTTGACTCCTCCCCCATGCGCCCTACTTGACTTATTTTCTTCGTCTTGGTCTTCTTCCCCCAATGTCTGCGAATACAAGCTTCTGAATGTCATCGTGTCCGCACCAATTCGTTCGGTCCCGTCTCAACGGGTTACTCTCATCACAATGTCGGAGCGCAGGCCGATGGTATCGGGAGTCGGGGACAGCGAATGTCTGTCATAGAGTGCGCCTCTCCACATACAATACCCCAGCGATCTTAGAGCCCGGCGTAACACATGATGCTCCTGACCCCATATCATATCAACACAACCGCGATTCGACGGACAGTTCACATTCCCCGGCAAGTGAACAATCAGATCAGGTCGCAAACCATCGGTATGACATGGGCCATGGACAATCGAAACCTCCAATCCAGTCTCGAAAGTCGTCACAGACACCGATTATAACAAATGATAAAATGAAGAAGGTCGCCTATGTGCGACAAGCCGATCCCAAGCTTGTGGCCATGGCGGCCGAGAGAGTCAACCGCGAAATCTTGAACAAGGGTAGACACTTGACCGATCGAGGGTTATACCTGTCGCTTGCAATGCGAATGAATTCGCTTTATACGCGTGATCTGGGACTCCGCCAGTGGAAAGAGGCATATGGCGCAATTCACAAGGCCAAGACATATGGCCGTGAGGTCTTGCACAAAGCTGCATTGCCAAAACTGAGAGAAGATGGCGAGCAACTGCTAGCCTTGCTACTTAATGACTGTCAAGGCAGGTTTCGAGAGGCATGGCTGGCAATGAACCGTGCTACCAGAGCCTGGGCCTGGCAACGCCTGGCCGTTTGGCTGCTGCAAAATAACCAGGCAATGGCCTTGGAGTTTTTACTCGTCACGACCGAGCCACGGGACAAACCGGATTTTACTATGCTTGTCGATTGTTTGGCCTACTTGGAGAAATTTCATTATGAAGAGCTCCGGGACTGGACGAAGGGTGCCCACACATTCGAATCGGTTGTTGCGACTTGCTTGGATCCGAAGGACTGGCCAATTATCTCCCCACCACAAAAGGGTATACGGTTCTATATTCGCCGAGCAGGCTTCTTAGGTGTCTATGAGAGTTTCCGCTTAATGAACGAGCGAGGCATCACGATGGAAGCACAAACAGCACTTTGCTACATGTACCGATTCACACAGCTGAATGACGTCGAATATGCCCTCAGGGCTCTCGAATTCATTCCCAAAATCAATGACCCTGGGTTCTCCGTGGACTCTGAAGGAGTCCTACGGCACTGTTGCAAGCTCCTGACCCTAGACACTGTTGAGGATAAGGCTGGAGGACGCAATTTCCGGATCCTCCCACGGCTTCTTAAAATGGGTGTCCAGCCAGACCGAGACATGATGAATATCGTGCTCGCCAATGCCTACAAAACCGGTGACCCTCAATTGGGTGCGGACATGCTTCAGTTCATGAAGAATCACCACCACGATTTCGATTCTTATACATACTTGACACTCCTAACTGACGCGGTGTCTCGAGGCGACCGGGGTCGTGTGGACGAGTTAGTGCGGGAAGTTGAGATGCAAGAGGATATACGAAACAACCCGTACATTTTCAGCAAAATCTTCCATGCCCATTTCACTTTTACCGCCAAGCACATTGACCCCGAGAGCGACCCCTCAGGAGTTTTCTACTCTATGCTGGACATGTACAACAAAATCCACGACATTACACCGCTCAAAGAACTCCTTCTACTTCCTCCCCACTATACAGCGCCGCCAACTCAAGGACTTGAAGTCAAAACCCCACCTTCTCCGGTATCCTTATTCCTCATGATAGCAACATTCTTCCGTTGCAGGAATCGGATATCACAAGTGCATCATATGTATGACAGATTCCGCGAGCTCGTGCAGCAGGGCCACCCATCCATCGCCCCTCTGGTCGAAACTGACCACGTCTATAATGAATTCCTCATCGCTTTCCGCAAGAGCAGCCGTGGACTACGGTCAAGCATACGTCTCGTCGAAGACATGCTTGACGCCTCTGCGCTGCCGAAAGAGACGACTGCCGGCAAGCCTCTTAAGCACGTCTCTCCCACGCCTCGCACTTGGACCATCCTCCTCAGTGCCTTCAATTACAGTCGCCAGCCCGATGCAGCTGAGAAAGTCAAGGAGATGATGGCCAAGCACGACGTGGAGTACAACCAGGTGACCTGGAACACCATCATCAACGGATACGCGAATGCACAGGACATCCCGGAAACCGCTAATGCAATCAAGAAGATGGAAAAGGACGGCTTTGCCATCGACCATTACACGATGAAGAGTTTGCGTTATCTACGCGACCCCGAACGCCTCTGGGTGGCGATCGAGGAGATGGATGAGGGCCTTAATTCTGGTGGAACCCATAAGCTTCTCACTCTCGAGCCCGCATCTGATGTGCACACTGATCAGAAGGAGCAAGACGAGCTCATTGACAATGGGTTAGAGAAGTTGGGGTCAAAGTTGAAGCCTAAGATGTAAGATAGGATACCCATTTTGTCTTTTATTGTCGCCTTTTGTGGGCCAAGCAACCTGGAAGCATTTCGGACGCATTGGTGTTGAAGATGTGGCTTTGAACTTTTTATTTGTAAATTTGAACATCATGTATTATACATTGCATCATCATGAACTTGGTCGTCTGAGTATCTCATTGCATCTGGAGATATCACATGGAGTGGAAGAGTAGTCTCATAATCCTCACCCTAAGATTACTTGAGGTTTGATTGACACGAAGTCGGGGACTACCACAACCTATTGATACCCCATGAGAACCCCCCTTGGAACACCCGTTGAGACTTAAGCAAGATTAACCACCGAAGAAGATTGAGACCTGCATAGAACATCAGTATCTTCATACATCTGGGCTTGTGGAAGAGGGAACTTACTGCCATCACGACACAGCATATGCTGACGTACGGACTTAGTCGCTCTCCGACTCGAGCACACTTCCAGAAGATCCCAAAGATTCTACAACCAGGAAACCGTCAGTCTCTCATCTTTCTGCATTTCCGGATCCGCATCCTCAAGTGAGCACCTACCCATTCTGGTTCCGGTCCATAATCCCGGGCATTATCGAGTGCGCATAGCTACTCGTGCAAATTATCAAGAGAATCACAAGAAGCAAGGACTGGAAGTTGAAAAGAGCGGACTAGGTGAGTGTGGCAGTTAGCACATTGTGGTCATATTGTCATTGTGGCTCCGACGCAAACGCCGAGTCACATATGCTCCCCCACCACAGAGCAGTCCCCATAAATCCTGACATGTGCATGAACTCACCATTTTGTGTAGCTGTGAAATCTTCGCCCGTCACTTGGGCAAAGAAACAGAACTGCGACGGTAAATTGCCAGATAGCTTGCATGTGCCAAGGTTGCTAGCCAACCCCATAGCATATTCTGCCCGCCATGTCCGCCAAACGCACAGGCCAAATGTCCAAGCGGGTATCGTTTTCCCTGCAGAGCCCAGCAGCTCCTTCCACGCCAACCCCGCAACGTGTCTTGAATCCATACACTGGATTGCCTACTCCTGACACGTTAACTCCAACCTCGAGCGGGCACTACCAAACTCCAAACACCACGTCACCCACTCCAAACTGCCAGCTGCAAATTCCGAACACTCCAACTCCAAACGCTCGCCTCCAGACTCCAACCACCGTCTCTTCCACTCCAACCCCAAACACCTCCTCCCCTTCAGTTAATCACTTGCAAACCCCAGACAGCTCCTCGTCAACTACAAAGACCGGCTTGCCCAACCCGACTCGCAATCCGTCGCGCCAGCCTAGCTCCAAACATCTTGTCTCCAGGCTCTCGCCAAATTGGTATTTCAATGAGCAAGACACAGAGCTAATCCGCGCTGGATACGAACCTCAGTGGTCTGGCAAACTAGCCGACACAACATCTATCTCCACAGAAAAGGGCAAGAAAGAGCCCGCAACCAAGTCCGCCATGGCCGAACCACGTGCGCGTATGGCCCGACACAAGGGCCAAATGAACTTCCAGAATGAGCGTAAGTTCCCGCAGCTCACGGGCATCCATTAATGAGAACTACCAAGCCAAGCTCAATACTAACCATCTCCATAGTTCGCTTGCTGCTTCTTGCCTACGGCGACCCCAGCCCGCACCCGAGCTTCCCAAACGAACCACTTCCCGAGACAGTCCGCGTGCTAGACGAGATCGTCACCGACTTCGTGCTGGAACTTAGCCACGGTGCCGCGCAAGTCGCGCACCACGCGCGCCGTCAGAAGATCAAGGTCGAGGACTTCCGCTTCGCACTGCGTCGCGACCCGAACAAGCTTGGCCGTGTCCAGGAGCTGTTGCGCATGGAACGGGAACTGAAGGAAGCCCGCAAGGCATTCGACCAGAATGATGATCAGGTTGCTAAGGAAGCTGGAAAGAAGGGTGCTGCCGCTGCGGCGGCGGCTGCTGCTGCTGGTGAGGACCCCGTGGCTGCTGAAGCTGCTGCTACTGCTACGGTTACCAAGAAGAGCAAGGGCAAGGGGAAGAGAGGTGCTGCGATCCGTCGAGGATCTGATGCTACTGAGGAGTCGGTTTCGAAGAAGCGCAAGATGATCGGCTGAATATGTACCCTTAATAACCCCGCCTACTCCTGCCCAGGTGTTGTTGTGGGTGCGTCACGACGAACATGACTTAATGCCCAACGTGTTTTTCCTTTCTACCAACCAATGTACAATTACTTTTTAACCATGAAATAACCAGAAAATGAAATGAGAATGGATACTTGAATTGCAATGCTCACTTTACTTACTGCAGACAAGAATAGTCGGCCACTTAAGCGGTCGTAGTCTGGTGGTCTCAGGTAGTCTTCCCTGATAATCTTTTTGTGTCTTTTTAGTGGTCTTTTTTGGTTAGGCTAGTCTTTTGAGATAGCTAACTATATAGATATTTTCTCCCCCTGCTCAGTTTATTGGGGAGACACTAGAAAGGGTGAAAAAAAAAGGCTCAATTTGTGAAAATGACATCTGTACAACCTTAGAAGAGTGAGACCAACCCCACCAACTCGCAAACTTGAGGTCCTCCCACTCGTTCAATGTTAGACCGTCAATCTAGTATATCCCAAGGTTACGTTTATCGCATGGTGTTGTTCTAGAGTTCACGGGTACTATACCAACTGCATTGTCCCCCATAGTCAAATTAAAGTATTTAAGGTTCGGATCCACCAGCCTCCTTCCCCACTTGGGGAAATGGAATATCAGCTTCTCACTTCCGAGGTCTTTCCTCCCTGACATCCTCATTTACTACTTATACTACCCAGGCAGCCCACATAACAGAGGTACTGTCTCCTAGAATATCCTGCGTCGCATATAGGAGCCAGGACCGTGGCATAGTGTAGCATTCTCCGCTGTGTATTCCGGGTCCTCAAAAGCATCCGATGCGGATTCCTGGACACGTAGACACTCAGCCAACCAACATTCGCTTCTGGATCTCTGCTTTTCTCCTAGATGATTATGATAATTGCCCGCCCGGTGCCATCTTGTTAGCACCCACGCTAGTCCGCCATTTGAGCCTTTAGGGGGAGCAAAAGATAGATAGATTTCTCAGTGGACGAGCGAGGCAATAAAAATATCAAGGCTAAGTATCTCAATAATGAAGCCTAAGCGTCTTCCTTTCAGCTTGCTGGTCAATAACCGTTGCTTCAGCCTCGGGTATCATAGGTAGGCTGGTTTAGCCCGAAACAGATGGTCCGGTATCTGCTCACAAGGCTTGAGCCCGTTGTCCTGGGCTAAGAGTCGTCCATTCAAAATATACAAGATCAATTTGTATCAATGATGGTTGATCACCTTGGCGATAAAGGTGTATTTGCCCGACTAAGGTACAGGCACCCAATGTGGGGTTAGGCCTGGGGCAGATCCCATAGATAGGCAGGTTGTTTCTGTCTTCCCTTCCTCTCTGCCTCGCTCCCTATATCTCAATCCACTTCGTACGATAACATCCTCCATCATCGATATTGCCTTTGGCAGTGATCACCAAAGGCTTCTTCCCTCAGTATATGCTCCTGACTTCACCAAAATCTGACATTCTAACACCTCCGAAGGAAAGATTCAAATTCTTACCAATGGCCACTGGAAACATCTGCTCAGCGTGTAGCTGGTCACCAGCACGTCAAGATGCATGTCGTTACCAGAGCCACGTCAACCTTTTCTACGGTGTCAGCAACCGAGGGGTATGGTCTCTAGGCTCAAACCTGATCCTAAAAGAACGATCTATCGAGTCACCCAACTTTGAAGTCCCTAATATCAGGTTTTTGGCGTCAAGGACCTCAATTCCTATTCCTCAAATCGTTGAAGAATGGGAGGAAGACGACGGGGCATGTTTTCTTCTTACCAAACGGATTCGAGGTCAACCACTAAGCGAAATGTGGCCGACGATGACATCGGCCGACAAAGAACGCGTCGCAAAACAGACCGCTGAATATTTAACGATGCAACTTCATAAGCTTCGCTCGAACCGAATGGAAAGTATTGGCGGGCAGCCAATCTACTCAGCCTTTCTTTTTCCGGATACATATGGTATTGGGCATGGGCCGTTCTCATCTGACGATGAACTATGGGCTGAGATGTCGTTAACATTGAATGATCGAGTCCCTGAACAAGTTCGCTCGAAACTGCGTCAGCGGATGCCAACTGCGGCTCCCTATACTTTTACTCACGGCGATCTGGCCAATGTTAACATTATGGTCGAGAACGGTAATCTGGCAGGGATCCTGGATTGGGAGTCTTCGGCCTTTTTCCCTGTTTGGTGGGAATTTACTTGTGCAGGAATTGGTCTGGGGCAAGATGATAAAGAATGGAAAGATTTGCTTCGCAGCCACCTGCCCGATCATACCGAGGCCCGCAATTTTTGGCTGGATTTCTTTGCATTACGCAACTATCCTAACTTGAATGAGAGAGGATTGGCGCTCCTAAAGGAATGTGATTTGGGTCCGCCAGGGAAAGAAACATGAGAATCAAAGGTAGCTCTTCCTGATTCCGCACTTTCTTCTATCTGTAATCAGGAATCACCTCGATATGAGCACAAACGACTTGCGGTCCAAGTCAAAAGGTGACAGACCCTTTGATAGCTGTAATATCAGTTGGGTATAGAGATCTTTTGATATATGAAAGTGGCGGGAAAAGAGGGGAAAGATTGATCCTCCAAAAAAGCAGACTCGGGCGTATTTATAGCCATGTACGGGGCAGCTCTAGGGCATTAATAGGATCTCACAAGTCAATGGAAGGGGCATAGGAAAGGCAGCAGCAGTACAGAATAGCACTAGGAAGGGTAGACAGCGAATGAGATACGTAGACGGATCTTGACTCTGACATGTTGACGTTGATATGTTGGCTAACAACCAATAGCCAAGTGTTGTTTGGCTTACAGCCAACAGGAAATAGATGATATTTTCATAGAACTGAAACTATACAGAATATCATTGATCAACGACTACAACGTGAGCCTCCATGCTAATGGTCGGAATAGTAAATGGGAAATATACAATACGAAGAAGCTCTAGAACTTTTATGTCCATTTCATCATAACTGAAAACGCCGCGCCTAGAAAGATGCGACTTCATAAACCGGAGAGATGGGTTCTCAGCAGATCCATCTCTCATCTTCAACAGTCTAGACTCATCACCCCCGAATACTCTCTATCATCAAACAGTAACGACATCGTCACCCTCATCAACTACCACCACGTTATACCAATCGTATTGATAATAAATCGGTCTTAATACCACAACACCATGCGCTGAAGACCATGTTTGGACGTCAAGACAGACCGAGTCCGGAAGCCGTTGATGGGACGTGACCAGGCCGTAGTCCGTGAGCTCCGGAGAGAACATGTGAGCCTCGCGAGGGAAAAAATAGGAAGCCGGAAAAAAGGAAAAGGGAAAAAAAAGGGAAGAAGGCGGTAGAGGGATAGTAAACAAAGAAGAGAAAGACCCAAAAGTAAAAACGTCAGGGAGGAGTGAGATAGAAAGGGAAGAGAACGTCAGAGGTATCGACGTTCACTTTAAGGGGAGTAGTCCTCTCGCAATTGGTCACATTATGCATCAGCATTTTCTGCTGGGGGAAACCTCTCATGCGCGGGCTTCCTCGGCGCGGTCCTGGCGTGGGCGGCCTTGGCCCTTGCCACGCTGGCTGCGCTGGCCCTCGGTAGCGGGGCCTTCGCCGCCACCGCCGAGGGTAAGCTGGGCGGTTGCTAGCCGAGTAGAAAGCTCCATCTGTGTGCGCACGGTGTTGGCGAGGTAAGAAACGACCAGGACGTCCTGGATATGGTTGTTGCTGTGGAGAGTTAGCGTTAAGGAACACCGGGGGAAGTAATGCAGGTTCAACATACAAGTCACGCTCAATGTCGGCAGGCTCGACCTTGGGGGCGAGAGCGAGAGCGTTAAGCAGGAACTGGCCCATGGCAGTCGAAGCGGGGGTCTCCTCATCGATCACGGACTCGACATAACGCGAGACGCGGTCAACCATAGACAGAACCTCCTCAATGGCGCGCTCCAGAGACTCAATGTCGGAAGTGACGGAAGTGGAACGATCCTCAGCATCCTTGGCGTTGGCGATAGACTCAAGACCACTCTTGTCGGCCTCGCCGTATCGGAGCTCGTAGGGAACGGGGATGAAAGCAGCGCTGTCGGCAGCACGCTCAGCGGTGACACCAACGGGGGCGGAAATATAGGCGCGAGTCTCGAGATCCTTTCCAGCCTCAGTAGAGACAGTCAGGTGGACAGCGGGGTGAGGCCAGGTACCATCACCCTGGCCGCTGTAGAAGTTCTGGATCAAAGCGGAGAAAGTGTTGAGCTCAGAGGCAGTGGCGTACCAGCCAACCAAGACTTCGCGGGGGTTGGCCTTCAGGTGCAAAGCCAGCATCTGCTTGTGGTATTCCATATCGACTTCGACCTGGTCCTCAGCCTCGGAGTGGCCGACGGCGAAGGCGGATCGGACCTCGACCTCGCTTCCATCCTCAGATCGTGTTCCGAGGAGTGTACCGATGACTCGCTCCTGGTCGGCATTGCGGCGAAGAGAGTGGTCGAGAACTGAGAAGATGGCCTGAGAAATGAGCTTTACCCCTCAGATCATACACACATATATGCAACATACCTGGGGTTGAATGACCACGTTCAGAGGGGCAGTGGTAGGAGCGGTCCCCACGCTAACGGGGCCGAGGGGGCGAGCGAGATGAAGGAAAGAATCTTCGGCCATGATTAATTTGGAGATGGATGGAATATCTTGCAAGTTTCAAGATCCAAACTTCCTTCGTTTCTCGGAGGTTCAATTTTTCCTTGGAAGTGGAGTGAGCCGCTCTGATTGTTCCGATTCTGTTGTGTGTGGGAAATTTCGCGCTAAGATAAGATAAGCCCCCAAAATTCTCATTTCGGCCAGAACAGCTTGGGAACTTGTTCAACCTGTTTAATTATACCCAAATATGCCTGCTCCTCGTGGTTCTTTTAGAGGAGCTCGAGGCCGTGGTGGCCGTGGCCGTGGCCGAGGTCGCGGTCGTGGTGGTCAAGGTCGCAACTCCTTTGCCACTTCGCGATTGAACGAGTCCGAGTGAGTTGTTACAGTTCGAAAGTCTTTAACAACTGTATCTAATTAGTACTAGATCAGACGACTCTTCTGGCGGAGAAGATGATGCTAGCGAGCAATCTCAAGAGGAATTGGATGATGACACCCTTATGGATGAGGGCTCCAGCAGCGACGAAGAAGACGAGAACACGGAACGCCCTTACAATGAACTCCTTCAGCTACTTCAACCCACCGAGTCAAGCGGACCAGCTCGGAAGAAGCGCAAGATCGCCACCGACCCAAACGCTGAAGTTCAATTAGCGCAACCCGCGGAGGAAACAGAGCAGGGCGATGATGATTTGGAAGCCCAAGCGCCGTCCGACGATGAAGAGGAGGAAGCAGACGAAGATGAGGACCCAACTGCTCCTTTTGAGAAGCACTTCGATCTCCGCGAGAGTACAGATCTGACCAAGCAGATTGAGCCTATCCAATCGAACAAATGGGCATCCGTCAAGAAAGAGGTGGATGGGCTACGACTGGTACATACTGTTCCCGACACAGGAGCAAGCAGCCCAACAATCCTTCCGCCCTTGAAGAGCACAACCAATATCAAGGTACGAAGAGCAGACATGGGTTTTACATTGGCTCCAATACTAACATGCAATCCCGCAGCTTAAACAAAAATTGAAGTCTCGTGCGGCCGAGATCCTGCCTAAAATCACCGGTCAAGCCCAGATCATCTCGCCATATGTGTTCAACTACCAAGACGTTCTCTACAGTGCCCGCACTACTTCCAATGCAAATGAGATACGTGATATTATGGCTTTGCACGCTGTCAATCACCTGCTGAAGACCCGAGACCAGGTCCTCAAAAACAACGCCCGTCTGGCCAAGGACCCGGACACCGATATCGAGTGCCGTGACCAAGGATTTACCCGACCTAAGGTACTTTACATTCTGCCTACCCGACAGGCATGTGTTAAGGTTCTCGATGCCATCACCCGGATCTATCAGCCCGAACAGCAAGAAAACAAAAAGCGCTTCACCGACTCGTTTTCAGCGCCAAATGATGATTCTTGGGAGCATAAGACCGAGGATTTCCGGGAGCTCTTCGGCGGCAATGACGACGACATGTTCCGACTGGGTCTCAAGTTCACGCGCAAGACAGTCAAATATTTCGCGCAATTCTACAGCTCCGACATCATCCTAGCCAGTCCACTAGGTCTGCGTACGATCATGGACCAATCCGACGCCAAGAAGCGCGACCACGACTTCCTCTCCTCAATCGAGCTGGTAGTCGTTGACCACGCCGACGCCCTCCTCATGCAAAACTGGGACCATGTCGACTACATTTTCCAGCACCTGAACCTGCAACCGAAACAAGCACATGGCTGCGACTTCGGACGCGTCCGCAACTGGTACTTGGACAACCAAGCCCGCCACGTCAGACAAACTGTAGTAATCTCATCCTACATCACCCCCGAGATCAACGCGCTCTTCTCGTCCCAGATGCAAAACGCCTCGGGCCGTCTCAAAGCAACCCCCACCTACGCGGGCGCCATCACCGAGCTCCCACTCGCAGTCCCCGTTAAGCAAACCTTCACCCGCATCGACAGCACTTCGCCCATCAAAGACCCCGACGCGCGCTTCAAGCACTTCACAACAACTATCCTGTCCACGCTGGTGAAGAACATCACGCACGGTCGCGGAAAGGGCGGGGCCGGCACCCTCATCTTCATCCCTTCCTACCTCGACTTCGTCCGCGTGCGCAATCACTTTGCTACCTCTACGCAGACAACCAACGTCTCCTTTGGCGCTATCTCCGAGTACACCGAGTCGAAGGAGGCTAACCGTGCCCGCAGTCATTTCGTGTCTGGACGCCACTCCGTGCTGCTATATACCGAGCGCGCACACCACTTCCGCCGTTACCAGGTCCGTGGTGTTAAGCGTGTGGTCATGTACGGGCTCCCGGATAACTCATCGTTCTACGGCGAGATCGTTGGGTTCTTGGGTCTTGATCCTGCGGCGTTGATTGAGGCAGCTGAGGGTGGTGTTCGTGTGCTGTTCTCGAAGTGGGATGCGCTGAAGTTGGAGCGTGTTGTTGGTACGTCTAGGACTGGAAATATGATGCGGGAGAAGGGGGGTGACACGTTTACTTTTGTATGATAGAGCTTGAGTATGCTTTTTGCAGGTAGATACTATTTTGGTAGTATGAGCTATCCTTTTATACCACTTCATCTGTGCTGTTATTCGTATTGTGTCAGTCAGTTTTCGAGCTATGTTATCGTCAAAAAGGACTGTATCAAGTCCAAGTTGAACCATCTATCAGTATAGTCCGACTATCTATCTCCTAGCTTTGATTCCGAAGTGAGGAACATTGGCATGTGATATGGCTAGTCTCCATATATATTTATGGACAGAACTGTCGATATATTACCTAGGATATCACATGAGCAAACCTCATGCCATTCCAAGTTTGAGACAATTAAGAAGCCCATATATATTCATCATGTAGTTATATCTTCTCTCCACACCATCCAGTTGCTGTTCTTTGATAGTATGTGATTGCATCATCTGTTTGCGGAAAACTGGTGCAGTAGAGAATCATATCTAGAAATTGTATAGTCAAGCAGGTATCAACATACCCTACATTACCTGGTAAAGCTCGATAAACCTACATGTCCATAACCAACTGGTCACTACCTACCTAGGTAGGTACCTAAGATGCGACCCTGTCACTGTAGGCAGTCTTACGTAATGCACTTTCACGTGCCTGCCCAGCCCTGGAGGTCACTGTATATTCTAAAATAGGAAGGCGGTGTAATTATGCCGAAAAGTGACGTTAAAATGAACTTCATAGACCTTTCGCCCTTCGGGGCATATGGTCAACTGAAAATATACAGAGAAGATTAGCATGGCCCCTGCACTAAGGATGACTCGCATAATCAAAGAGAAGCTACAATTTTTTTTTCCTTCCTTCCAGATCCTGTATTGAGGATCTATGGTGTGGGTTTTTTTTTGCAGTATATGGTTGGTCCTGCCGGATCAGCGAGTCACGTGCAACTGTCCAATAAAGTCGTGAGTTCGAGACCCGCTTTGCGCGAAAGAGCGGGTCTTTAATTACCAGCGAATCACGGTCGAGTATCTTTCTCTATACAATCAGAGAAGTGAGGTTATAAACAGTTCGAGGGATAGATATTTCGCCCTTCGGGGCATATGGTCAAAAGAAAATATACAGAGAAGATTAGTACGAACCCGTGCACAGCAAAACGTACTTAATCAAAGAGAAGCGCTTTTTTTTTTCCTTACAGATTCGATACCGGCGACTTGAGGTGCGGCGTTAAGTGGGTCTACCGTCCTTACTATGCTGTCTTAGGTTAGACTCAGGGTGGGTCGTGAGTTCGAGCCAACTATGGGACGATCTTTTTGTATTTTCTCTCATGATTGGCTCCCTGGTTAACTTATCCATGGATGCTCCACCTAAATACTGGTAGCTAGATCAAGTCGTGATACCTAGGTATTGAATACAACACTGTATATGTATGTACGATAATTTTCGACATTTCACAAAACGGAGAAGCGACACCGCATTTCTAGGTCGGCAATAATATCGTGGATTCAGGGCAATGTATACCAAGATCAGATTGTTTCTCTATTCAAGTTGGACACTCTCAAGGGCAAAGCCACAGTCATTGTGATGGACTATAAACTCGGCAATGGATTTCCCGAAGTGTAGAAGACAGATTTTCAATCCAGATCAGAAACTTGACGACTATCAAGTCCTTCTCATGCATGGTGTCTATATGTTGTAGTTGTCGGAATATTCTCGATGACAACAGCCGCCTTGTAGTTGCTCTCTGGGAGTCCGATATTCAGAATACTATACCCATATCTAGGTGCTTCTGATCTCAAAGCTAATGCCCCGTTGGGTCGAGTACATGTCCTAGGCTCTTCGTCAAATAAGAGATGATACAGTTGAAGCCCATTGATGAATTGCATACCATGACACGAATCAGTTGTGAACCGGCATCTATATACAGTAGAGACCTTCCATATTGCGAACGCAGAGAGCCAGTTTTAAACACTACTCTCATAATACACTGATTCAGATATAAATAGTGCATAAACAATCTGTTTTGTAGCTAAACAGGGGATAATTACCAAAATCAAAGATATCAGTATGGAAGACTCAGGTCTATATGGTCCGCCCTGAGCAGACAGTCAAAATAGGACTCCACGAAATGATTGGACATGAGAGTGTCATGCCTCAGCCTCACTTTCGAACTAGCCCCCCCTCTGACATCAGGTTATTTACAAACAGAATAGAAATCTCCTCTCAAGAGACTTGGAGCAAGTCTTCTCGCTTCAGACTTGACCGAGATCCGATCTAAACTGGAGTTTTACGCAATCTCGATCAGAGAGGTTATGTATCTCATCAAAGGATCGAGAAGCAAGTCGAGTCTGAATCTGATCCCTTGCCAGACAAGTCAGTAAATTGGCGGACCTCGGGAGTGGGATGACTCTCCATTTGTGGGGATGAAGGAATCCACTGTGCTAGTCCGGACAACGGCCCAGCCAAGCTCGGTGAAGCAAGTGCATTGGAAACTGTATGAGCCTATCTTGAATTATTTCGAAGAAAAGGTTGAATGGGCAATATAACTGGTAGAGACGCATCCAAATCGGATATTCCTGTGTGTATACATTTAGACAATACAGTCATGACAGGAGGCGGATATGTATCTGTTTACGTAGTCGTACATAAGGTATGTAGTAGTGTTGTGTGCTGCTCTAACACAGCGGTTGTACACAACCAGGCAAGATGTGCAGAATATTTCGAGTCAACTAAATTCAAAGATGAAGATGAAAAGTCGAAAGAAAGTAAAAAGCAAAAAAGATAAGGCGGGTAACGGAGGCTCCACTATCCACTCCATGCAGAAATCTCTTTTTAACCAGACAGCAAGATATAATTAGTATCTTTCCCTTTGGTCATACTGTTTATCTATATTCTTCTCAAGAACACTGTATACTCGGATTTTATGAGACAATATTTCAGAAGAGAGAGAAAAGTCATCGCCTAGACACCCCACAAAATCCCCGCACCGCCTCCAACCTCAGGATTACAGATTCCCAGCATGGTCGCTCCAAATCTTGATCCGGCCTTAGGTGCTGGTCAATACCAGGATCATCCAGACGCACCCCTACCGATCCGAGTGGAGCAGTCGGAATCGAACTCGAGGTCGGAGCAGAGATCGTCTTCAACACAAACGCAAACTCACCGCGACGAACGGGACTACTGCGAAAGCGACGAATCTGAATCCCAGCCAGCACTGGCTCGGTCAGACCCCATTCCTATCGAGGACGACGATGAGGCCATCGCTATTGCCGCGGCCTCGCGACCGCGCCATGCATGGCAGGTATGGTGGTTGCGCAATAAGGGTATGGGGCTTGTCCTGTTGGCGCAGGCTTTCGCCGCCTCGATGAATGTCATGACGCAGGTCTTGGAGATTCATAGTTCTATGCATCCTTTCCAGGTAAGAGACAGAAAAAGAGAAAGATGTGTTTCGATACTATTTTCTCATATCCATCCGCATCCTTACATACCACTAACACCCCCAGATCCTCTTCGCCCGCATGTCCATAACAGCAGTCGCAAGCTACCTATACATGTACATCGCCTCTACACCCTCCCCACTCGGCACACGTCCCGTCCGCGGCCTCCTCCTCCTCCGCGCTCTCTTCGGCTTCACAGGCGTCTACGGCCTCTACTACTCCGTCCAATACCTCCCCCTCTCCGAAGCAACCGTAATCACCTTCCTCTCCCCGATCATCTCCTGCTACGCCTGCTCGCTCCTCATCCCCGGCGAGACCTTTTCCCGAAAACAGCTTCTCGCCGGCCTCATCTCCCTCGGTGGCGTCGTGCTCATCGCCCGCCCCTTCAGCAAGCGCGACCCCAGCATGACCATCGCAACCCCAACTGCCACCGCAGCCTGGGCACTAGGCCTGTCCACTTCGGTCGATAAACCCCCTTCCGAAACAGACTCCTACCACCATGTCATGGCGACGATCGTCGCTTTCCTCGGCGTGCTCGGTGCTTCCGGTGCTTACACTTCCATCCGTATGATCGGCCGTCGTGCGCACCCCCTCGTCTCGGTTACGTACTTCTCGTCCGTGACGACCGTTATTTCGTTCGTTGCGATGTTGACGGTGCCTTCTGTGCCGTTCCGGGTACCTAATACGGTTGTGGAGTGGACGCTGCTGACGGGGTTGGGTGTCTGCGGGTTCCTGCTGCAGTTTTTGTTAACGGCCGGTTTGTCGTATATCCCGCCTGCATCTGTGTCGGATGGGAAGCCCATGGCGCAGGGGGCACGTGCTACATCGATGGTTTATATGCAGATGTTCTTTGCGGTGTTTTATGACAAGGTGGTTTGGGGGAGTACGCTGAGTCCGATTAGCTGGGTTGGGTCGGGGATTATCTTGGCCTGTGCGGTGTATGTGGCGTTTGCGCAGGAGAGTCCTGTTCAACAAGGGAGTGGCAGTGGGGTGGAGTATCGCGATGTGGGAGGATACAAGGACGCCACTGACGAGGAGAGAGCGGAGGAGAGGGGGAATTGAGTTTTGGGCTTGCATGAAGGCTTTGTATATATTCTTGGAGAGGGTGAGATTGGATTGGCCACTGGAGCAGAGTACTCCGGCTGTCTTTCTACTACCTCCGTACATACCACCATACCATGAAGTAAATGGAAATATCTCCATTCCCAACTCGACGTCATTGGGTTACAATCCGACAAATCCCGACTTGGATGCATTGGGAGTTGGTTATATTAGTATATATATACTAGTGGACTCCATAAAAGCCATAATTTCCCCATAATTTCCCCATAATCCCCATATTCCCCATATTCCTCTTGACACTTCGATCCACAATATACAAGAACATGCGCCACTTCGACACCTGGGTCCTTCGCGATCCCTATTCCATCTGGCATTACTATCCAACCGGCCATCGCTGGCGCGACACCGTCCGTGATTTAATCCAATCGCGTGCAATCTGTTCCCCGAACCTCCATATAGACTGGAATGCATCTACATCATCAAAATTCCCATCCCAATCCCAATTCCAACCTCAACAATCTCCCCTCCTCCGTCTTCCCCCCGAACTCCGCCAAATCATCTGGTCCTACGTCCTCACCAACTCGTCCACCCCAAACACCCAAACCCCCCAAACCATCCATTTAGTCCAACTCAAAGGCAAAATCCGCCATGTCCGCTGTCCAGAGCATCCAAATCAAAATCAAAATAACTCCCAATCCTCTCAACTAAACCAAACCCACCCAAATCCCTCCCTAACCCAAAACCGCCACTGCTGTCCCACAACCCCAGCCCGCTGGCGCATCTACGACGGCCGCGTCCCCGGCCACAGCGACAGACTCCTCTACCCACACACCCACTCCCACCTCCCCTCAACCCTAAGCAACAGCAACAGCGCCCTCCTGCGCGTCTGTCGCTCCATCTACTACGAAGCAGAGACAATCCTGTACAAGGCCTCGCATTTCGACGTCGACGATCTATACACCTTCATCGCGTTCGCGATGTCCCTCTCCCCGCGGCCCGTAATGCCATCGCCCGATTGACGGTCCAGTGGATGCCGATCTGGGTGCCCATGGCCGGGTTGGACCATAAGGGGTCTATCTATGCGCATACGCATAGTGATGAGTTGTGGGTGCGGTTTTGGGATCTTGTTGCTTCGCTCGAGGGGTTGAGGGATTTGGGGTTGAGTTTGGATTTGGGCAGGTTTACGAGTGTGGTTGGGAATACGGGGGAGGCGGTGGTTTCCGGTCAGAGGATTCCGTTTGGGATTATGGAGGAGTGGGTGAAGCCGATTCTTAGGGTTAGGGGGGTTGAAGGGGTTTGATTTGGCGGTTACGGCCAGATGTGATCTTCTGGCTAAGGGGGTTGTTGAGGGGGAGTTGGTTAGGGATGTTGGGCTCTTGAGGGAGGCGTTGAGAGGGATATTGTGTGGGCCGAGGGAGAGGAAGAAGAAGATGGAGGAGAGGAAGAGGATGAGGTTGGCGATTACTGCTTGATCTATTTGATCTATTTGATTTATTTGATACCCTATTAGATATATACTCGCTCATATCATATTCTTATACGTACTTATACATATATATACATATACAAGTCGACTCACTTCAATCACAAGCAAATGTCCCGAGGTCAACTCGTCGCCAAGAAAACTATTAATTAAAGGACTTCAATTCCTCCAAACACTTTCATTTCCTCAATTCTCCATGGATATCCCAATCTCACCTTCAGCCTGCCTTCTACTGGGCTCATTGCCCTTATTAGTCCTCTCAGAATGGAAATCCACATCACACACGGGCACCGCCCTCTTCAAAATGCTCTCTTCACTTGCTTTCCTTAGCAGTCCATTGCTCCTATCCACAGAGTGGTCAGACTACCGTCGTCTCATCACCATCGGTCTGGGCTTTTCCTTACTGGGCGACTTCTTCCTTATTCCTTCGCACCGTGAATTCCATGGCTTGCACAAACCCTCATCTGGCAAACCGGAGGATAAGTCAGAAGGAAATGTCTCCATATCTTTCCAGCTCGGTATCCTCGCCTTCGCAGCGGCTCATATAGCCTACACTATAGCCTTCCTGCAGGATTCCAGTGACACCTCCTGGATGACGTTTGCCGTCAGGTTCATAGGGACTCTGGGCGCTGCAAGATGGTTGGGGGTCATATATCCCCCGCCACGTTTCTCTCTCCGGCACAACGTACTGGACCTCGGTATTGCTCCAGATATGAGGCCGTTGGTTTCCGTTTATGCGGTGATCATCGGTGCGATGTTTGCCGCTGCTACATCCACCTCCCCGTTGGTCGTTCCGACGGAATGGTGGCACTCACGAGCCCTCGGTGCTGCTATGTTTGTTGTAAGCGATCTCTTTGTCGCGAAGAATGCCTTTGGCAGATCTTCTGCGAAGAGTCGGGGCTGGCTCCGGATTTTTGTGGGTTATGCGCTTTATTTCTGGGCTCAAATGGTCATTGCTGGAACAGTGCGAGCATAACTTGCATAGACCACACTGAGCCGGGATGTTCCATGGCGATATCCAGCCTATGCGGAGGGTAGATCTATGATACTCGTCCGAGTCCAAATTTGGATCTGGCCATTCTCTAACGGGTAATATACTATAGCAAGTCAACAGGCGAGGCAGGGATACTTGTACATAAGAACGTTTCCAATAACTTTCTGATCTTTTACATTACCCATTTGCTACGAAGAAGAGGGACATGACGCATGAGAAATGTGGAGAGAGCCCAGACCTAAGAACTGCAGACAAGCCGGATAATAATATAACGATATAGGCATGTCTTCCACGCTCACGGCCCACATTCCGAACAATATTCGCGCCCATCTCCCGCAAAGTAGCCCTATGACTGGAGTCCAGCATCCAACACCTCTTTGCTTGCTTGCTTGCTGTTCTCAAGGAAAAGGTATGATCTCGCTTTGATATATACGGATATCAAGATGTGATGCGTAAGAAGTGTTGAAGCTAGCAAAGGGGAGCGAGGAAGACACTATCATTCAACCAAGAACAGGCCTATTTATAGGCTGCTAACTAGCAAATAAGAGCTCAGTTTAGAAAACCAAGCCTGATTCCATATAAGAGATGGGACCATCTGAACAGGACCCTATATATAGTATAATGATGGATTATAGAGGAAGCTATAGCATGACAGGGAGAGGGAAAGGAATAGAAGGGGATTGGCTTTCTTTATATGCCATTGACTTTGTGCAAATGATTGCATCAGAGCTCTTTGAAATATCCTGTTTAATAAAGAGGAAGCATATCAAGAACTGTGTTAATTATGAAGACAAACCAGGATTGGTAAAATCCGTCTATACATCAATAAGTAGACGAATAACTTCTCCGATGCAGGTGGCAATGTCTTAGAAGAACGGATATAGTCGTACAGGACGTATACAGGACATATACTATACAAAGCACATCAAAATAATATGCATAGTTTCAATTGACATCGGAAACTAAAACAAGCCATCTCTATCTTTGTGCAATCCATATCCGGACATCAAGGCCGAATACCTCGATTGTCCAACTTTTATAAACAAAAACAAAGTATAGCCTTGGACCAAGATCAAAGATCATGATCAGATGAAACGAGTCAGATCAACTAACATCATTCACCAAAGGCCATATACACATCAAACAGGGAACAAGTTCATTGGAGTATTAAGGGGAGGAGCGTTGAAACCGCCGAACCACAACCAAAGCAAAGACAACAAAAAGAAACATATCAAATGACAAAAGGCCCGTATCGAAGCTGAACAAGCCAAGTCCGGCATACAATCCATTCAAAGAGGAAAAAAAGAAAAGACACCACGCGCCCGACATAGGAAAAACCGCCAGTTACGGCACAATTTGTAAAGTATAAGACACGAACCGAATGCAAGATGAAAAGATGGATACATATGCAAAGGAATAGGAGGAAAGGTGTATTGGGGAAGGGGGTAAATTGTGGCTACAGGAACTGGACACCAATTCGTAGCTTTGGCGGGACAATATGGCTTCAAAGACAACCAAGTCATCTACTTCGCAGAGACGTGACCGGCACGACCACGCACTTCCTCCTCGTAGCCGTTGTTGTGCTCGGGCTCGAGTTCTTCATCGGTGGGACTGTGCATGCCGCTGGGGGGTTCCTGAAGGGATTGGCGACTGCGGGCCATCTGTATGAAGCACATTAGCACGAGTTACACTGGATAAAGCGGCGCTGCATATCCACGGATTGTGTGGGAGGTGACTTACCCAAGCACGCACACCTCCGATCAATCCAAGACTGTACCCGGTAGCAAAATCCTCATTGCGGCGCGAGCCCATGGGGCTATCCGCCCGGTTGTGCTCCGCACCTACACGCGACAGGTGCGACTTGCTGCCCCCTGTCGGACTGGTGAGGGGCCCACGCATTCCCCAGTCCATGCTGTTGCGGGCGCTGGGGGCGGGGCTGTTAGGGCGGCTGTTCTGCCAGATCTGGCGCAACTCACGGCCGAGCTCCTGGCCGGTCATGGTCCAGTTGTTGCGGATGTTGTCACGCAGCTCGGCGACGTGACGCTTGATCTCGAGCTCATTCTTCTTCAACCAGGAAACGTTGAGTTCTTGGCGTGAGGCGCCGCGCTTGAATTGACGGGAAATGTATTGGTCGTAGTCGCGGACGACTCTGTAAATATAAATGTTAGCCTGTGTCTCACTCTATTATTGTGGGGTGTGGAACATACCGTGTGATGATACCAGTCGTACTGACACCCTCTGTACGCTGCGTCACCAGGAACTTGCCCTGTTCCTTGATAGGCCCGTAGATGTCATCACCCTCAGCAGCCTCGTAGGGCAGATCGTCGTGGGCAACATAGTCGATCTTGTGCTCAGACAGGAACTCCGGAGTCACAATCCACGGACAGCAGGGGATAACCTCGTCGACCCACTTGCAGTGACGGATGGTCTCGGCGCGCTCGGCGCCGCTGAGCACTGTCAGACCCTTGCGCAGGTGTGTCTCCTCATCGCCAGTAACACCAACAATCAGATAAGTATCGGGGAAGGCCTTCTTAGCTTGCTCAAGCTGTCTCATGTGGCTATAAAGTGATAGTCAGTAACCATTACCCAATTAAGCATATCCACAGCCCGAGAAAATTGGGGGCTAAAACTAAAACTCGGTCCGCTCGTGTGATCACCTACCCAAGGTGGAATAAATCAAAGACACCGTCCGCATACACGCGTACTGGACGACCTGTTGGGGGCGGGTTGGTGTGGTAACCCACGGGATCCTGCAAGCGTCCAAAAACCGGGGGTGCCATCTGCTCCTCTGTAACAGGCTCATCATCTTCGGGCAGGTCGATATGTAAACCGGGGCGCGACCGAGGGCCACCCTCAATATCGCTGCTGGCGACAGTTGTCTCAGAGGGCTCGCCGGGGTCTTCCTTGTTGACCGGCTCGTCCCCGTTTACCTCGGTGTGACTTGCGGCATCGGCGGCAGCAGCCTTGCGGGCCCGTTTAGAAGGGTGGCGGGTGCCATTGGAGCTGTTGGAGTTGGCATTGGCAGGCCCCGTTGAGTCCTCGCCGCCTTCTTCGCCGGACGCGTCGCGTGAAGACGGCTGGAGGTCGGCTGTGACGTTTTTGGGGACGGGCGCGGGAAGGTGGGAGGCGCTGCGCTTGCGCTTGCCGGCGGGTGAGGTAGATGGCGACATTATGATTTTGGCCCTGGAGAATAAATGAGGGTTCTCTTCCGAGGGAAATGAATGAAAGGATATGGGGAGAATTAGGGAGAGGATGAATGTTGAACCCTTAATGACGGCAACCCGGTTTTAGGAGAGACTGGTATTTTTCTGTTTGGAGACAGAGTGGGGGCGCAACTCCGCCGTTATAAGCCACGGTTCCAGGGGTTTAAAGTTACGGGGCTGAATCTTACAATACAGAGAATTGAAAATATGGGCTTGATGTTGCAAATTAAGTCTTGGCACATCTGACTACACTTGACCACGTGTGGGTTAGCCCTGCCCAGGTGGACATACAGGGGGTAAGACATCGTGAATATCACTCAATGTATGGAGTACTCCATTACTATCATATATCGCCCTAAAATAGGAAATTGGCATTTCAATTGTAGAAAATTTTCCCATTGTTCCCATGGACCTACGTCAGCAAACATTACTTTCTCGAAAAACTCCGTTGCTTAAAATAGAACCGTGAAACGACATCTACCAACGTACAAAGAAAACGCTCAATGCATCAGATATACGCCAAAGGGTATGTAAATGACCATTGCCATTGCCCATTGCTCACCCTGACGAAGTCTCAATCAATACCCAGCTCTACCAGCTTGCGCCCCTAGCAAGTACTCACTCTCATATAGACCAGACAACAGATCAATGAATAGGGAATTGACCGGGGATTAGAAAGGGGAAAAAGCCCGAAAAAAAGGAAAAGAGGATAGGGAAGTGTAGGTAAATGGCTCGTCAATAGCGGGCATTTTCTGCGGTATCTCGTTGTGGTGATTGGCATAAAATAAGAAACGTGTTCATGAGGCCCATTTGGCTCCCGGCGAAGGGCTCTCTTTCAACATCGACCCCCCATGGAAATCTCAAAGCTCTTGTCTTTCATCTCATTCAATTCCGTCTGGGTTTCTTTGCCGCATGTCCCATCTCTGACAAGTATCCATTTCAAGTCGAAGGAGCTTAAAAAAAAAAAGTGTAAACAGGCTCGGGACCAGAGCCCGACGGTAACTAATCGCAAAACAAAGAAAGGGGGAGGAAAACAGGACATAGATCGTGGAATCAAGGGGAAGGGTCGTTGACAGGGGGTAAAGGGAAACAAAACCAGGTCGAAACCAAAACAGAGAGGACCAATCGATAGACTGTTCACAAGTTCATAGTCTACGATGCGGGCTTCTCTTTCTCGGCGTCAGTGGAAGCCGGGGATTCGGATATCTGAGCAGATGTCCCGCTGCCATTCTCCTGTTTCCCCTGAGGACCCGGAGTGGCCTGGCGGTCGCTCCGAGTACCTGATTCGTGCTGCACTTGGTTGGTAAGGTCCTGATCCTCCTCGGTCTGGTCAAAAAGCTCCTCGTCGTTCTGTTCCGTGATGACCTCAGTGCCATCACCCAGGAGAATGATGCGGCCCGAACGGACACTGAATCCACGGGAACGCTCCATCTCCAGGTCATATTCATCCGGGTTATCCTCAAACTGGTTCCGGATTCCGGGGCCGCGGAACTCGGCTGCACGAACTGGCCGTCAGCACGAAGAAGTGGGGACGCTTTCGGGTTCCTCGGGAGACTTGCCGTACTCGGGCGGAGCACAAGGTCCATCCCCGTTCGCAACCCGCTCTGCAATCTGGTTATACCACTCCTCCTTGGTCTTGCCTTGTAGGAGTCCAATGACAGTCATGGTCATGTTGTCGCATCCAACACCGCCAGTTTCACTGTTCGAGGCAAGGCAGTTGTCCATCATGTTCTCACAGATCTGGGCGAGGGGCTGCTTCGCAGCAATGCCTCTACGGACAAACTCAACCACAGCCTGGGAGGACTGGCAATCCCAGATACCTGTATATGGGTCAGCATTTAGACTGGCGAGGGAGAGTAATAGTAGAAAGCATACCATCACAGGCGATCACTAGGAACTCATCATCATTCGTCAGCTCGTGAACGGTCACATCGGGGTATGCGGTAACGATTTGCTGTTCGGGAGAGAGCTCAGGGCTCTTCTTGAATTCGAAGTCACCAATAGCACGGGACAGGGCAAGGTTGCCATTCACACGGCCGAAATCGACGAAGCCACCAGCAGCGGTGATACGGGCCTTCTCGCCTGTAGTAATTCTATGTCAGATACCCATTATGTTTCATTTAGCGACCTGTATGATTCCATGTACTTACCCTCGTTCTGAGGCTTGTGGTCGAATGAGAGGGGCTTTGCGCGTCCCTTGACACCCAAGACGGATCGTGAATCACCAGCGTTAGCCTATGACCAGTCAGTTTGAACGTCTTCAATCCAACCTTAATTTGCTCTCCAGAATCATAACATACCACCCAGATCTTCTTCTGTGAGATGACGGCTGTGGAAGCAGTACAGCCAGACACCTCCTCCTCATAACGGGGGTCTGCGCCCAAGTCAGCCATCCAGCATGCGGTACCTCGGAAACAACACAGCACAAACCTTCCAAAATCGCCCTATCGGTCGCGAGGAAACCATCCTTCATGGCCTGTTCAATATCGCCCTTGGCGAAAGCGTCCTGTCGAGAGATGATCTTGTGCAGGTTCTCGCCGGTGAATAAAGCCACTTTGTCTCCACCGTGGCCATCGTACACACCAAAGAAGGCGAGGCGATGTTCCGGATCCGTCGGTTTGTCGTCGGCGCCGGTATACTTTGCCTGGAGGTCAAGGACGGTAGCGTGGGCGTCCTCCATGCTGATTCGCCAGCCCTGCATGGCCGACACACCATACACACAGCAGTCATCCCCGCCTTCGGACGATGTCTGTACCAAGCAAAAATTAACACGTTAGTTAGACTCGATGCTTTTCCACAACATATGCAAGGCTGCCTGGTAGGATTGCGATGCCAGTTCGTGGTCCAACCACCCCCACTACCCAGATGGACTACCCAAGACCCCGCATGGCAACCCGAGGAAGATTCCTCCGAGCGACAGCACGGACGATTTGTTCAACTGGAAGACCTGAGAGATACTCGGTCCATAACCCCCCTGGATTCTGGGGTATGACAAGAGCCAAGAAAGGGGGGTGTTGTTTAGAAGCCATAGGAAGACATTGGAGGGTCACAATGGGCCAGTGTGGGGTGTGAATCAAAAAAGCGAAATATCGACTGACCTTTTCGACCACCGGCTCCGATAGGGTCTGACCCATATTGGCAAAGATTGAATAATTCGGGGGGGAGGTGGAATCGAGGTTTCCGGATCGAAGTGTGGAAAATGCTAGGTGCTGGAGGTGCTGTAGGGAAAGGGTCAGATGAGGGCGCAGGGCTTTCAGCGCGTCTGGGTCCCGCGATAAGTGGGGAACGACGGATGGATTTCTTGCCTCTGTACTTGGATGTTTTAGAAGAGAGGGATTTCGCAAGGAGATAATATTGAAAGGACAATTTCAAGGAAGCTTAAGGGAGAAAGTCCGAGTCCTGAGATCTCGCAGAGATTTCCTGGTATTGCGTTTACCGCTTTTGTTACGCCGTGCTCTATAGGGTCACGTGAGGAGGAGTCGAACTGGTTTACTGGGAGATTCTGAAGGCGTTAGCGGTTGTAAGAGCATATTTCGGAGAAATGGAGTCTGTAGTACGTAGTTAGTATCTAGTATATTGTGACTTGTATCTCGTTGAGGCTGAAGGGGAAGTAAATAGGGGCTATATAGTCAGAATAGTCAAACCGTAGTCACGCCATATTCAAGATGGCTGACTTTCTATTCTATCTATAGGGAATAACTTCCTCCTCTTTGCCTCTCATACTACGCTCATGAGAGTGTTGGAAATTACTGCGAAGAAGGCGAAGACGTCCAGTGAATCCTAACAGTGGCCACTACCTAGGTATACAAATCTCGTACTATCACAACACTGGAATATCAATAGTTCGTGCCGTACTAATATATGATTCAGTGGGATACTTTGCATCCTCCGAGCCTTGCACTTGGGTAGTATCGTAGGTCCAAGGCCCGCCTGCAATCACATTGGCTTCAAGACCCCTATTGAACCTGGCTTCTATGTTAAAAGAAACGTGAGTGGACACGGCTCCTTTCATAGGTGAATTGTCATAGGAGAGTTCCGATAAGAGAGCAATTTCCTCGTAATTTCTCTTCATGGCGAGCCGCAGGTCTGTTTCATCTGGACGAACACCCTTTGCCAGCAGAAGTTTACAAGGTGCCCGAAATGTAGGGCGAAGCATGTTGTGCTATAAACAAGCAAATCCAAGGGATCCAGAGTGAAGAACTGCCAGCTTAAGTTTGGATCTGCATCTTTCTCGATCAACGATTCGACCATATCGTAATGCCCATGCATGATTGCGGCGAACATCGCCTGACTGCCGAAAATGTCTATCTCGAATGCATCATAATTAATCAATAGTTGATAAAGATCTTTGTCATTCTTGCGCGCAATATGCATTAGGGCTCCATCAGAATGCAGCCGTTCTCCTTGTTTGGGAAGAAGCTCAAGCACGGGTCGTTGATGGGTGAATATAGCATTCGCAAGGGGACTTGGGCTTTCTGAATGACCTGACTTTGCTCCTGCCTCTCGAAGCCGGGGGATAATGAAGTCATTCAGCTCGGCAACGGCAACGCTAGTGCGGAAAACGCCCATCTAGCATCGCCTGCGGGGTCCAGAGGGGCGTGATTCTTGACCATCAGCTCCACAAGTCCATTATCGTGAGAACGGATAGCCCAGTGAAGAACGGTGCGCAGTTGAGCTGGTGAGTAGACTCGATCCGACCGAGTTTCGGAAAGCATGGAATAGAGAGTTCCGAGATGCCCGCCTTGGGCGGCAAATAATAACGGAATTTCGACTTCCTTCCAGAGGTCCCTGGTATCGACGGTATGTGCAATCTCTGCCGGACTCTCGAATGCAGCGATATTGGCCCCAGCATTCAGTAACTTTGTCGCCAGATCAGCATACCATTCTTGGCGGCCCAAAGCAAGGCTGAGCTCTGATGGAACTGGATCTTATGCTGGCATAGGAAAAAATGTAGAAGACAGTATAGATTCGGTCCGCACAAAAGCATTGATGTCCCTCTCGCTGGGCAACCCTCTTGCGATGAGACAAAGCAGTTCGAGCGGTCCACGGGTAGTTGGTCCAACCGAGTCATAGCGTGGTGGTCTGAAATACTATTCGGAGACGAATACTAAAAGAAGTTCTACTCAGTGAGCAAAAAGGAGCAAGGGGTGAGCACTAAAGCGGAAAGGGAAAGCCATACCGCGCCTAAAACCCGGTGTATATGCACTGTGATACACCGAAACAATCCAGATGCAGAGATATTATTATTCGCTCCAAAACCAGATCCACTAGTATAACGACTTGACCAAAATACCAAATCAACCATAGAAAAGCCAATGGATATCATGTTCGCAATGCCCGAGAACGCCAGAAACACAGAACAAGACCAAAACGAGAAAGATATAGAGATATAAGACGTGGAAAAAAGAGACCAAGAAGCCAAAGATCAAACAAATGCCAGCTCCCCGCTACTAGCTACAGGAAGACTTCGATTATCGGCGTTCTTCAGTGGCCGCGGGGGCTCAACGGGCGACGACAACCACCACTCGTGATTGGCGCCTTTGTTAGGGTTGGCCTTGCGCGACAGATGCTCATCCAGATCCGAGACCATAGACGAGCTGGGCGGCATGGCGTTTTCATCATTCACTTTCTGAGGCTGAGAGTTGCCCTGGCCCTCCAACTGCCTAGCACTGCCCATACTATTCTCGCTCCAGCACTGCGGCAGCGGGGAGATAGCACCGCGGTAGTCTTGTGCAATACTCAGCTGGCTCTGGCCATATGCACTGCCCTCGGCAAGGGGAAATAGACCAGTCTGGCTCTGATATTGGGAGAAGCGGTTAGTGGTGGTGGTGTTGTTGTTGTTGTCATCACCGTATTCCGATGCCGAGATCGCAGTCGACAAGGGCCGGTCTTGGATAGATTGGCGGCATTCATCGCTGAAGGTTGATACGGAGACAGTGTCCGCGCGGCTGCGCATGCTGCGGTTTCGGTCGAGCGCGCGCATGCCGGAGGAAGTGCGCCGGCTGATCTGCGCGGAGAAAAGAGGGTTGGAGGAGTTGCGGTGCTTGGCCCGGCTGTGAACGAAAGCTTCCAGGGAGTCGGCTTCGGAGATAATAGAGTCGTCGGGCTCAACAGTGCGTAGAGTCATGCGCCTGTAGTTTTCGGGGATGCTAGATGCCATGCTGTGGCGCACGCGTCCTGCTGCTGGCGGACGCGAAAACATTGGCGCCATGTTTGTTAGGCTGGTCTCATCGCTTATCATTGAGGCTCGGGCGTTTTGCCATGATGTGTGCACCACGCCGTGGCCGGGAGGTCCGAAGCCGCCGGCGCCATGGCCGGCTCCGCTGAATCGTACAGGCAATCCAGAGGCAATGGAGGAGATACCGCTGGAGCGCTTTGAGTATCTCTTGGACTTGGAAGATTGGAGAGATTCTCGCTTCATGGCCCGCGGTTGGATCGGCTTTAACGGCTCTCGTCGAGACCGGTTGGTGGCCCTACGACGCACGGGGCTGTTCGTGTATGAGAGGCGATTGTTTTGCTTCTTGGAAGGTGAGACAGCTTCAACGGGTTTGTCCTCTTGGGTGATGGTGTCCCGCCGTGGGACAAAGCCCCCACGAGTGGGAGAGTTGCGAGCAGGAGAGCGAGGGGGAATAATGGGCTCAGGGATAACAAAGTTAACTGGGTTCTCCCGTTTATCAAATGATGCCACATTCCACGCTGGCCCAAGTTCGAGCTTGGGGATCGACGATGGTGATATAGGACTCATCCAATCTTCGGAATTGTCATCGCGCGAGGGTCTTTCCGTCATGGATGGCTGGCAATTAGGAACATCTGGCCTAACAGGTCGTGGTGGAGCTTTTCTGTCGGATGAACCCTCTTCAATTGTGGGTTTGTTCTTCCGGCTACGCCAGCAGCAGAAGAGAATCAACAGACTCAGAATTACCACTAATGGGACCACGACTGAGATGGCAATGATGCCAGCCTTCTTATGGTCGGGGCTGCCAGCATCAGTGAACGGATCTGTGGGGTTCGAATGTGTGTCTGAGGCTTTGAGCACATCAAGAACGAAGTCCATTGTGTCTTCGGTCGACCCTTGATATGCAGTAAGAGGTATGGTGAACTTTTTGGGATCCATGCCGTCTGGAACGTGTCCGTAAAGAGTCTTGTTGTCCGAGAAATAGGTAAGCCACGCGAGGTCATGGTCCAAATCGACCTCCAGTTGTACAGAGTCATCGGTGAGGATGGACTGATTGAACACAAATTTGAAGTCTTGGCCAATGGCTGCCTCACAGCCATTAACGGTGTCGAGGAATAGCTTCAAGAACTCTAAGCGAACCATCAAGTGCGCTTGATCCTGGAATGTGTCTGTAACGGAAATGGTGATGTTCTGATTCACAGCATCCTTGGGTGGAGTCCCGCTCAGCGATATATTCTCCTTATCCAGCTCCAGCCAGTTCGGCAATTCAGCATCGACTTTTGCCAGCTCCTTGATAGAAACTGGCGAACCGTCCATAGACAGAAGGCTAGTGAATTTGGGGCTGTTGAACTCTTCTTCTCTCGTGAGGTTGAAGTTTTGGACAGTCTCATTGAATGTTAGGATATGGGGACCGATAGAGAGTTCAAAAGTCACGTTGGCCGCACTGTATCCAGCTACATCTGATGCGATCAGCTGGAAAGTAAATGTTTGAGGCCCGGCGCCTGGGAAAGCAGGGCTATTCCCAGCAAACTTTAGGGCTGCCGGGTCGAAGGTAATCCAGGAAGGAAGCGGGGCGTTGTTCGGCGAAGTTCCGTAGTATATCGTGGACGGATGCGTGTTGTCAAAGGTATCCTGATCGAACCCAATCGAGAATTGACGACCCGGATGGATGAACAATGTGGCAGGGTATGAGACCGGTCCCAATTTCTGGAGTTGAGGTACAAGTGGTTTGTTCACCGTCGGTCCCTGGTCTGCTGTCACAATTAAAGTAACATCCATGCTGTCCTTTTCTGATCCATTTGATGCCACAAGCTTGAATTCGTTGGCGCCACTGTCGCTTGAGTCTGGCGTTCCGTACAGGGCGAGACTACTGCTGTCCACTTCGAGCCATGATGGTGCATCTAATAGCGAGTATTTAGTGTCCGCGTCAGTGTCGGCGAAAGTACTTTGGGCGAATTCAAATCGGAAAGGCTGGGAAACTCGCGCAACAGGTGGCAATTGCGCGTTTATGGGATAATTGGCAGACAAGGATGCTGCACTGGCGACTGACAGGAAAGCCAGCACGATGGTGAGAAAGAACGCCATAGTCGATTAAAACAACGCGAGCACGGTGGAACTGTATATAGCTGGAAAAGACACAGCTAGCTCACCGATCACCAACGGTGCTGCCAATCTCACGGCGAAAGATAGTGAAAGTAGTCAAGATGGTAAGAAAGAGATTCGGGACAAAGACGAAAGAGTATCACGCATGATCTTCCAGAAAAGGATCGCGGTCCCTCTCGTACCAAAGGGACCAGGGAGACATTCAGGGCGTGCCCTTTCAAAAAAGCCATACCTGGATATGTTGGATATCGCGGAAGTATGTAGCAGAATGACATCGGAGAATGGACGCAGGTCCGATCGCTATGATCTCACGTTTCGAAGATGCCCGTGTCTATGCAAGGGGTAGCCATAGGTGGCTCCTGCGGCAGCCAAGGAGCATAGACGCGCCCTACCACCATGACTTATTGCCCCTCGGGCCTATTCAAAAGGGACCGATAAGGCAAGGAATATTTTTAGTGGGAGGGAAAAAGGCCCGAAGGGTGCAGCATTGACGGCAGTGGCTCAACCATCAAGCCTGTAAATCTAGGACCATTTTGATTCCTGTTCGTCCAGGGGCGTAGTAATCAGGGATGACCTCACGTTCCTCGAATCCAATGCGGAGATACAAGGCGCGTGCAGGCTCCCTGGCCTGGTCCACCCAGAGTTGAATATACTGGCAGCCCTCCTTTCGCAGGCGCTGCTGAATGTAGGACAGCACCTCCTGGCCAACACCTTGACGGCGGTTAGGCTCTGTCACACAGACCTTATGCAAAAGTGCAATGCCCTTCTGTCGGACATAGACCGCATAGGCAATCAGATCAGATTGCGATCCCTGGGCTCGAATTGCGTACAGAACTCGCGTGTTGGGCTTTTTTCGCCACAAGTCCTCGCCGAATGGAAATGCCTCATTGGTGGGGAAGGTCTTTTTCTCGACGCGTGAAATCTGGGCAAGAATCTCCAGTGCCTCGTTCCTCTTCAAGGAATGAATGTCCGAGATGGTGAGGCCGGGCATTCCTCCCATTCCTCCCGTTTCGTATTGAGGTGCCATTCCGGATCACGGCTGACTAGATTTAACACGCGCCTTTTCCAGATATTTGACACTGTAGCTGTGTCAGTCTATGCTGTGTAAAAGTAAGAAGTTGGTTCAAATGCACTCCGCAACTATAGTCCTCCGAAATACTGGGCTAAACCTGTGTATCCAGCCTGGAGGTATACCGCCCTCCAAATTCTGCCGGATCTGCCAGTCTAAAACTCCTAATATAGGATCAGTTGTTGCATATGCCCTTGCATTGGAAAAGGTCTAAGTACACGGTTCTAAATCCGTGGTCTGCCGTTACTGTGCTGCGGTAGATCATGGGGATTAGAGGGACGTGGGATTTATGAACATGGTTGAAGTATTTGATTTGACCTTTTCTCCATAGGAAGTTTTGGTAGGTTGATATATCAGATATTTTGAATAGAAAAATGATTGAGAAAACATGGTAACCAAAGTAAATGAGTACATAGTATGGAAGGCTATAATTTGCCGCAGTAACGCCAGTATGGTACAATTGGAAACCGGGCATAGGTTACCAGGTCTATATTGATGGGAGTTTAGAACCACCTTGACCGTCTCGCCTTTCTCTCACGCTCTTTCCTTTTCTGCATGAGGGTATATCCACATCCGGCACCAGTCGCATACCCACCTAGATGGGCGGCGTGGTCCATCTTGGTCAACCGGGAGAGGGGCCAAGCGCGGAATAAGAAAGCGGGAGCTATCAAGCTGAAGACTTCGGTGCCGACCAGGCAGGCAAGGAAGACCCAGCCGTAGGTCCAGATCTGGTCTTGGAGTCCCTGGGGGAGAATCCACATGGTGAGTTTGTCACTAGGGAGGGTCAGTATAGGTACCACACAGAATAACAGCCGGAGACATGGTGGGAGACAAACTTGAAATGAGACATGCACCATGCAGCGACGATACCGCTGGTTGCGGCACTGGCTCCAAGGGAGGTCATTCCTAGGCGGCCGAGGATAACACTGCGTGTCAATGAGAAGACAGATCCCATAACACCTGAAGCGAAGTAGATAGCCAAAAAGTTTCCGCGGCCGATTTCATCGTGGACTGCAAAGCAGAAAAGAAGATTAGAACCCTTACTTTTCTGGTGCGTCTAGCCACAATGCATACCTCTGGTTCCCATAAGTCCCAGGACCATCATATTAGTTCCAAGATGTCTCCATGTCTGGTGACTGAACGTGCTTCCAATCATACCCAGTGAGCTGGGATAGAAGGGAACAATCACGAAGTAACGGTTGAGCAATTTCCACGCGGGAGGTATGTATTTCCATAGCAAAGTAACTGCTACATTAGCTGCCACAATCGCGCCCACAGTAGCCACAGCAGGGGGGACATCGGGCATGATGCGGTCCTTCCTTGCTGGGAACTCATATTTCTGGGCTAATGTATAGCAAAGGGCAAGAACGACAATCGAGAACAGAAGCGGAGCGAGCAGACGCTGAGACTGGCAGTTCAAAGATGGTTAATAACCAAGCAATTCCACAGAGTGAACCTTCCTTACGTTGGTGATATTCATCGACTCAGGACTATCGTTAGTTGCGGCAATATGATGCTTCTGAACCCAAGCAAGATACGGCCTTTCGATAGGATCCGCACGGGGACGAGCTAAACGTGTCAACACCAATACCAATCTTCCAAGCTGGAATCCTAGTATACATACCCTCAGCGAGCGCAGCCTCCTCGTATTGCTGCAAGGAAGTATTCTTCCCAAACTCGCGCTTCAACCGTTCTTGCTCTTCTTTCTCGCCATCGAGCCATTCCTGCCTTTTCCGTTCCTGTTCAGCCAACAAACGTTTCTCATTCCTCTCGCGAGCCTCTTTCAAAACACTCTTGCCGTAAGGAGAGCCCTCCTCGCCAAGCTCGGCGTCATAAGAACCACTCTGCGGTTTATACAAGCCTAGCTTCTCAGCGCGGCGCACGAGCTTCTCTTCCGCCGCGCGATCCTCGCGCTCAATGCGGGCGAAGATAGCAGCATCCTCATCGACTGGGTACTCATCACGGAGCCATTCCAAAGCACTATCAACCTGCTGCTTGGTGACAGCGCGGGCAATGTCAACTGGCAAGTCCGCATCGAGCGTGCCGGTCAGACGGTGGCCGTGCAGGACGGCCAGGATACGGTTTCCCAGCTTTGCGTTGAACTTAGCAGGGCCAAAGATGGCTTTGATCTCGGCATCGGAGAAGGGCTTTTGGCGAGGGTGCACCTCCGAAGGATCCGATTTGGGCTTTGGCTTTTGGGATGCGGATGTACGTTTGAAGCGGCGGGGGGTAGAGACGGGGTTGAATCGTTGTAGGGATATCGGGGTTAGAGTTGGTCGAGACGGCCGAGTTAATAGTTGGGATAGAAGGTTCGGGATTGGCAACATTGATTGGCGAGACGTGCTGTACATGCGCCATGGGGTAATGCGGAGATCGCGACTGGCAGCCCGGAATGGTACTGGCAGCACGGAGGTGCGGAGCCCTGGGCATGGAGCCCGCCATACGGCCCAGACCGCATTGCTCATATCCTGTGGCTGGAGAGCGAGGACTCGGGGAGGACCACGGAATCGAGGGTGGTGGGTGCTTGTTCGGGATCTTTTGATGGCATGAATGCCGCACGGCTGCAGAGTTGTTCCGAGCCCGCGATCAGGTACAAGGCAAGTAAGAAGATAGAGAAATGATACAGGAATTATTTGATTACGCTATATTCTTTTTATATCTTTGTCTTGAAGTATAGAATCATAATTTCTACCCATCCATAATTTACATTAATACTCATTCAATCTCAACTCCGGCCACATCCAAGGTGATCTATAAGCTGCACGTGATGATAACATGATAAGGACAACCGATCAGCCCGCATTGATCCCACCTGGGGCAACTCTATCTTCCATCTCTCACGAAATAAACATCAAAATGTCAACTGAATCTCTTCCAATAACCCCAGGAGCCTTTGCTGAAGCAATCAAAGAGCTGCCCATCGCAGTCCTCTATAGCAAAGTCTCCGAGCTCACAAACTCCATCGCACACCTGCACCGCTCGAATGCCGAGCTTCGCGCATTCTTAACAGAAAGCAATAACTCAGAAGAAGACAAGAAGGAGCTGGAGGGGTATATCGCTGAGAACGAGGGTGTGGCAGTGTCTATGAATGAGCGAATCTTGTTGGTGAAGACCGAGGTCGAGAATCGTGGACAGCCTTGGATTGAGCTTGATGAGCTTAAGATCAACAATGACCAGGAAGCTTTGCCGGTGACGAATGGAAATGAGACTGAGACTGGGACCGGTGCTAGGCCTGGACCTGGGACTGAGGCCGGTGCAGGACAGGAGTCCAATGATCGGGAGGACGGGGATGGGGTCTATCTGTGACCAATTCGGTGGGTCATCTACGTGCAAACTCTAAGCTGGCTTGGGCTGCTCAAATCTTCAAAAGCATTGTCACCAGTGCGGCAGTGGCACTCGGACACTGTTACTTGCGGGCGCTTTACTGCATTTGCGTGTGGGTCGAATGCCGACCTATGTCAATTGGCCATGTTTCACAACATCCATACTTCACAGTACGACGTACGTGCCTGAATCATAGCGGTCATCCCAACGAATGACTTCCCAAGCCTTAGGGACTGCTCCCGTTTTCTGTAACACTAGGCACACTCGAGTCACCATTGGACAAAATGGAACGTATCTAGCGGATCATTTACAACCCAAGTCTCATTATGGAATTACGATCGGATGAATGTATTGCAATGAGTAGATAAAAAACATGCAATGACCAGCTGATGCTGGATGAGGATATGCAAGATCATCAAGTAGAGTAATTCACAGCGCATGCTAAATGCTCAATCAAAGCCCTGGCTTTGTGTCATATCATCGCAGATTCGCCCATTTTTTTTGGAAATGGCAGGAGAAAGCAGAGTAGTAACAAAGTAAGACAGCGCGGTCCAACGCCAGGTTAGCGGATATGTCATAGTCGTCAATGTAAAAACAAAAAAAGTGCAACTCCAGACCCGTGGAGCTTAGGTGGCGGCCTGCTGGGCCCAGTGACCACCGTTGAGCGCCTCTGGGGGAACCCGCTGTTGCTTGATGAACAGCTCAATTAAGGGCTGCATGGGCTCCATCTCCTTATCGGACACAAGCCCGTAGTACTTGGAGACGGTCACGAAGTGAACGAAGCACATGTTCAGGACATCGTGCTTGTTGATGTGCCAAAAGGGGTTGAGCCAATGAGCGTGGTACAGATGGGCGTAGCAGCGGAACATCTGCTTCATGATACCCTGGCAGTCCTTGTAGAAGGTTGGCGGGAAGCCACTGGACTTGCCGATCCACTCATCTGGGTTGGCGGGGTCGGAAGGAGTTGTTGATGCGCCATTGGCCTCTTTGATGGCAGATGTCTCGGGAGTGCCGTTTACTTTTTCGGTAGGGAACATAACAGGGTCGTGGATCTTGCTGACGATCCATTTCTCGACACGGTTGATGAACTTTGGGGCGGAAATTTTAGCGGCGCGGCCGTCAACAAGCCAGGTATAAGTCAGCCTTTGATTTCGTTAGCTCGGTTCGTAATTTACCCCGCCATACTCCACATACCGTCCAGCGGACATTGTTGGACAAGTGTTTTCATTGCAAATGGGTAGACCCGTCACAGTGTTCACCTCTTGGATAACCTGGAGCATGCCGTGGAGTAGACGATATTGTTCCACAACTGAAGCAGAAACACATTAGCCTCCCCGCTCTCAAGATAAGCTTCCATAATGCTTACTCTGGTGAGCCAGCCACTCGCCCAGCTCCACATTCTTCGGACAAGCACAGAGGGTCAAGAAGTTGCCCCTCACATTCAGCGGGGCATACTTCTCCTGGAAGAAGTATTTGGGCCCCTCGGGATCGTTCGCTTGGTTCTCCACTGATAGGCTGCTGGAAATCGAGGGCGAATTCGACATGGTAGCTTGATGCTGGGGAGCAGAGGCCTGTGCTGGGCTCTTGGGGGGGATTGTTGCTTTTGTTGTTTCCTCCCCGACCAAATCCTTGGCGACTGTATTCAACGATAAGAGTTAGCGGGCGATCGTGGCGAGGTATAGCTGTTTTAGAATGAAGTGGGAATATAGAAGAGAAGTAGGAGTAGATGTGAAAGACAGGTGGAGGCGCCAGGTGAGATATTAGACTTTGGGGAACAGAATGCTCCTTTGTATTTGTGGCGCCGGGGGGATTCTTCGTCCAGTATGAGGGGGTTAAAGGTAGAAGAGAGATTGAACAGCTGATGGCAACGAGTCCACAATGGCGCAACATAACTTACACGCTCTGGAAGAAGGTCGCCATCTTGAAAATGATCAGCAATGCTTCAAATCAAGAAAATAACGGGGATGAGGGACGAGACGGTGAAGATGCTACACGTTGAGGATCCCCTTTTGGTCTGGGCCATCGAGACACTAGTCCTGTTTTGATCCGGAGTCGGATAATCTATATTCCGGAGCGTCTGAATTATGGAAGCTCCGTCGTGAATCGCCGATAGAACAATTGTCAGTACACTATTGACGGTATACACTACATCTGATCGCTTACTCATATACTGGAACATTTAAGGACACATCCAGTTTCTTCTTTATCGTCACTCACACTTCCACACATATACGACCTTGCAGCAACAACAAATTCCATACACCATGTCCTCCGATGAGGAGGGTGTCCGGCGCCCCAGCAATGGCACTGAGAGCCCTGCGCACAGCAATGCCCACGATTCTGGCGCCGATCAAATGGATGAAGGTGATGATCTCTTTGGGTCAGACGGAGAAGGCGGACTCGATGACATTGAGTATGCAAACCACACCAAAGAACAAGAGCTAGTTATTGATATATCACCAGACCCCACCGCACCCTGGACGATGAACAACTCGACTCGGGTGACGATGAGAACCGATACGATCGGCGCGAAGACCGAATGGAAGATGTAGCCGAGGAGCAGCAGGAAGTCAATGTTGCTGACCAGGACCTTGCTCGGGCGCCAGTGCCATTGACCAACGATGGAGAGGTAGGACGAGCTTCTACCGTGAAGCCTTCAGTACGGATCTAACTTATGGTAACAGGTCTACACAATGCGTGTGCCGGATTTCCTCTCAATCGAAGGGGAAGAATTCAATCCCGAGACTTACGTCCCACCGCCTTACCAGACCGCCGCTACCTCCCTTTGCTGGCGCAAAGATCCCGCGGATGAGTCTCTTTTGCAGTCTAATGCCCGCATTATCAAATGGGAGGATGGCTCTATTACTCTTCAACTCGCCTCCGCCCCCCTTGAGCAATACCGCATCGCATCTAAACCCCTCGCACCTCTCACCAAATCCGGCGACTATGACCACAAGCTGGACTCCCACGTTTATCTCGCAGCTGGACTGGAAACAGCCCAAGTCTTCCGATTAACCTCACATATCACCCAAGGTCTAACTGTTCTGCCGACTACCTTGGAGACAGACGATGCCGTTCAGCGACTGCAAGAACAATTGGCTGCTGCTGCTCGTGGTAGCAAGCAGACCGCAGCTGGCACTGCGCCGCGCTATGAGCTCACGGAGGATCCCGAGTTGGCTGGTAAACGTGCCGAAATGATGGAAAAAGAAGCTATCAAGGCCGAGCGTCGTCGCCAGCAGCTTGCTGATCGCGAGGCCGACCGAGGTCGCCGCCACGGCGCCACTCGTCCTGGTCCTAGCGGTCTCAGCGTCGGTGGCCTTGAAGATGCCGGTTTGCTCACAACTCGTCCACGTGCCAAGCCTCGCCGCCAAAACCGCCGCGGCGAGATCTACACCGACGACGAAGAAGAGGATTACTCTCGTGGTGCCCGTAACAGAGAAGATGAGTACGATGAGGACGATGGATTCTTGGTTGGCAGTGATGAGGAGGTTGAGGAAGAAGCGGAAGATGAAGAGGAGGAGCTGGAAGATGAAGACATGGACGCTGAAGGTGAGGACGATGTGGAGGCTGCCCCTGCGAAAGCTGCCCGTAGCAAGCCCGAGCCTCAAGCCAGGGATGGTACACCTCCTGCCCGAAAGAAGAACCGCTACGTGGTGGACGACGAGGACGACGAGTGAGCTTGTAGCTTTCCACTTCTCTCGCAGGTTCTTTTTCTTTCCGCGCTTTCGATGAAGTTTTCTTGTTACATATCCACATGGTCCGGCGTCATCTACATGGACAGGCATTCGAGGGACAATGGGGCTCATTTCACTGACTTGATGCTTGTACAACAAAATTAATGAAATGGTCAATGACATATCAACCTAGCTTCGTACCAGCGAAGTAGTGTATATTTGTATGGTAGATGCCAAATGGTATATAACAATAACTCCACATAGTCAGACATATTCAAAGTGCAGAAACCAGACCGCCGAACCCAAGCTGTAACCAACCAACCCTTTCTCATGCATGTTATGCTCCAGTATGCGCTTTGTTCGTCGCAGTGACAGGCGCAACGCCCTCGGGATATTCTGACGGATCAAAGTTGAATCTGGCGATCACATCTCTCGCACTTCCAACCACACGAAGGCATAAAAACTTCTTTTCGCCATGATCATCTTCATCGTGTGACTGCGTCGAGTCCGACATAGACATTGGGTTGCACTCTCCAAGTGGATGTTTCCCAGGTTCATGGAAGCGGCGTTGCCGATTCTCGATTTCAATAATCATGGACAGCAGATCTGGCTGCTCGGAGCAAGCAATCATAGCACTTGGTTCAACGGGACCACCAATGACAGCGCGACGAACAACTTGGTGGAGCCATGATTTCCAGTATTGTGCTGGATCAGGGCTTCGAAGTGCCTCGGACACGTATTGTGGAAGCGCGGACTGCGTCCCCAGTTCAACAGCGTCGGCTCGTAAGACGCGCAGCCACGCGTCCGCGGTGACGGTTAATAGAGTCCCAATGAACATGATATTTTGAAGGCCTGTTGAAAAGACCTTGGGGCAGACTTGGCAGCGGATCACGTCCCGTGCTGTTCGTGCAGCAATATATAGTGAGCATAGAGTGTGGGAGTTGACGGGGAAGGAGCATATTGATGTCATATGGCTGAGGGATAGGTAAAGGTATGATAAACACGGACACCCAGACGTTGTGGAATCGGAAGATATGGAGGTGGCAGGAGACAGCGGGAGGGAGTGCATGGACGGGAAAGGTGGAGAGTTGGGGAATGGCATTGGCATGGCTGTGGCTTCGGAAATGGCCGAGAAGTCAGGCCAAGGGGAAGATGATGCAGGAACAGGAAGGTTTGGCTGTTTCAGACGGTCTGGCCTCCAGGCATGGTTGTGGTCTTCATAACCTGACAATAGATCTGGGGGCTGGGAGAGATCTGAAGGCTGTGACTGTGGCAAATTCATGTTCGTGCCAGGCCGCCAGAATAGTTGCGGACAAAGATGATCGGCGTCTGTCAAGGTGACTGTGTCCATCCTTGACGAAGATTGTTGCGAGTCTTCCGGACTGGGCCAAATTTCAGCTCCAGGTAGCGCTGGGAAGTCGACCCCCTCATCATCTGTCCGCGTCCTTTTCTTGGGTGGCCGACCCATCTGCTTTTGTATAGAATAGTTGCAAGAAAGTGACTGTTTGGTACATCGTGAACAGCCCGTCAGTTCCCCGGAGCATTTGAGCTTCCGCTTTCCTGTCGAGTAGTAGACTGGTCAGTGAGAGTTGCGTTACATCGGCCTGTGAAACTTACTACACTCGTCGCATGCTGCATGTCTCTTTGGCTCCGACAAAGCATCCGTAGTAGGCAAAAGAAGCCCTCCTTCATACTCATGCAGGAGTGACATTGCTTGGCAATGATTCAGAAAATTGAGTCGATCTCGATCAAAAGAGCCGCTTCAATAGTTAGAAAACACTGAAACATTTCATGGTTAAGTCGTACCTAGGTAGATAGGCCCGATAAGATGGGGTCGGTCATGTGGGCGGTGAGCGGTGAGCGCCGCGAGAAATTATCCCAAAAAAAAATCCATGGATCTACAGCAATAAGACAACATCCGCTAAACGGCATCATGAACCCCAAGGCAGCTTCAAAGAAGCGCAAGGCTGTAACTCGTGACGTTGAGGAGGAAGCTGGTGTCTTTTCTGGTGACGAATTGAGCAAAGGAAACCTCGATGGAGCCTTGTCGGACAACTCCAAGGATCTTTCGGACAGTGAGGACGATGAGAGCGACTCGGAAGTCGAGCTAGTCGACGACTTTAGCGACTCAGAAGATGGAGAGGAGGAATTGGACAGCGACGAGATCCCTTCCGATACAGAGGAAGTTAAGCCAACTGCCGGTGAACCCAACTTCCGCATTGTAAAGGACGCCAACGGAAATGATCGCTACCTCTGGGATGAAATTCACCCGGACGACAACTCTGAACTCTCCGAGGTGGATGAAAATGCCAACACCATTGGCGACATCCCGCTGAAGTTCTACGACGAATATCCCCACATTGGTTACGACATCAACGGAAAGAAGATTATGCGTCCTGCCAAGGGCGAGGCCCTGGATGCATTGTTGGACAGCATTGAAATTCCCAAGGGCTGGACCGGTCTGACTGACCCCAAGACTGGCAAGCCGCTGAATCTCAGCCAGGAGGAATTGGAGTTGCTCCGCAAGGTGCAGATGAACGAGGTTCCCTCAGAGGGCTACGACCCATATGAGCCTTTGGTGGAATGGTTCAGCAGCGAAAAGGAGATCATGCCATTGAGCGCCGCTCCCGAGCCCAAGCGCCGTTTCGTGCCATCCAAACACGAGCAGAAGCGTGTAATGAAGCTTGTGAAGGCCATTCGCGAGGGCCGCATTCTTCCTTATAAGGCGCCAGAGGAAAGGGAAGACAAGGAGGAGGAACTCATCAACTACGACCTGTGGGCTGACGAAGTTGAGCGACCTGACCACGTCATGCACATCCCGGCGCCCAAGCTTCCACCCCCAGGTTATGAGGAGAGTTACCACCCACCTCCCGAGTATCTTCCCGATAGCAAGGAACGTAAGGCATGGGAACAGACAGATCCCGAGGATCGTGAGAAGGATTTCCTGCCCAACGACTTCGGCTCCCTGCGCAAAGTTCCTGGATACGATAACTTCGTCCAGGAGAAGTTCGAGCGTTGCTTGGATCTCTACCTTGCTCCGCGTGTTCGCCGTAGCAAGCTGAACATCGATCCCGAGAGTCTCTTGCCCAAGCTTCCCAGCCCTGAGGAGCTCAAGCCTTTCCCCACTGCTTGTGCCACAGTTTTCCGCGGACACAAGGGCCGTGTGCGCTCTGTTAATGTGGACCCAACTGGAATCTGGCTAGCCACGGGTGGCGACGACGGTACCGTTCGTGTCTGGGAACTCCTCACGGGCCGCCAGTTGTGGAGCGCGAAACTCAGCGATGACGAAGCGGTCAACACTGTCCGCTGGCGTCCGGGCAAGGACGCCGTTGTCCTCGCTGCGACCGCAGGAGACGATATCTTCCTGGCCGTGCCCCCCCATCGTCGACCCCGAAATCGAGAAGGCCAGTCTGGATCTCCTCGACGCAGGCTGGGGTTTCGCCGCCTCTCGACCGGCCCCCAGTGCCTCAGAGGATGGCAAGAAGAACGCGCCCCCGACCTGGATCCGGCCCGAGGCCGCTCTTGTGGACGCCGGTGTGTGTGTCGTTATTCCCCTCCGCTACGTGCCCAAGACGATCTCCTGGCACCGCCGCGGCGACTACTTTGTGACAGTGTGCTCAGGCGCGTCGACACCCGCCTCCGTCGCGATCTCCATCCACACAGTCAGCAAGCACCTGACGCAATTCCCCTTCCGACGCCGCCTTAAGGGCGGTGGTCCCCCCCCAGACCGCCCACTTCCACCCCTCGAAACCCATCCTGTTCGTCGCCAATCAGCGCTCAATTCGCGCCTACGATCTCTCGCGCCAGCTCCTCGTCAAGATCTTGCAGCCCGGTGCACGCTGGATCTCGTCCTTCGACATCCACCCAACTTCTTCGAGCGCGTCCGGCGGCGACAACATCATCGTCGGTTCGTACGATCGTCGTCTGCTCTGGCACGATCTCGACCTCTCCCAGCGGCCCTACAAGACCCTCCGCTACCACCGCAAGGCTATCCGCGCCGTCAAGTTCCACCCCAGCGGCCGCTACCCGCTCTTCGCGGATGCCTCCGACGACGGATCCCTGCAGATCTTCCACGGCAGCGTTACTGGAGATATGCTCAGCAATGCTACCATTGTGCCGCTCAAGGTTCTCAAGGGCCACAAGATTACTGGCGAGCTGGGTGTCTTGGATATCGACTGGCACCCACGCGAAGCGTGGGCTGTCAGTGCTGGTGCCGATGGAACTTGTCGCTTGTGGATGTAATCTTGAGATGCCGTTGCATGATATCTGACACACTTTTGGGCGTTTTTCTCTATTTATTTTCTTTTTGTGCATAATCTTCCCTTTGTATAGTTATTCTACAAAAAGTTGTTTCTTAACATAAGGTTTTCTACTCCGTATCTTACAATATCAGGGTAGATCTTGCGTGGTAGCCGAAGGCATGTAGGAATGATTCAATGTTCGATCAAATAGTCAAATGTTCAAGGTATCTATATGTCCACGATCCCCAGCAAGAAAAATGGGAGAAAAAAAGAAAACCCTAGATCTAAAATGTATAGACGGATATCCGAAGAGAAGTACATATACAAACCAACCCCAAACTCAGACCACACCACCACTCCAATCTCTCCTGAGCTTCTCATACTTCCTCAAGTCCGTAACGCTAGGCCGAATAAAGGACTTAGCAGCAACAAAGTCAACGAGCTTGATACTATCGCGGCGCTTGATAGCAGAGTAACCAGCACGACGCAACAGACTGCCCAAATCAGCACCACTGAAGCCCTCACACTCCTCAGCGAGTTTGCGCAGATCTTCACTAAACTCAATAGCCAGTTTACGGACAAGAGTCTGCAAGATCTCGACACGCTCGAGCGGCGTGGGCAGGTTCACAAAGAGAAGGGTCTCAAGACGACCAGGACGGAGCATAGCAGGATCAATAATATCAGGCCGATTGGTAGCAGCAATGACATAGATACCCTGGCGACTACTGCCGAGACCATCAAGCTCTGTGAGGAGTGTGTTGACAACACGGGCGGAGGCCTCGGAGAGTGTATCGTCACGACGGGGTACGAGGGCGTCGAGCTCATCGAAGAAGATAACACAGGGCACGGAGGAGCGGGCACGGACAAAGACCTGGCGAACAGCGCGTTCAGACTCACCGACGAATTTGTTGAGCAGTTCGGGGCCCTTGACGCTGATGAAGTTTGCGCGGGACTCGTTGGCAACGGCCTTTGCGAGGAGGGTTTTACCGCAACCGGGCGGGCCCCAGAGGAGGACACCAGTCGGCGCGGTGATGCCGACATTAGCATAGATATCGGGGTTCTTGATCGGCTCGACGATGGCGGTGACGAGCTCGTCGCGGATGCCACCGAGGGCACCGATGTCGGCCCAGGTTGTGTCGGGGATTGTGGCGAAGCCCTCGCGCTTGGAGGAGGGTTGGATCTTCGGGAGGGCTGTGAAGAAGTCTGCGTTGGAGACGAGGACGACTTCTGCTTCATCGCCGATAGGAGTTTCCTTGGCGTGGTTGATGAGACGGCGGAGTTCCCGGACTCGCGGGCTGATATCATCTTCGCCTTCGATTTCCATCTCCATTTCTTCGCCGCTGTTCGACTTCAGGATCGCGAGGTACCGCTTGATAGCGGCTGATCCGGCGGTCGACACGAGATCGTTAAGATCGGCGCCCACAAAGCCGGGGGTTCGTTTGGCGAGCGTCTTGAGGTCAATATCGTCTGCCAGGCGCATTTTGCGGGTGAGTGCGCGTAGGATCTGTTCTCTAACTGGCTCTGAGGGCACGGTCATGTTGATTTCTTTGTCAAAACGGCCACCGCGGCGCAGAGCGGCATCGAGGCTGTCTGGGCGGTTGGTTGCTGCCAGCACGATAACAGGTTTGCCATCTGTCTTTTCAAGGGCAATCTCATCCATGCAGGTCAGGAGCTGGGCGACAATCCGCTTCTCCATTTCCCTCTGGGCGCTCTCGCGCTTCGGCGTAATCGCATCGATCTCATCGATAAAGATGAGACAGGGAGCAAGACGCTTGGCCTCCTCGAAGTACTCGCGCAGGGCTTTCTCGGACTCACCCGACATTCCTGACACGACCGAAGGCGCAGAGATTGAGATGAAGGGCACACCCAGCTCCGCTGCAAAGGCGTTCGCAATCAACGTCTTACCGCAACCAGGCGGACCATGCAGCAATACTCCGCGCGGCGGCTGCACGTTTGAGGATAGATAGACCTGCGGCCGGGTCATGGGTAGAATAACTAAGTCCCCAAGTTCCTGAACAACATCATCCAGTCCACCCAAATCGGCGAGACTGACATGTGTTGGCGGTGAACGATCGGCGGGCTCAGCTTTGCGCCGCTTAGATGCAGATTCTCCGCCATGCGTTCTTCTCTTGGAGGAGGTAGGTGCCGGGGTGCTAGCGGTGGATTCGGTCTTTTTGGCCTTCGTTGTTGCCCACGAGCCGACGACGCTCTGGTTCATTCCATTCGGTTCCTGATACGGCAATTCAAATTAGAACCCCCGTCCCATTGGGGCAAAATAGGCGCGCATAACGTACCGTCGCAGCAGGCTCCTCGAGTCCCTCAAAGTCCCCCTCCATGGAATCCTCATCCTCTTCACCCATATCAGCTTTGACAACCTCCAACACCCGCTCAAGACTGTCTTCAATGAGTCTCTTTGGTTTCCGGTTCAAGCTCGAGTTAGATTTCTTAATTGTGTCATAAACCGCAGGGACTGATAGTCGTATGCGTCCATTCTCGGGCTGGTCGTCAATGATCTTGCGCACGACCTGGTAGACCTGTTGGGAGTTAGTCAAAGCCAACAAGACTCAATTTGGAAGACACACCTCACGGTCCAGACCCTGACTGAGGGTCGGCCTGCCTCCCTTCCTAGGCATAATTTGTTATGGTTCTGCAAAGAAAAGAAAAGGCCCGAAATTTAATTTCGGAGATTGGAACTTTTGAAAGATCGGCTGAAAATTACACGTAATTACAGGCCCGTTACATAACGTCATTCATGTTGAGACCATCTATGAAGTTGGTTCTTCACTTCAACAACATGGGAAATTCGAGTAGCTCGCAGAAGATCTCTGCCCAGGATCGGTGAGTGCAGACAGCTGTATATTGTATACTTACAATATCCACAAACCATCCTCAATCTCGTCTGTCAGAACATACTATTGTTCTCCTCACGAGACCCCCTCATCCCCACCCAGGATGCCCATTCAACGAACAACAATAGTATGATTCCAGCTAATAAACAACCCGTGATATCTGCAGGGCAATTCTCGACCTCAAAAACCAACGCGACAAACTGCACCAATACCAGCGACGAATAACCGTCCTCACAGACCGCGAAACAGAAATCGCCAAGGAATGTCTCGCGCTCGATGATCGCCGGCGAGCACTGCTCGCCCTCCGACGCAAGAAATACCAGGAATCACTCCTTGCGAAGACAGATGGGCAACTTGCGCAGCTGGAGCAGTTAACTGGGCAGGTGGAGTTCGCGCTTGTGCAGAAGGACGTGCTGTTTGGGTTGCAGCAGGGGACGAAGGTGCTGCAGACTATTAACAAGGAGATGGGTGGCATTGAGGGTGTTGAGAGATTGATGGGGGAGACCGAGGATGCGAGAGCTTATCAGGAGGTATGTCCCTCGTTTTTGTCTCATGTTCTTGTACAGGATGTTGGGACCGGGGTTATGATTGGGGTTCGGTTTTGCTGACGGTCATTATAGGAGGTGAGTCAGATGCTGGCGGGACATTTGACGAACCAAGATGAGGATGAGGTCGAGGATGAGCTGGAGGCTCTGCAGCGGGAACTTGCTGGCCCTGAAATCCTGCCTGATGATGTCGTACTGCCAAGTCCACCTACTGCTGATCTGCCTGTCGAAGAGCCGGTGCCCGAATCAACCCCAAGGACCAAGGCAAAGGCAGAGACTCGGACGGCTTTACCTGCTTCCTAGGGGAGACATGTTGCGTCCTCGTTGCACAGAAGCATTGCATTATAGTGATCCAGGCATTTTGTGGCGTTGAGGCTTGTTTGTTTTTGTTGGCTACATTGCTAGATTTCATGTACATACGTTGCGATTGATTATTGCTTGTAGGATCCATGGTCTATAGATTATGCATCCTCAGTCCGAGGTTTTACAAATGATACTCAAGATAAGAGCTCCCTTGACTAGAATGGAGACCACCCAACACATCAATAAGATAATGTAGAAATACATAGAAGTAGAATGGTATTCGTTAATCATGATGACTGACCTGTCAACCCCAAGATACATCCCTTAGAAAGAGACCTCCAACGAACCCCATCTATTGCCCAGGCATAATCCTGCCAATACCGCTAACACCAGGAATAGAAACATGATCCTGGGGGTTCGCCGCAGCTTCATAGAGGAAATTAACCGGCTCCCGGGTTAACTTCATGAACTGCCCCTTGAAGCCTACATACCCAACCTTAGTAACATCCTCCTCGCCGTCGCTCCAGTTGTCCTCGAAGAATAGTGTGACAGAGGTAGTCGCATTCCAATGGGCACGATTCAACGGCAATTCAAAGACATTGGCGCCGGGTACAGGTTGCGGGACCTCGATAGTTTGAGCTGGGTGCAGCTCCGATGCAGTTGAGAAATCCAAATCGTCGCGGTTCTTAAACAGCTTTACTGTCCTTGGGGCGGAGTTCGTAGGGGCTGTGTACAGGAGGAGGGAGTGGACGTTGACTTGGCCGTTGAAGCTGTGTTTTCGAAGCTGTTAGTTTGGGCGCGATAACGGGTGAGGGGTAATATTGGCGGGGTTATTTGGGATTTTTTGTGACGCGTTGCCAGGGAGTGAACAGCCAGAACTTGTGGTGTACATATGTAATTGTGTAGAATGAGTAAGACTCACGGGATGGTCATGAGCAGCTGTTCGTCTGCATCGCTCTCGAGCTCGGGCTTGTCGTTTAGTCGCTCGGCCCAGGTTTTCTGGACGATGGATGCGCCAGAGTTTGGGGTTGTCTCTGTCGAAAATCAGAACTTGTCGCCAATACTTGCTTAATGATAACAGGTCTCGTACCATTCAGAGTTGTGATCAGGTCGAAGTTGATCTGAGAGTAGAGGAGGGATTGGATGGCGGGAGTGATATCGTTGGTATGGTCGTGATCTTCGCCGTGGCAGTGGCCATGATCATGATGATGCCCCGACATTGTAGAGATATGTAAATTTGATACAAGATGTGGATAAGACAAAAGATTTGGAGATTTGAAGTTGAAAGGTGGGAAGCTCTCCACTCCCGTGACGTCTTCGGAGAGTTGAGATATTGTGGTAGGAGTCGCAAGAGATCATAATGTTTGGAGTTATTCTCTTCTCGTATTCCAACTGTGTAATGCAGATACTATATTTGAATATATCACTGTACAATGCCCTAAATTGTCTCTGTCGCTTTTACCTGTTTTCCCTCGATCTATAAAATGCAACCAACATACATACAACTGTTGTAGATATGTTATATCTCAATTCCACAGCCTCAAACGCCTGGTATTATTGTACATAGTCCTCCTCTCTTGAATTTCAGAAGTTATTATTGCCTCACTCGATAATAATCCGGAGCATACTCCAGCAGATAACTCTTCTCGATCTTAGTGACATCGCGGATATAAGTCTTCTCACCCGTTTGCATGATTTCATGGAATATGACCCAATCGGCTTTTCGGTTCTATATTTAAGTCAGTAAGCCAGACATGTACTCTGTCACACATCCATGAACACTTACAAACATCAACGAGGTGGGGTGAGCATGAAGAGTCAGACCACCGCTGACAGTCTTAAAAGTACCATCCGGCTGCATCTTCGCCGCGTGAGCAAAATAGCCTGTCGTCAGACATCGCCGAATCTGCTCCGGCTGTTTGCTCAAATCGGCTGCGCCATGACGGGATGAAAGTGTCTCGTCGACTTGAATGCCAAAGCGTTCTAGGTACCGTTTTAACTGGCCCCGGATGCTTACTGCGCGTAGCAAGGCGCGGTAATTCAAGAGGTTGTCGCGACACCATTTCGAGTCTTTCTTTCCTTTGGTGACAAAGGCTTGGTACACGTTCAAGTACGTCAAATGATCGCCCTCTTCAACGGCGAACTTTCGCCGGTGGCTCTCGGCAGATCTTTTGTCTCCAGCGTGCTGGACCCATACCGTCCCTTGGAGGTTGACCATGGCCGCAATTGTGAGGATTTCACTTAGACAGTGGAAAGATGGTGCGACGAGAAGGACCTTGGCCATCATAGGATCCAGGGCGATTTCTGCCATCCGCATTCCAAGCGGTTTTGTCAGTTTGGCATAGTCGTCAACCGCACCGAGAGACGACAGGAGCTCCAGTGCACGAATGATGAGTTCTGCCGGCGGAGGCGTCAAGAAGTCGAACCGGACAATGTTGTCGATTCCCAGTGCTTTAAGCTGCATAATGACCGGTGCGAGATTTGACCGCTGGATTTCAGGTACCGTTGCTTCGGGCATCTGCTCGAATGCTTGCTGCGTGTACAGGCGGAAACATTTCCCTGGCTTCGTTCTCCCAGCGCGGCCAGCTCGCTGGGTGGCGGATGCCTTTGATATTGGCACTGCAGTCAGTGTATCAATCCCAGTATTGGGGTTGTATGCCCTGAGCTTGGCGAAGCCGGAATCGATCACATATACAATCCCGTCGATTGTGACCGAGGCCTCGGCAATGTTGGTCGAGACAATGACCTTTCGGGTGTTTTCTGGGGTCGGCTCAAAGACGTACATTTGCTGTTCCGTGGTGAGTCCAGCATACAGTGGTAGCGGAAGCAGAGACGGCGCCTTTGGATGGAGAGTTGCCGCTCTTTCGGATATCAACTGGATCGCAGTGTCGATCTCTTCCCGGCCAGTCAAAAAGAGAAGTACGTCACCTTCTGGTTCTTGGGTATGGATATCAAAGACGGTCTTGACTGCTCGCTCTAGGTAATCTTCTGCCGGAGAATCAAGGAACAATATGTCGACTGGATACATTCGTCCTTCCAGGCTGATGATCCGACCAACACTTCCACCCAAATCCGCCGCCTCTGCCTCCGGCTGGTACTCCTCGCCGGCAAAGAAACGAAGGAAATCCTCTGCCTGGAGGGTTGCGCTACTAACAATAATGCGAAGTTCAGGGCGCTTCTTGCGGATCTTCTTTAGAGTCCCAAGGAGCACATCGGTACTGAGAGATCTTTCATGTGCCTCATCAACCATGATCACTGAATACCGCGAAAGTAGAGGATCAACCAGGGCTTCTCTGAGCAGCATGCCATCTGTCAAAAATTTGATCCTTGTAGCTGGAGATGTCAAATCTTCAAATCGGATAGAGTAGCCCACCTCTTCGCCGACTTTGCATCGCATCTCTTCGGCTACTCGCGTTGCAACCGTTGTAGCAGCCACCCGACGGGGCTGGACAAAATTAGTCACTACTTCATTTCAAGTATATTTCAAGTATGATGGGATCAGTGCTCACCTGTGTAACAGCAATGATCTTCCCATCCTCGCACCATCCTGCTTGGTCTAGGTACTGCGGGAGCTGGGTTGTTTTCCCACTACCTGTTTGGCCCACCACGATAGTGACGGGATACTTTTCAATCAGATAGAGCAGGTTCTTCTTGTGACGTGCGATAGGTAGTAAAGCAGCTGGTTTATACAGAGCTGGAATGAAAGAGGTCGAGAGCTCCTGTTCTGAAGCCATTTTAGACCAAATTTTAGCTGAGAATGAACTCTGCTGTATTTGACTCCAGTTGTTAGAAGAAACTAAATTGGATCTGGGCCATTCTGAAAATCCAAGCTTGCAGATTGACAACTTGGAGATCGTCGGAGTTCTCGCAGAAACATCCAGATCTGTATAAAGCTCGCCGTCACGTGCGCCCCCACGTCACTTGGAGCTTCCCCGATGTGTTCTACCCTCAGACATTCTCAGGCAACACTGTTTTTGTGAATTTCCCTTCAGTCACTTTCTATACTTTGTTAGGTCCTAAAGACACCTCAACATGTCAGAGGAGGACAAGATGGTATGTTTGCTTTCTGACGGGATCCCTTGTCATCGCACGAAGCTCATGTTCATACACAGAACACTCCCAGCAGGCCCTTGGGTGCCCTTAATTCTCCTAACAGCCCCCGAGCCGAGTCACCGACTACCGCGCGTCCGATGGACTTTGACGATGAGCCCCAGGAGACCGGAGTTATTACTTCCTCCCCTGTCGCTCCTCAGCCAGCTGCCACCGAGCCAGCCCCGCCAAAGCCGCCCCGGCCCCTGAGCCCGAGAGAACAGTCAGAGAATACCCTTAGGGAGGCATTTCCAAGCATCGAGCCTGGCGTCATCAAAGCGGTCTTGACCGCAAGCAATTGGCATGTCGAGCGGGCGTTCAACGCCCTCCTTGGTTCGTAGAGAATCTACTATATGAAATGTGTATGGGCTGACCCCGACCTCGGCTTCCAGGTATGACCGACCCCAAGGCTCAAGAGGAAATGACACCACCGCCAAAACCGCCGCGCCCAACCCAGCAAAGCACTGCTGCACAGCGACAACTGGAAGCCGATGAGATGTATGCGCGTCAACTATCCGAGCACTACAATGCGACAGGACGTCGCGCACCGCCGCCGGGCTGGGAGAGTGACCCCCGATACCAGCGACCTCGAGGAAGCGAGGAGTCGGAAGAGAGGGAATACAGCTTCTTTGATGGTAGGGGCTATGGTGGCTTGTCGAATGAGCCCGTGCTAATTGGGTGTTCGCAGATGATCTACCTGTGATCCGCGAGAACCTCCGCAAGGGCTTCCTGGAGACACAGAATAAGGTTAACTCATGGGTAACGAACCTGAAGAAGAGAATTGACGGAGATGATTTGGACGAGGAACCTAGCCAGAATCAAAGAGAGACTTCCGCCCATGCCCGGCCCCGACGAAGTGGTGATATGGGCCGTCGCAGTGGAGACCGTGAGCGCTATGACGCAGATCCCCAAGTACTCAGTGATGATTTCTCTGCTTTGGAGTTGAGGGATGGTGAAGGTACATTAACGACCTTAAGTCTGGCATCATTGAATTTTGCTAACTGCGTACAGCTCCCCCACCTCGCCCCCCCTCGCCCCGGTAACTCCAGCCTTAAACCCTCCGTGTCTCCTTCGCCCGACAGGCGCAGGGTGTCTTTCCAGGAGGGACCACCCACCGAGATTGACAACTCTTACGACGCCTCCACGCCATCCAAGCGTCTCAGCTCAACAGGCAGCAAGTCGAGCAAGTGGCAACCATTGTCCACAGTTGAGCCTTCTCCCGTTGCGGAGAACGACCCATTCAGCCTGGGCGATAGCGATGATGAGAAGGAGATTAAGACTAAGGAGCAAACCAGTAGCTCGGAAGGCGATCAGCTCAAGCACGCTACTGTTGAGTCAGTGTCCGATGAAGTTGGTTCCTCCAAGGGCCCAGACACCAAGGGCGCGAGCAAGCCCGAGTCGAAATAATTGCGATTGGAATTTGAATATCCCCAGTGTCATCCGTCATCTGCGCGCGAATCATCTCTTGTCTTTCCTCCCTTTCCTACCATTCCTCCCAGCCCATATATCTATTTCCTCTCTCGTTCTACTGTGTCCTGTTATGTGCTACCCACCTCCCCGAGTTTACGATACCTAGTAGAAGTAGCCCAAGACGTTCTGCAACCTTTCCAATATCTCCATAAGCCCAAGCCAAATTGAATCTGTATTTGTATCGAGCAAAACAAAAAGGGTATATCTCCGACCGGCCCGTACAGTACCTAGGTAACAAATGCACGGCCTCAACGCCAAAAACCAGGACAAATCAACAGATCTCGTGTAGTGTGCCGATCTGGCAACATGTAACAGAGGTCTCCTTTTAAACGCACGTCGACTTCCCAAGGTGATTACTCCACAGCGTGAGCATTACCCACGCGCTTTGCACCAGTCTCCTTGCGCAGATCCTTAATGACAGTCTGTAGAGCAGAGTCAGTTAGTAGGCACTTGGAACACTGGATAATGCGCGTATAATGCTATATCGTTGAGATTTGATCCCAATCTCGCGGGAAAACGCGTACCGCCAAAGCATCGGGGTTGACCCCGTTTTCAATGAGAGAGACACAAAGCGACAGCTCTGTCCGGTCCAGGTTTGTGTTCTGTTCGACATGTCAGATTTTGGGATAGTAACTTTGTTTTATTTGTAAAGAATAGAGAAATGATGACATGGAGACTAGAGAGTCCTGCATTCTGAATCCTGAATGTCTAGCTATTGGGGGTGAGCACGCACCAGCAGGTCGGAGATCTCCTGAAGAATATCGATGACTTCTCTGGCGGCTTGACGCTTGTCATCAGCCTCTTGAGATTTGGGGGGGCATTTTTGATTCTGATGTATGGGTTGGAGTGTCAAGGTGGTTGATGATGTGTGGGAGTTGTGGGACTTGGCGGATCACATCAACTGCATCAACGGATCTCATACGGAGGACTCCAATACATCAACGAGGTATTTTGATATTGGATATTCCGATATCCGATATTTCTTAGAGGGCATTTTCTCTATGTCACTTTTGCTTAAAAAGAATTTGCTTCAATTGCTCTTGTTACCTTATTACTGGATATTCACTAATCACCTGCATTCTGCAGTGTTTATCTTCTAAAGAGAAACGGAGACTCTATATACTCAACCTGTCAAACAGGAAACAGTATATAGATACCCAATTTATGGGGAAAGTAAAGCAAAAGTAAATACAGATACCATCGAGTGATTTAGATCTGGTATATGTACAAATATGGATGGGGAAAGCGACATTAGAGCGAGGCAGACGACGACTCATGCTAAACATTGAAAGGTTGAGTACTAGTTAAGTCAAGCTGTGAAGATCGCACTTCAACTGTTCTCACACTCTCATTTCGTACAAGCATCATCCACAGCTTTATGTCCAGACCGTCATGTCTTTCAAAATAACTACATACAGCAGTGACGCGAAATTCATCCTCGTACCACCGAAAAAGCCATCAGCCTGGCAACAATTCCGTGATCAACCTTGTCTCTTCCTCGCCCGCAAGATCTCTGCCTGGCGACCAACCAACCTCCCCAAACTGCCTGAAAACCCTGTCACCGTTGTCTGCATCTCAAACACCTACCATCAGCGACCAGAGATACCGCCAGGTGACATCCTGATCCACGCCCGCGACCTGACATCAGATGGATCGCTTGCCGAGCTACAAATTACGCTGAACTGGCTGCAAGCCCAGCCTCATCCCATTAAGGTTGCTGTGGCGGGTAGAGCTGACCGGTATCTTGATAAAATGAAGAAGGGAGGTCGTCGCTGGAGATATGGACATCGCGAGAGGGCATACTGGGGCGACATCATCTATCTGGAACACCAGCATGTCACCGTGACTGCTCGGAACGGACGCCAACTCCGCATCTATGGAAGCCCATATTCACCCATGACTGTCCCTTCCTTGGCTTTCCAGTACTCTCACTCTGACAATATTTGGGACCGAGTTCCTGACAATATGGACATTCTCATCACCCACACCCCACCATACACGCATCGTGACTCTCTCAGGGGCTGCCCGTATTTGCTGAATCACATCTGGATGGACCGTCCTCGACTGCATGTTTTCGGGTGCTCTCGTGAGCATCACGGATGTGAAATTTCTCTACTATGATGATCTTCAGGCGGCTGTCGAGCGCATTGAGGCTGCGGGTGGGGGCTTCTCCAATCTTCTCATGGTAGTCAAGGGGCTTGTGCAGTCCTTCTTCCGACCTGATATCAAGGCCAAGTCTGTCCTTGTAAATGCATGCACTAACGGGGGGTTGTGGGATCCTGAACGCCAACCGATCTCTGTTGTCATCTGATTTGAGCTGGTCAACTATGTACCCACGTACTTTGCCTGAATGAGACGTGACTCGACATATGTGATTTACCGATTTACCAATGAATGAACCTTTGCTTCTACGTGCACGCGTACATGAAATTAAGATATTGTCGACTCCTAGTTTATAGATCGAAATGGCTCTCATTGGACGAAACTGGGACCTCCGGAATATTTAAACCTTTGTACCCAGGTATACCTACCTAGGTATATACCTACCTTTTAAACATACTGCCAGAATACTTTATAGTCTTCTTAATGGTCTTCTCAGGTAGTCTTATCCGGTAGTCTTTTCATATGTCGTTTTAGTGGTCTTTTTGATCTCCAGTATTACCAGAACACTATTCATGTTGGACTATTAGCCAGTCACTGGTAGATTGTGTGCCTCAGTTAGATTTGTACATGTAGGTCAATAATCTATGCATGCTAATACTTCCTTCCCTTCTCTTCCTGGCTATCAAGGAACAACCTTGGAAGCTTATTGCATCTTACTTCTACGAAGACAACTTCCAAAATGGAATATTTAGACAAACCAGAGGAAAAGCAGTACATTGATTGCTCTAACACCCAAGCCTGAAACACTCGAGGTCGATTTGACCCCGACAAAATAAATGAACAACTAAATACTCCAGGGATCCATCAGAGTAACTCCTACATCCAACATATCTTCTATACTCACCGTCTTACGGCGTGTCTCAACAAATATCATCCGTCGATCAAGAGTAACCTTCCCGAATGCAATCTGATCCTTCCAATACGCCGCCAGATTTTCAGCAAGGAGAAGATCAGGATGTGTAGGATCAGGCGTATATGACTTAGGTAGAGGGGTATCCTGGTTGCGCTTGATAGGGATCGAGAGACACTTTTTCCCTAAACCATGCATTGACTGATCGTCTATAGTGAAGCGTCCCTTAACAATCATATCCTTTACATAGAGCATAATTTCGGGATCTGCAATGCCACGGTGGTCGGTGTCTTCCGGGAAATACACGGTGACCCAGTAGTAGTCGCTTCGATCGCCGGCGGGCTCGGCGAAGTATTGCCCGTTCGTGAACTTGTACACACTTGGCTGGAACTGGCTTGGTAGATTGGTTAGGTTTGAACAGGACTGAGGGGCCTCACTGCTTAGTGAAGAACTGTGCCCTTGGTAAATGGGCATTGTTCCCTTATTTGTGTTGATAATAGAAGAGATAGAAGATTATTTTTTCTGGGTGATACCGGCGAGACTCGAGACGAGGACGCCGAGGGTTTATAAAGTGACCGTTAAGATGCAATCTGGAATATTGCATGGAAAATAACAAAGACCTTTCATGGCTACAATGGCTTTCTTCATTCTTCCAATGGCTTTACATGTGTAGTCTTTGTACTATGTATAGTTCGGAACACCATTGACTTCTATCTAATTCTAAAGACTTCGAAATAAATATTCTAAGGCTTCTGGACGTCTTCGGTAACTAATTAGACTGTTTATTCCGGAGCCAAGGGGCCAGAACTAAAACGCAGATAGATAGATTAACCATATAGGGTCCAGATTCAGCTGATGATCCCTAGTCGTCCTACTTTGTCGAATGAACATCTGCATCTCCAGTGAGAGCCATTCCTGGAAGGAATCTTGAATGAAGTCCCATCAGGACACTCTTTCACTAGACAGACATGGCGAGAAAATGGGAATAGACAGGTAATATCGTCAAGGATAGTGGCTTACTTGGTACTTGTGGGAATTGTATATGGCCGTATACATGTATGTTCATGTACTTGATACTTGAGAACTGGCCATGAGCTACATGACTACGAAAGTACTGGACACTTTGATAAAGTCGTCACTTCAACACCTCGGGTTGTAAAAGATTGATATTCCTACATTAACACAATTCTCAGATTCTACCAGACAACCCATTTCTCAGTCACTGGACAATCCCTTTGTATTCGAAATATAGCTAATCAACCCCTTTCTAGAGTGCTACAGCCAGACAACCTACGGTTTACCGACCAAAGATCACCTCCCGGTCAAGAGCAACCATCCCATTGCGAATATGTTCAAGCCACTTGTTTACATCGGTCTCGGCGCGAACTAAGATTGAAGTCGTGTCACCACTACCAACCGGGATCGGGATCGAAATACAAACCGTCCCCATGTTATGCAGTGCCACTTCGCTCACCACCGCTCGCCTGATTCGAATGTTATGAAGTACATACATCATAATATCTTCATCACTATGGGTGTAGCCCATTTCTTCAGGAAGAACTACAGTCACCCAGTCAGCTTCCTCGTTGTCCGGGTCGTCGAAGTCCTGAGAGCCTACGCTGACCCAGGCGTCACCGTCAAACCCCTCAAAATACTCAGCGCGTACGACGAATACACTTTCCTGTCCCATTTTGAGATGGATGAGACTTGGGGGACTTGGCCTTCTATGAGGCTGCCTTGGAGAGCCTCTGATTTTTCCAACAAGACTGACACAAGACTCAGGGACAAGGTCTCTTATATTGTGAACATCCATAGACAATGGAATCCAGTTTTGAGTGGAAACAAAGACTCTTTATTATGGCCTTGTCCTGTCTTTGATCGAGTCTACAGAGCCCCAAACCGAGTCTATGTCTACCTGAAACCCTTGATTTCTCGACAATAGAGCCAAAGCCATCCAGTGCTCTTTGTGCTGATACAACCGATGAAACATCGGTCTAGTTGATTGGGAGACCCTTTGTTCCTCAATCTATCCTATGATATTGAATCGAGTCTTTGTGCGGTTGAGCCCTGAGTCCTTTATTTCTTTTTGATACTCGACAAAGAACTAACAAGGGCATTATGGGTGAATGCCGAGTCCAATAATATAAAATCCTTCTAACAAAAGGAACTCTCCAGACAAGAACTTTGTCGGCGAATGGCCTTTGTGCTCTTTGTACCTTTTATTATCAAATCTCGAAGGAGATTCCCTTCGAGGGCTTCAGACGGACATCTTTAGAATGCCTTTGTACTATTACTTTCTTTCTCTCGAGAGGCCATGGTTACTTGTCCAAAGCCTTGTCATCCAAAGTACAAAAGGGGACCTCCTCTCCACGACTTGAGATAGAATTCCATACGACCATCTCAACACAGCAAACTAACACAATTCAATTGACTATTTAGCCACACGCACAGCTTCATTCTTCAACTGCAAATAAGTATTCAATACTGTAAGCTGTCCCATCCATTGCAAGCACTTTTTATGGCGTATACTAACTTATTCCTCCAGGAGCTTTCTACACATATCGACTGGATCTTGTTTCTCGCGTGCTTCGGGTTCGTCCTGTGCTTTGGTTCTATCACCTACGTAATTGTGCATTGCATCGTGCAGGTGGTTCAAGCAGCCGTAACTTTCTACCTATTTGACATCCTTTACTACTTCATCTACGAAGAAGAAAGCACACAGTTCTTCGCCGAGCTCTTCACCCATATCCTCTCCGCGCGCCTCGAGCTCAAAAGTTTTATCCTACTCCTGTGCTTACTCTTTACTATCCATCATTCTATCAAGGAGATTGCCTCTGTCCTCTGTGAAAAGTTTCTTGCGCCAAACACAACCATCATTATAGATTGTCCCAAGCATCGTGAGTCGCGAATCGACTCCTTCGTCGACTTTTACGACCGCAGACGAGACACTCCCTTAACAACCAGAAACGATTAAGACTTGACTTTCTAACAGCCATGCAGAGCCCCCGTCTCTCTCCGTCTGCCGACGATATGACCCCCGTTAACTCCCTTAAGTGGGTCAAGCCTACTAAGTCTACTAACACTAACCCTCCCAAGGATTCCCAACCAGTACCCAAGGAATTATCCTTCGCATCACATCTGAACCGCTACATGCGCCATCCCTGGGGCGTGATCGACTACTACATCTACCTCACACACATCGAAAGCGGCCGCGACAAGCTCCGTCGCGAGAAAGAGTGCCACCTCGTAGAAACCACCGGATTCACACAGGTTACCCTACACGATGAGCCAGTCCTCAACAACATCCCCGCCTACACGAACCCAACAGTAGTCTTCGTCAGCCTCCCCGTCCCCGACATGCAGAACGAATTTAGCAACGCCCGGTTGGTGCTTGGCTTCGACCTACAGTCCGACCGCTTGCAGGGATATTTCTTCGAGCCTGAATCCGGGGTCGAGAACTATGAGGACCTTTGGGAGGTTTGGAACCAAGGCGAGGGCCAGCTCGTTATTGACGTCCCCGTCGACCGTTTCCTGGCAATTATTCGCCATACTATGCAGCATCAGATTGAGATCCTGGAGATCGGCGTCCTGCACCACTACGGTCTGACTACCCGTGAATTCCAGGCTGGCCTGGACATGGTTGTTACTGTGCAGTTCTTGCAGTTTGTGGATGACTTTGCCGAGCTCCTGTCTGAGGAGCCTGATGAGCTTCGTGAGACTTATACGCCTTTCCAGGATGAACTGCGGGAACTACTTGCGACTGGATCGCGGGACGCTTGGTTTGCTGTTCGTGATGGACTGAATATCGACCAGTATCGCCAGAAGCAGTTGAAGAAGGTCGTTGCTTCTGGTTTGTTTCAGGGACAGAATATGCTGGTCTTGCGAGACGGGTCTGAGGAGAGTACTAAAAAAAAATATGTCTCGTCCCGTTAAGATTGTGCCAGGTCATCGTCGGTGGTCATGGTCCAAGCTGCGAGTCCGGGTTTTGGTGAGTGCGATGTTGATTCTTTGCTTCTGTTCTCTTTTCGATCGCGAGCGTGTTATCTGTATGGGAATGTTTTGATCCAGCGGGTTCGACATTATTTCTATTTCCAAATGAATAAATTTTCTCAGGATGGTTATTTCGTAGTATAGAATAGGTTTCCACATGTAGATCAGTCAATAGCAAGGCTGTGATAGGCCGCCCGTTGAGCGGGGTTGGAGGAATCTGATATATCAAAGTAACAGCACAGGTGTGCATTGTTCGGTAAGTACCTACATACTTACACTATGTATACGACTGGATAGGGCTGTATATGTATAAGTGCCCAAAGCAAGACAGTCTCTATATAATTCTCTTATAAATCCACGAAAATCCGAGAAACCCACTTGATCCGATCGAAAACTAAAAAAGAAATGCACCGCCTCTCTGGCCCAATCAGGAATAGTCAGAAACCACTTATGTGGCGTTACGTGGCTCAGCTGGGGCGTCGCTGGCATCATCTTCTCTCCCATTGGTCAATCCGTTAACGGAATCTCTTGGCAGCGTCAGAGCTGTTCGAGCTCCTTTCTTGCCAAGGCCCCAAAGCGTACAGATCCGCAGCCCCCAATCTCGCTTCGTGTCTGATTTTCTCTTTCAGCCCTGTAGCCCTATCGCATCGGAGTCTGCCTAGTCCTCTCCTTTCATCCCTGCCTCCCCCCAACTCCCATTCGGCTCAATTGTGTTTTAATCCCCCCGTGCGACTCGAGTCCACGGTTCTTTTCTTCTTTTCTCCGCCACCCGGTGATATCCCTGAATCACATCAATTGCCCTTATTATGGCCGAGTACAGTGCACAGCCCGTTAACGGTATGGGAAACCCAGCCCTAGATCTGAAAGTCGCCCAAACTAATGGTTGCAATTGCAGGGATTCCTCAAAATGGAGAGACGGGACAGTACATTGCGCGCGGCTCGAATGATCGCTTTGAGCTCATCTCCGGTCCCCTGCTCAACCTTAAGAACATGCACTACGAAGCCACGACCACCTGGCACGGCAGTGTCTTGATTGTCACAAAGCCAACCCAGGACCAGCCCCAGCTGCGTCTGCGCCAGGTAGGCGCCGTGGACAGCGGAGCCCAGAATGGCGAGGGCAGGGCCCCGACGAGCCAAACAATTGAAGGTCTCAAGCTGTACGAAGATCCCCAGAAGGCATTCTGGCGATTCTCGCTCACCGTGCCCGTAGCCGCATTCGAGGCGCGCTGGGCGTACGACATCCCCGGTCTGTACGAGTCCGGGGCCCAGGTCCAGACACCGTGGGAATTTGTTGTTCCTGCCGAAGAGCAGTCCATGCGCATCATGTTCCACTCGTGCAATGGCTTTTCCGTCGGCACAGACATGGATGCCTGGGTGGGGCCAAGCCTGTGGAACGATGTGATGCGCGTACATGGCGAGAAGCCATTCCACGTTATGGTTGGCGGCGGTGACCAGATCTACAACGACGGTATTCGTGTGGATGGCCCGCTCAAGCCTTGGACTATGATTACGAACCCTCACAAAAGGCGACACCATGACTTCAATAATCAGATGCGTGCTGAGTGCGATGACTACTACTATGCCAACTATGTCCGCTGGTACAACACTGAGCCATTCCGCACTGCCAATGGCCGCATCCCCCAGGTCAATATCTGGGATGATCATGATATCATCGATGGGTTCGGCTCGTACACGGACCACTTCATGAAGTGTGCTGTCTTCCGCGGTATCGGCGGTGTCGCTTTCAAGTATTACTGTCTCTTCCAGCACCACATTGCTCCTCCCAAGTCGACTTTCACCACCGATTCCCCGCAGACTATGCACGCCGTCAATGGGACTTCCGGTGTTGACCCACGTCAAGTGGAGAACACGTACGTTCTGGAGAACCAGGTCGAGGACGACAGCTGGATCATCGGCAAACGGCCCGGTCCTTACGTGGAAGAGCGTAGCCGAAACATCTACATGCGCTTCGGCAAGCGCATTGCCTTTATGGGTCTGGATGCGCGCACAGAGCGCACCCGCCACCAGGTCAACTACGAAGACACCTACGATCTGATCTTCGACCGATTGCAGCGCGAGATCGTCGACTCCAACGGCGACATCAAGCACCTGGTGGTATTGCTAGGTGTGCCAATCGCATACCCACGTCTCGCATGGCTCGAGAACATCCTCAGCTCTCCCCTGATCGCGCCCGTCCGGCTGTTGAACAAGCGCTTCGGCGTGGCAGGCAGCCTCTTCAACGAGTTCGACGGCCAGGTCGATCTCCTCGACGACCTGGACGACCACTACACCGCGCGCCAGCACAAGCGCGAGCGCAAAATGCTAGTCTACCGCCTTCAAGAGTTCGCCCGCAGCCACAGCGTGCGCGTAACCATTCTCAGCGGCGACGTCCACCTCGCCGCCATCGGCCGCTTCTACTCGAACCCGAAACTCAACCTCGCAGGCGAAAACGACCACCGCTTCATCGTCAACGTCGTCAGCAGCGCTATCACAAATAAGCCGCCACCCCAGGCCGTCGCGAACCTCCTTGCCCGCAGAAACAAAATCCACCACCTGGACCGCGAATGCGACGAGACCCTCATGCCTTTCTTCGACAAGCAGCCCGGCGGCCGGGAGAAAGGTGCCGACTGGAATAAGGTCACCATGCCATCGCGCAACTTTGCCATCCTCACGGAGGTCGTCGCCCCAGGTGCCGGTAACACCAGTATCCTTGATGCCAATTCCGTGAAACTGGACCGTCTTCCTAAGGACGGCCACGCACCACTGCATAAGGGCGAAGTTGATGCTGGAACGACGCACAGCGCTGCTGACGGGTTCACCTGTGCGAGCGGCATGTATGGCGGACTTGATGTTTCCGTCCGTGTCGAGATCGATCCCCATGATCGTAGTGCTACTACCGAGGGATATGGGTTTAGTATCCCGCCCCTGTTGGCTACCGAGGGTCCCCCATCCACTGGTCACCGGCTTAGTCTGCATTCGCGCAGGTCCCAGGGCCGGCCGTCGACGGCGATGTAATTGCCTTTTCTTTCCAAAATTCCATGTAGGGGTTTTTCTGTATATACCTAGGTACCATATGCTACCATTCGTAATGTTTGATGTTTTCGAGACTTTAGGTGTTTATTTTCTTCTTTTTGCGATTTCTTATTTGATACCTCTTTATTCTTGTTCTCTAAAATCAAAATGCATTTCTTTTTTCTGTTGTCCAAGTGTGTCTATCAGCCAAGGCAGATCAAATGCGGAGTACTTCCCCTCGCATGGATTTAGTTGCTTGTTAGGGTTAGGCCCGGCGTCAAGGTTTCTCTTATCTTGTCTTCTTTTCAGTTCTGACTTTGCGATTATCTTCTGTATATGAAAAGGGACCGAATGGGGTAAATGATGTGCTCGCCTCTTGCCTCGAGCCCTAGGTTTTACCGTTTATGCCCTCGAAGCTTCGACAGATCCTCGTATATTTTTACCTATCAGTTATTTCAGCATGCGAGACTCCTCCATTTCGAAGTGCATTCACATTCTTACTTTGGTGGCGTGTTATACGACATGGGATTCATGCTATTCGCTGCACCTCCGCATAGGACTGCTCTTTATATAACCTGCGAGTGTCCTTCCTTTCTATTGTCCTAATAACTTGCAGGGACTACTCATTTCCCTCACTGTTATCTAGTTGCAGATAACCCCTGCTAAATACATCCCTGATAACGGTACATTGTGTGCTCGTCATCGAGCTGCTACCATCATGGCTCTCGAAAAGAAAATCAGCCCTTCTCTTCCTCCCTCCCCCCAAGACCATGAAAAGGGTACAATCGAGAACCTCCAACTAGACCGTCTTGGCTATAAGCAAGAACTACGCCGCAATCGCTCCGTCGTAACCCTCCTCTTCCAAACCCTTGCCATAGCAGCAATTCCCTACGGCGAAGGCTCACCTCTCCTCTCCGCCATCTACGGCGGCGGTCCGCTTTCAATCTTCATAGGCTGGATAGTCGTCTGCCTCCTCGACCAATGCATTGCCCTATCCCTCGCAGAACTCTCCTCCCGCTACCCAACCTCGGCAGGCCCCTACTACTGGACCTTCCAAATCTCCCGCAAGAAGACAACCCTCTCCTTCATCAACGCCTGGATCTGGCTCATCGGCAACTGGACCATAACCCTCTCTGTAAACTTCGGCTTCGCCTCCATGCTCTCAGCAACAATCTCAATCTACCATCCAACATGGTCAGCATCCAGCTGGCAACTCCTCCTAATTTTCTACGCAGTCTGCCTCGCCTCCCTAGCAATCTGCATCTTCGCAAATAATCACCTCCCCCCTAGTCGACACCCTCTGCGCAACCTGGACCCTCCTCACGATAATAATCATCCTAATCGCCCTCTCCATCAAAGCAGACACAGGCCGCCACTCGGTATCATACACCCTATCCCACTACGACAAATCCTTCGCCGGCTGGGGAAACTTCACCTTCTTCATCGGCCTCCTCCCAGCCGCATACACCTTCTCCGCAATAGGCATGATCTCCTCAATGGCAGAGGAATGCACAAACCCAGCAATAAAAGTCCCCCGCGCTATAGCCCTCTCCATCCCCGTCGGCGGAACAGCAGGCCTATTCTTCATCATCCCGATCTGCGCAACCCTACCCCCTCTACAGGACATCATAGACGCCCCAGCCGGTCAGGCCCTCCCCTACATCCTAGCTCGCGTAATGGGTTCCCCGGCCGGTGGTCTGGGCCTCGTCTCCCTCGTCCTGGTCATAACAATCTTCTGCTCGATTAGCATAACTGTTGCCGCGTCGCGCGCAACCTGGGCCGTGGCCCGCGACGACGCCGTTCCGTTGGCGAGACTGTGGGCGCGTGTCGACCAGCGCTGGGGCGTGCCGGTCTGGGCGTTGGTTTTGTTAACGGGGATTCAGATGTTGTTGGGGTTGATTAATCTCGGGAGTTCGAGTGCGTTTACTGCGTTTGTTTCGGTGGGGGTTATTGCGCTTGCTACCGCGTATGCTATTCCTATCTCTTTGAGTCTGTGGTATGGTCGTCGGGAGGTCGCTAAGGCGCCGTGGAATTGTGGGGGTGTTGGGTGGTTTGTGAATGTTGTTGCGTTGGCGTGGATTGCGTTTGAGTTGGTGCTGTTTAGTATGCCCATGGCTTTGCCGGTTACGGCTGTGTCGATGAATTATGCTTCGGTTGTTTTTGTCGGGTTCATGGCTATTTCGGCGGTGTGGTATGGGGTTTATGCGAGGAAATGTAAGTTCTTTTGGCTAGGACTGGATAACCTTGGATCTTTTATGCTGACATTTGGTAGATTATAAGGGTCCGCCTGAGTCGGATGCTCTCGATTAATGGGGATTGGGGAGGTCGTGATTTATATAACTTGACTATAAGCATAGGAGATATGTATACAATCTGTAATTGCTGTTCATTCTCACTAATTATTGAAGCTCTAATTCGTTCTTTTAAGACCGGGGACCTGGGCCTGGTATTCACGGGGAAGATATGGTCGATCATTGCTGCAGATATAGCAAATAGAGAGACGTGACACTTGATACTCAGTCAATAAGATACTTCATCTATAAATTATGCAGAAACACTTGGTTTGGGTCAATGGGACAGTCCGGCTCTGTAGTCTTATGCTGAAATGGACAGACTGGTCCCAATCTTAATATATAAGCTGTAATTCAGAGTATCCGTTGATTCAATCTAATCTATGTGCATATGTATGTGTCTATGGAATATAAAGTCAAGGCTGTTCACTCAGTTCTAGCACACGAAAAGCTACTGCTGCTAGGGTTGTTATGGATGGCCGATCCGGACGCATAGAGGCCGAGAACACACTAAGAGAAGATTAGTTGACTTCCTTTCATGGATATATCCAAGGGAGATACTCACTAGAATGACCCCAACGCAAATCGCCAACGAGTTGAGTAAAGTCAACATGATTTTCTTGGGAGAAGAAAACCACAGCCCCTTGTTCATGTGTAGCCAAAACATGCCGGTAAATCCAAAGGTAAACCAGCTACCAAACAGTGCAGTCTGTTGATTCAAAGCACCGGTCAGAGATTGATTCCAAAGTAGGTGATGCAGAAACACTTACAATCAAGCTGAGAAGGTTGTTGAATACTGGAATCGCTTCAGCGATAACCCAGGCGATGACCCAAAGCCCGAATGCAATGCCCACCCAGGAACCCATGGCCACCCAGTCTCTTTTGTGCATCCGGTCAGTGCCAGCAAAGATGCGGACGTAAAGTGATTTTGCTGCGACATGGCCGTTGATGACTCCAGCAATTACAATCTTCAATAGTCAGCTTTTGCATACTAAATATCGGGGGAGAGTGAATCGTACTGTAGGAAGGGCAATTCCGTAGGCTATCCTGGAAATCAACAGACCAGCTGAGCCTAGGGCAGGGGAGGCTACATCTGCTCCAGTATAGCGATATATCACAACGGCAGCGACGATGTAAAGGGTCATATCAATGGACTGTAGAAGTGCAAGAGCCTTCGGGAAGTCTTTTGGGTCTTTGAGCTCTGCCATGAACGTGAAGAAGGTATTGTGGCTGACTATAGACGAATGGTTAGGCTGTGTTTTAGTTTTTTTTCTTCGCTTTTCAGGGCTCACCGTATGAGAATGCGATGTTACAGGCCGACATAATGCCAGTCACCAGGTTGGCTTCGACAACTGGCTTGACAGCGGCACCATTGTTTTGTACTCCGAGAGCGATCATCGTAACCATCACGGCGACGAAAATACTGATGAAGGCTGCTCATAGTTAGAATTTAGGACCAGGCCATGATAATCTGTATACTCACAGACAAGTGAAAGCCAGGACATTTTCTCCAGAGTTCGAGGGAGAGAAAGAATCAAAGACAAGATCAGTCCAACAAGGCCGAAAACGATCGAGCAAGTGGCATGACCAGTAATAGAATTGAGAGCCACAGTGAAGGTCAAGATATGACTGGCCATAAGGAAGATCAGGAAGAGCAATTGTCCAGTTCCAAACAACTCTCGACCGAACCGACCCATCAGCTGCTCGCCAGCATCAGCCATACTCGAGATATGAGGATATCTCCATTTGAACTGTCCAATGACATATCCTGTGTAGGTAGCGAGTAGGCCAAGTCCAATAAGGAGGATCAATCCTGGAACCAGGCCTATCCCGGCTATAGCAGCTGGTAAGGAGAGAATTCCTAGGGAGATGGTTTCGGCCACCATCAGAAGACCTCCTTGCCTGGGGACCATATCAGTAAAATGGGAAAGGGAGGGATTAGTATTGGTATCACATACCACCATTTCAAAACCTTGTACTTGATTTCTGCATTTGTTTCGTCTCCAAAGGCATCTTGTCGTTCAGGAAGACCAGGCTTTTCTATTTCTCCATGTTGGCTTTCTGCATCTTGAATCGGCCCATTCTCGACAGGACTAGGTATATCAATGATTTCGGATCTCATATTGCAGGGTGTTATAATGAAAAGGAATATGAAGAGTGTGTATATTAAGTAGAATGGATATATCAATGATACTATCAAGCCATAGGGAAAGGCATTCCTCGCCTGAACTCCGGGGATTTGCGGGGAAGGACTTCTCCTTCCATTTACAGACAGATATGCCTGTGGCTATCTCTGTCTGTAACTGTAACTGTGGATATAAACATAGACGGGGATATACAATCATGATTTGTTCATATTGCCGACATTTGCCTCAAAGTGTATGCTGATTAGGTCTATAGATGGATATTTGTGCAAATCGCTACACATATTACGCAGATAGTGGTCTCTACCAGGACAGGATATCATATTTGAAACTACCTGTCTACGTATTTCGGTCGAACTAGTCCATCCTTCTCGGTGAATGATTTAGATTAATTAGATTAGTCAAGTCACGGCTTATTCGATGATTCCCCAGGCGTTTTACCCCAGGTTCTCCATTCCACCTCATTCTTGTTAATAATCTCGGTAATCCAACTAGATAGGGTTGATATTGCCGCATCTATATCCCGTTCGGAATCACTTCCCTTTCCCGATTCTGACATTTTCCCATGGGGTTTCTCCACCATGGAGCGTCCTTATCTAGGTACCAGTATCTATAATCTACAAGCTGGGGCAAGAAAATAACGCATTTGCACCCACTGGACCCATAGCTCTGTCGATGGGGCTTTTATATCCAAGGCCACTTTGATAATACCAGCTCGAAAGGGCAAGCGAATCCGGGACATGTTTCTAATTGTCATCGGAGTTTGTAACTGGACTGGACAATAAGTTACATTCCCATTTACCCTTTCTAACGGATATGTTGCATCAAGGAATGGATCAATCTGGGCTATTGTTAATCTACACCATCGACTATAGAAAGACTCGTCCAATTGGTCGATCTTCACGCTTTAACAACCACCTAGGTACCCCGTAGATAGCGATGAACCGAGGTTATCGCAGTAAATCTCGAATTTTTAAGGCAAATCTCGCCTTATCTATTTCTAGTAAAAGAGGTGGCATTTCATTTCAGAATATCAAGTACATGCACAGAAAGGGAAATGAATAGGGTTTGTTTGGCGGTGAAAACTGGCAGAATCCCTCTAAAGCTGATTCGTGCCTTAGGCCTTTCCAAGGCCCTAACCTTATATAATCCAAGTGAACCCCCGCCAATTTCTAGAAACTTTCACATGGGCACGTTTACCCCCTGAGGTAGCCAAAGTGATGGAACTTGTGTCGGTGATAGCCAATGCGACAGTCACGCAGCTACTACTGGCTTTGCTTTGCAAGACTTCTGTGATGGTAAGATGGTAAGGATTATCACGCCCTTAGGGAGTCTATCAAGTCATGTTCCATCTTGATGCTATCACTATCGATCCTACCATATTCCCTCAAAGCAGCCAAGGTGGTGTAATGGTAGCACAGCTGCTAGTTGCCGGCCCTCGTATGGGGGTGCCCTTTGGGGCACCAGCAGCGATCCAGGTTCGAATCCTGGCCTTGGTCCCCTTCCCCCCCCCCCTCCTCTCTCTCTTTCCTGTTGAAGCGTCGGAAGGAAGATGATATCAGCGGATATCCACCGGGCAGTCCACGGGTAACTTTAAGTTATCAGTTGATTCGGCTAAATTATTATCCGGTACTCTTATACTTCACTATAGAAGGCATCAAAAAGAATTATTAGGAAAGATGGCAAAAAATATGCAGTGGAAGTGACTGACTATGCTTGTGAAGGATCAAGAACCATGTACTACAGATAAAACAAAGAAACAGAAGAAGACCTATCGTATATATCGATGGGAGAGAACAAAGGGCGTTCAATTGCTAAGAAATGATACAGGCATGAAAAAGAATCGGCAAATCTGTCTAGCGAGATATCTGGAGAGGGTCTATTCAGTTGGCTTGTGAGAAGCGGGTGTCTATACCTTGAAGCCATGGATGTTTTATCAACTCCCTTGGGGTCTTTCGATCTTCTGGCCGCCATGTAATCATCCCCTTTATCAAGTCCAAGAACATCTCTTTATCTTCCCCTTCCAGATGTTTCTCCAACTCTTCAAAACTGGTCGTCTGAACCTCGCAGTCCTTGGCTATCCAATTCCCTATGAGATAGAGTTAATAGATGTCAGGCACTCAAAGGATGAAATCCCACCTACCGTCTTTATCGAAATACTCGGCACTGATAGTGTCAGGCTCTATGAAATCAGGTGGTGGCGGTCCCAGCAACCCAGTAAATTGCGCAAGATGTAGAGAGATGGAGTAAGGACGTTTGGTTTCAGAGGTTTCGGCACAGACGAAGAGCGGACTGCCCTCAAATGCACACCAGGCCTAATTTGAAGTAAATTAGAATGTAAAGCCCCTAAGAACCAGACAAGTATAACTTACCCAGACACCCAAGTTCCAAACATCAACCGGATAATTCCACTCCTTTTCCAGCACCACCTCGGGCGCTCGATAAAGACTAGGCTGGAGAACTTCGCCGTTGCGTGGCTCGTCTCCTTGCACGGCGGAGCCGAAATCTCCAAGCTGAATCACACCCAACTGGGATGCTGGTTCAAGTGGCCTGGAGCGATAGATAGGATAGCTGTACGCAAACTTTCGGGGCGAAGGGTTCTCGATCTCAGCCTGGACATATCTGTCGAGCCTAGTTTCGTCCCCGATCTCTTGGAAGATATTATCTCCCTTGATATCTGTCAGAGGACTTAGTCGTCTTTCTGATAGTCTCGAGTCAGGAACCATTCCATACCCCCCATGGATCATGTGGTATTCTGTATGCAGATAGTCCAGCGCTAGCAACATCTGATATATTGTCGATTGGATAGAGAGCTTATCCAAGCGCTCACCTGCCGAACGTTTTTGGAGATCTTGCAAACTCTCCCCCAGAGGCGTTTGCTGAAGGGCCAAATGCTCATAGTACTTCCAGTCTTTTTGGGGAATCTTTACCTCGCCTATCTTTGTCCTCACTCGATTTGATCCAGGATGTTGTTGGTTTCCCCGTTTGATCTGGTCGTAGAATGCAGATTCTTCCTCACCAAATACATCGAGAGCAAAAACTTCAATGCCTTATAGTCATTCATTCTGAGTTGTTCAGTATTAGAATAGATACATAGTAAATGAGAGAAGAAAATATTAGCTTACTCGAGATCTCGAACCAACCAAACGGTAGATGTAGTTCCCCATCCGAGTTTACCAACAGCCTGATACCGGGAGAGTAAAATGTCACCGATAGTGACAGGGAAATAGAAGTTTTCATCATAAAAGGTTGGCATATGTTCCTCCTCGACTTTCTCATCAGCAGGAATAATATCCCAGCCGGCTTTATGGAAAGAGACGGGAAACTTGAGAGACCTTCTGAAGAGGCTCCTCAACCATTCCAAGTTGAAGAGCTTCTTGCCAGTCTCTTCAGCCATTCCAAAATAGATGTCATGGTTTTCCAGTAGGTTTGGATTTGGAGAGAGGACACAGTATAAGCAGTTCTTATTATGTCAAAATGCCTAACAAAGAGAGGCTCACCTTGGAACCTCCAGGAGTTAGGGCTTTGATGACTAATGATCTGCCTGGCCCTCCATCATTCCGAGGTTCTTTCGGTGGAACTATTTAAAACTATTGGCTTGGATGAAAGATTTCTTGTCTTGCTAGCAAAGACTGGAGCCCTCGTTTTAGCAAAGACAAAAAGAATAATGCTTGCTAGTATGCTATTTCATCAGACCCCCTCTGTCCGTTCTTTCAACCCTCCCCCGTGTCTATATATAGGTTGTATGCATGTTTAACACAAACTCTAGATGTCCTTCTTTTTTTCTTTAATTCTGGATATTTGAAAGGCCTGCGGCAAAAGCTCATTCACCCCCGGTCTGACTCTCTCTGAATTGGGGGTTCTAAAAGCCCACGACTGCAATAAGATCATTGCCGCCATCTTTCCTTTCATTCTGACACTAGACTACATTTTATCTGGAAGACCTTTCGATGCGTCAATCCGTCTGGAATTGTCTGCCACAGCGTATATACAATAGCATTGTAACACGTTGCTACTCTGTCCAGGTCACAAAGAAAACTCAAAGGACGTCGATTGACGACAGAGTCTCAAGATCCTCAAATTGGCCGGGTAGTTCATTTCATACATAGAATCTACATTATAATATGTAAACAATGGTTTTTATCCCTTAGAAGTCAGTTATGTTTCTTGATCCAAGTGTTGTTGTCCCAGGACTATACACTTTCCAGGACGATACACTGTCATTGTGTTCTATATTCGATAGAGGGAAGTCTCCAGCTAGAGCAGCGATAAAAAGCAAGCAAATTCCCTTAGGGAGTTTGTTTCTCAGATAGAACGCCAAATATCACCCTATGTTATGTCTTTGCTTGACGACAACAGTTGGACCGTTGTCAAACGGTACAAGAATGTGCATGTGCGTGACAAAAGAGCAGCAGAAAATGTCAAGAATGTCAAGTTTACGGGCCATGGTATAAAAGAACTTGAGGATTGTTGGGCTGTTGCTGTCAACACGTTTTTCGCACGCGGTGGGGAGCTGAACAGGTATAGAACATTGTCCCTCATATCCTACACTGTTGCATCCAATGAAGGGGATACTTGGACTAGATTTACTAACTGTGTCTAGAAATTTGGACCAATTGCAACGGCTGAAATAACGTAAGTCTATCTTTTATTCGGCCTGATATTTTGTCTGCAATTCTAACTTCAATACTAGGGTCTGCAATACTACGGCCGTGAATAATAACCCCGTCCACCGATCCTGCTTCAACCCTCAGGACGAAAGACTCGTTCTAACTTTCGTTGTTACTGCAGTTTCTGGCGAGCCAAGGAAGTGCCATGTTTTTGAGACTGGGAAAGGCACGAGGTGTGTTGGAGACATCGAACAGTAGGTTTTCTTTGGGGAGAATAGTTTGTTTTATATATGGAGGTTAGGAGGTTACTTATACACGACTTGACAATTTCATCTGGGCTCAGGAACAAGTAGGAAGTACCAGGCATCAAACTGAAAAGCATGCGAGCCATCCCCAAGCCAAATCCGAGTCTCCAAAGGCATTGTGATCATTCCGAGGTAGAGATAGCTGTATGTTCTTGTCATGCCCATCTATACTCCGTCAATAGGCCGACAAGAGCCAAAATCAACCTTAGAAATAATCACTAGTTTATCACCATCAAACATGACGTTACTAGGATTGATATCCTTACGAACCAACCCTAAAGAATGAAGATGTCGAATATCACTCTTAAAGCCCGCTAGAATACCCCTGTAGTCTTTCATTGCTTTCTCAAAACACCCAAAGTACACCGTTTACATGCAGATACAGATATAAAAATAGTCTGCATTAGTTATGGCAACTCTATAACCCATCACTCCCGATCAGCCAGAATCCCCTCCTCATTCTCACTCCCGCCCCTCCTACGCCGAGGAAGCCCCTCATTCATAGCATTAACCTGCTTCGGCACAGACACCGAAAGCGAAGCATCACTTGGTCGACGCCGCCTAACAAGCTGATACCCCCTATCAAGCTCAATCTCAACTGCCTCTCGAACCTTCAGCGCACTAATCGCCGGCCAAACCCCCCCTCTCGCCCTTAAGCGTCCACTCGGACACCCGGTCTTTCGTCGGACTCTGGAACAGCTTCCTCAGATCCCAGAAACACAAGTCCGGGACAAGAGTTAGGTTCGGTCCGGGAATTGTCTCATCAATGAGGAGTCTGCTCAGTGGAGCAGGTAGCACACCTAGGTAGTCGAGTTGGCGGAGCCGGTGGCGCAGTTCGACAATCATTAGTCGCATTGCGGAGCGGGAGAGGTTGTTCCAGCCTGTTTGGCGTCGGTCTAGGAGGTTCAGTTCTGAGCGCAGGAATGGGACTAGGTATGGTCGGGCTTGGGAGACGATGAAGTGGTTCACGTTGAAGAGTTCCGCGATTCGTGAGAGAGGAGATTCTCCTTCATTGTATTGCACATGTCGCCAGGGTCGGAAAACCGCGTCTTGTGTGTGTGGCCATGGAATTATTGTGCCTGTCTCATCTTTGCAGTAGATCGTTACGGGTGAATAGAGGCCGGAGGAAGAAGCGTTGGATGCTACGGCTGCTGACCAGATGAGCTGGAAAATGTGTCAGAAATCATTGGCACTGGCCAGGAGAAGAGGAGAAATACATACCACATTCGGCGCAGTCAGGTAATTCAACAGATTCGGCGTCCCATTCTTCTCCGTCGTCGCAACAGTGATATTCAAAATGCGCTTCGACCTCGCATACGCCTCCTCAAACGTGAGATCCCCAACATTGGCCCGAACACATTCCTCCAAAACACCAACATCAAACAAATACCCCTTCCTCAGCAATCTTCTCATCCTGCGATAAAACGTCGCAACCCAACTGGAATCAGAATTTCCCTCACCACCACCATTAACCATCTTTCGCCTCTCAAAAGCAGAAAGATCAAGGCCCTCCCCATCAAGCAACGGCAACAACTCATCCTCAGAATGAATTCCCACAAGCGCAGCAATCATCGCCCCAGTGGCAGTGCCCGTAATAATACGCGGCAATAGGCCCTGCAAGTGTAGTGCCTTCACAACACCAAGATGACACAGCCCGAACGCAGACCCGCCTTGCAGCAGTAGCGTCGTCCTCCCAAACGCCTGTCGCGTATCGTGCAACAGCTCTAGCTTTGCTTGCGAGCTAAACCCGCTCGGGTGCATCGGTGCTCCTGGCACCGACGTCACGTACTGAATTGACAGCGCTACTTGCGTGATGTAGTCGTCGATTAGAAGCTTGGTTCCTGCGTACGCGTGCGTGAATAGCTTCGTGCTGGTTATGTTGCCCAGATTTCGCACTAGCCCTGATCGTAGTAGGTTTACTAGTGTTAGGATGTCTTCTGACTCGCGCGCGCTCATCAATGCCTCGAGTCGGCCGAGGATTAGTCGGTAGTCATAGTGTCGGCTGACGGGGTTTTGGCGCCTGCGTAGTTGGTTAGACGGTGGTTTGGTACCCTGGTTTTTGGGCTGGGTTCGGTCAGTATGGTTTGATTCCATACCATATATCTTTACTTTGTAGCTCGTCGAGCTCAAATGCCGCCTCTTCCCACTCCTCATAGCTCTGCGCGTTGGCTAGCGTATGAAAGAGTCGATCCCGAGGGGATTTGGAATGCCACCAAGATAGTAGTTTCTGGACGACACTTATTAGCTCAAGATCAGACCGAAAACTACATCCGATGTTATGCCTTGTGGGTCTTCCGTCTTTGCCATCTCAAGCTCAGATCTCTCCCCGCATACAAGATATCCAGGGTAGGATTGGAGTGCAACACTTACGTCTCTCCAAAATTGAGCAACATCAAGCACCATATTCCAGACCGCACCAACAATATTCCACAAACCGAGCCACCGGGACCCCATTTTTATCTTCGAGGAATGTGTCTGCGTTGTGGCTGGTGGAGGGAGAGGTGCACATGCGGGCCCGGTATTCGCTTTCACATGCTATAACGTCACGCACGTTGCGCTAGGGGATTAGAGATTGAGATTGAGGTAGTGGTACTGGAGCGATGGTAGACTGAGTGATTAAGTATGATATGTATTCGAGTATAGCTGTATTATCGAGATGGATTGGTCTCGATTTGGTCAGGGGAGAAATTGTGGAAGTAGGAGGTTGAAGGTTGGAGAGTTGGAGAGTTGGAACTATGTACCAGATTCCCCGGATCTTCCCATTTCTTCAACTACGGAATATAAGAATATAACATGTAGTATATCCCTCTACTCAATACTTATAGCATTAGATGAAATAATAGAATTGCCTCGGGCGCACATTTCTACACATACAAAGACGTTTTTCGCGTAAGGGAATCAGTGAATTTCAAAAGGGTCGTTTTGTTTTTGACATTTCGCTTTGCTTCCCTATATGCAAGTAGGCGAAATTAAAGAAACCTCTCCCGGACACCCCATACATTCCCAAGCGGCACATTTACTCTTCAACAATGTTGCCCTTCTCCGACACGTACAGACCGTCCAAGAACTGGGGATGGTTAGTATAGATTCAGAGACTTCGGTCTTCCCAGTGAAGTGTGTGTGTTCGTGTAACTCACCTTACGGATATCCTTGTTTCGGACACGGCAGATCTGCTGGATGTCGGCGGCGGACTGGGACACACCCTCGAGGGAGTTACCGGTGAGGATGAGCTCATCCTTAACGTTGGGGGAGGGAGCGATGTCGACATCGGGCTGGGCAGTGATGCGGCGGACGTACTTCTCACCGAGGAAGTTGCTAATAACAAAACATTAGCTCTAGTGCCATCATAATAGACTTCCACAGCATAATCTCGAAATTGTATCGGTAAAAGCTATAAATTCAAGGGTTCCATACCGGATCTCCACAACGGCGCGGCCAGTCTCGGGGTTGGGCTCGATGTTGACGTTGATGGGGAAGTGAGCGTAGACGTAACGCATCTTGTACTTGAAGCCACGGGTAACGCCGATCATCAGGTTGTTAATGATGGTACGGACGGTACGGAGGGTAGCAACACCCTTGCGGGCACCGTGGTGCAGCTCGATGGAGATAACGTTCTGCTCGGGGCGGCCGAAGGTGACGGCAATGTGGGAAAGATCCTTGACGAGCTTGCCGCGGGGACCCTCGACAGTCACGACGCGGGACTTAATGTGGACCTTCACTGTAGAGCACAAAGAGATTTGGGTTAGTTAAGGGCATTTCTTTTTGTAGAATTCGATATTTTGAGCAATCAAAATCAGTGGATCGTCCGGTAGGTGTGCGAGTCGCCAATCCCACACAATATTCCCTCCTGCTTCTGCTGCTTTGCTGGATGTTGATCGGGTGTGTCGTGCTAGGCTGTGTTGAATTTCGTGCCCTCAAAAGAGAAGTTGTATTGTGTGCGACCGGCTTCCTCCATCCTTCAATAAAAAAGAAATTCGCTCACCATTGTCCAGAATGGGCAGCCGTTCCTCGGAGTGAATGTACCGCATCTTGACGTGACTTTTGGTGGTTGCCGGGGGTGTAGATTGTCGATGTCGGGGAGGTTCAAAATTCGAATGGACTTGGTGGTGGAGCGAAATTGGATGTCACGGGATTGTGCGTCGCTTAGGACCCTTTTGGGTCTAGCGCAATTAGGGTTCCTTATCAGCTTATCGTCTTATCAGTCCTTGTACCAGTACTTGTTTCACCGATCTTAATTGAGTGATTGGCAAGTAGAAGTACATGTGGTAAATATTAAGGAGCCTGGAGTTCCTGAGCAAGTTCGCTCCTATGTACAAGGCAATCAGCTGCAACGACCATTCCCCTTGGATTCTCTACCAGGGCTATGGACTATGGCTATTACTTGAAACTTCAAGTTGTTTTACAATACTAACCTCACAGTGATTTCTCAGCCTCGTGGTGCGATACATCCACGATCCATTTTCCACCCATTTGTCGGAGCGTCGAAGCCAGCTCGTCGCTCTGATCCAATGCCGCAATATCATCTCCACCACCTATACTCTTCCCACTCACAAGCACATTGGGCACAGTGCGACGCCCCGTGCTCTGTGCAAGGAGGACCTGCAGATACGGCCCAAGCGGGTGCTGGTCCAATTCGACTACGAGCGGTTTCGGCTCGATAGAGTAGTGCTCCAGCAAGATCAACTTGGCCTTCTTGCTGTAGGGGCAGTAGGATTTGGAGAAGACGATCACTGAAAGTTGTTAGTCTTGAACATGGGCAAGAAATGGAAAACGGGGGCAACGTGAAAAGAGACGTACCTGGAGCCCGCTTAAGAATCGCATTAAGCTCCGTTGTCGCCTCGGCCTCCTTTCTCTCCTTCTCCTCGCGCTCTCTCTTCACTTTCTCTTCGCGCTCCTTCTCCTCCTCGCTCTTGATATCGGACTGAACCTCTGACGGAGTATCCTGGTTCACCTTCTTGGGAACAGTCATCTTCGTTCGTCCCGCAATCGGGACCTCCTCCGTATCTTCATTCTCTGTAGCAGGAGGAACGGCAGCTTTCTCGACCTCAGCGACCGGCACCTTTTCTCCGGCGCCCGCACCGGCAGCGACATTCTGACCGGGCGCATGCACAGGATGCTGGATCTTCTCTTGTGCCTTGGCCTGCTTGGCTTGCTCTTTAGCTTTCATTGCGTCGAGGGTCGACCGGTAGAACTTTTGGTTTTGGATTTTGCTCGCATCGCCCTGTGAATTTGATTTCGTTGTATTAGATATCTGAAGAAACAGTGCGGAAGTGGGAGATCTGGGGATGTACATTGTAATAAAAGACCATGAAAAGAAGCGCGATGACCGCAATGACGACCAGTCGAAGCCGCCGTTGGGAAGAAGGCATGGAGAATTGCGCTTACAGCCTCGCGGCTTGTGACTTGTATAAAAAAGAAAAAAGAAGAAAGGCTGAATCCAAAACGTTCCAAGTCGTCGGGTCCGTGACTTCGAGACAACGTGACAACGTGACGAGTTCCAGAAGCGAAGAATTCCTCCGTTCCCGGCAAAGCTAACAGTTCAACGTATTGGGAACATTCGACTGCGCATTTGATCCTGAATCTTTCGGAAATAAAAAGATCAAGAAGTTCCAGACAGGTCAGGAGAAGTGGGGTCAAGGAAGGGCAATGTCATCCCTGATTTGCGGGTTTGCCCCGTCTGAGCGCTGATGCTTGGCGGAGCTATGATGTAAATGATATATGCTTGTTTTGTATCTTGTCTTACTCTTTTACTTTTACTATATATGTACCTAGGTAGGTATAAGCCAAGGTGAATTAACAATATTGATTAGTATATGGCATGATTGGGTATTATGCTAAATCAGACGGGTTCTTTTGTTCAGAGGCAAAACCCATGTTAACAGTAAATCATAGAGAGGGCATGAACCTCGAGTAGGTGTATGTAGACGGGTAAGAAAGGGGTAAGGATGAATGATAGGAGATAGAAGTTCAAGGTGTAGGTCAGAACAGTGGGGACCACAGACCAGCTGCGGCTTAGCCTGTCGAAATGAGTGCGATGGTAATTAGGGGAAGATGGGCCACCAGGGCCGGAAGTCAAGATGTCTTTGACATCCGATAAAGGGGGAAATACGGCAGACTGGGGAGATCAAGTTTGGATCGAAAGTCCAGGTCGGGCAGCATGGCTGACAGTTGCTCGGCGTTTGCCTTGGACGAGGATCGTCCAGTCCTCCCACTCCTTGGCAATCTCAGTCAAAACATTGCCCATGACACCAGCAGATGCCATGAGGCCGTGGCCTTCGCCTTCAAGGATCCGGACCTCGCAGCGGCGCATCGTCTTGCCAAGCCACTGGACATTCTCCGCTGGAACGCGAGGGTCTTTGCTGCCATGGTGGATCACCACAGATCGCGTGATATCCACGTAGCGGAATCCAATTGTTTGGCGACGCTCGAGGCAGGTCAGCAAATCAACTGCCGGATTGGCGTTGGTGGTGGCCAGTTCCCAGATCTTGTAGGTGAGACGAGTATCATAGTCACGTTGCCGTTCGACCTCGTCCTCTGGAGACTTTGCGCGAGACCCGAGAGTCGCGTCACTTTTCCTGTACGACGCGGTGGTTGAAGCGGACGGTTTGATATTCGGTACAATGTCCACTCGCTGGGTCTGTGGGTTTGGGTCAACCGAAGGTACGGGCGGTACTGGAGGTATGGCGGTCGCATTGTAAGCTTCCTTGGTAGCAGCCTTGCGTTTGGCCCGTCGGGGGGACTTGGGTAAACTGGTGGTGATGCTGGCACTAGTGGCACTCATAAAGCTGGAATTGGCCACTTTGAGGAGGGATGTGGGAAGAGCACGAAGAATCTTCTGGGAGTAAGGCACCGCGTTGGTCGGCGCGGGCTCCTTCTTAGAGCCGATGTTAGACAACTGAGATGGGGGAATCCATGGAGCTAGTAGATGAATGCGACCACGAATATGCTGCGGAATTCGGAGAGCCGTTGCAAGGGCGTAGATTGCACCGGCAGAATGGGCAAGTATGGAAAATTTAGTCACTCGGAGGTGGTTGCAAACGATTGCAACATCATCTGTGACTGATTAGCGCAGGATTAGAATGTCTCGGCAGTCTTGCTTACCGGGCCAGCTGAGAGGGGTGCTCGGCTCGTCTCCTTGGTATGGACCACTCTCGCCAACGCCAGGGCGGTCCAATGTGACCAGTCGTAGGTTGAGCGTCCGGGCTAACTCATCATAAAATGCCATCAGATACCGAGTGAGACCCATGCCGACACAGCAAAGCACGACATGACCCTTAGGATCACCGACTTCAGAGAAGGCAATGGAGCGGCCGGTAGTTGGGTGGATCACTCTCTGCGTCAGCTTCGGCGAAAATATGTAGTCGTCGACAGCAAGATCGATTGAATCCGCACTAGATGGTCGTTCGGTGCTGTACGAGGGGCGCCCATTTGACAGATGGGACAGGTGACCGGATGGCGTGCGGCGATGGGTGGTTGGTGTAATTGGCTCCAGAGACTGTCTGTATCTAGCTCTCTCGGAATCTGGTCTTTCCACGGATGACTTGGGCAACTGCGATGGTAGGTGGGTGGACTTCGAGGCGAGTGGTGCTCCTGGCCGGCTGCCAGTGCGACTTTTCCCAGTCATTACGTTTGGAGAAGGAGCACTGTCGTTGAAAGATGGCCGGTCGCGGCGTGGTCCATTCTGCATAGCCTGATTGACATCATATCCTAGAACGCGTGATACCTTTGAAGGCTTTGCCGGCTTTGCGGGGCTCGTCTTAGTCGAATGTTCAGGGCTATTTTCCACTTCCAACTCGGTCTTGATCTTCCGTTGCTGGTCTTTCACCTCTTGGATCCGGCGGGTCACCTGTTCTGCGTCATTACTCGTTCCTGGTAATCCATTGTCTGTATTGAACTCTTTGCTGGCTGTAGACGAGTATCGACTATGACGAGCAGACCGGTGCTTTTTCGAGCTTGACGACTGGCTATGCCGATGTCGCAGAGATGAGTCGCGAGTTGGAATGATTCTACCGCTTCCAATTCCGCCGGGGTTGCTAGCATCTGGGGTACCGTGGAATGATTGGTGATCTTTGGTTGGAGTGCTTGCGACTTTCTCTTCGTATGGCTCTTCCTTGACGTCCGCGGGGCGAGCCTCCTCTGTAACCTCCGCCATGGAATGCAATGAGCGCAAGCTTGCTCGGCTGCGCGGGACGTTGTGTCGTAGAGTGTCGTTGTAGCTAGTGGTCTTTCGCAGGCGCTCGGTTTGTGGATCCTTTTCGCCCATGAATTCTCGTGATGACCTCTTCAATAGATTCAGTTGACCCTTTAGGCTTTTTGTCCGCCCTGCAGAACTATTCGAAGCAATGCTCGGGGTCGACAGACGGGGACCAGGCTCCGCGCTGATGGTTCCGAATGAGGAAGGCTCTGGAGCGGCTATCACAGATGTATAAGATTCCCTTGAAGCTGGGCGAGTGGACGATGAGTCGGTCGTTCTGAACGGTTTGAATCTCGGCGATCGGGGTGACTTTGGTGACGGGGGTGCCCGGGCCATGCGAATGACAGGCGACGAGGCCGCATCATCGGGGTGTAGAAATGGATTCTCCGGTAGCGCGGGTGGCTCGACCGTTGGTTTGTAGGCACCGTAACTCATTCCAAACCCATACTCGGATGGAGGAATGGAGTAAACTGGCGCGGTGTGCGGTACTTCTGGCAATCCTGGGTCTGATTCGTTGTCGATCTTCGGGATGGTATCAAAGTGGGAGTTTAGAGGTACAGAGATGGTGGAAAGGGAGGAAATGAGGGAGGAAATGACTTCAGGCGAGGTTGGATCGGTTCCATTGCGCGAAGGTAGCGATTTACGACGTCGACGCCGACTAAGCAGAGCCGACTCTGCTTGCACGGGATTTCCGTTCGACATAGTTCAATAGTCTAAAGGGTTACACCCTTAGAACAAACAAACTTCAAGGATCGGATGCAGGGTAAAATGGGTGCGCGCATGATCTACTGCATGCGAAAGATATTCGATAAGGGTTTCACCCCCTTACAGAAATTCAAATGAGATATGGAGATTAAAAGGGAATTGGGAGGGAGCGTAAGAAGATTAAAAGAACGTTTGAAGAAAAGAAGGGATCCTTATACCGATGAAAAAAGAATTAGTAAAACAAAAAGATATGGAGTTCAAATGTTTAAAGGGAATGAAAAGGGAGTTCTTATTTTTTTGAGATCTCTTAGCGTTGACGCCTTTTTCTCCACAGAAGATCTTAATTTGCCGATACTTCGGAGTACTCAGTACTATGGGTATATAAGTAGGGAGTTGGATATATACTAGATCAATAACTATAAATACTATGTACATCGTACTATCTATATTAGATTCCTCGAGTATTTAGTATTTGAGATTCCACTTAGGTTCCAAATTGCTTCTTCTGCCCCTTAATAGGCTCAATACGTATGTAGGCTTAATAGGCTATAGGATGATACTGATCAATTCACATTTAGACTGGGTGAATAAATATCTACACAATCAAGGTATCCAGGTATATAAATATGGATCTAGAATAATTGATGGCGAAATAGTAAAATAGTAAAATAGTAGACACCCGGGCAAATATATATAGCGGATCTATAGTATGTTCAGACATATAATTGCCATGACTTATGCACCAATTAAACATCTTATATGTACCATACTATATAAATCAACTTACCTGGCAAATCTATTGCAACAGCTTCAACGTATAGATCTACAGATGTCAAAATAATAAAGTATGTATGGTCAACCTTGGAACTCCACCTGATCTCCGTAAATATATAGTTGACCGCCCAACATGGCAGTATCCCTCATTGCCTATCTTACCAAAACATTGACACTCAAGCATATTTGGGCTTGACTTTCGTTAACAGCCTGGATTTTTACTTGTCCCTTCGTTAATTCCCACGTCTTCCTTATGCTCTAGACATGTGGTGACCGCGCTGCGAAATAGCCATTGCCCGCAATGGACGCCTACCCCGAAGACTACGTCAATCACAACCTGCCTTTAGTCCTGCTCTCAGGGCTGGAGGCGGATCCTGGAAATGACCCAGGAACACCATTGGATTATCCTCTGCTGTCAGAGAAGGGGACCCATATCTTCTCAGACTTCCCACCTCTGAGCGGGGCTGTTGCGGAGGAGCTCCGGAGCCTGCTTCTAGAGGAAGATAGCTCTCAGGCGCCATGGAAGTCTAGAGTTACTGTAGGCGGGAATACTACGATTGCGAATATTGGTTACCGCATCAAAAGTTCTGGCCGCGTATGTTGATACTCTTGATACTCTATGATCCTAATCCCCGTTGGTTTCACAACGTACTGCGGACTACTTGCTAACACCAACACAGTCATGCAGACTCCCTCCACAAAAAGCTGATCCCCCTATCCCCTCACCACCCACTACTCCCAATGATGACCAGGACAATGAACACTCCGAGCCTAGCGCACATTATGTCCTCCACTCGCCGATATCGCCTCTGTCGCCGGGTTCCCCAACTTTCCCAGATGGCTTGCTCACCCCTCTATGGGTAACTAAACACCAGGGCCTGGTTCCAGCAGCAGTGATAAATTTCTTCCCGTTCTCGTTGGACCCGAATATGAACTCTCTACGAGACAATCAACTCAAGATCGAGATCAATAGCTTGAAAAAAGAATGGCAATCCTCCGGGTACAAGACACGGTTTGTGGTCGTTCTGTTATCAGAAGACGGAGAAGAAGGCGGTTATGAGGGCGAGATTGATGACCGAATTGCGGGGATTCGGCGGGCAACCAACCTTGATCCCAGATCGATATTTGTGATCCCACCAGACGCGACTTCGTCGGAACTGCAAGACTTTGTAAAATCGCTCTTCTCTCTACTGCAACCGTCAGTTGTTGAATACTATCGGGATCTGTCAAAGCATGCCAGGCGCAAACGAAACAGGGGGAATATCCCCCCTCCGACTGCACCACCAACGACCGGAACTTCTCAGACCCTATCGTCCCAAGGCTGGAACGTACGGTATGAATTCAAGCTTGGAATTTTTGCCGAGTTTCGCCAAGAAATGGATGCAGCCTGCCGGAATTACGAGAGTGCGTACGAAACTCTATTTGGGCATGAAGTTTTCGAAAATATCGCAGGCTGGAATCCTCGATTTAACGATGCGCGCCTTTTGGCCGACGCCCTGGCCATTCGGATTATACGCTGCCTGTTATGGACGGGTCAGACGACCGCCGCATCTCGGCTTTGGGTTGACCACAGAATCCGTGTAAAGGGTATTGTCAATCGCAGAGGGAAGGGCAGTAAACACTACGGGTGGGAGGCCTGGGAGGCGCGTTGGTCGATGGCAATGGCACAGCTTATCCGCCGAGCGGAAATTCCGTCTATCTCCAGCGAAATCTCTTCTGAGCAGCCCGGGAAGCTCTATGCTCTACCCGAGAAATCGATTCCAACCGGGGAAAGAGTCAGGCCCTGGGAACATCTCCATCACGAGGGTTACTGGCTACACCGTTCAGCGAAACATACGATGTTGCGACGTGCGCTTGCCCAGGAAATCCCCTTGGAAGATCGCAAGCCCCCCCGGGCAATCACCCGCCTCACATCTCGCAAATAAATCCTACTTGTATGACACATACCTTGTTCCCGACACTCACGCCGAAGCACCCCAAGAAGGACGAACTGGCTTCGACCATTCTGGTCTAATATTGAACACGCTGGAGGCTGCTATCGAGGAATTCGCAAAACGCAGCCAAACAAGGAAAGTCGAGAGCTTGAGTCTTGAGGCGGCCGAGGAGTATATGCGTATTGGCTCATGGTCCGAAGCGCATGGCCTTCTTCGGCCGCTGTGGTCTACTCTTAGCTGGCGCCGCTCAGGGTGGTGGCATCTGATGGCCAATTTTGGGTGGGCGCTCAGAGAATGTGCCCTCAGGGTGCAGGACAGCGAGACAATCTTGCGAGTGGACTGGGAGCTGTTGAATATGAGTGAGTCAATTCCATTTACCTTGTGCATATTGCCTTCAATATTAATATTTATTCCGATAGATTTCAAACCGAGACCTGCGTGGCATTATGACATCCACAAGAGTCTTGAAAGTTTGCCCCCAGAAAAGCCTAAACCTTCTCTTATCCTTCGTGCAGAGGATGTTATAACGAGTCGTAAGTTGGCAAGCCCGAAATGCAAAGATTGCACTGACACCTGTCTTCAAAGTGACTGCGTCGTTGGTGTTCGAGAAATCTGATGGCAACGTTGGCGAACCTCTACATGCACAACTTGCCATCAGATCCTGTGCTCATAGATCCTCGGCCCCTATCCGGCTTTCGGAGGTCAAACTGGTTTTCGAAGGATGTCTTCGACCGGTAAAGGTTCGATCTGACCAGAACCAGGATGCTGACACCACAACCCCATATTGTATCGCAACTCTTCCACTCCGCGAACCGAGCAACGCTGATACTGCGGTCCAATCCCCACACGGTGGCCTAACCGCATTGGTAGGTATAGCAGACCTGACTATGGGGCCTTCCCAGACCAAGGTGTTTGACCTCACCTGTGTTCCTCGCGAAGCTGGTGAAGCTAAGGTTGCTTCAATTACCATGCTGATTGAAGAAGAACAATTTGATCTGGGTTATGCGGTCACTGAACCAGAACAGCGTGAATCATTCTGGTGGGAGCAGACCCAAAAGGGCGTGACCCGTAGGAGAGTGGGCAAGGATCGGGATACTGGCACGTGCAAGGTTATGCCTAAGCCTCCCAAGATCCGCCTCACAACTCCCAACCTGAAGCAGACCTACTACACCAATGAACGGGTGATGCTTCAGATTGGTATACACAATGGAGAAGACGAAGCTGCCGATATATCTGCAGAGATCAGACTATTCGGCGCCGAGTCCACAGCTCAAATCCAGTGGCTCGACGGCGACAGCAACCCCGAACCCCTCGAATCAGGCGTCAGCACTCCGATTGAGGGGCCGTCTCATTACTTGAAACGATCTGTGGGTGTTCTGGAGCGCTCCTCCCACAAAACTCTTACGATGGTGTTGGTCGATACCCAGGAGGCTACGGATTTCACCTTGGAAGTTTCGGCTGTGTACCATTTGGTGTCTGATACCCAAACCCCGATTATGAAGAATACTACCGTGGATCTATCATTTATTCGGCCGTTTGAAGCAAACTATGAATTCTTGCCGGCAATCCACCCTCAGCCATGGCCCAATTTCTTCGCAGTTAGCGACAACTTACTCGAGGATGGCTCTGCGCCAAGTCCTGGTGGCCTATTCCAGAAGTGGTACCTCAATTCCAAGGTAGTTTCCTTTGCACTGGAGCCATTGGTAATTGACAATATATCCCTGGTTCTTCTCGAAGCCAACGGGGGAGTCATTTGCGATGTTCACTCAGAAGAGCTTGTGACTCCCGAAACGCCATATCTCGCACCAGAAGAACTACGAGAATCCAACTTCTGCCTCGATGTCCAGAAGCTCCTTCTCGGAGACCGTCGACCAACTGCGCTCACCTGCGCATTGGAGATCAATTGGCGTCGGCAGTCATCTGAATCTGTAGCTACCTCCGACGCAGAGAACCCAGTCACAACCACCGTCCTTGGTATTCCCCGATTTGTCGTCCCAATGGGCGAGCCTCGAGTCCTTGCATCGGCTACACCATCCAGCAAGATGGCGGGGTTGATCCATATGGGTTATGTACTGGAGAACTCCTCCACCCATTTCCTCACCTTCAACCTGGTTATGGAAGCCAGCGAGCACTTTGCCTTTAGCGGACCGAAGACCACGGTTGTGCAGCTTGTGCCGCTGAGTCGCCGTACAGTGAACTTCAATTTGTTTGCAGCGAAGCGTGGCTTATGGATTCAGCCACAACTGGTAGTTATTGATACCTACTTCAACAAAACGCTCCGCGTCCTTCCAACGGGGGATATGAGGTCGGACAAGAAGGGTGTTCTGGTATGGGTTGATGCCGATGATTGAATGATAAGACTAGGATTCAAAATACCTGCTGTGGATGAATTGGACTGTCTCATAATAAGCAAATATTGTATATAAAATAGTCATTCCCAACTCCATGCTATCTCTGTACATATAGATGAAGGGTACGTCACGTGCCAAGCCCTTATCACATAACCTGAATTTCCTAATGAGGCTAGCGGCGATCGGTCTTCCGTATGTCTCGCCGTCAGAGAGCTTCACCACAGTCACTCAAAGTCATTACAGCTCACTTCCCTTGATCCCGCAGTATCTGCAGCTATAATTGAGGCCCCAGCACCGAAATATCCAGCCTCTTACTTCCCCCCTCCTCGGGAATTCGTTCCCACGCCCCGTTTGCCTGAGAATCCCCCTCCCAACGCTCACAACTTGTCTGACCCGACAGCCTCGTTGCCGACACCGTAAATATGGCGGCGCAAGCGGCGTTGATCGCCGATACCATCACCGGCATGAAGCGGGCTCTGCGCAGAGAGCGTGAAGGTAGGTTCCCGACCAAGCAGTCTGTCTTTCCAAGCATAATGGTTTTCTGACATCTTTCTTCGCCAGAGAATGGTCCGGATGACCCCATCATGGCGCCGACGAACCGGGGGAACAAAATGCATGCTAATGCTAAGTATGTGAGCGAGGGGGCACTGGGCTACATCAACGCCGAGGATTACTACAAGCAGGTGCGTGGTTTGCCGATTCCGGGACTTGGGCGCTGTGGCGATACGATGGAACTAGGATTTTATGGGAACTGACTTTCGAATGGCGATTAGAGAGTCGATCATGCTGGTTATACTCGCTACATTCTTCAGCCGAACCCGGTTCGCTATGATTCAGAGGGAGACGAGCTGGATGAGGATGATGAAGATTCCGAGGCCGATGCTGCGGCTGCTGAAGAGAACCCGTTCTCTGGCATTGCGCTTGAGAGTAAGTCTTTCTTTTTACACTCTCAATACTGTCCGTAGCCTCATGGCTGATCTGTTGCTTTTCCTTTCTAGCTCTTCTGTGTCCCCTAAAGCATCCTTCCGAACTCCCAACCCATCCTTCTATGTCCCAAGCATACACATCGCAAGCCCTGGAGAAAATGACATCAGCGGTCGAACACAAGCTCCGTCAGGAACGGGCTTTGCTCTGGCGCGCCAGGAGCTTGCATAGACAATTCCTCGGTGATAGCAGTTGGATGCCGTGCGGTGCGCTCGAGACGCCTAATGATCACTTGATCTTCGACCCCAGGCTTGCCAGTGCTGACCCGAGCGTATATGCTGGGCAAGGTACAAGTGGGACTGGTACTCCGTCCACCAACAGAGATCCCAATGGCCCGCAGGACGTGGCACAACAGGTATCTGCATCAACAGCCACCCAGGACTCCAAGCCGACACAGAACGGGACAAAAGCCCAGTCTATTTCAACGCAGAATGACGTGGAAATGGCCGAGGTCCCAGCACAGGCCGAAACCGCCAAGAACGGCCTGCAGCTTAAATCAGAAGAGACCGATGCCACCGTCAAAGACCTTCCACCTCACCCTAACACCTCGACTCCTGCCCAGGAGAGCAAACACGACGACGCCGAAGCTGGGGCGAGCACAAACCCACCCCTCAACGGGAAACACGACATAGACACAACGAAAGATGTCGATCCCGTCGACACAACCGAACTCAATGACGACACAGAACAAGACCTCGAAATGCACGACGGCTCCTCACCAGAACCACCACGGCGAATGACAACGCGTGCGCAAGCCAACGCAGTCAACCCAAACGAAAATGAAAATGGTTCCCCACTCTCCTCCGAGACAGCATTCCCACTCCCGACCCCACACCCCCTCTTCCTCGTCCCGGACAACATCCGCCCTGATCCAAACTTCGGCCTTCCCGCCGCCGAAGCTGAGGAAACCCGCCGTCTGCTCTGGTCGTATATCCAAAAGCAGGAAGAGACGGTGCGCGGGGTCGAGCACATGCTCGATTCACTGAATAGATCTTGCCGCATGAAAGCTGATGTTCTGGAGTGGTGTAAGGCCGAGGGACATGTTGGTGAGATGAGTGATGGCGAGGACTGGTATGACCGTGAGCAGTGGGGGCTTGCTGAGGGGGGAGGATTTGAAGAAGGGAACTGATGAGGATGAGGTTGAGACTGTTGATGAGAGTCGAACACAGGGGAAGAGGGGAAGGGGAAGGCGGCAGTGAGAGGTAGCTGTTGGCAGTACTGTTCTTCTTCGCTTCCTCTCTTTGATCTTGGGCTTTCTGGTTGTCATGTCCTGTCTCTTGTGATATGAACCCTACATACTACCCTGTCTCTGTCTCTGTCTGTGTCTCTTTGGGCTCTTTGATTCATGTGGCGTCGGTATATACCCTCAGTTCTATAATAAACATGGTTTTGGTTACTTTTATGGGTTTAACAAGAAATCTTCAATTAATCCACGTAGAAAATAACAACTGGGATGTTCATGGGCCATCCCAGTAGGGCACGCAAGTCCACTTGGAGAGCAGACAATGCGTGCATGGTGAGATTGTCCACGTGCCACTATCTTGATTTTGCCTTTCTTTGCCCTTATAATTGGTATTGTCCTCGCCTTCGCCCTCAATCTTGGAATCAGCATCGTAGGTTTGTTCCTTGGCCTGAGCCTCGTCCTGCGTGCCTATGACAGCCTTGAGGTCGTAAACCACCACGCCTCTGCAGCTGCGGACAAGTCGATATTTGGGCAACGGTGCAGCATTTGATACTCATTGCCACAACTCCGGCAGGTATCTGTATTTATTCCCCTGGAATAGCCGAACAATGTCCTCTATGGAGAAGAGATTTCAGTTGATGTCACATTGAGTGTCAAATTCCGCCTTTCTGTCTTTCGGCGACTTTGTTTCTCATCTTCCAGGACTTCCATACCTTGGAGACTCGGTGCGCAAGCTGTCGATGTCTGTCCGCGTATGGCAAGTTGTGGTTATCACAGTCTTATCTGAGTCTATTCCCAGGTCTTCAGCTTAGACCTGGGCCTTCCATAGGTCAGTGGCTTACTTATTCCTGGAGATGTTGACACGGTCCCTTGTTCGGGTTCACGGACTCGACAAGATTAGCCGAGTCTTCTCAGCATATACCTAGGTATACGGTGAGACGATGGGCCGGGCAAGTGCTTTTGCATTCGAAGGTTCTTTGGATTCATCTACTACGGGAAGTAGACGCTGGACATGCTGAAAGCTCTGTTCTCGAGCCTTGGATGCGTTTCTTTGTAGGTATCTTCATCTCCTCAGTCATAGATCCACATGGGGGTTTGTCTGGTTTCTTTTTCCTTCTTGTTTTCTGCCTTCTTGTTCTGCTATTTCCCACTTCTTTTTTGGGGACACGGTGACACTAATCACCGCAGCCTCGTTTGATAGAGCCAGAGCGCCGCACGCCTTTAAAAAGATCACCCTGAACGTTGGAAGTGGTTTCTCTGTGCTCCCGGATTGTGTGTTTCCATGATTCCACCATTCCTGTTTCTGAACTCCGTCCCATCGAGAGTGTTCGTCCAGGGCGGCCCTGCTGTCTGGCTCAGCAAGGCGAGTTCATCATGGTTCTCACCAGTGGTTCCTAGGTTGGTCCATCCCAGCCAATGCCCAGGATATCTGGAACTGATGGACAAATCTGCAGTGGAAATAAAAAAGGCCTAGCACTAGTTCCAATATAATGTCTCGCCTTTCATTGCGCACAGTTAGTCCATCGTAGCCGGTGCCGATTTAGGGTCATCGCAGTCGAATTCACAGCGCAGGGCAAACCCACCCAACCTGATTCTCGGAATCTTTTTCTGCACTTCTGAGAAAACCGCTGGAGTCTCTGCTGCCGAGCAGGGCGAGGTTACTGAGCTTGTGAGGTTGTAGTCGACGTGCTGGGACCATCATAGGCAAATCCAAAGCACAATGCAAACAACCCAGCATGATCCTCGTGAAGATTTCCCTCCCATCTTAGAAAGTTGAAGGCCAGCAAAGACTATTGGTTCCTGACGAGCTTTATCAGTCCAGGCTTTGTCACAGGGCGCGGTGTCATCCAGGGGTAGTTTCTTGGATTAGCCCATCCCAAGGGGCCAAAGAAGGTCATGCATAGCGCATTTGGCCCGTTGGGACTCAGGTTTGGTTTGAATTGGCTCTTGATTGACTATTCGGATCCTTAGGTGGTAGGCTCAAATCAATGACTGTAGCCATGCTTTGCTTCGTGGCATCCGACTAGGTTGTTTCTGCTGGACTTCAATGATATCCCAAGGAAGTTCTCATTAGGTCCTCACTTACTCATCACCTGGGAGCAGGTGCAGGAACCTTGGAAGGTTGAGCCACGCATCAGATGGTACATATGCAATGGTAGTGAGCCCGAGGAATGTGGGCGAAAGACTCGCAGTTGCACTGCTCTTTGCTTGGTTTTGCTGAAGTTTTATGTTTGGGGTCTCAAGGCATTGACTCAGGTTGATGACCCGAGAGGTGACAGGTAAAGTAAAGCGTACCTAATATACGGTTTGAAAAAAAAAAGGAAGACACCTGGTCCCTATTCGAACCGGTCTTCTTTTCACTAGGGCATTGTATAGTTACATTGAGGGATGAGTATAGACCGAAATCAAGCAACGGCACTGGGCTGTAGCATGACAGTCCTACAACTGAGCCCATATCCTCTCAACAAGGGCACATGCCCTGTTGGCTGCTTGTGTGAATACTAGTTGACGTGTAAAGCTCATTGACTCAGGTAATATATGGTCTTAACCTTGAAATAGGAGAGTAAAGAAAGAATTGATTCTCTCCAAACAAAAGTTAACTATGCAGTTGTATAGCACTTGATAGAGCTTTTGTCAAGTGACAAACCAAACATCAGGCAGATAATCAGTCTCAACATTGAATGGTCTTCATGAACATACTGTATCTTAATTGCTTAGATTGTTGTTCAGTGGTCCCCAGCTTGCCAGTCTGCTAGTCTCCATGGTAGAAGCATAGTGTATGAGAAGAGATAGAACATAAGTGTAGAATGTTAAACCTCAAATCCCCATTATTTAATCGTCTGGAGCATTCTTTTGTCTATAGAATATCTCACCCATTGCAGTCAAACAGACAAGCACTTCCAAACCCCCTTATACATCCTCGGCAGCCACAAATAAGCAACAAAGGTCTACTGATTCATAGTCGTACTGCAGTTTTGGCGCGATGGGTTGATTGGATTATATCTCTGGTAGTCGCGTAAGGGAAATCACAGTGGGGTCCTTGTCCAGTATCAAGGACAAGGCAAAGATCTATCGTCTACAGGTCCAGCATCGTTGAAGATTCGGATGCATCCGTGTGCTGGAAATATTGTCATGGGCAGCCCCAGACTTTTGGGTGTCAAGTTGTCTGAGCAACCTGGCCTCTCTCTCGGCCTCTCTTTCGATGTGCGGATTGCGGATGTTGAATGTCCCAGCCAATCCTGGTATACACTCATGGCATTTACTGCTTCTTGCCGCCCTGCTTCTTGGCACGCTCACGCTCACGCTTGGCGTAGATCTCAGCAGTGAAGGGGCTAAAGACAGTCAGTTTGGTTCTAGGAATGCATTCAAAAATGACTACTTACTCTTCCCAGCCAAGAGCGAACCAGTACAGGACAAAGACCTGGGCGGTCAAAAGAATACCAGCAACCTTGCCCTGGTAGAGTGCAACACCGAGGAAGTTCAAGGTGCTACCCCAGTACATCGGTGAGCCGGTCACGTTGAAAGGGAATCCAGTGACGGGAGCGTCCATGAGAATACCAAAGTAGTCGCCAAGGTAGGTACCGGTCACACCAAGAGCCCACATGCTGGAGAGAACCAGGACTGAACCGATAGCAAACAAGACACCTCCAACGATCGGTTGGTGGACAGGTGCGTAGAAGGGCTGGTCAGCTAGAGCGAGTTGGTAGAGATGGTCACGGAGAATTCCGAGGGAGAAGATGGTGAATGCTAGGAAGTAGCAGCCATTGTACGCGCCTCCAAAGAGGCGAGTCAAGAAGTGGTTGCGGTACTCTGTTCACTGGTTAGCCAAGGTAGAACGCAACAGTACTCGAGTGGAATCGGCGAACCTGCGCGGGCAACAATGCTAGAGAGCTCAGGTTAGCTATTTATCATGAAATAAATAATTGCCATTGTAGTTTTATCTATCACGATGGATGCGGAATACTCACTTCCAGAAAATTGGGTTAAAAGCAATAGTCGCGGCGGACCCTGTTGGGGTCAATCACATGCAAATTGTTGAGATCCTATAGAGACACCAACTCACATAGTAAAGGCTTAGAAGAAAAGTCGACGAAATCCGTAAGAGAGGCCATGGCGCAAAACTGTTCAACCAGGAAAAGTCAAGAGAAGAGAATAGGAAAAAGGAAGTGGAAGAAGAAGAGGGGAAAGACGAAGTTGACCGTTGGCCCCGGATTAACAGCTTAAGTAAACAAAAATGACGTTCACGGGTCCCGCGGTCACGGGATCGTGTCTTTCTCCTTTGCTTGGCTTCTCTTTATGATACTGCCCTTGCATCTGAGATGCACGTCTTTAGCTCTTCTAATCTTTAGGCCCTTTAAACCACCAGACATCAACTTCGTCCCAGGGCGCTCCATACAAACGAAAGCTTCCCCGCCAATCAGGCCAGATAGACCGCGACCATAATACTATGCCGAGCTGTTCACTCCCAAGTTCCTGGGAGTGATGGTTATGAGCCGCGGAGCTCTGACACCAGTGTGTGGAGAATGGCCCTTAGTCGCCGCGACCTAGTTTTGGCGGGTGTCGGCGTATTCATCGCTTGGGGTCTTGTGGTTCGCTGGCTGCCGATCCTCCGGTATCTAGGATATGCCGTGACGCTGGGTGCCGTCCTATCTTCTGTTGGTCTTTTAGGACTTATCGCATTGACAATCCGGCATCAGAATGACAAAGCCAACACCAAGAACGTTTCGGTGGCTTTCATAAAGCCCAACCAATGGCGAAAGGAAGTGCTGAATGTCCGTCGGAGCACGCGATACCGGCCCCGGCCACTGTATCCTCAGTCCTTTGTCGTATCGGAAGGGATCGACGAACTTCTGTCTTTCGTCACCCGAGACTTTATTTCCTCGTGGTATCGCAGTATCAGTCCGAACCCCATATTTGCCAATGAGGTTGATCGAACGATTCGTGTCGCCCTTGAAAACCTCCGGGATAGGTTGATTGCGGAGGACATGGTCTCGCTAATCGTATCGCGGATCTTTCCCATTGTAACATCACACCTCAAGGAATTTGACATTGCCGAGCGTTCTGTACGGGGGCGCAATCTCAATCGAAATGTGACCGAGTCTGGAGAGCTTGATCTGGCCATTGCAAACAAATACCGCGAAGGTCGCTTACACCCCGCTGTTGCAACCTCTGCGTCCGATCAAAAGGCTGTTCAACAGGACTACCTACGCAAACTAGCGGTTGGACTTTTACCCCAGCTATTCCCGGAAAGCGTGCTAAACAGTCGAATCGTGTCTGTTCTGATTCGAGAAATCATCTCATGCGCTGTGCTTATTCCGATAGTCACTGCATTATCAGACCCAGACACATGGAACCAATTAATGGAAGCATATGGCCGTACAGCTTTGCAGGATCGGAAGACTGTACGCAAACTGCGCGCCGCTTTGGACCAACATGCGTCACCTACACCTAAGTCCAAACGTGGGCAACCATTTCCACGACTGTCGGCAACCGATTCAGAGCGAGCCTTTGAGCGCTTTGTGAGGGCAATCAGGAAATGTAATAACCTCTCCGATGCCCGTCGGTTTCGTGCCCTCGTTTCCAGTCAATTGAAGCAAGAGAGTGTGGTTGAGGGCCAGGATCAGGTCTATCTGAAGCGTCTGGAAACAGGAAAACGTGTTCTTGATCAGAAAGTGGCGAAACTCGCGAAGCCTGGCGAAGATTCCCATGTGCCTCCAGCATTAGACCTTCGACCTGAGCTCCCATCTAAAACGCATGAATCGTCGCTAGTTGACGTGATGCACAGCGCATCTGGACTTTCTTATTTCATGGAGTTTATGGATCGCCAAAAGCTGATGTCTCTAGTTCAATTCTGGGTTGTTGTAGATGGGTTCCGCAATCCACTTGAAGATGACTTTGGGGATGAGGCAGCGCCTACTTCATTAGCATGGAAGCCGGCAGACAGAAACGACCTAGCTCTGATCAGTGAAACATATCTTTCAAAGCCAGAACTGAAGGTCTCGGAAGAGTCTCGCCGGACAGTCAAGACATTCCTGAGTGCAGGAAAGCGTGCCACCCCGGAACAATACCGAAAAGCGCGAATGGTGGTTTTAACAACCCAGTCTGCCATTTTAGAGCATCTCCAAGATACTTACTATCCCAAGTTCAAGGAGTCTGATCTATACTGGAAATATCTTGCGTCTGATGAAGCATCTGCTGCCCAGGCGCCGGTTCGTCAACCCTCCCCCATAGCAGTCACTTTTGAAGCTCCCGAGAGGCGACCTCTCCCGCCTTTGTTGTCACGAACAAGCTCCCAGCCGGGATTGAGACCATCCAAAGACCTTCGACGGGCCGCTGTCTCGTCTGGCGATGTGCGGGGCATGGGGAAATTATTTGATGATGACGATTCACCACGACGATCAATCGATTCAGAACGATCTGCTCATCTTTTTGATGACGACTACGACACTGACAATCTCGCCACGTCCACCCATAGCTTGGGTAAGGATTCCCAGAATGGCGAGAACGATGCCAGCCAGAGCCAAAGCCAAGTCCTCAAGACGATGGAGGCAGCGCTTAATGATATCATTACCAATGAGCCGAAAAATGGAAGAATCGAAGACCTCAAAGGAGATGCTGCCGGTCTGTTTGGACCGGAGCGTCCTGTTCTCTCGTCGCGCAGCTCGTCCGAAATCCCCCAGGTTGACAACCGGAATGAAAGAACTAAGAAAAGCATCGCATCGCTTGGTCTGGTTGATCATGCGTCCCGACTTGGTGTGTTTGATGACGACTTGTTTCCGGATCAACAGAAATTCATCGAAGATGAATACGAAGAACCAGACGACGTGAATGAAAAAGACTCAGCAGATGAAGTGCATGAAGCTGCACCGGGTGACTTGGGCCTAACAGAAGCGATTGAGGCACTCTCGGTGGATATCGACAAGCTTGCAGCCCAGGACGCCGTAGTCCAAGCATTGACACGTAAAGCCGAACTGACAAACAACACTGCGGAATTGAGAATTCTGCGCAAGTCCAAGGCTAGCATCCAGCGCGAAATGCATCGCAAGGAAATGCAGCGGCAACAGTACATTCTCCAGGAAAGCGATAACAGTTTGTTCGGGCGATCGACCGTTAGCATCAAGTCTATTGTCGTAGGGAAAGAGGAGGATGATGGCCGCGAATTCGCTATGTGTAAGTGAAGTTTCGAATGTGTCGTTTGTTCTAAGCTAACTTGTTATTTAGATGTTGTGGAGGTTCAAAGAAATGCGGGCGAGCAAATGCCTGCTGCATCATGGGTCGTTGCACGACGATACAGCGAGTTCCATGATCTGCACCAAAAGCTACGCCAACGCTACCCCTCCGTGCGGCACTTGGAATTCCCCCGGCGCCGCGTCGTCATGAAGTTACAGAAGGAGTTCCTTCACAAGCGACGACTCGCTCTTGAAGCCTATCTGCAGAAACTCCTCCTCCTGCCAGAGGTCTGTCGCAGCCGCGATCTACGTGCATTCCTCTCCCAGCGTGCCATCCTGCCCCGCAAGGAAAGTGCCCGCGACAACGAAGGTGAAACCAAAGACCTTGTCACCCGTATCTACAACTCCGTCGCAGATGGCATGGATGACTTCCTCGGCAACTTCGGCGTCCTAGACCAACTATCTACCGCAGGCCAGAATCTCATATCAGCCGCCACCCAGCAAGCCAGCAGCGCGATACCAGAGTCCAGCCTCGCAACCGAAGACGCCGTCACAGCCGCCGAAGCCGAAGCGGAACTAAATGCCTTCGAAGACCGCGAGCTCGAGCCATTCATCAAGCCCATCTGCGATCTCTTCCTTGAAGCCTTCGAGCTGAACCGCGGCAACAACTGGCTGCGCGGCCGTGCGGTCGTTGTTGTCTTGCACCAGCTCCTCGGCGGGACAATAGAGCGCAAGGTCCGCGACGGAGCGCGCGGACTGGTACAGGATGATTCACTTCTCAAGTACATTGCTCTCGCCCGAGATACCCTCTGGCCCGGCGGCGTACTCCGAAAAGCGCCTCCTCGTTCGGCCGTAGAGCGTCTCAATAGTCGTGCTGAGGCCACTGTGGTTTTGGCTACCCTCATCCCGGATCTGGCGGGTAATGTCGTCGGCAGAGCTAATGCGCAGGCTGCTGCCCGCCGCATCTTTGCTACGCTGAACAATCAGCATCTTAATACCCATCTCGTTTTTACGATTCTTGACGAGATCGTCTTGGTTCTCTTTGGGAGTGCGGGCCGTCCTCGATGAGAAGTTGATTTATTCTTCCTCTTTACAAGCACTGTATATACTCGATTACATCCATCTCTACATAATATCAAATGCTTTCATCTAACACAACCAAATTCCCAATTATCCCAAATAATCCGCCAAGATAAAATCATCACGTGTACATGTGATGTGATGAGGCTCAATTGTGCCCAGGCAACAAAGAGCCCCTAAACCCTCCCAGGCTGTGTTTCAACAGCTCATCTTCTCCTCCTTAACCCCAATGGCCCCTATCACAACCCCAGCTCAATCTCACGCCCTCTCTATCCCTGAAATCTTCGAACTAATCCTCCTCAATCTTGACACCCGCACCCTCCTAACAAAAGCAACCCAAATCTGCCACAGCTGGTCCCATTTCATCAACTCCTCCCCGCGTATCCAATGGGCCCTATTCTTCCGACCCCTCGACAATGCATTGAATAAACCAAAGACCCAGAACCCACTACTAGCAGAAACCTTTCCGTCCATCTTCGACCAGTGCGAGCATACAAATGAAAAGAATGATCTCGATACTGATACTACAAATAAAAAAACCACCAATGTCACATTCACCACCTTCGACATGGTCAAGAACCCGCACAAATGGGACGCATACATCAGACCAGAAGCCAGCTGGCGCCGTATGCTGGTCCAACAGCCGCCCGTGTATACGCTGTCGCTACTAAGGAGTAATGTCGGGCATGGCGGAAAGCATTTGTATATTTATGAGGCGTTGGTGAGTGTTTACCTCTACTTATTTACATAATATATACACATAGTTACCGATATCTACATAATGAGTTTTCAATTTGTTTAGCTTTCTATTTGTTCATACATCATATGCCTGCAAGGAACACTAGCTGACAGTTGTAATCGCTCCCAAGGACAACCAAAAAGAACCAGCCGGTGGCCTGCGAATGGATATTGTCTTTGAGGCGCTCGTCTTCGGTGACAGGTGGGATCAAGATGAATACTCCGCGACAGAGATGGTCTGGGGACAGGAATTCCTCCCTAAACAGGTTCAAGCGGATTTGGAGCTCTTTGGAGTCCGGGATCTGGATTTGGTGTTTTATACTCGTCTGGGAGAGACGTTCAGGGGTCTGCGTTATGATACTCCGAGTCTGGACTGTGATATTGTGAATAACATCAAAGCGGCGTATACTAGGCTGGGGATGAAGCCGAAGTACTCGGATGAGGCTTTTTTGAGGGGTCGGAAGTCTTGGGGTTCGCTTTGGGATTAGCATCTGCGTAGGGGGATAGATATCTTTGTCTTCTCGTGGATCTATAGTATGCCCATGTACAATATGGAGTTGTGAATTCCAAGGTATAGCGTGACTTGGCAAGTCCACCTGGACTTGAATGGTCCCAACTTGGTTTCTACCTAACATCTCCCATACAACATCTACATTGGAAAAAAAGATAGCCGGGAATTACTTGATTTCATCTCCACTAGGGGTCAAAAGGAGTGAACGGCACATACCGGTCCACCCAGGGTAGATACATAAAGCCGGGCCAGACAGAAACGACTGACAAAAGAGCAGTAAGATAGACACAAAATAAAAAGTACGAAATCTCCCTCGCGCCCTCCTAATTCTTGTTTCTACATTCGAAACGCAGTGAACATAGAGCAGCCGAACGGGACTGTAGAAAAGCAGAACATAAAAAGTCAAATAGCGTATTGCAGATTGAGGGGAGTCAATAGTCCCCGATAAGAACATCCATTATGATGATTGGTAAGTGAAGGATAAAGGGCAGAAATTGAAGAGGGCATCCGGGGTCACTTGTCTGTGTTCATGCTCATATCATGAAACACCCGGGTTGATGGAGCAATGCCAATCTATGCCTCGTCCTTGGACTTCTTCTTGGACTTCTTGCTAGGCTGTGGTGCGCCCTCCTTCTTCTGGTGCACGATCAACCGAGTCCAGCACTCGTCCTTGTCCCACTCGAAGCCAGCGAGGTAGGGTTTGTCAAGTTCGTCATCCGCCTAGCGGGGTCACGTCAGTCATCATGGACTCTCTTGCGGTCTATACTGTAGGATCACTGACCTTCTTCTTGAACTGTTTGTAGATGGCATCTAATGCGTCCTTGACTGTGACGCCCTTGAGGTTCCGGGCGGTGACTTCTAGGCCAAGGGGGAAGTGTAGGTCAATCTTCTTGACCGGTGGAGTGACGAGGAACATTTTGAGGATATCCTTGTCCTCGATTGTTGAGGGGGAGGTGTTGAGTTTCCTGCGTAGAGGTCAGTGGGACTCATCTATGTGTGAGGAAGTGAGATGGGATACCATCCAGTCTTCTGTGTTTCAATTGGTAGGGTAATGTCCATCTTTTGCTCTTCTGAGGTACAATCAGTATAGCTTCCTCCATTGAGATAGATGAGTACTTACCAAGGTCCTTGATGTTCCAGACACCTTCTGCGGTTGAGGAGGTCCGTCTGTGAGACTTGGCCTTGACCTCCTTCTCGGTGGTCTCAGGCTTCTCGCCAGATATGGACAAGCCAGCGATGGCAGAATCGACTTTGGTTAAAGGAACAGACATGGTTGCAGAGTGTATCAAGTTTGAGATGGAATCAAGATGAGAGGAAGAGATGAATCAGGGAGAAGATCAGGAGATGGAAGAGAAGAGAGGGGAAGGAGGGCATGTGACCAAGGTTGTGTGAGAGGGGGCTTGTCATGGATGTGTGACTTTGGTTGGTATGGTGTTTGTCTATAACAAGGAGGTACCCTTGTGTTTCACCATCTTTACCTTGACTGTTCAAGTTATTTCTATTTTATTACATCTATTGATTATACCTAGGTACTATCTATTAACTATTAACTATAATACTATGTTAACTATACTACTATCCTCCTCTATACTATCTACGTACATACTATACCGGCCTCCCCCGGATAACCTGAACTGACATCAACGTCAATCTTAGCCAATCTGGGTGCTGCACCCCGCATTTGCTCCACTTTATTAGGGCAGATCACTCTTATGTTAATATATTAGTACACTAGTATTATATATTATATATATTATTATATATATTATATGTATTATATACTATACCTAGGTAGTACTCATGTCCTAACATACGATCATCACCTGATGTGGTCATACCACCTATGCATACAACTGACCACTCGTATAAATGCTCAGATCAAACTCAATGCTTCCAAGGTTATTAACCTTTCTTTATTAATTACCATTATTCATACTCTTACCGTGGACCCAATGTTATCTTAGGTAGTGTCCTCTATAAACTAAATTTGATGCCTCAGGATCCATGGATATTAAGACATATTACATCATCCAACACCTGAATCCCCTAGAAAGATATAAAAGACATAAGCCAACACCAGCTAGCTACTAATTGATCCATGGATATTCACAATTATTTGACTGAAGCCATAAAACAGGAGAATATGAAGTTGGGTCAACCCACTCATTACTCGGTATAAGGTTTTTTTTTTGCAGATGTATAGTTAGACTACCTGGCGATGCCAATAAAGCCATCGTCAAATTGAGTACATCTCAGTTGTCACCTCTCTCTGAGTGCCTCAAATATGACCATTGAGTAAAGCTACATCCACTAAGATTGTCTATCGAAACGATTTCCAACGGATAACTGCAGTCCGGCGATGCTGCCTTGGTAGTGTGACTCATGGTATCCATGCACAGCTAGATATGGCTTTAGTCCTGCTAGTAAACCAAGCATATATATAAATACTAAGCATGCCAAAGTAATTCAAATCAAAATACAAAGGTTGAGACATAAGAAAAGTTGAACACTCGACTGAAGTATAAAATCCACAGACATAAAGGCGGTGAGATATATTTTCTGCCGGCATCGCGCATCGCTTTCAGTCGAGCTGCAATTAGCATCGACTTCTCTGTCTCTTCGTTTCTCCATTGAGCTCGACTTTCTTTCTCTTCTGCATGACTCCCCAGCTGTGAATCCAGCTTTTTCCTTGTCTTCGGTTCACATCCCTTTTAGACCCTCGATACCCTTTACCATATCACACCTCTCGCGCCCTTTCCAATGTCACTTTTCGGCGCCGGCGCGTCGTCGGCCTCGGCGGGCCAGACAAACACCACCGGCGACATTTCCAAGGACGTCGCCCTCAGCACTCCCCCCGAGGATGGCATTTCCGATCTCCGCTTCTCGCCTACCAGCGAACACCTAGCCGTGGCCTCGTGGGATAAGAAAGTCCGCATCTACGAAATCAACGACCAGGGACAAAGTGAAGGAAAGGCACTCTTCGAGCACGAAGCTCCAGTTCTGAACTGCTGCTGGTCTCCAGTAAGCTCCCACCTCTTCTCACCCACCCCGCATATCTCTCCTCACAAACCGAGTCCCATGCACAGAAACTAACATCTTTTTTTTCTTCTCTTACAGGATGGAACCAAGGTCGTCGGTGCTGGTGCCGACAAGGCAGCCCGCATGCTCGATCTCAGTTCAGGCACCACCACCCAAGTTGCCGCCCACGACGCCCCCATTCGAAGCTGCCATATGATCCCCAATCCCTCCGTGGGCGGAACTCCACTCCTGATCACCGGCTCGTGGGACAAGACTGTCAAATACTGGGATCTGCGCCAGTCGACCGCAATCGCTTCCGTCGAGTGCCAGGAGCGTGTCTACACCATGGACGTTAAGAACAAGCTGCTCGTCATCGGCACCGCAGACCGGTACATCAATATCATCAACCTCGACCAGCCAACAAAGTTCTACAAGACCATGCAATCACCCCTCAAGTGGCAGACGCGGGTAGTCAGCTGCTTCTCAGATGCCTCGGGCTTCGCCGTCGGCTCGGTTGAGGGTCGCTGCGCTATTCAGTACGTCGAGGAGAAGGATTCCGCCTCGAACTTCTCCTTCAAGTGCCACCGTGAAACCCCCCCTGCAAACCGCGATATCTGCAATATCTACTCCGTTAACGCTATCTCTTTCCACCCCATTCATGGTACCTTCAGCACTGCAGGTGCCGATGGTACTTTCCACTTCTGGGATAAGGATGCGAAGCACCGTCTCAAGGGTTACCCCGCTGTCGGAGGTCCTATCACTACCACCGCTTTCAACCGTAATGGAAATATCTTCGCTTACTCCGTCAGCTACGACTGGAGCAAGGGTTACTCCGCCAACACCCAGCAGACTGTCAACAAGGTCATGCTGCACCCTATCGGACCGGATGAGACAAAGCCCAGACCGAGCACGCGCAAGCGTTGATTTGGGAGCTGTCTTTCTTTTTTTGCGTGGGATGGAGGGATTCGTTTTTTCGCCAATCGCTTTCGTGTCCCATCCCTACAACGAGCATGTAATGAAACTTTTTACCATATCGGCGTGTTTTGATTGAGTGCAAATGGGATTTCTTTTCTGCTAGCCTAGCTATTTTCTTGGAAGGATCTGCAAGAACCTTGGAAACGTACTTGAATTGTGGGATATAGATTGTAGAGCTGAGCAGGGACAAGTAGATGGGACATGTATCAAGACGTACTTCCCTACCAGGCCATCAAAAACAAAACACCTTCATTGCATCCATGCGTATGATACCTATAAAAGGAAAAAGTTCCCCAAGCCAGTTCAATATGCCCAGAAGATGATCCCCGTTCACCCATGCACAACATCTCATAGAGAATCATAAAAAGAAAGCCCCCACAACGCGCCTTGCATGTAATTTCTTATTTTTCTCGTCTAGATCACCCTGTTGAAGTCCTGATCATCTACGAGGTAGGCAGAGTAACCTGCGCCACCCCATCAGCGACCTTCTCAACAGCCTCATCATTTTTGCCCTCTGTGGTAACGAAGACCTTCTCCGCACCACCCTTAGCAGACCCCTCAACACCACCTTCAGGGGCACCAGCACGGCCCTTCTCCTTCTTCTCCTTCTTCTTGGCCTTAGCAGCAGCTTTCTTCGCAGCCATCTTGGCAGCCTCCTCCTCCTTCTTCTTCCGGTCGGCCTGCGACCCACCAAACATTTCACGCCACTCATCCGCCTTCTTGGGATCAATACGAGAGAACAGGTAAGCTGCCTTTCCGATCTTGTGGCCCGCCTTCAGGGAAGTAGGCTTCCAGCCGGACTGGATCTCTTCCACGCTGGGGAGGTACAGGAAGGGTGCGTTCAACTGCCCCAGAATCGACTTCGAGGTTGCAGGCATGTACGGGGAGAACACGCTGGAGAGCAGGTGGATCAGGTTAAGCACTGTTCCGACGACGGCAGCGGCGCGCTCAGGCTCGTTCGCAATCAGCGCGTTGTCGAGTCGGTTCGCTTGGATCAGCCCGTTACCCGCCTCGGCGATGCGCATGGCTGTCTGCACTCCGGCGCGCAGGTGTGCGCCTTCTAGATCCTCATGGTACTGGCGCAGGTGTTCAGTGACTTCCTCTCAGGAATGGATTGAAGGTCTCGGGCACGGTGAATTCCGGAATGACGGAGCCGTAGGAGGCGGTGACGAGCTTGATGATACGGTTGACGAGGTTGCCTAGCTTGGCGAGGAGCTCGCCGTTGTTGCTGTCCACGAATGGGGCCCACTCGAACTGAGTGTCGCCAGTCTCGGGGCGGTTCTTCAGCAGGAAGTAACGCCACACGTCGGCGGGGACGCCAGTTTCACGGGCGTTCGTGCCGAATACACCTACGCCGCGCGACTTGCTGAACTTGCCGCCTTCGTAGTTGAGGTACTCGGTCGTGCTCAGGTGGTGGAGCATGGTCCACTTATCCTTCGTGCCGATCTGTGTACCGGGGAAGATGACGCTGTGGAAGGGCACGTTGTCCTTGCCCAAGAACTGCCACAACTGTACATCCTCCGGGTTGCGCCACCACTTCTCCCAGTCATCTGTGTAGTTGGCCGTGATCGAGGGGTAGCCGATGCAAGCCTCAAACCACACGTAGAGAACCTTGTTCTCGTATCCCTCCAGCGGGACGGGAACACCCCATTTCAAGTCTCGGGTGATACCACGGTCCTTCAGACCCTCCTTCAACCAGGACTCGGTGATAATGCGCGAATTCCTAGGCCAGTTACCCTTCTCAATAGCGGGGTGGGCCCATTTCTCGATCTCGGGTTGGAGCTTGTCAAGTAGGATGTGGATGTGTTTCGTCTCGCGACGGACGGGGGCAGCGCCGTCGATCTTGCAGCGCGGGTTGATGAGATCAAAGGGATCGAGAAGGTGACCGCACTTGTCGCATTGGTCGCCACGGGCATCGTCGTAGTGGCAGCGGGGGCATTCACCCTCAACGAAGCGATCAGCCAGGAACGAGCCGTGCTGCTCGCAGAAGGGCTGTTCGGCGGTGCGCTCACCGAGATAGCCGTTCTCGTGCAGGCGCTTGAAAATCGACTGCGAGATATCGGTGTGTTTCTGTGTTGGTGTGCGGCCGAAGTGGTCAAAGCCAATGTTGAACCATTCGTACACGTCTTGGTGGATCTTGTTGTATTTGGCGCACAGATCTTCTGGCGACATCTTCTCCTCCAGCGCCTTAGTCTCGGTTGCGGTTCCGTATTCATCTGTACCGCAGATATACAATGTGCGCCGGCCACAGGCCTTGTGGTACCTGTTGAGTAGCTGTTAGTTTCCTGGCGCAATGCTATATTCTGTGTGGGGTTGAGTCATACCTAGCAAAGACATCGGCACTCAGCACGGAGCCCACGACGTTGCCCAGATGGGGAACATTGTTCACGTAGGGCAAAGCGCTCGTCACGAGGATATTGCGCTCGCCGGCTTTGGGCAATATGGGATCCGTCATCTTGTAGTGTTGAAGGAGAGAGTGTTTGTCGGAGGGGCAAAGGCGGGAAAATCAGAAAGTGGGCATCTCGTCACATGCCCCGCGCATATCAGGGAAAAAAAAATGTTATCGATTAGATTCTTCAGATCTTGATTCTATCTCTTCTATCTCCCTTATATTCACCATGGAGCATAATCTTCTGGACAGTCTCCTAGATCTGGAGGAGCAATTCTACAATGAGGGATATGAGCTGGGCATCGCAGATGGAGCCGCTACCGGATATACAGAAGGCAGCGTTTTCGCCGTTGAGAAAGGCTTCGAGAAGTTCGTCGAGATGGGCCGCTTGTATGGCAAGGCATTGGTCTGGGCACAGAGACTCGACATGAAATCGTCCGAAGGCGCCACCCCGCAGGCGGATAGCACAACAAATACTCTTTCTCTGGATCCATCTATCTGCAAAGACATGCCCGGTCTTCCGCCACACAGCACTCGACTGGCCAGGAATCTCCAGACACTTCTTGAACTTGTCGATCCGGCTACACTGGATATGAGTAATACCGAAGAAGCTGTCAATGACGTGGATGAGCGTCTCAAAGGCGCCGCTACGAAGGCGAAGCTCATCCAGCGCGCAATGGGCGAGCGCGAGGATTCAGCCACCCAGGTTGAACCCAAGGACATGTCGACTTCCGGAGATGGGTCTGGAAGCATTGAAGATATCAGTGCATTGAGCATCCGTCACTGAGGGCTTGGTCATGCTTCACCAAATTGGTAGGCGTACCAGACGCTCGACTCCCGGACTCTACCGATGCCCTCGGATTCGAGCGGAAAAAGCCAGTCCTTCGTCAGGAACAAAGCATTCCTCTGGTCAGCACGTGGAGAAGTGTTCCAATGTCTGGAGCGCCCTTCCAGAAAGCCAGAGAAAGGTCATTCGATCAGAATGGCTCGAAGCTCATCCTCCCTTGGTTCTACGCCTTCTGAATACCAAGGCTCTCGCTCATCTGCCATTGAGAAAAATCAATCGGGTTCAATTGGCAGTCCGAGTTTGATGCGCCAGATATATCCAAGACCGGTCTACTATATCTTGGGCACCCGAGTAGAAAAGCTCCAAAGAGTCTTCCCGGGCGTTCTACTGACAGGCATTTGTGTTTCATGCAAGACCAGATTGTTTATTTAAACATGTCTGAAGACCTAGATTTGCAAAGGAAGAAAATGTCATGTCAAAATAAATCATAGATTTCCTTTGGACGTCATAATATAGAACATTCATGAAAATGCAACTTTTTCCTTTTAGTCTTTACTTACCATCAAGTCACCAAAAATCTATAGCTCAAGGCTGCGCTCAGCCATAGCCATAGCGCCCTCTCTTGTCTTGTGGCCACCGATGAACCCGCTAGCATGAACAAAGACCGCACCCTCGGGGATCTTGCTCTGGCCATTCTTCTCAGCCTCCGCAGCCATGACACCATCAAGGTCTTGGTCGCGGACACCGCGCCACGCCTCAGGCAGAGGCTTACGGGACTCAAAGCTGCTCTCAGAGACGGAAACACACTGCACACGCCACTTGGCTCCCTCGGTAGCGTTCTCGGGGTAGAGAACATAGTACGCCTGCACGGCGGGGTCAATCTCCTTGGTTCCCGAGGCCTCAGCCTCAAAGTTGTACAGGTGCTCCTTCCAGGGCACGCCGCCCTGTGGGAGGACAATAATGCGGCCGGACGGGTGGACGTCCTGGCGCGAGGCGTAAGCGGAGCCGACAGTCGTACGGGCGGGCAACCAGGATGTACAGGCATGGTGCATCTTGCGCGCGAACGCGTTGCCAATGAGCGTGCTAGCGCGTCCGAAGAGGCTGTCCTCGTCCTGGGGCTCGCCGGGCGGGCTGGTGGGGTCTGGGTTGTTCATGTCGCCCACCATGGAGGCGAGCGTGATGCCGCCGTTCTTGAAGCGCTTTTCAATTCCAGCTGCGGTAAGTGCGGCCTGGTCATAGGCGGAAATTCCGTTGTCGTTGGCGTCAATCGCTTCGATGAAGTCCGTGTACAGCTTCTCGTACAGCAGATCTACATCGGCGTGCTCCACGGGCAGGGACAGCTTCTGGGCGATGATTGCCTTACCGAAGTGCATGTACACCAGGCCGGCGGAGGAGAGCTTGGTGGCGCGCTGCGGGAAGGTCGTTGAGAAGGTCCGCTGGTGGTGGTCATACCGGTGGATGGCGGGGTCGTATACGCCGCCCACGTCGACGACGGTGTGGCATTTCTCCAACTCGGCTGGGTCGCGCGTGCGAATGAGAGGGGAGGAGGCGTATGTGGGGAGCAGGCGGAGGAGGTAGACGGCCAGGGCCTCGTCGGCGTGGAAGTGGCCGCTGTTCTAAGTCAGTACATGAGCAGATTGAGCTAGATGAGCAGTAATTGCAGTAACATCGCACTCACTTGTGTGTCCCAATCAAGGGGGACGAGGTCTTGAGCTTCTTTGCTACGTTTTCAGCCATTTTGAAGTAGTTATTGAATCTGAACATTCAAAATGGAAGGGAATGTCTAAAGGTCTTCACGTATTAATTGCTGCGCTCTGGCTGGCTGGATTTCTTATCTGCGGATTCCATATCGGGTTATCAGGGCTTGACAGTAGGGCTGAAAGCTAGCATGTGACTATGAGCTCTATATCAGAGCTGTAAGATTCTCTTGGCCAGAAGAGAATAGTCGAGATTCTCTCGGGCTATAGAGCGAAAAACTGAAAAAAATGAACGGTTTCAACATTACCTGCTATTCTCTAAATGGGCTAAAACTGGAACAAATTTGACAAAGCTCCAGGCTAGAAGAAACGGGGATGTGTTGACGTGACCAGCCCAGATATCCCATGAAAAATGGAAGGAATCAATGGTCTCCTACAAGACTACACCTGTGCAGCTCTGTAACACTCGAATCGAATCTAGAAAGAAAATCGAATATCTATTAAACCCCACCCAGCGCCTGGCAAGAAATACAAGTGAAGAAAGAACCCGGTATCCTATGTACAAGTAATGGCTTCGAGCCAAACCATTTGACTGTGTGTGCGTGCGCGCGTACGTGTGCGTGTGGATGGAGCAAGATTCGGTAGAGGGGGAGCGAAAGAGAAACCAGGAAGTTGTGAATAGGAAGGTTGAGCGTGGACAGCAGAGGGTATAAGTGTCGAACTGGATAGACAGTGGTAATTCAAGGTGGATACGGAAGACACAGAGAGGAAAAAGAAGAAAAAGCAACAGGTTTATCTGGTATCGTCGAGTCGTGAAAAGGGGGTGTGGCATATTGAACGGAGTGCTGCTTGTTTCGAGAAAGGAGACAACCAAATACCCCCATACAGAAATCGAAAAAGGTATGCTTGGCGAGGAAGCAAGGAAGAGCAGGGGAGAAGTGACGTGAAACGAAGTCCAATCAGAAGTGAGACCGGTGATATATGGCGTTAAGGTGGTCGAAACAATGCCGAAGGACTTGCACTATCGTCGCTGTAGCAAAGGGGGAAGGAAGGTCATCGGTGAATCCCGAACCGCCGCTGAGTGGCGCCTTCGTTGTCAAGGATGCTGCGAGATAGGTCACGGGATAGGCTTGTAGCCGACTCGGCTCATGCAGTAATATACCACAGCGAAGGAGGCAAGAAGGCCGATTCGATTTACCTTCGGAGTCCTGCCGCGCTGTTGCTGGAGCAATGATAAAAAGGAAAGCGCAGGCATATTGACTTAGCAGTCGTTGACTCTCGCAACTCGTTATTCAATCGGTTTTCCAATGGCCCGCTACTCCGTTGTCGAGATCGTTGGTTTCTCCCAGCCATAGCTCGACCGCGTATAGGGATATTGTGCAAGCAAGATTGATCCACCGCCATGGGTTACCACCACCGTTGCCTTGGGTGCTCCACCATTCACCGCTGCCACCCATTGCTTGTGATGTTGATGCGAAGTGCTGCATGAGGAGACTGGTGTAGACAGCGATGAGAATGCTCGGGGCGAAGTAGCTCAGGAAGCCTAGCACCTGGCCTGCTGCGTCGGTATCGTCAATGGAAGCCTCTTGGGAAAGGGCACGGGCGCCAGACTCGCGAACAGCTGGGATGATGCGCGTCGATGCATACAGTACGAGCAGGCGGTAGGCGAGCGAGATGAGGACAGAGGGTGTAACAGCGCTGAAGACGGTGGTAATGACGTTAAAGGCTGCATGGATAATCGACGGCAGAAGAGACAGCGCGTGCATCAGGGTTGTGTACGACGCCATGATAATTGGAGGCAGTGGGGGGGAAGTCTCCGACCTGCGAGGGGGAGGGTATTTGTTCCACGGGGTGCGACGGCTGATAGTCCGTGAAGATCTGATAGATGCAGAGCACTATGTAGGCGAAAAGGAGAGAGCTTTCGACTGGGTTTCCGCGACCACTTCCAATACCCCAGGCACACAGAATGACGGCGCATGTGACGGAGACTCCTATCAAGGCGGCATCGACGTTGGAGATTTCGGGGAATTGCAGAACACGCCACAGGAAGTAAACCGAGCTGGAGATGATCGTAGCAGACAAGACCAAGAGGCCGATCTAAGACAAGGGTCAATTTTTATCGCGACAGGCATGGGGACATCAAAAACATACCATCCAGCTATCGCTACGACCACCTCGGTTGACGAGCCAGCGGGTAATTTGCCCAGCGGCTTGAATCACCAGTAAACTGCAAAATCCCTCTGCCAGCTGGAAGACCGGGGTAGACCATCTCAGAAGCCTATCCCAGTTGCCGAGGGCCACAGTTTCCACCAGGCCTTCCCGACCAAATAGCCATTCCTGAATAGAGGAATCATCCGCCCTCTTGCCACTGAAAGTGCGCTCCACCCATCCCGGTCCTGTGCTGTCGGGATCAACCGAGAATCGATTCAGCGACCAAATCAGAAGGACCAAGATGACGGCCCATTGTATGAAGTGGAGGACGGTAATGATGGAAGAACGGAACCACGATCGTTCAGGGGTGGTGACCTTCAGCAGTGAGACCAGGAAGTAAAAGGCAGCTAATGACAGCGAAAAGGCCAGGCCACATGTCTTGCCGCCCACATCGAAGGCTAGTGGGATGGACGAGACGGTGATGGCGAGGAACAAGGCCGACGAAAAGACTCGAAAGAGCCACATCGGACCGCCGTAGGGGGTTGGGTAGGGGATCGAGGGAATAGGGAGGATCTGATGCCGGTTTCGTGTTCAGATCTTGGGGGGAGAAGTTAAGGAGGGGAAGAGACACTTGTTTTTTTTTTTCCGAGCTTATCGATTTCCAAGACGGTGGACTTCACGTGGGTCAAGATGAGCCTTGGATTAAGTAGGGAGAAACTGGAATAACAATAGACAAGGTAGATCAAGTAGAATCAAATAATTCAAATAAATCAAATAGATCAAATAAACAAAGTAGTAAAATAGTAGGATAATAAAATGAACAAAAAAGAGGATTCAAATAAAAAAAAAGAAGTCTCTAACTAAGCGTTCACAGCTAGACTGGCGGTCGGAGCACTTTCTACAGGGCTAGGCTACCTATATATTAATGTAACTAACTTAACGAGCTAAACCAAATTAACTAATTAGGGCCTAGAAACAGAAATATTAGAAAGAGGCTACTTATGTACCTAGGTAGGTAAATAGTTTAACTATTTTTTATTACTTATACCATACGGAGTACATAGATCTTATAACGCCGCAGATAACTATCCATTATGTTGACATACTTGACTCTCAAATACAATAGAACACAGCTATATAGCAGTAGTTGAAGTAGATACTTTCTATGTTTAGACAAAAATAGGGTGATAGTATCTGTTCTTAACATAATATGTATATGATCTAGTTAGATCTAGAGATATATAAGTTTCTCTGAACTATGTATCGCAGTAACGCCTACTATCCGGAATATTGTCACTCACACGGCATATAATACACGGGAGAGAATAGAACGGAGAACCATTAACGATTTTGATATAGGACGATAAACTGTGTGGAACTAATTCTCCCATGTATACATATATCATATAATCTTGAACAAATTGCTATAACACGGGAGAAGTCATGTAACATGGCCAAACAGGAACATGGGCATTATGTAGACAATCATTGTGAGAATTGAAGTTGGAAAATACACAAATTATCACAATGGTCTCATATGAACTAGATATGAACAAGGAGAGCAGAGGTCAGGTAAAACAGAAAAGAAGAACGTGAATGCCACAGATTGATAATTTGATGGTAAATGGTGATAATTGGAGAAACAAAAATAGAAAGCCAAGACACTGAAGAGCGAAGCAGGGATTGACTGGTGGAGAACACCATATCAATGACCGAGCACTAACCTCTGCTCTCACTCTCGCCCTGTCCTGCAGCGCACCCATTCACAGTCACTTGGAAAGAAATTGAAAAGAACATAGAAATCCCCATAGCGCCAGGCTTTTGAAAGTGAAATCACAGACCCCCCCTTCAAAAGATATGCATGCAACGATTGCCCTTAGAACAGCCACAGCCTAGTGTAGTGCAAGATATTGTATCATCGCCTACCGACGGATAGGAACACCCTCTCTCGCAGGAGGGGGACTGACACTAAGCTCCTGCTCACCCTGCACTGATCCAGAAGTCGGACCAGAGCCTGGCTCACCCTCACTGATACTGGTACCATGGTGTAGGTAGCTACCCCCCCTCCTTAATCGGGCTGCGGCTTTGGAAGCCGACCGAGCCAGGGTGTCCGCTGATGCTGCCGGGGATCTGCTGCCCACCTTGGGTGCTGACACTACCATTGTTGGCAGAGTTATTGGCACCCGGTGAAGTGGAGGTTAGGTGCGGGATGTTCTCCGGCACTGGGTGGCGTGACCCGATGTTGGTGACGCCTACGTCGGAGGCTTTGCCGGCTTTGCTGAGGGCGTAGTCGCCTGAATCGAAGTATTTACGTTCCTGCAGGAGAGAGTTTTAGGATGGTGGGTTGAATGGGGTTGGGTTGATATTGGGCTTACCTTGAGCTTGTTCTGGAGGACGTCTTTCTTGGTGGGCATCTTGCCGTAGAGGCGCAGCAGGCGCTGCTCCTCTGGGCTCAGGGACTGGGGAATTGTTAGTAATGATAGTTTAGAACAGTGAGGGGACTTACGTTGATGTCCACCTTGTTCTGCTGATGAGGATTCATGATGGATGAAGGAAGTTGGGGTTGGAGTTGAAGTTGGAGGGGGAATTGAAGCGGGAAAGTAAGGCGGGGAGAAGTGTGTGACCGGGTGAGACGGGAGAAGAGAGAAAGACAAAATAAATAGGAATAATAGAGAAGAGAAAACAGATAGAATAATATAAAATGTGATAATTGATAATAGTCTAACAAAAGTATTTAAATAAATCCCAGAGAGGAATTGGGGATGGCCACTATTGGCGGTAGATGACGTTCTGAGGATTCTACCTACAACTGTTGTATGTATGTCTTTATAGTAATTGGATATTTCAAATAGGATATTATATTATATATTTAGATACTAGGTAGTATCTAATATATTATAATCCAAATATACTGTTACTTTAACATTTATATCCTATGTACTGAATAGTATCCAATTACCACACACATAGAGTACTACATGTGAAGTGGCTCACACATATAATTTAATATTGAACAACCGTCTATAATCATCCCAAGGTCTTCCCCATTGTCATCCCTAGGCTTCGTCTTAAATATAAATAGTATAATTGGTTAAACACATCAACTCCAAGGTCACCTGCCCACAGTGGAACCGAACCTTTGAACAACTTCATTTCTTCAATTTTCCCGCTTCGGTGACGTCTCTATCTCGACACCCACCATGACTCGCCCAACCTTCGTAGTCGAACATCTGGATCCCGAGCTGGGCCCGTGGTCCACACTCGAATATGCCTGCATTGCGCGTGAATCCCACGACCGCGGGGCCAGATTTCTGCTCAGCTCTGTGCCCGCCGAGCTGCAGATGCCCGCAGATCTCGCCGCCACCAAGGGCCTCGAGGTCGAGCAGCGCAGTGTCGAGGAGATCTTTGCCGACCGCAAGGATAAGGTCTGCTTGTTGGACCCCTCCGCTCAGACCGAGTTGAGTCCTGAGGATGGTGATACCTTTGAGGTCTTCTTGTTCGGTGGTATCCTCGGTATGGAATTTTCTCTTCTTTTCTCTTCTTCTTTTCTCTTCTTCTTTTCTCTTCTTCTTTTTTTTTACCCCGCGATATATACGGATTGAGTTCAGACTGACCTTTTTACTGTTAACTGCGTCTGCAGGTGACGACCCGCCTAGAGGGTATGTGCTTGTGTTCTTCATGCACTTCGGCAAGAGACTGACGACTTTGTAGATCGCACCTCGGAATTGAGGAAGAAGGGATATGTCGGCCGCCGATTGGGGCCTAAGCAGATGACTACGGATACTGCTGTGCGAGTTACGCGGTTGGTTGTTCACGAGAAGAGTGAGTGTGAAAAAGTCTAGATGATATATGTACTGTACGCTGATTCTGCCCAGCACCCCTCGAGGACATTCAATATGTCGACTACCCAGAATTGCTCATCAATGAGCATGAACGCACCGAGATGCCTTTCCGCTATGTCAAGGGTGCCAACGAGCAGCCTATCATGCCCGATGTAAGAGTATTGGATTGTCAGAGAGAAACAAGAAGCTAACAATTTAGGGGATGGTGGATCTTATTAAGAAGGATGCCGACAAGTCTATTGATTTCTTCTAAATGATTGAAGACTACGACTACGTACGGAGTACATGAAGAGCCAAATTAAAATAATAAGGTCGGCAAGTGGTGAAGGGCGTGTTTCAATGGTTTTTACGTACAATGTAGAATTGGGCGAGTTTCACCTTTGATTCATAACAAAATGAATTGATCAATTTAAGTATATGTAATATATGTACTATGTACTCCATACTCCATACTAGAGAGACTGGCTTTAAATATTCCATCCATGGATATCATTAGGGAATATGTAATGTATGAAGAATACAATAATTACCCCCAGGTCATGCAATAAGTGGTGCATTTCTTCCAAATCCACCTGTAATTACCTGTATAATTACAATCCTGACTCCACAGGCCACGCCAGCCGGCAACTTCCTTTGAACTCCGTCATTCTACTACACACCTGTGGACCTTTTAAGGTAGTTGGATCTCCTTTCTTTCCAAAGGTTGAGTTTTGCTATTTCTTTGTTTAAGCTCTCTCTCTCCTATTCTAATCCAGTTCCAACCCCTCCGAATTCGATGATCTGTTGATTTGCGCCTTCGAGTCCCTCCCGGGACACCTACTCGACTAGTTACCTAAACCTCTATTCTGATGATACCCACACTGGACTGCTGAAATGCTCTCAATACCGTTCCTCCCTTCTTCTACGAAGGGCGGTGCCGCCATGTTATTATCCGCACTATCACTGCTGTTGAGCCCGTTGGTGTCAGCCAGTTCGGCTGCTGACTATTATGTGCACTCGTTACCCGGGGCGCCGGAAGGCCCTTTCTTGAAGATGCATGCCGGGTAAGTCTCTGTCTCCAGGAGGTTGTTTTTGCTTCGAATCTGCGGCCCTTCCCTAACGCTGCAATTCTAGACATATCGAGGTCGATCCCGACATCAACGGCAACCTGTTCTTCTGGCATTTCCAGAACCGTCACATCGCAAACCGACAGCGCACTGTCATTTGGCTGAATGGTGGCCCAGGATGTAGCTCCATGGATGGTGCATTGATGGAAGTTGGGCCTTACCGGCTCCAGGACGACCATACGTTGAAGTACAACGTGGGCCGGTGGGATGAGTTTGCCAACCTGCTCTTCGTCGATAACCCGGTCGGTACCGGGTTCAGCTATGCAAACACCAATAGCTATCTTCATGAACTGGATGAGATGGCCGCTCACTTCGTTATCTTCTTGGAAAAGTTCTTCGAACTATTCCCCGAGTATGCCAACGATGACGTATGTTTGCCTTGTCCTCTACTACATTGATTATATCTCTAACTGTATTACAGCTATATATTGCTGGTGAATCATACGCCGGCCAGCACATCCCATATATTGCAAAGGCCATTCAAGATCGCAACAAGGGCATTACAGAGAACGGAGGCACAAAGTGGCCACTCAAGGGTTTGCTGATCGGTAACGGTTGGATCTCTCCTGCAGACCAGTACCCTTCGTACTTTAAGTTCATCGAGAGGGAAGGCCTCGCGAAACCGGGCACATCCCTCCACCACAACATAAACGCACTCAACGAGGTCTGTCTCTCGAAGCTGGAGACCCCCGGCGCAAAGAACAAACTGGATGTAGGCGCGTGCGAGCTGGTCTTGCAACAGTTCCTCGATCTCACCACCGAAAATCACCAGTGTTACAACATGTACGATGTCCGTCTCAAGGACGAGGCCAAATCCTGTGGCATGAACTGGCCCCCCGACCTGAAAAATATTGAGCCGTATCTCCAGCGACCGGACGTCGTCAAAGCCCTGAATATCAACCCAGCAAAGAAATCTGGCTGGACAGAGTGCGCTGGCATGGTCCACCTGGCCTTCACCGCAAAGAACTCCATCCCCTCCGTCCACCTACTCCCAGGCCTGATCGAATCGGGCATCAACGTCCTGCTCTTCAGTGGCGACAAAGACCTCATCTGCAACCATATTGGAACAGAGACTCTGATCCACAACATGGATTGGAAGGGTGGCACTGGGTTTGAAACCTCACCCGGCGTCTGGGCCCCGCGCCACGACTGGTCCTTCGAAGGCGAGCCGGCTGGCATCTACCAATCCGCCCGTAACCTCACCTACGTGCTCTTCTACAACTCCAGCCACATGGTTCCGTTCGACAACCCGCGCCAAAGTCGCGACATGCTCGACCGCTTCATGAAGGTCGATATCGCTAGCATTGGCGGCCAGCCTTCTGATTCTCGTATCGACGGTGAAAAGTTGCCCCAGACTGCTGTCGGCGGACAGGCCAACAGCACTGCTGCCGAGCAGAATGAGAAGGAGAGGCTGAAGCAGACTGAAATGCACGCGTATACCAAGTCTGGCGAGGCTGTCCTCGTTATTGTGATTATCGGTGTAATCGCTTGGGGCTTTTTCATCTGGCGCAGTCGTCGTACTCGCCGGGGCTACAGGGGCGTCTCGAATAATGACATGTCGGACAGTACATCCGTTCTCAGCAGATTCCAGAACAAGCATTCAGGCCGTGATGTTGAGGCTGGTGATTTCGATGAGGCTGAGCTCGACCAGCTTCACTCTCCTGGCGTTGAGCCGGAGGATTACGCTGTTGGCGAAGCTAGTGATGACGATGATCATATTATCTCGCATCCGGAAACTGGTGAAAACCGCCAATCTTCATAACAAGTGATGTTTTGGAAGACTTTCTGAAAGGGGGTTTTGCAGTTTTTTAAATGACTTTTGGCATCTGTATAAAGTAGATGGTGTTCTGGGGTCTTGATCTCTTTCCAATATAATTTTCATTCTGATATCTTCTACAAGGCGACCTCCTTCTATTTGGAACGATTCTATGGTAACTCTGCCTTGAGAAGTACGATGGGCCTACAGCCAAATCCCGCTGCCATATCAATAGAGGAATCCTGGGTTTGTATGGTCTCTAACTGTTGCCTGTGGTCTCGTCTTTGTAGCTCCGTGCTTTACCATACTACCTAGGTGACATATTGATTATATATTCTTCCTTTGTCTGGCCTCTAAATACATCAGGCCTTTTGTCTATAAGCTATTCAGACCCAACACATGCCAATTCCAAAAATCACCGCGTCACAGTCCAAACCTTGACACTTCCATCATCGGCCGTCGAAACAAGGACCTCCTCCTCACCCCCAGACCCCCGATCTGCCCTCTTCGCCCAAGCAACATGATTAATCTCGTAAATCCCATGTGCTCCATCCTGAACCCCGACAAGAACCCACTCCGTCCGCAGTACATCACCAGATGTAGTAGTATCCATAGCGTCCGAGTCAGCCTGCTGGTCCTGCTCCTGCCCCCGCGTAACAAACCGCTCCTCATAGAGCGCAATCCGTCCGTCCGCGCCCGTCGAAGCAACAAGGCCAGTCCGCTTACTCCACGCAACAGCATAAACAGGTAGTTCATGCGCACGCGGGAGCACAGCATCCTCCTCCCAGACCTCATCCGTCCCGGTAGGTCGGATGATACTTGGGATCCCCGTCGTCGCAGAAGAAAGCGCCCCCGTCTGCTGCGATTCCTTCGGCTGGCGCCGCCACACGCGCACGGTGCGGTCATCCGAGCAGGAGAGGAGGCGCGGGCCAGAAAGCGATCTCTGGGAGCGCCACTGAGCTTGCAAAGCACGCAGCTCGGACTCGGAAACGGAGTCGGAAATCGGCCCGCTCCAATTCTCCTCTGTTTCTTCCCCTTCCCAATCCAAAAACCAAACTGTCCCACCATGTCCCTTGATACATGCTACCTGGCCCCAGTCGTCCAGATCCTCTCGCCACAGCCGGATGGTATCATCGTAGCTCCCGCTAGCAAGACACTCCTCTGACGGATGCCACGAAACACACTTCACATCGCCGCCGTGCTCCTGCATCACAGCAACGGTCTCGAAGTTGTTATCGCCGTCGTCGAGATCCTCCCAGATCCAAATTGACTTGTCGCGTGAGCATGTCGCCAGCAGCATCCCCGACGCAGACCATGATACGGACTTGACTTCGCTATCGTGGCCGTCGAGGAGGACTGCGAACCGCCATTCATCTTCGTCTTCTTCGCGGTCTGCGCTGTCGGTGCCAGTACCGTTGGAAGCTGCTGTCAAAGTATCGGTAGGAATCTGTTTATTGTCACTGCTCATCCCCATCCCAGCACCGTCTTCCTGTCCGTAACTATCCCACCGCCGCCAGATGCCGACTGTTGCGTCAAAGCTGCCTGTCGCGAGGACGGGCTCCCCCGTCATGTGTGGCTTCCATGCTGCTGTGCGAACGGAGCGTTTGTGGCCACCAATAATTGTGGAGAGGAGAGTAAAGTTTGTGAGGGAATAGACTCGGATGGTCTTGTCTGAGCTGCAGGTTGCGACTACTGGGAGGGTTGGGTGCGGGGCTGTGAGCCAGGTCCGTTCCTGGGAGGGTGGTGTTAGATCGGATAGGTGTGCTATTGTGACCTTCGGAGACATGTTTGTGTTTCCCGTTGAGAATTGAAGGGATTGGAGGTATTGTAGAGGAAAGGGAATGGAGGGATAGAGTGGTGAGGTTGGATTTTTGGTGTGGGGGGGTTGCTGATTAGATAGGGAGGATAACGTATTTCACTACCGAGCTGGACACACCACCGAGCTGGACACCCCACCCAACCTACTAATTTTAAACGCATTTATCTCAACCAAAACGCCATTAAATTAAATAAACTAAAATCATCATCTATCTGGACATGTCTCTCTCCTATGTCCTGGCTTCCTACATATTCCACACCCTCGGGGGGGGCTTTGTACGCGGTTGTAAAGCCGATTCTCTATATATGCCGGGACCGGGGGTAGGTGCTTCTATTGCTTCCTCCGGCTGCATAGTTAGTGCAGATGCTTCTTGAACTGAGAGGCCTTCTTCGGCGGGGATCTGCCTCTTAGATCTAGCTCGCTTTTGCTTCTGCTTCTCGTTGGCGGCGCGTAATTCCTTATTTTCTTTGGCGAGTAAGATAGCACCTTGCATTGTAAGACGGAAGCCTTTCACAAGCTGGTTTAATGCACGATCTGACGGGCTAGAGGGGCTTCGAGATCTTGTACGAAGTAAAGCTTTAATTGATGAAGCCTGTCGACGTAGTTCTTTCTCTGTAAAGGGGGTTTTTGGGGTGAAATTCCGGCTTGATTCGCTACCCCGGCTGACGGGGGGGGTAGGGGTTCGAAGCCGAATATCAAGCTTCGAAATCACTCTCTCCGGTAAGAAAGGGACTAAACTGGCTGCGCCGAAGCTATTTTTAATAGTCTCCGATTTAAAGGCTTCAATTCGTGCGAGGGGGTATGCTTCGAGGAAATCAAGTTTATCAATATGATTTATCCCGACCCGCATTTTTGATTCAACTAGCCGACCGTACGCACGTTTTAACACCGCAAAACAGCCAATATCGAGAGGCTGTAAAAGGTGCGATGAATGCGCCGGCATACAGATCGGTATCACCTTATTTCTCTCACAAATTTCGTCAAATTTCGGTGTTAAATGACTTCCGTGGCCGTCGAGTATCAAGAGCCGATACCCCCCCTTCGTACGCAAAGAAGTAGTAGGAATAAAGAGCTTTTCAAGCCAGCGAATCCCAATCTCATCAGAGGTCCATCTATTAGGACTAACCTCAAATCGCCAATCATCCGGGAGGCCGTCGAACCAGGATTTAATAAAGACTTTGCCTTTAAAAATCACACACGGAGAGAGGGCCCACCCAGAAGCATTCGTACACTCGATAACAGTCACCCATTCTCGATTTCCAGGTTATAAAAGTGCTCGCCGACCGTAGTATTCACTCCTTGTTATAACCTTCGCGGTTGCCGTTAACCCTATCGCGAAACCGGTCTCGTCAAAGTTATAAACATCGTCAGGGTCGATCCTAAATTGAAGCATAGTTTTTTGAATAAGATTGAACCACTCCCCGATAACTTTCGGGTCTTCGCATTTCGCACGCTCGTAGTTATACCGTTTCGAGAATCGGGAGGAGAGGAGAGGATGTCTTTTAACGAACTTCGTAGCCCAATTTTCGCCGACCGAAAGAACCGGGGTAGTTCCGCGCTTTTCAAGAAGAAGGTTCGCCATTTCTCGTACCGTAGAAGGCCGGGGGGCTGCTCCACGAGAATCTATAGAGAGTATCCATTTTTGAAGAGATTCCTCTTCAATATCTGTAAGTTTAGACGAATTGGCGCGAGAAATCGCGCGGTTTTTTACCCTATGGAGGCGGGTAGAGAGGGTTGAATTCGGAACGTTAAATCGGCGTGCTGCCTCACGAACAGAGCTAATTTCTTGATTTTTAAAAGCCTGGATAGCTAATAAGATCCTACCCTCTTGCTCTATTGAATTTCTAGAGCTTTGAGAGCGAATTGGTGGCATAGTGGGTAGTTGAAGAAGAAGGGTTTAACGTTCATGGGCGCGTTTGGGTGGGGTGTCCAGCTCGGTGGTGTGTCCAGCTCGGTAGTGAAATACGTTATGTGGTGATAATGGGATGACTTCCAGGTTATATTGGAGGTTTATATATTCAACATTTCGATAATCTACTTATATGTCTATGGATTATATAGCATAGAAGTCAAAAGGGCTCATTACTCCATACGAAAATCCTAGACACTAGTTGTATACCCTGCCAATCTGCCCAGTCCAAAGTCCAATCTCCAGCCCCAAAAATATAAAACAAGAAAACAAGAAAACAAGAAAATGGCAACATTATATATGCCCCTCTAAAACGCCTTCACTGTGCTGAAACGCCTTCTTCGTATAAGCCCTCATATATCGCCCCATGGCAGAGCCAATCCACCTCCCGGACCTTCTCTAATTCTTCCACCAATTTCCCAACCTCGTTAACAAACTCCGGCATACCGGCTCCAGCTAGATTCTGACTGGCTGTGGTGGTAGCCCGCACCCGTTCAGAGGCACTTGATGCACTGAGGCGCGATAGGACATGGCTGCGAAGGCGGGAAAGAATGAGTTTCGTCACCGGGTCCGAGAAGCTAGGCGCGGAGGTCGTGGTTCCGGACGAGTCCGTCGAGGAGACGGACCCGTCTGAGACAGAGGTCTCCGAAGTCACCACCGCGAGCTGTGGAGCGGCTGCGAGACATGCCGTGGCGACGGGCCCGAGGACTCGTTTGATCGTAGCCGTGAGTTGGGCGCTCGCAGCGGGTGGCATCGGATGCGTCGCCTCGAGGATAGACTGCACTCGCTCTGCGCTGATCTCGTTGAAGTCCAGAGACAGGATCCGGTCTGCTTCAGGTTTCCATTGAGACCGTGCGTCTCGCTTGAGCAGGTTCTTTGCTGTTAACAGGATGGAAGCTGTTGCTACAATTTGGAATGCCTTGGCATGCAGGCGCTCGAGTCGTTGACGATCGAGGCTAAGAGTCTCCGGAACTAAATCCTCGGATACGATTGCATTGCTTAGAACGGTGTCAGCAAGGCCTTGGGCGTAGACTCGTGCTGGTGATGGGCGTGGTTCTCCTTGGACGCCTTCCGGGTCTCGCTTCTTCATCTCATCGACGATGATCTTGCGATGAATGCGCCAAAACCGCCGGGTCTTGCCCAGGCTGATCATCCCATCTGTGACGTCTCGGTCGAATGCCCGCTTCTCATAACCAGGAGCTTCTTCAATGAGCTGGGGTGCAGCAAGTTGGATCATGAAATTCGTCTGGTCGAGTGACAACAGGTCAATTATGCTCATCAATCGAGCCAGCCGGTCGATAGCATCGCCCGAAGTATCCTCAATGTATGCCTTGACCACAGGGTCCCGGTAAGGAGCGCATAGTCGTGGTAATATGCTGTTCATGAACTCGAAGAAATTATCATAGGAGAATGTGCCAGCCTCGCACTGTCCCTGAACCAGCTTTGGGTCTAAAACTTCACTAATTATCACGTAAAGGGAATTGCCTCGTTGGAGTGAGCGCAGCAAACGATCTTGGATCACTGTGGCCATGGCGACAGTCCAGTTGGTGCCGTGTCCAGCCTCCACCCCTCTTCTCATTGTGTCGCACATCTGCTTCATAATCTGTCTGCGCGGTTCAGTGTACGGTGCTTCTTCAATCTTGAACTCTTTGTTGATGAGAAGTTCATGCACCAGCTCCCGATTTTCAGGGAGAGGAGTGAGGATTTTGGTGAACCTCTCGTGGGGAGATGTGCGCTGCTTGTCCAGCTCCTGGAACACTGCGGCATCGATGTTGTTGAATGATTCGCTAAGAGGCGATGTGACACTCTGCGTAGCTTCCGCGGTTGGAGGAGCAGTCTCAGCAGACCGGGGAATAGCTTGCTTGGAGGCAGCCCTCTTCTTCTCCCGCTTGGCCTTCTTCAATGAATCTCGAATCATCTCCATGTGTCGGTCAGGTCCCGCAAGTCTCTTCAGACGGGCGAGCAAGAGGACCTGGTTCTGTCGGATGCCCAGTCTGTAGTCCTCTGCAGCACCGCCAGCTTTGTCATTTTTAACCGTCTGCCAGATCAATTCCAATTCGACAAACTGTGCAACCATGATCTCAATCAGTACACTAGAGTCGTGAGACTTCCAAGCGTGGAAAGCAGAGAAAAACACATTGTGTGATTCACACAGAGTCTGGAGATCCGCAGTGATCACAGATGGAGAGCAACAGCCTGACGATAGCAGCGCCGTGACCTGGTCAAAGGCTACTAGCAGCTCCCGGGCCTTGGCAATCAGATCTTGCTCCTGGTCTCCATCGCTGCTCAGAACTTCTTTTGGGTGAGTGACAATGAGATAGCTGCTGAGGAATGTGCGTACTGCACCCCTTTCACCCATCGCCCCGCCTTCCATATCTTGCAGACCACAGAGTCGGAGGACATTCGTCATAGTGTCGAGCAACTTGCGGTTAGAAAGGAGAGCACCGACTTCTTCAAAAGTCATGTCCCGAACTCGGCCGACTGACAGGTTCAACGACTGGAACTGCTGCATAGTCATCTTCGCATTATGGGTTCTCCATACGCGCTGGATCTTGCGCGCAGCAGCATCCTGCGTAAGCGACTTGGTGACCTCTCGGGACATCTTCTTCTCCTCGGTGGCTGGCAAGCTGCTAGTACGCTGGCGGCGATGGGTTTGCTGGTATAGTGTGCGCCGTTTCTCCGCCTCCGCAAGCTTCTCCGCCATTTCCAGACGCAAGCGAGCTTGTTCGGCAGCTTTCTTCTCCCGCTGATCCTCGGCCTTCTTTTTGGCCCGTTTGACCTGATCCTCGCACTTAGCGGTGATATCGGCGAGCAGACGCTCCCGGGCCTGCTGAGCAGCCAACGCTCTCTCTTCGAATTGTAGATTCCTTGTAGCTGCTTTAGCCAGAGCGGCTCGCAGCCTCACTTTCTCCGCATGCAATGCACGATCAGCGAGTCGTGCCTTTCGGCTCTCCAAAATGGACGTGCGGCGGAGGTGTTGAGCAATATGGTCCGCACTTGGCGATCCATTCGAGGATGCGTTCGAATGATGGGAGTGCAAGGAGGACACTGAGCTTCGTCGAGATGAGGCGGCGGAGGAACGGCGGGCTTTACTGCTTTTGCGGTAGAATCGGGCCGCGATGTGTGGTGGAAGACTCAAGGGAAGTGCCGGCTCCTCAGAGAGCATCTCCACGTCGAGATCGCTCACGGATTCGGGTGAAAGAGGGGTTGGACCGGCATCCGGGAGCTGGATCTCGATGTCGGAGTTGCGACGGATCATAGTATGGCTGACGCGGGTGCGACGCGGAGCTGATAAAGCGAGAAAGGGAGAATCGGCGGGGCAGTACTGATAAGAGATTGGAAGAGGCTGCGGTCACAGGAAATTCACTTGGCTATATTATGGGAACCCAGTCGAGTGATTCGGAGTCTTTTGTGAAAATGAAGGAGCAACCTAGAAGTTGCTGAAATTCAAGGAGTAAAAGACATGCGCATCACTCGGCTGAGTGTGAAGGGATCCGTGCCTCGTTTCAGGATGGGAAATTTGATCAAGGGAAAAAAAAGGATGAATCAGCTCAATAGCTAAATACCTAGGTAGCTTTAAAAAGCACGGCCATGATGAAACCGGGCAATATCATCAAAATACAACCTGGATCTTCGCTAGCACGATCTTCGATATGGAATCTCGTGGCTGCATGCAGAAGCTGAGGTAAGCCACGCGATAAGCCCTGGAGCCCTCCAGGGTTGCCCAAGTGGAAATCTTCGATCCTCCAGCCCTGGCTATTTATAGCTTGGGAGCTTGCGAGGTTGGTACGTTCCAAGGTTGGTATGTTGTACTCCGGAGTGCAACAAAGGAGGGACTACAGAAGTGATAATCTGCATCTACTCAACACGGAGTCCCACCCTCATATGTCCTCGTCCACCTCGATTCGCCCGCAAATAATATGGCACAAAGCACAAATCCCTCCTCTCTCCAACATTCTCATTATTACCCTCAGATACGATCTGCCTATTCCAAGGGGACGTGTCAAGTTCGGCTTTGGCTCCATTTTCGGCAATGATAGCCACATACTGGTCAGGCTGAGATCGTGCCTCTCCTCGTAGAGGAACCTTAGGATCGAAGATCGTCATCTGCGTCAAATGATTAGGGTCATGTACTATAACCTACATGCTTGGGATAGTTCGTGCGTTACCTTGAAATGACGCTCTTCCCATGGATGATCTGCATCCTCCACGCAGTACACAATTGGTCCGCGCGTTACGTATGCCACGGGCTGCATCGTTAGTGGGTGCGGCCTGACCACACGTGGTGGCATAGGACACGAAAGCTGGAATTGTGAATTCTGTTTCAGCCACTCAGTGCTCAGGTAGAGATATCCTTTGCGAATATCCAGCTGTTCGGGATTCGGAGTCATGTTCCATGACTCCGCCCACCTGGGGATCCTCAGTCGCAGCTGAAGATCAACCGGAGGTCCTTCCGTCCAGATGGTAAAGTCGACATCCCCGTTCCAAGGCCAGTCTGTCTTTTGAGTGAGTTCGATCACCGATTCCGAGACCTGCAGACGCAAAGTGGCCGCAGTATATAGGTGCAAATTGACAACAGCCTTTTTCTCGTTTGTGCTGTGACTCCAAACATATCCACCCAGATAGCCCAATGTGCGTGTGACATTGGGCGGGCAGCAAGCACATTCAAACCACTCATGGCGCTGGGAGAGATCCTTGTCCGAGGAAGCCAGTTGATTCACGTATGTGAATGCTTTGCCATCCAGACTCATGCCGGTCAATACGGCGTTGTAAAGACAAAGCTCCATGACGTCAGCATAATGGCTGTCAAGCTCAATCTGAAAGTCATCGTGTGAGTGACTGTAATATTTGGAGACAAATGAACAGGAAAAAATGAAACCCTACTTGCAGTTGCCGTTCAGCCAGCATCATCACACCAATTGCAGCACAGGTCTCTGCATAGCAGCCCCCTTCATCGGTTCCCTGAGGCAGGAAGTAGTCGATGCCAAAGCCTTCCCACTGCTTGATTGCACCAATGCCCCCCGTCACATAGGACCTTTTCTCTACCATGTTTGACCAGAGCCGGTTGACAACGGGCAGGAAAGTTGCTCCCACTTTGCTGTCGCGTTGGGATATCCGAACCAAGTCCGCGACTGCTGTGAGAAGATACATAGCTCGAACAGAGTGTCCTTCAATAGTTTCTTGCTCGGCAATTGGCATATGAGCCTGCTGGTACCTACATCCTGGGGTCAATACCCTCACGGAAATAAATGAACAAAAACCATCATAACTTACCAATAGCTCCGGGCAGCAGGAAAGTACACGGGCAACGTACGCTTATTCTCTCCTCTTGCTTCGGATTCAACATCGTAGTAATGCCGTCTTTCTGCCCCTCCTGTGGGGTTTCCTCTTTCTTCGATGAAGAATTGGGCGAGTTTTAGGTGTTTCTTATTGCCTGTGACCTTGTATAAACGCAATAGAGCCAGCTCTATCTCCGGATGGCCAGGATATCCGGGGATTTGAGAATCCTGATCTCCAAAGGTCGCCGCCAGAAGATCCACATACTTCAGCATGGTTGAAAACATGTCGTCGTTCTTATAATAAAGACGGTGGGCAAGTGCTCCTTCAATTAGATGGCCAGCATTGTATCTGACACATCTGTTAGCATTGTTCCACGGGTTTATCGGAAATTCAAGCTCTTTCAGAAATACAATTCATGCATATCCCTCAAGTTCGTAAAGCGTTTGCCCGGCTCAACAACTGAGTAGTGAATGTTGAGGTATCCATCGGGATGTTGGGCACTCCGGATCATCTGCACAAGCTCCCTAACGGCAGCATCGATATCCTCATCAAAATGATCCATCAGCAAGTAACAGGCGCCTTCAATCCACTTTCCGATATCAGAATCCCAGAATTGGTGGTTAGGAACTGGCCACATTGTGGGAGGATCGGAGTAGCTCGGGTGCCATTGTAACCTGAAAGCATCGTATCTTCCTGTAGTTCTGAGCATTTCCAGCTGATGCTGCAGCGTCTGAGTCCGGACTATCTCCCGACGATGCGCCCAGAATGATCCTGGGGCAAAGGTTGTCGCAACGAAGCTTTCCTGGGGGTATTCCATGATTTCAGATGTATTTGAAACGAGTGTTCAGACAAAACAAGTCGAGACCTCCCGTATTCTTATATATGCCGAAAACGTTTCTCCGGAAGCACGCTTCGGGGGTTGAGACCCTAAACCCCTCCATGTTCGCCAAATTCATGGACGAATTCTCCGGTGCTTAGAGCTTCAGTGGGAGGCTCCGGGAGTCCGGCGGAGATGCCTCCGGTGGGGGCTAAGACAGGCCCAAGACAACGACCTCGGGAGACACCAGCTAAATGATCTTGCCCCGGTCTTTTCCCCGGATTTTGATTGAAGCTGACTCCACGTTTCACACGGACCAGTTCAACCAGAATGTGGGGTTCCGATATGGCTTCACTTGTATATATAGCGAGGCTCGTCTCCTTGTTTTCCCATGTGTTTATATAAGTCTTGAAAATGGGTATCGTGGAAAGGTTTCTCCCTAAGGATGACCGGTAAGAAACTTACCTTCTATGTTCTTGTTACTCTTGACTAATGTTTCTCTAGCTTTGCGGCACTCCTGTTGTATGGCATGGTCTTTTCGACCTGCTTCAATGGGTATGATGCTGGAATCATGACAGTCATTCTGGCTGATAAACAGTTCATCAAATACTATGATATCAATGATAATAAGTCGGGCTTGGTTGCGACGATCCCCTGGGCGATGACAGGTAACTATTAATCTCTCTAACCTCGATATACCTAGGTAGTTTGTAGGAACTGACCGAAGCATTTCAGGCTTCGCCCAACTCTGGCTTGGAGGCTTCCTCGCTGGATGGCTCGGACGTCTTTGGGCTCTACGAGTATCCATCTTCATAATGATAATCGGAGTGTAAGAGCGTGAACAATATAAGGCAAGTATGAAAAGCGCTAACCAGACATAGAGTTGTGGAAGTTGTCCCGAATACCTTCGGTGTCTTGATCTTTGGAAGACTCCTAACGTAAGCCCACAAATCCATTGAATTGATAATGGAGTATACAATACTGAACCCCATTTCGTCCAATTAGAGGTCTAGGCTTCGGGTGCGTATACATCTCTACCAACCTCTATGTCGCCGAGTGCGCACCCACCAAGCTCCGCGGCAGCTTCGTCGGAACAGTATCCCAATTTGGCTATCAGCTGGGTACCCTGATCGCCTTCTGGTCAGGCTATGGGATGTCCTACCATAAGTCACCCTACAATATCGCCTGGCGCGTCTCCAATATTATCCAAATCCCTATCGGTCTGGCTTTTATCGTGGTCTCGTTCTGGTACCCCGAAAGCCCACGATACATGCTGGAGAAGCACCCTGAGATGCCCGAGCTGGCTCTGCAAGTCCTCAGCAGACTCAGATCCGGTGTGCCGACTGACGAACGTATCCGGACGGAGTTCCATGAGCTCGTTGCCTCATATGAGTTCCGGCGCAGATATGATAGGGGGTATATCGGGCTGCTCAAGGACAAGAGTATGCGCAAGCGCTTGCTTTATGGTATATATGCTGCAAGTCTTCAGCAGGTATGTCAATTCTTTCAAGCATATGTCGTATCACGACTGACAGCCTCATCTAGTGTGGTGGTATTGCTTCGCTTACGATGTATGCCACGCTGATCTACCAGAGTCTTGGATGGGCCTCTGGCTCGCAGGCGCTGACTATCAATGGGATCCAGTCTGTCCTTCAGCTGCTCATTGTGTTTGTCAATACATTCACTGTTGACAGGTTTGGTCGACGGGGCCTGCTGCTTGCTGGGTTTGCTATTCAGTCGCTGGCCCTCTTGATCATGTCTTGTCTTACAACTGCTTACCCGACAAATGGGAACAAGGCGGCCGCCATCGTCGAGATTGCTATGTTGTTTATTGTTGGATTGACGTACTGTTGGTCAAATGGCCCTATTGCCCCGACGGTAGTGACGGAGATCTTCCCTCAGCATGTTAGAGATAAGGTGGGTTGGAGCAAAAGCAGTCAGCGAGGACAATGGCGCTGACGGCATTCATTTAGGGATTTGGTCTGTCGATGCTCGGCCAAACGTGTTGGCTTATTATGCTCACGCAGTCTTGGCCATCTTTCAACAAGAAGGTCGGGGGTCACAGCTACTGGCTACTGTTTGGTTTGAATGGAGCTGCTGGGGTAAGTCCAAAAGCAGTCCCATACAGTTCCTTTCATCGTCACTGACCAATGACTGTTGCGCCAGCTATCTGTTTACTTCGTTCTGCCCGAAACCAAGGGCATATCTTTGGAGCGAATGGACACCATCTTTGGGGGTTTGGATAATGTAGGGGCTGGGAAATATGAAGGAACTTCTGAGAAACGCGAAGCCATGGCCATCATGCATGAAGGTGAAAAGGCTCCAATTGCTCATGTGGAGGATGCTGCTCAAGACCGTCCTTCCCAGGGACCGGAGAGGTCTTCCGTTTGATTTAATCGGGTTGGTAAGTTGGTATAGGTATAGCCAGTGCGCCATATCGTATTTTCCTATATCAAATTTGACTGTCATACCGCCAATTTACTATTGCCTACAAACTGTAGTGTTTTAATCCCTACAATATCAACTTCTATAGGGTTAATTTCTATAACAAGAATAGTCGGCCGCTTCTACCCGTGGTCTCTTCATAGTGATCTTCTTAGGTGGTCTCTAATAACTAGTCTTTTTATATCTCTTTTTAGTGAACCTTTTTAGTAGACTTCTTAGACTTTATGGATATCTAGTATAAATATTTTCTCCCCCTTCTCAATTTATTAGGTAGATAGTAGAAAAGGGCTAAAAAATGGCTTAACCTATAGAGGGGACTTTCCTATATATATGATATGACCTTGGATATCTCAACTTCTACAATATCTCAAATTTCTATAGTGTCAACTTCTACACCATTAATTTCCGTCAATTTCAATTTTTATAGTCAATAAAACACACAAATACTAGTTTTATGAAATGCTTAGCTAGCAAAATACGATATGGCGCACTGGCGGCTATACACTGCCGTATTACAGATGACCAATGAATAAATTTAGTGTAAGCCAAGTAAGACAATAAAATTGCTATCGTTGCGTCATGACACCAGTGTGCTTTAAAACCCAAAAAGAAGTGAACGCCATGCTGCAGCGAAACCGGCTGCTTGATGTATGTAAGACCAGCATCCCCGCAATGCGTTGAGTTGGCCTTCGCTTGCCTGACTGTGTCGAACTATGAATTATCAGATAAGGCATCTTTGTAGTCACCCCATGTGTAAGCTACACAGAGTGACGGAGCTATTGCCTTAGTACAGAATGGAATCGGCCTCGAGGGGGGTTTATCAGCCCGATGGGCACCGGGTTAGAGATGCTTCTGGAATCGAGCCCGATGGACCGGGTAGGACTGTTCAAGTTGAACAGTGTTCATTGATCGGTGCACGGTTTGACCGGGGATAATTCGTGAGGGCAAGAATAGAGCTGCTGGGTCACATTTTCCAGGACGATAAATCAACCCACCACCAGCCATCTGAGTTCATGCGTAAGCGTCTGCATCGGCTTCATTGATGGCCAAAAATCTGGATGTGATCTTGATCTTCCTCTTCCTCTTCGTCGTCCTCAGTACCATGAGAACCATCCGATTCAGCCGAGTCAGACGTCTCTCCGTCGTCGTCGTCTTCATCCCCAGTTTCCAATACTTTTTCAGCTGATTTAGTCTCACCGCCAAACAGTCCATATCGGTATGTAAGCTTCTTGCTCAAGAAATTTAATGCACCGTAATCCTCATTCTCACCACGAGATGGACCTCCAAAGAAGGGCATCGATGAAGGCTTCTCTGATTCGCGCTCAGTCGGCAGTCCAAAGTAGTTGCTGACGACGGGCGAGACAGCACGGCCTCGTGTGATGTTATAGGATGAGAATCGCCTGACGGGTTCAGGTGACATAGGAACACTGAGTCGTGAACGGGGGACCGATGTGTTATTGACATTCAATGCTGCCAGGGAAGATGACATCGGGTCATCGTTTTCAATGACTGAAGACGATCGAGGCCGAGGAAGGTCTTCCCCGGAGTCCTCATCAGGCTGAGCAGACATATCCCCGTGCAAAATGCGAAGCTGGGCCGTATTATACGACTCACATCTAGATGCTATTAGCAGGTGCTGGTCGTCTTTTTCTCCCCGGAGAGTACATACAAATCGCATCTTAAGCCGAGCCAGTGATACTTGACAACTGACTTCGAACCACAATCATTGCAATAAATAAGGCCTTTGGTGTCCTTGAATTCCTCGGGCATAGGTTGGCTCTCAATGGTGCGATCCAGGTTTCGGAATGTCGACTCCATATTGGTGATGGTCTTGCTACAAAGGGGACAACGGAACGAACTTTTAGAGTACTCCGAGAGACACTTGTGGTGTATGCTGTGGCCACATCGCATGACAACGACAGTGTCTGGAGAAGTGAACATGTAGTCACCACATATGGGACAGTCACACTGGGTGGACCGCTCAATGCAACGATGGGTGTTCTCGATGCACATAGGAAGACAAACAGAGCATGTCTATAAGGTTGTTAGTATCGGTATCACCTAACCTATGTCGGAGCTCTTACTTGGCAATGGAAGAAATCCTTCCCTAATCCCTGCCCAATTCGACATATACCGCAGTCGCTGCAATGATATATGCTCTTTTTGCTGTCATTATCCCAGAGCTTGCAAATCTCGCAATAATACTGTGCAGTTTGCTCAGTGCACCGTCTGCAGTTCTGCGCTGCGGGCTGCGCATGCCCGCATAGCATACAGAGCATGTGCTTGGTGTCTCGACGAACGAGAGTGTGGTCTTCCACTTCGTCATGGCAAAAGCGGCAGGTATACCATTTTTTGCAAGTGTAGCACTCGAGCTTTACGTTGCGCTGATAATGCACACATCCGAGAATAGTCTCTTCCTGTTCTTCTGTGTCACAGTCTTCATCCCCAGTTTCAAGTTCTGGTGGTTCTGTTTCTGCCTTGGGTACGAAAGTGGGTTGCAGATCTTCAGTTGTGAGATTGAAGGTGCTCTCATATCGAGGAACTGACTCGGCGTATGGTGAACCCGGTCTAGAAGTATTGATCTCCGAGGCCCGGGGAGTCCTCGGGCTTGTTGGCAGTTCCAGGCTCGGCGGACTGGATGTGCTTGGGAGCTCACGGGATGAGTTATAACCTTCTGTCATCAGACCGTGGACCAATCGCGCCTTTTCAATATTGGTCAAGCCCAACTCCCTAATTGCGATGATCTTGCTTCTTAGAACCCCCATCCCATCATCTGCCGGAAGCGAAGACTGTGTCAGCCCTTCCGGATCCAAGGAATTGTCTAAAGATCGCTGAGGCTCCCCGATGGCTATTCCTGAAACTGCATATTGTGGCTCGCTAGGCGAGTTTGGCGCCTCGAAAGGGTGTGAACCTTGTGGATTTCCTGAACCGTCTGACTGCGCGGTGACGTCTATTTCATGTGTGGGATCAAATGAGCCGTCTGTGGCCACAACTATGTTTTGGATGGATCCCGACGTGTTGTTGGTCACTGATCGAGTGCCCTCCGCTTGCAAGTTTCGGCCATCCATCTCTTTCGGTAGGGTTGTAAAGAAAGGAGGGCTATGCAGGGACCCCGCACCCGCATCTCCGCAGTTCGATTTCTGTCCGTGATCTTGATCCGGTTGAGGACCAAATTTATGGTCTTCACTATCGCAAGAGGGGTTTGTTGGCGCGTTCAGGTGGAATTTAGCCTGGTCGTCATTCGGTTGTTTGCTCGGTTGGGGTGGTAGGGGGGATCGTATTCCAATTTGGATCAACAGTGAGGAAATAAAACCACTCATGAAGGGCTGTAAACCAGCATCCCATTAAGTCACTTTAGATGCTTGGAATCAAGCAAAATCAAACCCAAACTCGGACTTGAAACAGCAGGCATCGTGACATGTGACGTCCACGGGTCCACGGGCACCGCCTCCGATGCTGAATCATCGTCACATGCCCTCCAGGACTGGGACTGGAGCCTGAGGGAGATTGCACGATTTTTAGTTGGACTCGGCTGGACTCGAAAATCAAGGAACATTGGGAAAGCGGATGGACTATCATTTGATTTAGAATTTTATTCAAAGTATTCTTGCAGGTAGTCTCTCATCAATGCTGTCTTCCTGCAGTGTCATTACACTCAGGACACTATCTACCAATGAGTCTCAAAGTCTAGAGACGAAGATTAGCTCTACAACGTTGTACTCAATGCCAAGGCATATAGAGTGCTATTGACATAATGTGTCGTATGCCGTAAGACTGTCCAGAAATACAACGCACGATGCTGACCCAGAGGCAGGACGGGTCGTCGTGTCCTACGGAATCCTGATGCGATTGAGATATTTACCGGTGTACTGACCACTGCAATACCCGATATGTGCAATCCCCTTTTGGGCGAGCTGCCTCGCGTCGATGTGGATTCATGCCCAAGGGAAGCACTGAGGCCTAACGGACGCACGATCTGGCGTAGCGGGTCGGATCAGCACCGAGGGAAAAGTCGAGAACCGCAGAGTTCGAATCATCTGAGACATGTCCCTAGACTCTCATTCAAACGGCCAAGTGTCAAATTGTAATGGTCAAAGACGCTTGTCCGCAACTGGTTCTCTACATGACCGAGTCCTAGGGATCGTGGACTGAGGCCAAGTCAGCGGTTTTCTTCTCCACTTCTGCCGGTGGTCACTCACACGCGGGACTCTCTCGCAAGGTGACCTTGCTCCCAATATCTAGCTAGAAGAAGGTTCTTCAAAATCTTGTGTTCCATGCCCGCGACCTCTGTAGCTCGTTCGAGAAAACGAAGGGTATTGGTAATTTTGGCAGGATCAAACTGTTCGGAAGGGGAGGAACGATAGGAGTTTCGCAAGGATTTTAGAAGAATATGGCGACCCGGTGTAGAATACTGAATTGCTTTCAACCCCTGTCGGTAGAGGTGACGGTATGCGTGGATCATAGCTCGTTGATCCACCTTCATGGCCTGGATTGAAGCGTTCATATCCGATCTATTGGACAAGTCCGAGCCAACGAATCTGCAGATGTGCAATGAGACGGAATCAGACGGAATCAATGGAGATCTGAAGTGTTAAGTCCAAACGTTGGATTGGTATTGGAGAGAAGAGTAAAAGACGGTCAAAATTGGGGAAAGGTCGCGGCCTCAGGCAGGACTAGGCCGATCGGGAGAGGTGACTTGGGCCGCAATAGCAATCTTATCAATCCCTCTGGCTCTCTGGCTCTCTCTCTCTCTCTCTCTTCTTCCTCTCTCTCCATCTTTCCTCCCGCTAATATTGTCATTCTTTCTTTTCCGTTTGCTCCTTGCTCCTTGCTTCTTGCTCTTATTCAAGGTTGACCCAAAGGCCTCACATTAAAGGCCTTATTTCTGTTTCGGGCGACCGCGGGGTGCCTTTACTTCGTACCCTTTGCGTTGTCGCAGTGCATAAGACGTGGCTTTGCTCACTTGCCCAGCACGCCCTTCGTCCTGACCCGAGCAAGGAGACAGATACCATCTACCGGTTCACGTCACACATCTGAGACGCATCGGGAAGAATGTGTTGAAATTCCCATCTTCGCGAGGTTCTGCGATAAGCTGAATCAGAAGTATGGCCCGTGTCATAAGGAGGGCTGCCTCGGCCTCGGCCAGGCATGGCGCCGGCCGGGCTGTCCAAAAAAGAGCAAGAAGACACAAAGTCATTATGGAATCTGTCACACAAGAAAAGAAGAAGCTTCGGAGCGTGGTATGTATATTCGCTGCTTCACCTTGACCAAATGATTAACAAAAATGCGCAGATCTGCTTTGAGGCGCAAGCACCAAGTGGTTACACCTTCATTCCTGCAGGAAATCCGCAACTCACTACAACGTGTAAGGAGCGGTGTCGAGCCGAGGGTCTCCAAATCCACGCAGTATCGGTGAGAACCCCATCTGATTGCTAATGGTCAACACTGCTTATTTTTTTCCCTTAGACTACCCCACATCATCGCCATCATAACCTGTCTCAGCATGTTCATCGAATAGGATATCATTTTCCTAGCACCGTGGTGGCAGCTGTTTGCTCAGAGCTGGGGTTCTACCTCACAAGCACTGGTAAAACAGTGCCTAGTACCTTTCCCACAGACAGGATAGAGAATTCGAAGCGGGCTGATTCTGAAATTTCTCAAATAACCCTCAATACAGAAGCACGGGATGCCTTAAAGGATCTCTTTCCGAACATACCAGACAAAGATTTGAATCAAATTATCAAGACCGCTTTTCAAAAGGTACGTATATACCCAAATATTGATCCGAGAAATGAGGATGCGGAAAACCTGATATACAAAAAAGGGCCAGAACAAGGTTGGGACGGCCACCGAATTGCCTTTGGCTCGCAGAGTCCAACTTGCCGTGGTTGCTCACGTTCGACATGTCTACACTGACTACGATCGCCTCCTGAAAACCACTTCATTCCATGAAGCTAGAGGGGTTGTTGAACACACAACTCTAGCAAAAGTTATTGAGTGGCGAGGGGATGATGAGAATGGCCAGACAGTTCTGGAAGATGTTTTCCGCGAGGTGATCGTTATCTCAGATGACGAAGACAGTGAATCAGAAGAAGAGACTGCCGATTTAGCAGGTCACCAGAACACCAGTGTGGAAATACTTCCAAGCGATACTCGGGCCCATGAGATTCGGAGCCAGCCTATCAACAATACCAATCCTCTTGGTCGGGATCTCGCACGAGAACTATCTGAGGAAGCGCCGCCTGGGTTCCGATTTGTCACAAGAGCCCCAGCCACAGATACCATCAACCGTCGAGGATTTAACAGGTACAAAGCATGGACCCGCGCTGTCAAGGAATATAGAGAGGGTATACAGGGTACTCAGCAAGCCAGATTTTCCGGTGCGCCGGCTGAAAAGCAAAGCCCACGATATGCCGAGCAGCGCATTACTGCCCAGGAAGTGCCCGCTCCTAGGCGCCAGAATATAGTTCCCCAGCACGCCGAGGTTCATCGGCGAGTCGCTCCAGGCTCAGCCAGTAATGATAACCAAGCACATCGAGTGCCCGCTATTCCACTAATGGACCGACAGGTGGCTAAGAGACATGTAGGTGTCCAGGAGAACTATCTTCACTCGGATGTCCAACAAAAATACTCAGCCCATGAACTGAACGCCAGGCCAACTGGACTAACTAATCAGGAACCACCCGAGTTGCAAATCCTTGAAGAGCTCTCTGGGCCTAGAAATGTGAACATGAGCCACTCGCAGGATGTTCCTCCCTCCAGGATGGAGCCCAGATTTCGACAAGAAAGACTGCCTCCTCAGTCGGACCGGACCAACGCACCTGTGTTCGTGAGCGGACCAAAGGACAACCGTCAGAAATTGACCCCAGTGGGACGCCGCCCTGACTCCGGCAATTCCCCTCTTCTCGGACTAGGCTCAAACACACAGGATTCTATCTTGCCCTCGATTGAAAATCCCCGGCCACCAGAAAGCCGGCGAACTGATGGTGCGAATCCCTTGGTACATATGACCAACAAAATGTCTCTCCGGTCTGTCACTCCAGGGCGTCCTCAAGGAGAGATGATGCATCACCCCGATGTCGCTGAAAAGGAAGGTGACAGCGGACAAGCGAGCAAAAGAAGGCGTCTGGCATGCCGTGAAGGTTCTCGAACCGAGTCCCGCCCAGACCCGTGGAGTGCAAGGCCCATAGGACTTCCTGTTTCCGATAGATTCAAACCACCCTCTTACCGTCCGGTTGAGCTTGTCCTAGACCACCGAGCCCAGGATCAGCCTCATTTCCGCCGGGATTATCTGCCAGTGGACCCGCCCCCTGTTGTAGGACACCAGCGGGAAAGGAACCCCAATGCGTTTTCTTATTCCAGCGCACAACATGGCCCAGAAACAAGGTCAGTCTTGGGTCGACTGCCTATTAGCGGACCACAGGAGCCTCAGTCTCAGGCTGGGCTTTCCGGTACCAGTATCATTGTCTCGGAAGGGGATCGCAATCTCAGAGCGGCCCCGGCCGTTTCCGATTCTGGACCGTGGCATCTCCATCATGGTGATCGTAGTTTCCGTTCGGATTGTGTCCCGAAAGAGCCGTGGGCCATTCGGCGTACCCGCATTGACGGTTGCCGGCCTTTATCAGAGAACATCCACCCAGACAGGAACCTGTACGCCGAGGACTTCGTCCGGCATGTTGACCACCGTGAGCCCCCTCCATTTGAATACGTCTCCAGGCGCGCAGATCCAGCGGCCAAGCCCATTGGAGAATCTTCTCAGTCCGCCCGGACTCGAGACCTTGACTACCTTGGCACAAAGAATATGTCTCAGACCCAGGTTTCCTCAGATCAACACAGGCCCTTGCCCATAGGACGAGTGGCTCCTTCCCATGACCACCTTCGCACCTTTTCAGACCCCGTGGGAAAGATCCAGCCTCTCGTGTCCCTCCCTCAGGTCCCTCGTGAAAGACCAGCCAGTGGCGGGTTTAACTCCTCGCGGTAAGCCTTCATTGGGGAAATCAACCAGTTCAACAACACAACTTTCCCCTATCCCTTGGGAAGCTCCTCCACTAACGCAGACACAGACCATCCTACAATTACCCTCCGTCATCCCAGACTATGGAGCAAGATCGCCCAGTCTACGTTCAAAGAGTTGAACCACGCCTACCCTACTATTCCCTCCTTGATGGAAGACATGTTGTCATTGTTGATTAATTAATCCTACCTTCTACCACATCCCCCTTTGTTTCGAGTTTTTTGTATTCGCATTGCATTGCATTGCATTGTTCATGATACCCTTGTGCATATTCTTAGAACCTCTCTCATGGGTCACAATACCAATTTGAATCGGGAACTGCAGTTCCCGCCATTTATATCTATTTCATATCGGGTCATTTATTATTCATGGGAATTCCAGATCAACCTTAGAACCTTCCAAAGTTGGAATGCATGCTGTTGGTATGTTCTGCCTAGCACTGCCTGTCCAGTCTAGTCTTGGGCCTGAGTTCCGCGAGCTTCAGCAAGCTGAGATTTGACTTCCCTCATGCAAGAATAAAAGGGGTATATAAGACCGGGAACACCGTGAGCATGAAGAGAATCTAAACTTAAACCTCCTTGCTCTCCCCGTCCGCCTCTCCACTGTTCACAGCCTTGCCGGTCTTCTTGATCTTCTCCAGCACGTCGTCGTAGGAAAGAGTGGGTTCGGTGGTGACATTGACCGTCTGTGTCTCGAGGCTGACGTCGAAGGTCTTGACGCCTAAAGACCAGCGTGTTAGCATGTTAGCATCAAAAAGCGATGAAACCACGCGGTGCTTACCTTCCAGCTTCTTGAGGACACGCTCCACAGCACCGGAGCATCCGCCGCAGGTCATAGTCACATTGAACTTGTACTGGTGGTCAGACATGGCGGGAATTTATTTGGTGCGGGGTGTTGGAAAGAAGAGAAGATGCTTGGCGGGGAATAACAGTGTGGGTTTGTTTCAGATTAAAAAAACGAAAGATGAAGTACTCCGTGACAAAGAAAGGGGAGGATTATATATTTACTATTCTACATATGTACCTATAACACATATGTTCTGATGTTCTGGATTTGTCATTCATTTGAGAAATGAGCCATATTTGCGATTGGTTAATGGCACTTAAGGGCGAATATAGTAGTAGTAGTAGTAGTAGTAGTAGTAGTAGTAGTAGTATATGAATTATTGAATTATTGAATTATTTGATATATAAAAGCCATTTCTAAAATCCAGCTTCTCTTTTCTTCTTCTTTTTCGGCTTCTTGAGTGCGCGGGCACCAAAAGCTCCCCGCTCCATCTGGGTCATCGACATACCATCCATAGGCTGACTACTACTGATGTTGAGTCGGGGAGGTGCGAGTGGCTGACTGCCCCATGTTCGGACCATAGGGACTGCTGGGGTCGAAGGGAGGGATTGGTCACGAGTCTGTGAGCGCTTCTTCCGTCTGTTCTTGGATGTGCGCGCCTTTGAATTCCGCGTCTCCTCGTCTTCGGCTCCCTCCCATACATAGTGTTGGGGATTGGTTCCCACCGGCCAGTGGGAGAGGAGGTTTGCCACTTTCCGTGTTGTTGGACGTGGGGTTTTGAATTTGATGAATGCCGAGAGGCCACCGAGGACTGGGACTGCGTTGTACTTGGATTGCTGGACTGGTATCGGGTCCCGTCTGGATCCAGAGGCTCGGCTTTTGGCTATTGATGACTGGCTTGAAGGGATCTGTGATGATAATAATGCGAAGTAGCTCGATTGCAGGAATTTGTTCTGTGCTGCGGCCTTCTCATTTGCCTTCTCATTCGCTCGGTCCTCGACGGGATCCGCGGGCTTGGATAGTATGATGCTATCCAATGAGGTAGAGATTTTAATTAGGCGTGAAAGGATGAGATCGGCAGCAACTCCCCGAATGAGTTTCTCCTTCATGAGTCGTGTCTGGACGGGGACGACGCGAGGCAGGGTAGACATCCAATCATCGACCATCCGATCATAGGTATTTAGGAGATCCCTGTCTGCTTCGCCTGACAGTTTGGCTGGCATGCCATAACTCCTGTTGGATGGGATTGGTAGAAGCATATACCGACAATGAGCGTCCGGGTTTGGGTGCTCAGGCACGAGTGTTGAGATGAGTCGTTTCAGATCCTCTGCACTTTCATCGAGACCCTCTGCCAGGGCTCTCTTGCCGGTCAATTCAACAATGCTCCTACCTGGAGGTCGCTTCGACCCGTTCTCCATTTCGCCTTGTAGAATTGCCGTTATCCCACCAAGTGTCCTTGGTTTGGGCCTTGGTCTCTTCGTTTGCTTTTTCCGACGAATTTTCACGTTCCCTGTCGCTATTTTGTAAACGCCCGATAAATCCAGGGTCCATTGCAAGTCCGACTTCGTATTAGGGCGGCCTATTTTAGGCTTGCAACGACGAACAATCGTTCGCTTTGTCGCTGATTCGTCCAAATCATCCACGATAAAGTCATCGGTGGGTCTGATGTACGATGTCGGAGCATAACGCCTTCTCAACCGCAAGACATTACTTTCACGAAACAAGTCCGGCTCGTCCGGATCGCCACGCGGGCCCTTGAAAGTAGATTCATGAACGGCAAAATCAGAATCCATCCAGAAAAGCTTGATCAATGGCAAGTGGGCGTTATAGAAATTCCGACCGAGTGGGCTGACAGAGTGCGCAATCTCTTTAAATACGAATCTGGAGAACCGCACCACGGTGTCGCGTTTAGTTGGTGGTCTATCTGCCAACAGGGGCGCATCTAGCACCACCGGATCGGGCACAGATATAGACTCGGTCTCTTCGTCGGATATAAAGGGACATGGGAATGCTTGTACCAATCGATTGATCTGCGAATACAGAACGAGATACACATCTAGACAGTAATTTAGTATTTGAAGTTCGCTTTCAATCGCGCTTGCACATACCTTGGTATACGACTATGTCGCTCAGTCGCAAGGTCGTGTCTTCGGGGTCTCGGAAGTGCCTCCAGGACACTTTGGGGTATATAGAAAGACTCGTATCATCCTCGCCTGAGAGGGCTCTAACATCAAACCACAATATTCGAGTTGTCGTCAGGACGAAGAATTGCGAGGGCTTGCGTGGGTTTCTTTGGACGGCGAGAACCCATTCAGATTGCTTTGCCATTCCCAGCTCAACCGTGCGTGGTGGAATCTGGTTGTCGGTGAAGGCATAGATTATGACACTGTGACGATTGGAGACAACTACCGATCCAACATTATGGACCCACTCGATCGATGCCCAGCCATCAAGCCGAGGACAACTATGTTTACGTTTGTAATCCCGCAAGGGCAACGAGCCTGATTTGACGCGCTCGACAGCCCAAGTGGACTGCTGGAGTCGCTGCCTGCCGGTGATCTCCCAGACACTCCACTTGCCTCTGATATCTACAATAGCGAACTGCCTCTGATACCAGGGGTTGAAGGTCACATCGGCATGTGAGAAGCCACCTGTTCGCGACACAGATACCTCCGCGATTGGATTCGCATCCAGCCGAGAATTTTTCAACGGCTTGGAGGATCCCGGTATAGTATCTTCCGGGAAGTGCATAGGCACAGGATCCCACTGGTAAAGAGGTCGGAATATTGTAGTCTTCGTGTGGAGACGAGCCGCCATGAAGACGGGCTTCTCCTCCAAGGGACGTGCAAAGTGTACTTGGCGTACCGGCGCGCCACAGTTGGACCATTCAGACATTTCAATGTCACTGATTGACGGAGCACGAAATGCTAACTTCTGTGGAGAAGTCAACTCCAAAATTTCCTCTTCCAGTGTTCGTAATGAGATTATATTACGAGATTCTCCGGTAACCACCACCGCGATTGGGACTGAGCGTAGCCTCTTGTCATGACGCCTTTGGTCCACCGCATAACCGATATCGAAAAGCTCAGAGATCTCCGGGTCATATTTCTCGGTTATAGTCGTAACGGCTTTTGACAAAGGTTCAGCGCGAATGGAGGACCACGACGCCGATAAATCGGGATAGGCGGTCGTGATCAGTTTCCTGGGATTTTTCGGTGCTACTCTGGGTATTGGTTGAGCTTTGGCTGGGGGAAAAGGCGATGGGATTGTCGTCTTGGTCACTCCGGTATACTGGATCAACGGGGCTTGCGAACATGTTAGCTAGTTCGGACGAAAGGAGGCTCAAGTATTTACGTCTAGCAAAAGAGCGAGTAAATATCCAGTCCTGCTCGTCAGGAAGGTAGATAGCTCGTCCTACGTGCCCATAGTGGAGAGCACTGCCTGAATGTTCATCCATCGAATCTTTCTTTGCTTCTTGCGATCAGTTGAGGACCCGGCCAAACCATGTCGATACTGCAATAGTAAGAGTCCAACTGTTCATATACATATCATGATGTGAGGATGCAAGAGAGTCGACGCAAAGTCGGAAAGTGGGAAAGTTGGAAAGTTTTTTTGGATCCTTATCGATAAGACTCGGAATTGTTGCGCCAAAACAACCTTGGAACTAACTCCCTGGCATTGTCCCCCGCGTCCTCGACTTCACCACTTACCACTCACCCACTCACACTTTTAATTATCAGATATGGCTTCTTCATTTGAACCTTCACTCTCGACAAGTGGCATGCGCCCACCGCTCGCCTCGGCGGATGCGCCGTCAATGGCAGACTCACTGCCCAGCATCAACTTTGGATTCGAGGACTTGCGCAATTCCATGGCACAATTCACAGTGAAGTTCGACGCATTTATTGAACGGGGTCGCAAACGGGTCTTGGAGGAACGGAACCAGTTCCACATTAATCTGGCTGAATATGAAGGTATGAGTTGATAATTGAAACCTCCCAAGGTTCCTATCGCGTTCCATGACTGCATCCTAACGCAGCCTGTCAGAGGACGAGCGCATGCGGCAGCGCGATATTGAAATTCTCAACCTCAAATCACAAACCCACGAACAAACCCTCCAAAAGGAAGCGGCCGAAGCGGCTGAAATGCATGCGGCTATCTCATCTATCACCTTGGAACGCGATGCCCGCCTCGCCAAACGCGACCGTCTGAAGCAGCAGATCGCCGAGACTCAGAAAGCTATTAGTCAAAAAGTCGAGGCACAGAAGTCTCACGCACAGCATTTAGATGCACAATCTCGTCTCAACTTTCCGGAGTTGGAGTTTTGGCAGGATTACCTTTGCATTCGAATTGAAGGTGCCGGTCGTGAGGACCGGTTAAAGTTCGTCTACAGTCATCTATTGGAGAAGGACTGGGAGGCCGAGGCTTGGTTTGAATTGGGCACCGCCAGTCGCGACTACGAGGTTTTCCACACGCGCCCCAAGATTGACCGGGATGCTTTGGAGCATGTGGTAGATCTCGTCAACGATGACCGAGACTTTGGGGCATTCTTGAAGCGGATGCGCAAGTTGTTTGTTGAGGCGATGAACTAAAAACAAGTACAAGGGGTTTGGGCTATTGTTATTATTCCAATACAAATTTCATGATTTTTTATGCATAGTTCAGTAAGGTTTCCATCGAAATCGTCATAATGCGGTTGCAAGGACATTTCTGCAACCCATGATCAGCTACTCCTTTTACCCAGTAGCCTCGCGGTAGAATGCAATGCTGCGGTTTGCGCCAGCGGTGGCGAACCCTTCTGTCTTCCCGACCTTGGGAAGCCACTTGGCGCTCCAAACGGCTTTATCCGTTTCTGAGTGTGTAGCGACACATGCCTTGGTCTCCATAGACCAAACCTTGACCTTGCCGTCAAACGAACTTCGAAAATGTCAGCTTGTCTTCATATAAATGCATCGAATATTGACTGACCTGCTCAGAAGGTACTCGCCAGTGTCGCTCCAGGAAAGGGACAAGATCCAGGCAGAGTGCCCTGAGAGATTGGCGATTTGTTCACCAGAGGAAGTATCGTACAAGGCAATGACCTTGGAGTCGCCAGCAGCAGCTAGAATCTTGCTTCTAGGCGAGAAAGCCACAGCCCGTACGGGATTGACCAAGCCTAGGCTGGATTAGAACTTGCATTTCTGCATGGCTCAGTCAAGTTCACTTACCTAAGAGAGAGAATGGCATGCGGCCTGTTTCAGTGCTGAAAATGTAGACTGCACCGTCTTCATGACCTGAAGCGATCAATCGACCATCGGGAGACTAGACGACAAAGTTAATAGAGGCCACTATATAGCTGCAGGATTTGAAATCCCACCAAGTCGATGCAAGTACCAAAGTTGCCTTTGGTCTCATGGTCACGGATGCGAGTGCCATCGGCACTCAAATCCCATACATTAATGCGACCCTCCTGCGTGACACCAGCAAGATACTGGCCATCTTCAGAAATAGCTATGGCCCAGGCATCGGCACCTGTGAGGTCCGCTGTGCTTTTATATTAGGCCCATTGCACCTGTGGGTTATCAAAGAGGGGTAGTGCTTACCAGTCAGTTTTCTGTCTGCAGTCCAATGGCCATCTTGGCAAGACCAGGCCTTGATTTCACCATCAAACCCTGCGGTGATTGCACGGGAGCCATTCCCATTGGTCACGATATGATGGCAGCCAATGGTGTGAGCACCATCAATGGACTGCACCAGCGGAAAGTCAGCGTCCGTGGTGGAATGTACTTTGATGGACGAGGCACCCGAGGTAGACAGAATTTGCTTGTCTGTTATAGCCAACGAGAAGATATCAACAATGTGCGCTGTAAAAGAGATATTAGCCAAATCACACTTGTGCAGGATATATGCGCATCAGGAAGCCCACCATTGTCCGCAGAACCCCTCGAGAGGTATTGTTTCGACTAAATGTATCACTTAGCAATGACTTCCATTATTTTTTTTTGGTTCGTTCTTACCATACTGATGATGCCGAGCTCTTTCAAGGCTGTGTCGAGACTTTGCTTGCGGAGGAACAATGACGTTGGGGCCCGAAGGCCCGTTCCGCCTTTATCGCCGCTTTTTTTGTTCATTGCGATAGACGAAGATGGAGGGTTACCACAAATCCATGTAGGTACATGGATGTACTGTGTTATATCTTCTGTGATGGGCTAGTTGTCTCTCTACAATTGACTCTCAGGTAAAATAATCAAGCCGTTAAGAGTCAATCAAGGTTGTGATAGTGTCACTCTGTACTTGATATCGACTTCGAGCACCTCCTGTCTTGACTACATGACTACAAATCCAATATCGAACTAAGTAGAGACAGACATGCTCATATATGAATATAGAGTAGTAAAGTCGTAATAGCATGAACAGATTATTTCCGGTTATTTCCCTACTGGACCATCTGTATCGGCGTAACTATACCCAGGTAACATCTACAATCATAGTCCATTTGCTCTTCAAATCTACATGGAAAGAGGTAAATTGAAAAAGAATCACATTCAAATTCGACCTACTAGGTCGAATTGTTATAAAGTCATATTGAAACATTTCCCCGCAAAACCCAGACGCCAGTTGCCATGCAGCATGTATCCACAACCAATTCTAGAAATACAATCTTTTTTTTTGGGAGTTCGAGATTGGGATTTCAAGAACATTGATCTTGATTCTCCAAAGACAAGTCCCTTATTTCTTGCAGTGCTCTCTCATGCCATGTCCAGGGTCCTCCACGATTCCTTGATGTCTGTGGTATAGTCAGCTTCTCTGCAATAACCAAAATCTATGTTTATCCAGCTTGGACTCAAATCCTACCTTTAACACAGTTCGGGCAGAGAAGATGGGCACGCTTGATCTGGCCACAGCCCGGGCATTTATTAAGACTCTTCACGTCTTTGAGGGCCTTGCCGGCCATTTGTCGATGACGCTTCTTCATGTGGGAGGTCTTCTTCTTAGGAACGGCGCGCAGAACGGAATCCCAAAGATCTGACAGAAGGGATGGGATATTGAGAGAGATCGAAACCGGGTGTAAGAATCTGGTCGCGATGGGTGTGATCGGGAGGAACCGAGCGAGTCGGGGGAATTGGAGTGACTCGGAAAGAAGTGAGCGCGACATGGTTGCCGGAGCGAAAGGGAGGAGACGCAATGCCATGGAGATCGTTTCGAGCACGAGGAGAGGCGTGTGGTTAAACTGGTAGAAGCTATCAACAAGGTCTGGAAGCAAAAGAGGGAAAGATGGTAGTTTTCTCGTGGGGAGACACTAGTCCCAATTAGGCATAGCCCACCCCTGAGTTCGGAAAGAGCACTGGAGGATAATAAGGGGTGCTCTTGCTTCAACTTCCAAGGTTACTTAGGTACTTCTCTTCTCTCCGGGACTTTTTGGGATTACAGTTCTGTTACTGTTTCCTTCTTAATCTCTCCTCCCATTCATAATGGCCGCTACCACCGCAGCTCAGGCTCAACAGCCCACTGTTTTCCCCCATAGCCATGTTGGTTTTGACAGCATTACCTCGCAAATCGAGCGCAAGCTGTTGAAGCGTGGCTTCCAGTTCAATGTTATGTGTGTCGGTATGTGTTGGCCAATACCTCTGTGGGTCTAAAAGCCTCAGCTAATGCTCTCACGCGTTAGGCCAAACTGGTCTTGGAAAATCGACTCTGATCAACACTATCTTCGCATCCCACCTGATTGACTCCAAGGGCCGTTTGACACCCTCTGAGCCCGTTCGCTCCACCACCGAGATCAAGACGGAGTCGCACAGTACGTTTATTATCGGGACCTTGTTCTCGATGCGGAATAGCTGACGAGCGCCTAGTTATTGAGGAGAACGGCGTCCGTCTCCGCTTGAACATTGTCGACACACCTGGTTACGGTGACCAGGTCAACAACGACCGATGGTAATTCGAGCCCCAGCACACTACAGCTACTAGATCTAAGCTAATCATGATCAGCTGGGACCCAATTGTCAAGTACATCAAGGATCAGCACTCAGCATACCTCCGCAAGGAACTCACCGCTCAGCGCGAGCGTTACATCCAAGATACTCGCGTTCACTGCTGCTTGTTCTTCATCCAGCCCTCCGGCCATGCGTGAGTTCGCCCCGCCCATTCCTTGGCTTCCTTCGAGCTCCTGTGGACTGACCCATTGACCCCGCATAGTCTCAAGCCCATCGATATCGTTGTTCTGAAGAAGCTGTCCGATGTCGTCAACGTTGTTCCCGTTATTGCCAAGTCCGACTCTCTCACCCTCGAGGAGCGTCAGGCGTTCAAGGAGCGCATCAAGGAGGAGTTCTCCTTCCACAACCTGAAGATGTACCCTTACGATAATGACGAGCTCGATGATGAGGAGCGTGCTATCAATGCCCAGATTAAGGTATGCTTTACCTAGGCAGAGCTGTGATAACTCGATATTAACCACTAGCTACAGGACATCATTCCTTTCTCGGTTGTCGGCAGTGAGAAGACCATTGTTGTCAACGGCAAGCAAGTTCGCGGCCGCCAGAACCGCTGGGGTGTTATCAACGTCGAGGATGAGAACCACTGTGAATTCGTCTACCTGCGCAATTTCCTGACCCGCACCCACCTTCAGGATCTGGTCGAGACTACCAGCCAGATCCACTACGAGACCTTCCGTGCCAAGCAACTGCTTGCCCTGAAGGAAAGCAGCGCTGCCGGTGGCCACACCGGTGGCAGCCGGCCCATCAGCCCCTCCGCGGACCGTGAGCTGAGCCGCAACTCCCAGCGCGCAGCCATGAACGGATACTAAACTCTGTAATCTTTCACTTCTGATGCGAGCGCTGTGACCGTTGCGCGGCGGCCCTCTCCGAAAACTTACTGTCCTCTTTTGACGCCAGCAGGCCCTTGCAGATATCCCATTTTCCCTTTCTGTTGCGTTTGTTTTTTGTTTGTATCCTAAATCCCATCTTGTGTCTTCTCGGAAGAACCATCGAGCTTGTATTGCCGGGGAAAAGAGAATTGGCACTTCAGTGCTCGTGCCATCTCTGGTGCTTTCCATGTACTTAGTTTTCTTAATTAAATTGACGAGAGAAACTTCTATTCTTGGATTGAAAGATACCAGAGGGCTGTCACCTCGCTGGTCATGACATGGACTAAATCACATTTCCTACGTGTAATGTAGTATACTATTGCGCGGCGCCGAACTTACCACCGTCAACAACCCAATCCCGCAATTCAACATAGGCTTTCTCTAGATCGTCGTTAACAACGATCTTGTCATGGGCCGCAGGCTGCTTTGCATACTCAAGCTCGTTGCGAGCTTGAGTGAGTCTCTTCTGTAGAGATTCTTCGGTCTCAGTGCCACGACCGCGGAGGCGCTGCTCCAGCACCTCGAGAGAAGGTGGCGCAAGGAACAAGAAACGCTACAAATCATTAGTAAAGAAACTCTCCCATTATCGGATTTCCTAGGACACTTTACCGCATTAAGATCCGTCCGCTTCACCTGCTTGACTCCTTCCATCTCAATGTCCAGTATGCAGATACGCTTCTTCTCGGCGATGTTCTTGACAGCCTGGACCGATGTCCCATAGAAATTCCCGCCAAATTGAGCTGCTCTACCGGTTAACGGATGCCCGACCTCTTATAGCTAGCAGTGTAACCAACCATGTTCAATAAACCCGTTCTTAGCCACTAGATCGAGGAAAGCGTCTTTTGTGACAAAGTTATATTCACGGCCATCTTGCTCGCCAGGTCTCGGGGATCGTGTAGTTTCTATTCAGGGAAACATGTGAGCAAAGTCGTTTGCGAATTCGGTCCACCCCTCCTCTTGTCGCTTGTATTGGCACTGACCCGAGATAGAGAATCCAAACGTATCAGGATATTCGGCGAACAATCTCTTGAGCAGAGTCGACTTTCCAGTCCCCGATGGGCCCGAAATCACAATAGGGCGGTAGGCTTTAGTATAAAAGTAGCCTTGTCAGTATGTCTGCCTCGAACGGTGGGGTTATGTTCTGCCATGAAGCATTCTTTACTTACCGGAGGCCATTGTAGATGCAGAGCGAGTCGCACGAATGAATGGCTTGTAAAACGCTGAGAAGGCACGGAAAGAGAGAGGCATATAACGATTGAAATTAGAAGGAAAAAAAAGAATAGATCGATTAATTTAGCTTGACGGCTTCGTTCCGTCCAAATACAGCTTAGCTTATTTATTAAGGCGGGAATCACCTGATTGGCTGTTTCTTGGCACATACATACCCATATAAGTACCTAGGTAGGTAGGTAGGTGTATAACATGTATACATGTTATATATACATGCAAGGCAATAATTGAAGATAAAAAGGACCATGTTCTATGACTTTCTCCTGCTTTATACATACCATTTCTGCTTTCTATTATTTGGGAGGCCCTTGGTGGCTTCCTCGTCAGGATGAATTCATATTACCCACCTCCGCTTCCTGCTCCAGGAAATTAGACCATAGTTCGGCTAGTGTTTCTTTGCTAGAGGCACCATTGTCCATGAACTCCGTGGCCAGATTTGGCGTGCTCGGAGTGCGGAGGGGAGTGCCAGGGACTCGGAGCTTCCCAGGCATACTTGAAGTCCCTGGGCGGGCAAGGCCTGCCTGTTCACGTTGTTCTGTTTTGAATACATCAGATGGGCTCCAGAAGTTCTTCGTTTGCAAGCTTCAGTACTCACCATCGTTCCAGCCTAGGAGTGCAGCAATTAGTTGCAATATTTGGAATTTCTTCGGATCAGATCGGTCTAAAGCAAGGAAGTGCAGGAAATGGTTGGTGACAATATGCCTGAATATGAAGTCAGCATGTAATTGAGGTGGCTTGAGGTAATAAGGACGCAGGTATACCTGTCAACATTATCCTCCGGCTTTCCTTTCTTGAGGAATCGTAGGGCTTTCGTAAGATGGTCATTCAACGTGACTGCCTCATGCCGTAGCTTGCCAATGAGAAGGTTCTTTTCCTTGACCTCTTTCTCAAATGGTCGGACTCGCTCAATCTCTTCCTGCGCATTCTGGAGAGCCTTATCGGCGTCAGTGGCCTGCTTCTGTGCTTCCCGCAGAGAGCGTCTGAGGTCCTCGAGTTGAGAATCAGAGCTCTCGACAAGCTCTCGCAGCTCTTGCTTTCGCGCCAATTGAATTTCCTGTAAAGCCCGCTGGAGGCCATCAACTGTTGACTGTTGGGTGTCACGTTCATGGGTGGCCCGTTCATAACCATCTCTTAGACTGCTAAGCTGCTCCTCCAGATCCCCGACTTTCTCATTCAAGTTCTCCCGGATAGATCGCTCCTCCATGGCAAGAATTTCCCAATTATGCATAGCCTCCTTCGCTTGTTCAAACTCCGACTGAAGGTACGACTCTTGCTCGAGCAATTCTTCCTTCTCCTTCAACCAATTCTGTTGGGATAAGCTTGTCCGGTCCCGGAGAGTAGACAGTTCCTTCTCTTTCTCTGCTGAGTCCTCCGATAGTTCTACCAGTTGAGTGGACTTTGAATTGAGCTCATCCTTCAAGTTGTTGTTCTCATCTTCGAGGTCTTCGATTTGTGATCGCGCTAGAGCCAATTCCTCCTATAGGGCAAGATTAGCCAAATATCCTGAGTGGTGAATTCTGGTCCACGCACAGCATCCTCTTTGAGCCGCTCCCCTAATTGCGATTTGATGGTGTTGACTCGTTCCAGGAGCATCTGGAACTGCGTTTCCGCCTGCTCCTTTTTGCTCTCCGCGTCGTCCAATTTCTGTTGCAGGGCCTCCATGTCTGCGGTGTGCTTGGACTGAAGCTCTTCCAATGATTTCCGCATATCGGCTACTTCGGCGCGTAACGAGTCGCGATCTCGAACAAGTGCATCGAATCGGTCCTTTGGCTCGGTGCCATCGGAAGCAGGGTCGGAATGGATATCGGTTCCTGAGGGGACATCGCTAGTAGGCACGGGCCCTTGATTATTCACAGACCGATCTGGCAGACTGCCATCTATCGTGTTAAGCTTGGCGCCGTTGGATTCTGGCACTTGTATGGGGTCTTCGTTGGCATCATGGGGCTCGTTCTTGTGAGGTCTCAGCAAAGGTGCAATGAGAATCAAGGGGAAATTTACCACATACCTCAGTGTTATCGTGATCGCCTGGCGCATCCTCTGCATGCTCATCGGCCTTGGAGTCGGCCTTGGAGTCGGCCTTGGAGTCGGCCTTGGCTTTTGCGGCCTTCTTCTTGTTCTTCTTGGACTTTGCGCCTTTGCGGGGGTCAGTGTGTTCCAATCCACAAAAGGGATGCCCTTACTTGGTGTAGCAGACGGTGGATTTCCCTCACTCATGCTGTGTGGTGTTTGGAAAGAACTTGGGGGAAGATGGTGAATTCCTAAGGTTACAACACAGGGTAAGCTGTCAACACGGCTAGCGCCCTTTCCGCCCTATGCCTAGATGATTAATCTATCTCCATTCCGCTTCTCCAGGTCTTTCCATTCTATTTGCACTTCGGACTCTGTCTTTATTTGACCAGCATCTACCTCGATATCTTTGGGTCTTTTATCGTTCTGTACTTATGCGTATGGGGCACACTGCGGGCCTGTACAATTATAGTTCCCCATAGTATGCCAAGCGAATTCGCCTATGGCGTATGCCCACTGGAAAAGAACCCTACGAATCTTGTGACATTATGTAGGATGTCGAGAGTTAGTAAACTCCTTTTTCCTACCTCACTATATCTTATTATATATAGGTGAATAAAACGCGGTATGAGGAGGGATAAGGGACAGGAGCAAGACTGCTTTCTTGTACTCATATCAATTGCCTTCCGTGATATGTGAACCGCAGAATGTAGAGGGTATAATCTTTCACTTCGCTGGCTGTTCAAGGTAACACATAGGCAAAGGTTTTATCTTCGGGGAAAGACTGCCACGTGCATCACATGAAGTCGTCGAGGAAATCCTCATCACGGTCCTGGTTGTTGCTGGCCTCCATATTCTCTTCCGTGAACATATCATCATATGCATGGTCTTTCTGCCACTTGAGCTGTTCATACTCTTGCTGCTTCTTCTTTTCCTTCGCACGCTGTTCATCTCGGGCCTTGCGGTCACCGCGCTGCTTCTTCTTCATGTCCTCTTCCTTCTCGGCTCGGAGATCGGGGTATTTCTCGACCCGGGTCTTGTTCAAGCGGTTGACAATTGGGTTCTCGCGCTGCTTAACATAGATCTTGCGGACCAGCTTGTGATTATGGAATGTGACTTGACCGGCCGCCATTGACCCGTCTTTCTTCAGGTTTGACCATGGTGTGTAGATGATGGTGATATTGTCCTTCTTGTTTCCTTTATACGGAAGTCAGTCTCCCACCGGTACCAAACTCTTGGATACAATGTCGAGGACTGACCTTCGATGGAGTTCGCCTTTGTGAGTTGAGCGCAGTCCTCTAGAAGCGGTTGGGCGATGTTGTCCCATGTTTCGCCTTCTCGAAGCCGTACATAGACGTGTGCACTTGACAAATTGTCGACGTGGAACTGCAAGTGTATCGAGGTGTTAGGGCAGTTGGCGCTGTCGCAAGTCGGAGTGGGAAAGACTGACCCTGTTGCGCAAGAGAATCAGTCCCAAAGTTCTGCAAGTATATACTGGAGAACATACCAGACATCATTGTCCAATCCATATTTTATGAGATCCTCGTCTGACGGCATTGTTAGAAAGCCTATTCCCCTAGGATGACCAAGTCCGTGGCATACTCTCGAATTTGTCCTTGCCGACATAAATGAAGGCGGAGGGTTCGACGACCGTCGACGTGAAATAGAAAACCATAGCAATATCCAACTTTTGTTCTTTTCAAACAATCCTAAGCAAATCGGGTTCTCACAATTCGTGATCGGCGCACATCAAAAGCTGAAATGGGGGAATCTTTATCTGACGGGACCTTGGCGGGACTATATATGGCTTAGTCAGCGGTATAGATAGATCTCGCGAGGTCGAAGTCCGAGATGTCCTATTCGTCCTCGAAAAGTCGAGAATTGAACTTGGGAAATTTTTATTGCTAATTTTTAGTCTAGTCAATTGAGCTTGGCTTTTTATCTTGATATAATATGGAAACGCCTGCACCCTGGCACTACAAATGTAGTTATCGTTCGTATAAAAGTAAAAGAAAGAGACCGAGTATGTTGTAGACTGTCTAAACATACGGGAGCAAAATGAGTAAAAGAGTGCCCCAAGTGCGAGTCGATATACAATTGATATAAGAACTATAGAACATTGAGGATAGTACGTAAGAGAGGGCCCAAGGGTTGTTCATCAGTGTTAAGCAACAAAGCCAAGGATGGACCTGACCCATTGAATATAAAACATAGGATACTGCTACATTGGCTTCAGTGGTGAATACTGCCATTCAAAAAGCAATTGGTGCAATTGATCAATAGTACCATTGCGTGTCATAACAGTATCATTCTCTCCGTCGACGCAAGTTGTTCCAGGCTAAGACTTTGGCTCGGGAAGAGACCCAAAGGGTCAAACAAATAGACAGACCGGAAAGGTAATGATGAAACCAGTGGCTTAGAAGAGTCACACTGCTTATTCTGTCCGAAAGACAGGACGGAGCGTACCTCAGGATTCATATAGGTCATAAGATTTCACCATCCCGGGTTAGTGTTCGGGATCCTGCTCCCCTATTGTTTCCGGATTGACAGCTAACGAAGCTGTGCCACGTCTTTATGAATACCGCGTTGCGGCTGTTTTAGCTAGGACGATGTACTCTCGAAACTTGAGAGGCTTCCATCACAAATGCAGGTCTGAAACTTTACAGCGAGTCCAATCTGCATCTGACGCAGTATGTGGCATGATTGTTGCATTTAGGGAAATTCCTGTAATGTAATCCAAACTCACGTAGTGAAAAGGGTCAAAGATTAACTCTGGTATAGCTCACTGTAGCAGGATTAAAGTACTCTCTGACCTCATGATACTATATGAGAGTGTGGAAATGCCCCCCCCCCCCCAATCCAAAGCCCAGAGCTGCATAGAGTGTAAAGGGTAGAGAGAAAAGAAGTCATAAGATATAAGAAGATATAAGAAGATATAAGAAGATATAAGTGTGTAAAGGAGTAAAGGAAAACCCGGACATTTAAAGTTGCGGCACAAGGCAAAGGCTCAAGGCACATCCCACTTTTTCTTCTTTTTCTTCTTTTTGTCCTTTTCTCTCTCTCTCTCTCTCTCTCTCTCTCTGTCTGGAACATCTGAGGATTCTGAACTTGACGGAAATTTGATGTTCTGATCCATCTGAATCTGGTCCATTTACAGTTCTTAGGGCTCTATATTCGGCAAAGGGCCTCATTCAAGAAAACGAAAATGCGTCATTTGATGTTGACGCGTTCTGTCGAAAGGGGTAAACAGACAAAAGGGGAGAAAATAAAAAGAAAGGAAAAAAAAAAACACAAGGACACCTGAATACCTCGGGATTCATACAGAATGTGATTATGTGACCGGACTGCATCGGCCCTGGAGCATACCCGGCAATTTTAATATTCCGAGAAGCACGGCGTTTTGGTTTCGGGCGAACCCCTGGAACAGTTAACGATGAGGAAAAAGAAAAGAAAACCGCGTGATGTCTCGGCCATTGCCTGATGGGAGACCATTCGCCATAAATCCGAAAGGATGAATATGTGAGTGATCTGGAAAGGACACGCTAACGCAGTGTTTATATATCAGACTCAATGATTGGAATGCTTCGGGGATCCAAGGCCCACGAGCCTCAAAGGACCGCAAGGACCGCAAGGACCGCATCCGCAAAGACCGCAAAGGACCAGGACTCCACTTAACTGACGCACCGGACATTGCTCTGGGGCCATGAATGGACCTTTCCTCCTACCGCAATTGGTTCCTCACAGTCGACGGCTTTAAGCGACCTTGACCCTTGAACCCTATAACTCATTGACGAATCACCGGAACGTTCAAAACGGTTTCCGCCGTCTCCACTGTCTCATCTGGTTCCTAGACGGTTTAGTTCGATGCTAGCCCAAAGCATGTCATTAAAATTGCCCGAAAAAACCGTTACGCCAAGGGAGAGCGCAATACAAACTACACCCTTGTGGCCTTATGGATTATGTGTCTTTCCAGATCTCAATGGTCCCATCTCAAGTCTCTCTACTCCGTAGGGAACATATCCACTGTGGACTATCTTTCCGCTTTGAAACTCCCAATTTCGGAATGAAGTCCGACCTGTTCCTGAACGTCCCACAGCTTATAGGTCAACTAATTCCTCTCCATTTACTTTTCTATCGAATGTCACACTTCTGGACATAGCACTTCGGGATCATTGGCCCGGTTTCCCCCTCCCTCTCCCGTTACTCCACACCTGTTCCCATTTAATAAAAAAAAGACATTCGGATTTTCTTGTTTGGTCTTATGCACAGTCTCATCTCTTCCGCATTCTACTTGGCCTGAAACCCTTTTCGCTTGTGTCGAGCCCTCGCGGCGCACGTCTTCCCTTTTTCTCCCAAGTTTCCCCTCTCCCAAAAAAAATACAACACATCTTGAAAACTCCCCTCGCCAACAACTCCCCAAACCAGCACATCCCAGCTGAACACCTAACCTCCCTCTCCAACGATATGCCCAACCTTCCTCTATCTAGAAGCTGGCCGGAAATACGACAAGCCCTAGAACACGCTCGAGAATGCGAAGATGGCCCCGTGAATGCCCAATCCGCCGCCGTCTTGGAGGCTGCCATTACCGAACTCTGGAGTCGCATCCAGGCCCAACCAGATAGCTATGTGCTCACGCCAGACGAGTTCGCCCTGTTTAATTACTTCCTTACTACCCGCTACCGTGGCTCGGCTGTCGCCCGGAGGGCCGTAGCCCGTTTCTGGAACACTTACCGGAAAACCACGAACTGTGATGGCGTCGCCAACTAGCTACGCCGAAATTGCCTGTCTATCGGAACACGTTTACACTGGCCAAGAGGGTCTTCGATTTTCTTTTCCGGGGTTCCACATGATGTCTCTGGAACTTGCGCGGTACAGGGACCGGGTGTGGGGTTCGAAGATGCCCAATGTCCTGCATCACGGGACCCATTGCCATCCTCCATCTCACCCTACTTGCGTAGCACTTGTGCTGTTGCTGGTTCTGGTTCTGGTTTTGGTATCCCATGGCACCGGTTCCAGCTTCGAGCCAAAAACTATAGCCATAACCAGAATCAGATCCCGGGATATACCGCTTCATTTCCTTCCCAATGCACGAAGATCAACACGGTTGTTCTACAGTCCGTGCAAGGCAACAGACTATGGGCTCGGGGTTTGCCTTGGGGTCATTTGGTTTTAGATCGAATCCAAGTGACTTGGATACACAGCAAGTCCAGAAAATCGAAGGATTTTCCTGGTCACACCCTCAATTCTAGAGAAAATGGTGTGATGGCATGCAGGTATGCCTTGCTGTTGTTTCCACTTTTTCCTCGTGCCTTTGCCTTGTACAGGGAACAAGTCTGGCCGCCCCCCCCCTGTCTTGATTGGGACACAATACATGCGTCGGGCTTCTACTCCAAAGGAGGGGAAAGCCAATATGGAGAAGTTGTTAGGCTAAAAAATTATATAATTTAGTATAAGTTAGGAAGAAGAATTATTGGAAGTTAAGAAGAGATGTATGATGTTATATCCCAGTATCTACTATGTATTAATGCCTCCAGATGTCGGTGCTATATATCCCCTTATTTGGACTTTATAATTGTTTTCAAGTCTTCTTTTGCTATTTTTCTTTTCTTTTTATTTCTTTTCTTTAGATATTAATTTTGTCAACGGGTATGCGACCTTACTAGCTGCAGCCAATTCCCCGGCACTAATCTCCTCTGCGAGTCATTCATTAGTGTACGGTCTATTAATATTATGCCATATATACCCCTATTTTTCAATCCATACTTTTTGTAAAGGAATAGATAGATACATTCAATGGTATATATGTAGGAAACATCTACATGGTATAATATATAACTACCATGATTCTCCGAAACGGACGTCTAACCATATTATTTTCCGCATCATATCACTTTGCTCTGGACGATCCCTCACATCTCCACTTGGTTGAAGAGCAGACTTCTCGGCTACTTGCGCATCTACATCCGTGAAACTGTGCAGGAGAACTCAATTTATTCATATACAATGCAGCTGGATAGTTCTCCGCGTCTTATGTTTCTCGTACCCGCAACGCTAATGCTGTGCCCCAAAGAGTTATTGCCCATTCTCCCCCATAAACCCACCCCAATATCAGATTTTTAGTGTGAGTGCGCCTCAGTATAGGGAGTTATCGGCACATGAGAAGCTGCCTCCCCCAACACCCTCGCGAAGGTTGTGAAAGATCGACCGAATAGACGAATACAACCCGACAATGCACTGGTAGCGTGAGTTAATATTCAATCCAGCGAATTACAGTGGAACACAACTCACAATGAGAAATCCAAGAAACACCAGAAAGATATTGAAGCCGAACAACACCCTCTGTCGCCAGGTCAGGAACCAACAACTTCGGTTCAAATAGAGCCAAAACAGCCCTGGGAGGCCAAATGAAAACCAACTAGCAAATAAGGAACTCTAGTAGGAATAATTAGTACTCGCGGGTTGGGGTCAGGGTCAGATAGGGTAGTACGCACCGCAAGCCCCAGCACATCGTTGAAAACCGGTATTCCTTCCGCGATGATCCACGACAAGATCCAAAGCGCCGCACATATCGCGGCCCACAGTAACCGCGCCAGGAACGATCGGCTATGCATCGAGTTCGTTCCCCGGAAGACACGAACGTAGATGAACTTGACGGCAACATGCGCATTCACCACACCCCCGATCACAATCTACCCAGTGGTTAAGCTCGTACCCGGAGAAGTCCAACGGGAGAAAAGGTACGTACCGTAGGTATTGCGATTGCGTAGGAAATCTTGCGGAACAATTGTCCAGCAGAATTGAGAGCGGGCGAGTTGACAGTCGGCCCAATATAGGCATATATCACAATGGCAGCCACCGTATACAAGACCATTTCACTCATCTGTAGAAGGGCCAGAGCCTTCGGGAAGTCCCTGAGCTCTCTGAGCTCGGAGAAAAGGGTAAAGAATGCAACATGTCCTGCGTACGCAAAGATGATATTTGCAATAGCAAGGCACGCATCATGCACTTTGGGCGAAGGCGAAAAGGCCGAGACATGCGCTGGCCCTTCTTTGACAAGGGTGACCCCAATCATACCTGTGAGAACGGCTCCGACAATACTCACAAAACTCACAGAGGAGATGTGAGAAAGCCTCTCAAGTCGCCGTGGAAGGGTCAACATAAACGAGGCGAGTAAACCGACAACCGAAAATATGATGGTGCAAGAGGAATGTTCAGTGAGGACGTTCATCATGATCGAAAAAGTGAGGACATGGCTCCCCATCACCAACACGAAAAAGATGAGCTGGGCCACGCCCAGTGTACTCCGTCCGATCTTTCCCATCAAAAGATCACCAGCATCAGCCATGCTGTGCACTTGAACATGGCGGCATTTGAATTGTCCAATGGTATACGCAGTATAGGTCGAGATTGTCCCAACCCCAAGGATGGTTAGGATGCCGCTGAACAGGAAGGTTAGCTCAGCCTTTGCAAATCAACGGAGAGGAGATCGTACGGAATAAGACCTAGCACTGCAAGCGCTTTGGGCAGCGCGAGAATACCAAGCGAGATGGTTTCTGCGATCATGACTGATCGGGTCTGTTAGAGAATGCTGGGCAATATACAAGACATAGACTTACTCATACCGGCTTGCCTGTTGAAAAGATGAGCTTCGCTCTACCTGTGGAAAAGAGAAACACTCACCACCACGCCATGGTCTTGTACTTCACGCCAGCTTGGCTTTCATCTCCAAAGGGGTCCTGTTCCTCCAACTCTGGCTTTGGTAAGACGGACTGTTTATCCGGATCCAGCTTTTGCTTCACAAAGCTCAGCGGTTGGGGATCGACCTCACACTGATTGGGGTTCATGGTGTGTTGACAAAACACAGGGTTGAAAGAATAAAAGATATGAAAATTAAGAGATTGAAGAGAAAGGGGAGAATGGGGAGAATGGGGAGAATGAGGAGAATGAAGAAAATGAAACTACGAGCGAGTTCAGGTGGCACTTTCCGAATGTGAATGTCTTTTTGGGGAGCATATCATTTTAGGGTCTTGGAGGGTTCGGGATTTTGAAGAAAGTCCCCGTTTCCAGAGCGTCAATGAAAAGAAAAAAGAAATCGATGTTGGAGATCAAAAAAAAAAAAAGGAACGCTTCTATTTATACAAGGCCGGTCTATATATACCCACACTTCATCTAATTGAGCGAGGGTGTTGCTGGAGGAGCTGGAGGAGCTGGAGGAGCTGGAGTAGTAGCACGCTTATCACTCTCAATCATATCCGCGGGAGGTTCTAGAATGGTCAGCGATGTGGTTCATTGGATTGTTTTTGGTTTTTTTTTTTGCAAGTTTGGAACATACCGTGACGGGAGAAAGTCGCACGCTCGGCATCATCGACCTGCTTAACACGGCCATTCTGGACATCACGACGCGAAAGGCCCATGAAGCTCTTGGGCAGACCCATGGACGAAAGGAAAGTCAAGGAATCTTTCCACTCAAGTTCCTTGCGGGCAGTGGTCCACTCCAATTCCTCGCCCATCAGGTCGATCACGGTGGGGAGGGATTCGAGAGCGGCCTCGGCGTTCAGGAAAGCCAGACGGGTGCGACGGGCAATCACATCGACGGCGGTTTGGGCATACTCGTGACGAACGGCATAGCGGACCTCGCCATCAATGAAGGGATACATGGGGGAGATGCGGCAGCCGCGCACAGGGAAACGTTCGCTGGTAGGGGAAGACAAGGCAGCGACCTGCCATGAGCGGTCACCATACGACTCGGTGAGGTGCTTAGCCACGTCGGTCTCGAGACCGAAGTGCTGGATAAGATTGATGAACAGGGTCTTGGAGAAACCGTGGGCACCGATGAGGCGCACCTGGTGGGTCTGGCAGCTACCGTCGAGAACGGCACCGTCCGCAACCAGGCCACTGCCACCGACACCACTGATGTCGGGAAGGGTGCTTAGCTGGCGGGGCTTGAGCTTGAACACGTTGATCGCCTCGTCCACGGCCTCCTCGGCCATCTGGCGGTAAGTGGTCCACTTACCACCGGCGCAAGTCAACAGTCCAGACTGAGAGACGGTCACCAGGTGGTTTCGGACGAGAGCCTCCGAGTTCTTCACCTTGGGATCGCGCACCAAGGGACGGATACCAGACCAGGCAGCCAGGACGTCGCTTCGGTCCACGGTGATATCCGGAGCGATGTAGCCACGAATCTCCGACAGAATCCAGTTGATGTCCTTCTCAGTGGGCTGGGGCTGGGCCTCGATCTCACAGGGCTGGTCCGTGGTACCAGCGATGGTGTTACCCTGCCACGGCAGGAAGAAGATCACGCGTCCATCCGATGTGGAAGGGTCAATTAGACCCATGTTTGAGGGGCTGAAGTAACCAGGCAGGATGATGTGGACACCAGCACTAGGGGCAACAATCTCCTTGACATCGGGCTCGTCCATCTTGCGGATGGAATCAGAGAAGGGACCAGTGGCGTTGATGACACCCTTGGCGCGAATGTTGAACTCCTGGGCGACCTGGCCGTTCTTCTCTGTGACGAGGTCCTTGGCGCGCGCACCGCACAGCTTGCCGGATGCATCCTTGTTCAGTCCAGTGACCTCCAAGTGGTTCACTACGGTGGTACCGTAGAGCGCAGCGGTCATGGCGAGAGAGACGTTCATGCGGGAGTCGTTGTGCGCACCATCTTATCGTAAATTAGCCAACATCCTTTTTCTTTTTTTTTTTTGCAGACTCCGCGTTCGCTACGTACCATAGTAGACCATTGCTCCAATGATGTCGTCACGCTTCAGCATGGGGAACGCGTCAATGGCCTTACTCTTGGTTAGGAAGTATGAGGTCTCAATACCCTCGGAACCAGCCAAGAAGTCATAGGCCTTGGTGCCGGCCCAGAAATAGGGAGCCTGCCACCATTTCTGAACAGGCACCATAATTGGCAGCCATGATGACAGATGGGGAGCTGTGTTCAAGAAATACTTGCGCTCCCTGAGAGCCTCCTTGACTAGCGCATATCTGCGATGCCATTGTTAGCAGGGATGCCCGAGATGCGGTGACTTGTTGACGATATTTCCAATTAAAATAACAAAAGCGCAAAAAAAAAGGGAAAAGGGAAAAAGGAAAAACTCACTGATTGTAGTCCAACTCCCACACAGCCTTTTCAAGGTAACGGACACCACCGTGTACCAGTTTGGTACTCTTACTACTAGTACCCGAACTGAAGTCATCTCTCTCCACTACCGCGACCTTCAGGCCTCGGGTGGCGGCATCTAGTGCGATACCAGCTCCAGTGGCTCCGGCACCAATGACGAGCAGGTCATATTCCTCCTCGTCGTTACTGCGCTTAAGATCCTGAATCTGATCGAGGCGAGACTTGATTGAAGGGAAACTGGGCGGAACCAGCTTGCCTTCACGGTAACCTGGCGGAGGAACGGCCGGGGCTTCGAGGCCCGGAATATTTCGCGGACGATAAGAAATGTAGAGAACACCTGCTCCTGCGGCGGCGGCTGCGGATGTGTAGAGGAGAGGTCTCAAGAGCTTGCGCGAGTGCCGAGCGGCCATGATCTGCGGTTTTCCGAATGTACGGTGATGTAATGGATGTAATGGGTGTAATGGGTGTAATGGATGTATGTGATCAAATTTTCAAATATGCCGGGATTTTTCCGTAAGAATATGTGCGAAAAGAGGAATATAATGGATTATGGTTATTAGGGGGAGAAGATGAAGAGATGAAGGAGGAATTCGAGGAAGAAGTGAAGGGGAGGCGAGAGGCGGGAAGACAACCAGAGTGACAATTTCCCTTTTCCTTTTTTTTCTTTTTTTTTTAAAAGAACATCAAGACAAAATATAACACATCTATGAAAGGCAAGATTTGCGACAATCTTTCAAGGTACAGACCCAGATAGGTGTAGGTGAGATACCTGGATCGCTACACCTTCCACTGCGAATCCAAGGGGGTGTCACGAGTACAAGAGCTCTCTGCGTCATGGGAGCAGGGCAGCTCATCATTGGAGGTGGAGATAGAGACTGGAGACTTACGTGCCTTGTTCTTCTCAATTCTCCCAATTCTCCCAATTGGCCCCAATTGGCCACATTTTGAACGGGTCTCTACTCCGACACATGACGCGAAGAAATTTCCTTTTTCCACTCTTCCCACTCCAGCTTCAAATTACTTCAGAATAAAATATGTACCTAGGTACCTAGGTAAATATCGGGAAGCCGATTCTGCATTCCCCGTCTGCAGATCTCCCTATTTCAAAGGGCCTGGACTCGATCAATCTCTTCGTGGCCACCTGACGAGCTCCCGAGCTCCACAATTACCTGCTATCTTCGGAGACCAGACCCGTTTATGAACTTGGATCTACTCCGTAGCACCTAGTCCCTATGTAGGTACTTCTACTCCACTTGATTTGGTCCCTTCTCTTATCCTGCTTTTATCCTTGGCATCTCTGCATTCCGGTTTTGGTCAATGTCATCACTCTCGCCCACATGTGGAATCTTCCCTTGGGAAAAAAACCTTTTAATGAGGCTCTTCTTTCTAGAAGGTCGTAAGTCCTTGAGTGGATATGATCTTCACTAGCCCCTTATGCAACAAGTGGTCTGGACCATCATATCACATAGTACGTATACTATGCAATATAAACTATATCAATACTATTTAAACTAAAAAGGATTTCTGATATATTGTATATAAATATGGAGTATTCAGAGAGAAATCCCCCTTGGAAATAACCTACATAGCGAAATCAGTACCTCTATTAGCGTATCCCAGGTCCACTCAACAAATAGGGGCAATTATACCATCTCTGTAAACATTCAATTTGACATATGAGGACAATCACTAACTACCCTATACCCTACTCCGTAGGTATATAACTTACTACATAAACTGGACCTTGATGCATTAACGCACCTAACGATTAATATGGCATCAAGGTCGAGCGGAAGATTTCCGCAGTGCGGAATACCCTCGGCTGGGCACCTCGACCGTCTGTCTGCAATGACCTGGGGTAGTGTGGGGTAAAAGGACATCGAGAGAGGTCATCGCGGGTTGAACGACCTTGACAACACGGAAATGTTCCATACCGTGAAGACCTCGACGCTTAGGGCTGCGATACTTACATATTTATATATCCCCCCAGCCCTGATAGGTCTATGATTATCTTTGTATAGATCAAAGTCAAGATCTATCCCATAACCATCCAGCACCATGGCTATCGCCGCTGCCCTGGCGTCTCTACAAGGCAGTGTGATCGAGTATCCCTACCACTCACTAGCCGCCGCAGCCGTCCTCGCCCCCATCCTCTATGTCATCCTTAACGAGTTCATTCGTGATGCCGCCCGCGTCAAGGGTATGAAGGGTCCGCGCGGATTGCTGTTGATTGGAAACCTGGCCCAGATTCGCACAGATGCCGCCGAGCAGTATCGCCTCTGGTCGAAAAAGTACGGCGCCGTTTATCAGATCCAGCTGGGGAACATCCCCATCGTCGTGGTCAACTCTGCTGCGTCGGCAAAAGTACTTTTCGGTCAGAATGCACAGGCTTTGAGCTCTAGGCCCGAAACTTATACTTTCCATAAGGTTGGTTATCAGAGTCGTGTCATATGCAGGCTTTTTGTCTTTTTTCTTTTTCTTTTGTTTCCCCCCCCCCTTTTTCTGTAGCAAGACTGACGAAACCTCTATAGATTGTTTCCAATACTGCCGGAACAACTATCGGCACCTCCCCATACAGCGACTCCCTGAAGAGACGCAGAAAAGGGGCCGCGTCGGCTCTCAACCGGCCCTCTGTCGACACGTACGTGTCACACTTGGACGTCGAGTCAAAGGCCTTTGTGGAAGAGCTGTACAGATATGGAAACCACGGGAAGACACCCGTCGATCCCATGCCCATGATCCAGCGTCTGAGTTTGAGTTTGGCATTGACTCTGAACTGGGGCGTGCGTATCGCCTCACAGGAAGAGGAATTGTTCGATGAGATCACCGAGGTGGAGGAAGAGATCAGTCGGTTCCGAAGCACCACTGGAAACCTGCAGGATTATATCCCTCTTCTGCGGTTGAACCCGTTCAGCTCCAACTCGAAGAAAGCCGCCGAGATGAGAAGGCGTCGTGATAAGTACCTCGGTGCGCTTAATAGTGACTTGGATGATCGCATGGCCAAGGGGACACATAAGCCCTGTATTCAGGCTAATGTTATTATGGATAAGGAAGCTAAGCTGAACAGTGAGGAGTTGACGTCGATTAGCTTGACTATGCTTTCTGGTGGCCTTGACACTGTCACCACTTTGGTTGCGTGGAGTTTGGGTTTGCTGGCTCAACGTCCTGATATTCAGGATCGGGCGGCCAAGGCTATCCAGGAGATGTATGGCCAGGATGATCCCATGTGCTCTCCTGACGATGATCAGAGGTGTGCGTACATTGCAGCTCTGGTCAAGGAATGTCTTCGGTATGTTCTAGTTCCCTCGCAGCCACCTGGTTATGACTGGACGCTGGACTAACCACAATACCCTAGATTCTTCACTGTCCTGCGATTAGCACTTCCTCGCACGTCAATCAAAGATATCACCTACAAGGGGATCACCATTCCCAAGGGCACAGTGTTCTTTTTGAATGCCTGGGCATGCAACATGGGTGAGACAAACTTGATATTCTACCTGAGGCAATAGACCCGAACACCATCTAACCCTTCATAGACCCCGACGTGTGGACTGACCCGGATGACTTCCGTCCCGAGCGATGGCTCGAGCAGCCCGACGCGCCTCTCTTTACGTACGGTATGGGTTACCGGATGTGCGCCGGGTCACTGCTAGCCAATCGTGAGCTCTACCTTGTCTTCATCCGCACCCTCAACAGCTTCCGCCTCGAACCTCATGACAGAACAGACTGTCACCCTCTCCGGGGTAACTCGGATCCGACTAGTTTGGTGGCCATTCCTCAAAAATATAAGGTCCGATTTGTGCCGAAGAATGGAAATGTTCTGTCGAAGGTTCTTGCGCAGTGAATGGTGCCACATGGTGGCATCTATTTGGGGAAAGGATTTGCTTCTGCACTATGGCAATCTTGGCCTAGAGCCTGTGCTTCTTGCATTTCGGATTGCTGGTTCCATACAGCTTTGCGGAGGGGTCGAGTGGATCTAATTTGATATATCCAGCATTTCCGGTTTAACATCGGACACATTCCTCGTACCCACCTTGACGTGGGAAATTGACATGACACACTTAACCCAATCAAGACTTGGGCCTTGATCTATTGAGAACATCAACATCTTCTTCCTACTTTCTTTTTCCATTAAAATGTAAAAATAAAAATTGTATCATCCAAGATTCCAATTTTTGTTATGGGCAGTCTGGTGGATAATTAGGTCAAGGCACCTTAGCCTGGATCCAACTCCTTCCGATGATCATGACATATATATATATAACAGTTGGGGGGGGTATAGGTTCGTGAGAAAGACCAAAGTGGGTTGATCCATGAGAAAAACAGAAAAAAGAAAAATAGACAAGAACATAATATATCTTTTCCAACAATGACGCCTGTGTCGCAGTGTATGCAAATTATGAGGGAGCAGCATGAGGGCTGCATGCATTTGGGTGCCCACTGGCATCATCTAGATGTGGGACGATGGACTCGAGAAGCACAATTGTCGAGTCTGAGTTCGAGTTCGAATTGAAATCACGTGGCAGTCATGCGCCGTTTCAGGTCGCGAACTTGGTCGAAGCAAGATGCGTAATCGCGCAATTCATCCTGGAGCCGGTCGGCCACATTGGAGGAAGTGGATGTGTTGCTCTTCAGCGAAGAGAGTGAGGTTTGAGATGAGGAGACAGATAGAATTCGAGATGGGTTATGGGTGTCTGCGTTGACGGCTTCAGCTCGAGCTTGGGCCTGGTTGATCTCAGACCAATGTGTAGACGCTGCGCTCGACCTTCGTGACATTCCATCCGATACCTCGTCCAGCTCTGCTAGGCGGCATGTTTGGGAGCAGTAGGGAGCGCCCAGGGTCTGACGGTCACAGACCAAGCAGAAGTCCAAAGACCATTCAGTCGACATGGTATATGAGAGAAACAGTGTTCTCAGGCTAAGGGTAGTTATAGATGAAATTGAGGTTGGGATGTTGGAAAGGTTGCAAGGTGCAAGATTGAGATATTTGGAGAGAGGATAATGAGGATCATAGACGAGAAGAGAAAGATCAAAGCTCAAAAGCCAAGCAGTCAAGCAGTCAAGAAGTCAAGAAGTCAAGTAGTCAAGTAGTAAAGTAGTAAAGAAGTAAAGAAGCCTAATCACCTCATAAGACTGACATTGTTGAAGTGTCACACAGCGATCATGCCATACCACGCAATGGAATGGGCAACGAGGTCCTTAAAAAAAAAAGGAGGAAAAGAAAAGAATAAAAAATAAAGACCCGGGCTATTGCGGGGAAATATAATCGCGCATGTCGAATGAAGTGCAATGAAATGCAATGGAAGTGCACGTTGACAAGGGAAAGAGGGGAATTTGTTGTGCTTCGGGCGCTTAAAAGAAAAAGAAAAAGGGAAAAAAAGGAAAAGATATAGGTATTGAGGTACCCTGAAGGTAAGTACCTCACATATTAGAACGCTATATAGTTTATATGTAATCTACTAATAGAAGTACTTTCAACTTACGTATTCTTTCAGGCACATATACTTAAAATCCAAAACATACTACATCCAATGTAGGTACCTAACTACATATGCAGGTAGAGTCCGTTCGCCTTTTTTGCCCCTAAAAATCTGCAGGAACCTCGAAATGGTAAGATGAATTTTCCTCTTTCAGTCTCCGTCTCATGATGCCTGAACCTTGCCCATGTACTCCGTACTTGTACATAGCCTCTATCACCAATCACATCGTCCTATATTCCTTGCTATGCAGCTATTCCTGTATGATTATCTTTGCAGTAGTGCAGAAGTTTCAAAACTAAAACTGAGGGTGGAAAAGAAATAATCTTAATCCTCTTCTGATTTGTCCACAATTTCGAGATAACCACCTTTATTGCATGGAAATCTGCACAGAAATCAGTTGGTCACGCGAGAAATGGATTATCTTCGATTCCCAGATGCTTCCTGCGAAACATGACTGGAAGCCCCATGATTAGACCTCGAAGCAATCTGCTCTTCGTCTGATAGTCTTCTGTTCTGGGAAAGGCCAAGTCATATCGACATGAGCCAACTAGGTCCGAGGGCATTCTCAAAATGTAATCGCCAATTCTGTGGGCCGATACACATATTGGCGAGATAAACCCGGGGAGAAATATCGAGTGCATGGGCCCTATCAAACTTTCACAAATGGTTCGGGTGTGCCGCAAAAGATGAGATCGTTCACGGTGTTTCGGCCGGGGTCGAAAGGGGAGAGAGAGATGTCACTGGCCGACTCACTCGCCCGTCTTATCACATGGCTCAGCTGGAATGCGAACCAGCGTTGATGGCAAACGAGCGTCATTGCGTCGTTTCTCCACATTCTTACTATCCGACTCAGTAGGTTCATAGAGTCCGCCTGCCTTGTCTATTACAGGATAAAGATCAGTATGGAATTCCAAGGATTAGGAAGTACATTGTACTTACTCGAGGCGAGAGTAATGGCTCTAAGAACGTTATCCCAGTTGGAAAGCACGTATGCAACAGCTAATTAACCGGGTACAATTAGCGACCAGCCTCGAATCAAGGGACAGGTAGACCAACCTTCGGTGCCATCTTTCAGCGTGGAGATCTTATTATCCAAAGCTTGCATCTGAATCGCCAATGTTCCACTCAGATCACGTAGTTGTCGCAGGTTCTCCAGCTCCGCCTTTTTGGCTGCAATGCGGGCCGACAGCGCCGAAGATTGCTGCGATTGCGAACCACTGGGCTGGCGCATAGATGAGCCACCAGGAGCACCTGGAAGCATTGATGTTGGTCGTGATGAGTATGCCATTATGGGAAATTTGTAGGAGAAGAAGCTACGAAGAACACGATCTCTCAAAAGTCCTGGACAACTTTGGGCTCCTGGCCCTGGCCAGGAGGGGTGCTGAGTCAACACTAGGCAAGCTAAACCAAAAGCGGACAAACATCAACAAGGGCTTGGCATTCGTCGCTGTTTACCTTCTCTCTCTCTCTCTTTGTATCTCCATACTCAGAACTTTACCCCAAACAACACACAGTCATTTTCCTGGTGTGTAATCTGTGGACTCGATATTACATTGAAGTTCATTCTATCTGCACACCAGGATTGTATTCCAATCTATCTAATCACGCAGTGGTCGCTGCCCTCTGGTCTACACCATGGCTCGGTTGAATGACTATGCGGCTCCTGCCGAGTCCATTGATGCGTGTAAGTTGACGCAATCTACCACTATCTTACAATATTCGAACTAGCAGTTGACATATAACCTCCTTGTTTCTATCCAGTGAAGCGACGATTTGTGCGACAAAACCGTGAGATCGCAAGGGTGAATTCCTTGCAATCTCTTCGTATTCGCAGTCTAGAGTCAGAAGTATCGCATCTCCTTTCGGAGAATGTGTCGCTTCGCAAACAGGTCATCAATCTCACCCAGCAAACCGAAAGATTAGAAGCAGGGAAAATGCTGCACAATGGAATATACGACATCAAATCCAAGCTAGATGCCAAACTAGTCGAGTTGAGCAATTTGGCGGCGGATTTGGGTTCATTACCCCGCAAGGTGGGCAAGCTCTGCGACGAACAGCTCGATAGGCCAAAGCAGGCGGAGTCCAGACCTAGGACAGAAGACATGATGGAAGGCGAAGATGGAAGACTCCCTGCCATTGTTGAGGACAAATATTATCCTCGGCGGACTCTGGAGTAAGCAGGTTCCATGTTTTTCAGGCCACTCAGGTTGCTAACACCTTCTCCAGGCCCCAAGAGCTCGACAGCCTGGTCCATGACGACCACAGCATTATAGATTCTCCGCCACAGTTCAACTTTATGCCGGAGGAAGGGGGTGCACCCATCGAACATTCAAGTCCATCGCCACCAGAATCAACGTTCAGGAGCCATATAGAAAAGGATACCCCCGAAGAACCCGAGCCGTTACTTCCTCCAACCCTCGAGACACGCAAGAAGAAAAAGAAGTCAGGTTCGATTGTTGCGCCAGAAATTAGCCCCGCGCAAACAGATCGGCAGCCAAGTCCACCAGTCGACACTACTCAGCATGCAAAATCGGTTTCAACAAAGCGCAAATACATACCCGAAGACGATGACAAATTCGCATCCAACCTTATTGCCGACGATGACGAATTCCAATTCACCCGGCCCAGCCACAGCCCCAAAAAACGAACGATCCCATTCGAAGATACACAGCGAGACCAGTCACCCACTGAAAGCCACGTCGAGGTGACAAGAGGATCAAAAACCCCCGTTCTTTCTATGCGGAAGGTCCTCGAGCCAAGTATGTTCTGCAGACTTTTAGTCCAATCCTGTACAACGAGTGTGGCTAACAATCGGAACAGAGAGTGCAAATTCCAATCTAGGCTCTCCCAAGAAGGCCCGCATGTCCTCGTACCAGGACTCTAAGCTTCTGCAAATGTCCACTAAGGGTGACGAGAATAACAACTCGCCACAGAAAGTGAAGGATGTCGAGAAAATCGGCGGCAAGACTGTCAATCAAAAGCCGCGCGTGTCCAGAATCGCCCCTTCCAACAAAGAAAAGCGCGCCATTTGCCCTGCCGCTCCCCAGCTAGAAGAGCCAACGCCACACCAGCCAGCAATGTCACCACATCCGAACGCAATGAAGACGGAGGAAGAGTCTGCAGTTCGGCCTTCCCGGCGTCGTGGTGCTGTGGTTAGCTATGCAGAGCCTAACCTACGGGACAAGATGCGCCGCCCTACCAAGGAAATGATCGATGCTGTTGCACTTGGATCGCGAAGGTCCTCTAGTTTCCAGGCAGGTCGGGAAAGTTTGGACGGTGGAGGAGAGGGCGGCCACACCCAGTCTCATGGCAGCCTCCCGGCTGATTTCACTCTGGCGCAGAGCTCAGATCTGTTCTCCGCAGATGGATCTTCAGAACAGCTGCTAGCAATGGTCTCCCGGAGAAAACGCAAGGTGTCATCAAACCAAAAGGACAACAGCGATGCGGGGAATCCAAGTTCTGGCCTCAAGAAAGAGGTCGAGGACAGCCTCGCAGATATCTCGTCCCAAGTGTCTCAAAAGCCATTAAATTCAAGGCGTCAGACTCGACGTCACTCGTCAAACCCCAAGAGTACAACTGCAAATATGGCACCATACGACGTGGACCAGGGTGACCTGCAATCCCCAACTGGCGACTCTCCAGAAGATGAGGACTTATTTGGACCAAACGGTTCGACAATGGACACCAATGACGTCAGACGTGGCCAGCGTATTGCTGCAAGGAGGAAAAGTATGATGGTATGAAGTTCACTTTAGCGCTTGCCAGTAACAGGATTCCTCTATCCTTTGCCTATGTACAATTATAGACCGGACCGGGCTGCAGTTATGTTTCAGATACCCCCTCACTGCGATCCCTATCTTCTCGATACGAATTTCATTATCTTGTCTACCCAACGCCCTCTACGTGTTTCAAGTAGGCCAAGTAAAAGTAGCTCTTTCAATGACCATTGAACTGTCGCATCGGATGCAGCGCGCCATAAATGGATCCGACATGTCCTTACCCTCTAATTCTTTCAAAGGTCATACCCTTCATCGTACATTTTCCTGCATGCCACCCACCGGATTTAAGTGGCTCTTTCCCAGCGTCGTGCAAAGGTCATACACACTGCGCATAGACATAGATCTGTCACATCTCACGCACAAAAGGGAAATGGGGTAGAGTATACGACCCCAGCCAAGATGATTCGTATGGCTGTGCATCGAGCCCAACCAGAAGCCTTAGCCCAAGATTTGCTCAGCTCCGTCTCATCTCCTTGTCTTGCATTGCCTTACCAATCGGAAAAGCCCCAAAAACAATATCAAGTACCCCGCGCATGGTTTTGGTTCTGCTTCGGATTTTTCGATGGCTTAGGCATCTTCTCATATGCATTCGGACTCGGCTTCCTGCGATTGCGTTTCGGTTTAGAGCCGTGGTCTTCGGGGCAACACCCTTCGTCGGGGTGGGACGCGTGCTCGCCGGGTTCCCGCCCTCCGTTGTGTGAGTGTGTGTGGCGAGCCCGGTTGACTCTGGCGGTGCGACGGTCGTCTTCACTCTCGCTGTCACTCTCAGATGAGCTGGATGAAGACTCTTCTGAGCTACTTTCTCCCACTGGTCGAGCTTTGTGGTAGATGCAGCATACTGGGGGCGGTTAGATTGTTGCTGGTTGCGGAGAATGATCGGGGTAAAAGAGAATACATAAATTAGAACCATACCTTTTGAACTCTTTTTTCCCATGCCCTCGTTGTCTACAACATCTTCACTCCATCTGATTCGCCGAGAAGACGATGTTGCTTCGCTGGTATCAGTTGGTGCTTCCTCAGCTCGTAATCTGAGGGTTGTGGGGATGTGGGCAGTTGGGGAGTCTTGTGGGGACTCTGTGGTGGTTTGGAACAGATTTGACGCCATTGGCTGGCGTGTTCGAGACATTGTGATGGAATAGAGTGACGTGAGTTAAAAGGAGTCAAAGAAGCAAAGAAGCAAAGCAGCATAAACTCACTACTTTTTCAGGTGATGCAACTGATAAGGATTCACCGCCTTCCGATCTCTCCACATGTATATACGATATGTAGCATAGGCCTCAATGAAGTTAAGGCAGTTATCACGTATACACTGTTTGAAACTTTGAATTGGAAATAATTCTTTTTTTTAAATCATTTGACGTTAAAAGCTATCAAACAAGCTCGCGCCTTGAATAGGCAAAGTACACAGATGAAATTGGTAAATCCGTTCCGTGTAGAGCCGTGATGCACCAACCTCAACCCGCTCAGACAGGGAATGGGTTTATGTCGCATGCCCAATAGCCAAGGGGGTGATAAAAAAAATAAAAAAGAAAAGATAAAAAGATAAATTCACACACATCTTTCCAGAGCAAAGCCTCCTATGTTGCAGCAACACATGGCTTCCCACGATCTAGAGCTCATAGAAGGACCAGCCGTCAAGGCCGTCATTCCAGGTCAACCTTGATTCTTGCTCATGTCCAGGGGAACCAGTAGAGGCAGCAACAAACTCAGCACGCAGTTCTTGGTCCAGTCATAGCTCATCCTCATGATCCATCTCCGATGGCTTCAACAGGCCTCCGACCTTCATAGCTCGATCGCGCTCAGCGACCTGGGCATCACGCACCGCCTGTTCCCGTTCTTCGGCATACAGCTCCGCGTTGTCATCAGAGAATTCTTTCAGAGAAATCAAGAAATCACGAAGGTGAGTCTTGAATTTGTTTAGGTCATCAGTGTATGCAAACAGGCCAAGAACAAACTGCTTGATTTGTGCTCTGGTGGGAAAAAGTCAGTATGGCCTTGCATGGTTTCAATCGACACCGGGGAGCTTACTCTTGAAGATTACCAAATGCATTCTTGAGCAGATTTGCGATGTGCTCCTGCAAAAAGTCTTTGTTTGAAGTTCCAGCCGGGGCTTGATCGGGGGAGTAGATGGGCTCCTGGATTTTGCCTGATTCCACAAAGTAAAACATGCGCGACAAAAGCATAGCCTGGGATTTGAATCCTAAAAGATCACGTTGTAAGCTTCGTGTTTCATACTAAACACAAAGGACATTACTTACCAGCCTTATGGTCACTATCCGTGAGGACAAAGAAGACGTCCTGAAGAATTGGAATGTAGAACTCGCGGAAGAAAATACTCGAGGTCTGCTGGTCAGTTTCGGCCATGTTGTTCATCAGCTCCAGGCACATTGTAAGACCAGTGTTCTCCACCTCGCGGTTGTCATGCTTTGATGCCCACATGCATGAATCGATGACAAACTTGAACTGCGCAGCATCGAGCTTCAAAAGTGCCTGGAAGCAGTACAGATTGACAGCTTGAAGCAGTTTAAAGAACTCAACCCGATGTTCAGGGTATTCGTGGAAGTCCTTGTTGATCATCTCAAGAGTGCAGTTGAAAACACTGTCCATGATGGCTGGAATCTTATCCTCCATCAGATTCTAATTAAATTGTTAGCAAGGTGCAAGTATGCGATGTGTCAGGCCATTGAATAAAAGGGCATTGCCAGTCATCAAGTCAAAACAAGAAGGAAGAAGGAACATACGTGAAGCTTGTGGATGATCGTAGTCATGGCATTCAAGACCTCAGCCTCGCGTGCATCGGGGACGTTCCGGGCATAATCAATCAGTACAGCCTCCATAAGCGGCGGTACCATGCTGGCATTGACCATCTCAAGGTCATCTGACTTGTCCACGTAGGTGTCAATGAGCTTCAAGATTTCTTTCTTGATGGTCCGAAGTCCTCGGACTTTGGGGGTTTTCGGTGCAATGGCTCCTGTTTGTGTGTTAGTCAAAGGGGGAAAAAAATTCGGCTGTTCATCAACGGTGCACTGGGTTACTTACCATCACTAGCGACAGCATCATTAATCAGCTGACTGGCAGCACGGTACATATTCAACATGTCGTGATAGATCCGGCCAATCTGAGAATAAAAGTAGGTACCAATTGAAGAGCAAGCTGCAACATTAGTCTTCATGATGTTTCCGACGATCTTGATCGTGTTAGCATCTTGCAGAATCGCCGGGTTTTGGTTTGCCTCCGCAATAATCTGATCCCAGGCGGTGTTAGGGAGCGCCATCAAGTTCTCGGTCAAGCGGTCTTGGAGACCCTTCTGACCTTGCGCTGAGATCATGTAGCCACAGGCTTCATAGAAAGTATGGATCTGCTGCGGGGAGAGGTCCATCGTGATCTTTCTCATATTTCGGACAATTTCTTCGATGAAAGGCTCGCTTTCACCAGGTTGGAGTGCTACGAAATGGCGTCTGCACTTGTTGGCGATCTTGATGAACGTATCGCAAGCCATGTCTTGCACACCTTCGTGTGTCTCGTGCATAAACTCAAAGAGCTTGTTGACGACCGTCTTCAGGAACTTCCAGTGAGCCTTCAAGAACCGGGGGTATTGCCCCACGATGTACATGATGTTACTCGCCACCACAGCTTTGTTGTCCTTTCCGCGCTTCTGCTCTGTGAGGCCAAGAAGATCCTTGATTACGGTTACCAGGAAACGTTTCTCGGTTTCCTCGTTCATGGCTCCAGAGATAGAACCAATAGCCCAGCAAAGCGTGTTGCAGTTCACCCACGACCATTCGGTTCCATCAACTTGCTTGGCCAGTTTATCGATCATGATGGTCTCCGTATCAACCACATCAAGATGGGTCAGGTAGACCAAGCATTCGCGTATCGTCTTGTAAAGTTGGATGGTGTCACTTTCCTTAACAAACTCGCGCACAATTTCACCCTCATCGTTTTCGACAACCAAGACCTCTTCTGGGCGGACCATCTTCTCGATCATCACGGTGCGGAGGTTTGTTAACACAGTCTCGTACTTGTGCTTGCGCAAAGGATAGTTCGCTAGGGTAGTGGGATTGGGAGCACCACCATTCGCCAACCCACTAACGCTCATGGATACCAGCGGGTTGATGTCGGTAATTGGGAGCTGCTGCATCTCTTCGTAAAGTTCTTGCACGAGCCTTGTCCAGTAGTCCAAGCAAATCTTGAACACTTCCCGATCGTCGATCTGGCTGACCCGAATGAGATAGAAATGTGCGTGCGTGAGGTAATCTTGGTTGGGCAACTTCTCGATAAGCTATGAAAGAAAGCAGAACGTCAGCAAAAACAAAACAAGCATGGCGTTGAAGAATAGGAGGAGCGTACATCCAGATGAGCACTGAAAAAGCTCGAGAGGAACAAGGCCAAGTTTGATACAAACTCTTGGTCTCGTCCGTTGCTCATGGCATATGTCTGCTTCAGGTCCAGGGACAGAGGAATGACATTGGAAACGGTCGTGAGGGTCTCGGTGAACATGTGCACCAATCGTTCGTCGTAGTTGTAAGGAGCGCCAATTTGCAAGCCACCAATCTCAGTCAGACACTTCAAAGTCACATTTCGGAACTCGGGCTCTCCCAGGAATCGGGTGAGGAGAGTGTTGATGATAGGGGTTTCGAAGATGTACCCCAACGGGATCCAGTTCAAAAATCGAAGAAGAGTTTCGAGGGTGGCTTTCACCAAACTAGGTTGGTTTGCAGTGTTAAGAACCTCGGAGCACAATTGGAAGATCGACGCAAATTCCGAGGTCATGGAGGTCTTTAAATTCCGTGCCTTGGCAGAAGTCATTTGATCTTGTGAAAAATCGAAGACTTCCTCCGACAACAGACGGAGAATTGTCATGTTGTTTTCACAGATCGAAAGGCTGGCATGACAAGAAGAGATGATCTCGTTGATGAAGGTGGGCCAGTTATGCGGCCATTCTTGCTTCAGGATGGAGACGAGAACGAGATTGAGCTTGTTCAATAGAGGGCGCTCCGCTTGGATTTTTTCTTCGGATTCAGAATTCTCGAGAATAAATCTCACAATAAAATTGCGGATACCTATGAGGGATAATATTAGTATGGGCCGGAGGCAGAATCACGATGTCATTGTAGTTCTTACCCTGGCATTGGTCTCTTGGTAGGACCTTCCATCGGGTCATAATCACATTGTCCAAGACTTGGAGAGCAATGTCTATTAAAGTCAGCAACTCCTTTTTTTCTCTCCCAGAAATTTCAAGGTATAGGGGGATGTTGCCACTCAAAAACACACATTTGGTTTGAAGGTATGAGGCCTCTTGGAGGATATTGCCCACGGTGACCCAGGCATCGGGATTTTGCTTGAACTAAAGAGCACAGGAATGATTAGCTTTCAATTCAGACGGCGTTGTAGAAGGACTGTGCGCTTACTTCTGTCAAAGTCTGCTGTGCTTGGTTTTGCTAGAGGTGGTTATCAGTGTCAGTGTTGTGATCCCCAAATCTTCACTGGGGGTATAGAGAATCCATGAATTCTGCAATCCAAGCTGTACAGAGCAGAAGGTTTAACTTACCACAGCACCTTTGCCTTCGAACAAAGCTCGGACCGTGTTGTCCAGCTCTTGTACCGAAATCGACATCCCGGCGGAGGCTGGCGATGTCGCCTCTGATGACGGAATGGGGGGGGTTGAGACACGAGAATCAAGGGTGGAGGTTGATGGGAACCGCCTGGACAGGATATGGTGGTGCCAGGGCGGCTGCAGGGCAGTATCAAATGATAGAGGGGAATGAGAAGCAAGTGTGTTCGGTGGGGTAGAGATCCTTTAGAGGGGTCTTGGGGGGGGGGGGGTCAGCACGATGTCAGGACGAGAAATGATTGGACAGAGGGACTAAGGGGGAAGGTGAGTTTAGGTCAAGGCTTACCAGATTCTGAAGGCAGTAAAAAAAAAAGCACGAAATTTGGGGGACAAAAAAAGAAGGAAGCTATCGTAGACTCTGGCGGTGAGAGCGCGTTGGATGTTTGAACTTGATCTCTTGCGGTCTCGTCGAAGTCTTAGTCAGCACAAGCTCTCTCCAGGGCTCCAGGGCTCTCCAACCTTGGAACTTTCCGAGATTGGAATAGATGCCTAATGTACATACAACTGTTATTTATGTCCCATTGGATATTATTATTATTATTATTATTGTTATTATTACATTTTCATTATGAATTTATGATAGGTGCTATGAGAAAAGTGATAGTGATAGTGATAGAATTCTGAGAGTTGGACTGAATCAGGTGCCAGTATGTAAATACCTAAATAGGTACATACATATCTATATACATACCTGTACGGAGTATTCTGTATAAGAATATGACAGATAAAGTGGGAGTTTTGAGCTGTAACAAAGAAAAGTCGTCTAAACTCCCTGAAAGCGCCCATGAGGCATCCGTGCCCAGCCGACTCCTCTAGTTGATTTTAGTTCCTTGGTCCTAGCGCCGCGGCACGCTGCAGTCATCAATAATTCCCGAGATGGGCGCCAGATCCATGAAAATAAAAATTAAAAACTGGCTTTAGAAAGAATTAGGGAGAAAGAGGATTAGAATAACATTATAAAAAGGGAAGAATTAAATAAAATATACGTAAATATACCGAAAAAATAATAACAAAAATCGAAATCCCTTTAAGCGGCATAACCGCCCTTATGCGCGGGACACGGCGTACACGGGCGCCAATGGCGAATGTGGGCAAAAAAGAAATTTGGAGGGAAACGAAGTCAGCGGATGGGCCATGTCTCAGACCCGCGCCTCACTAGGACACGGCTGATCGCTTCTCCGATTGGTTCTGAGTGTTGACGCCGTCATTGCCGATCGCCAAATTCCCCTTTCCCTCTTTTTTTTCCCTTTAGTTATTGGACTCTTTTTTTATTAATTTTTTTTTATTATTTTGTACTTTTCATGAAAAAGAGAGTGAGAGAGAGGGAAGAGACAGAGGGTCCTAGCTCGGTGCTTTCCCTTTCTCTCTTATTAGTCTCTCTCCCCCCTCCTTCTTCTCCCCCATTTTCCGTCTCTTCCTTCTCCTTTGGCTTTCTCTCTCTTTCCCTCTTCTTTATATTTAAACCCTTTTGCTACTTCTTCCTTTTTTTTAATCTTTTTTTTTCCCTATTATAAAACAAAAACCCCTCTTGGTCGAATGCTCTTTCAACCCATCTTGTATACTATCTCTGATAATCTCCCGATCTCCTCGCCCCACCCGCGGGTGACTTAACTGGCAATTCTACGCAAACACCAAAAGAGTTGACTAAGATATTGGAAGTATTTCCTGAACTTTGAAAAGCTTCTATTCTCTTCTCTTTAAGACTTATCCCTCATATTGGGGGCTATTTCTTGGCAATTGAATTGCTACCTTTGCCTATCTCCGCCATATACTTGAATAGTCTCTTACACCTCTCGGTGTAACCTCAGCCCTATTCTTCGTGGTCTCTGGTTTCGCCTTTCTTTCTTTATTGACTTCTATCATGACGGCTCTTGCTGCTGCACCCGTCATGAATGGTAGTCACGATTCTGGGGCCGAAACAGGGACGGAGCACAGCCCATCCCGGTTTACTGCAGTTAATGGGAGAGAACCTATGAACCCTGGCAATACCAATGGGAAAGGGAATGGGCCAACACCCAGTTCCATCCCCAATGGAGAACGTGTGCCAGCCCAGGAAAAAACCAACTCAGATGCCACTCAGCGAGATGACCGGGATGATCCTGCCAATGATCAAGAGAAGTGGTCACAAAGATCCTCGCCCAGCGGCTCTCACAATAAGAATAAGAGAAAGAGATCAGAATCCCGAGAACGAGATTCCGTGAACGCCTCCAGGAGCCCGGTGAACCGTCCTACGGACAGCAACCAACCCAATCCGAATGGCAGTATACCAGGATCGGTCTCGGAGATGGAGCGTGGCAATCATTCTGCAACACCGTCTCATCGGTCTGAGGGCAATGATGCGGGCCAGACTTCTGCTAATAGTCCTTGGTCAGAATATGATTCTCAGCTGATCACCCAAGCACAACGGGCCCAGCAAATTGACGCATCGGATGCCCACCTAGCAGACGCTCTTCAACGCGAGGCAGGCCAAGAAAAGTCCATAACAAATCGCTCGACCCCCGGCGCTCAACAGCCATCCTCTCCTGGTTATGCGCCAGATCGACATGGGACAATGCAGGTGGCTCCAAAAAGAAAGCGGGTATTTAGTAACCGAACGAAGACAGGCTGTATGACCTGCCGCCGCAGAAAAAAGAAATGCGACGAGCAACATCCGGCATGTAAGTCCACTCCTAATAGTTCTAGCTCTCACGTTTTCTCTCTCTCTCTCTCTTCCCCACCCCCCCTTCCCCCCCCCCCGCCACCCCGGGGGGGTTTTCCCTTCGGGTTTCAAATCAATCTCCGTCAAAGATCAACGGAAGGAGCGATATTAATGATGCATTGTAGGCAACAACTGTCTCCGTGGAGGCTTCCTATGTGAAGGGTATTCATCCCGAAGCACCTGGCAAAAGCCATCTAGCACAAAAACCCCGATCCCTTTGCAATCCAAAGAAGGATATTCAGACATCAATGGCCCGTATATTCAAGAAACACCACGACCTCAAGACCGACAACCTGGCTTAGTGGAACATGTCGACGCGGCAAAAATCAGGCCCCTAGTGGAGGAGAATGACCGCCCTGTGCAACAATACAACACTAGCCCAACACATACACCATCCAACCATGCGTGGTCAAAACAAGCCTGGCCAGGTGCTGGGCCAGGGACCACGTCTAATACCGGTCATCCCCCCTATCCATCCGAACCTATAGCGAAAGTCGTCGATTACCGGGAGGTCCCACCCATCCATGAGCTATCGCGGGAAGGACGTCCTAAACCTGACTATCCGGTCATCTCTTCTCTTCGGGACCTTAGTCATCCGTCTCATCCTAAGTCCAGTATGCCCTTGTTCCAAAATGGGCCCGAGCAACGAACGTTGCCCGCAGCGGCTGTGGATACCCATAGTCCCCAGGCGCAGGCTCGAATGGCACTCAGTATCGAGCATCAGCTCTCTGGCCGTACCGTGTCGAGTGACGAGACGGAGAAGGAAAAGATGATCAAAGGCAAGCTCTACCGACCATTTGACGTCCACCTCGTAGAGGAAAGGGATCGTTGCCGAGGTGCACTGTGGAAATTCAACAACGCCTGCAATCCGCTCAATGGCATCAGTTCGAAAGAGCAAAACCGCCTCCTGAAGGAGGTCATCGTACCCCCGGCATGTTCCATTGTCAATTCACCCGCTGGAACCGGCGTGCCTCGTTCTGTCGGATCCATCGGCCAAGGCGCGGTCGTCGAGGCCCCTTTTAGTTGCCATTACGGTTATAATATCCACCTCGGCGAGGACGTCATGATCTCGGAAAATTGCCTGTTTGTGGATGACTGTGTTATCCGCATCGGTGCTCATACATGGATAGGCCCCAACGTCAAAATAATTAGTTCAACCGCTCATCCCAACATGCAAGAGCGCAAAGGCTCGCAAAGTCGATATCAAGGTCGTCAGGTCATCATTGAAGAAGATTGTTATGTGGGCGCGGGGTGTATCATCTACCCAGGGGTCCGTCTTGCTCGTGGGGTTTATGTGGCCCCGGAGAGAGATCGTCAACACGAACATTGCAGGTTACATGTTTCAGGGATCAAAACCCAGCTTCGCTATGTGAACGGAGTGACGTGAATTGATTTTTGTATGTGGAAATGCCGAAAGACCTTCCGCTACGGTGCTGGTTTACCAACGCTTATAGGTGGGAGAGCAAAATCATGACTCCGAATGGATTTCTTCGTCTGATTTGATTTGATTTGATTCTTTTTTTTCTCCTACTGTTTTTATTCTTTCCTTGTTTTGATATCCCACTGTCGCTGTCGAATGGTTTCCCCTTTTCTTGTTTCACCGCTCTCATGTATCCTCCAGCCAATGGGTCGCTTGATCAGCTGGTACATTGAACGTCATTCCATTTCCTGCTATGGTCGACATCGAGAATCCAGAGGCATATACCTGGGGCTTTCATCGTTGACTGATAGCAGAAGGATGTTATTAGCGTTCTGCGCGGCGAACCGGGTGTTAATATTGCAGTCTATACACAATGCCTCCGCATCATTTACCTCGTTCAATCTCGATTCTGCAAAGTTTTTACATGTCAATTAGACACTAAATATCTGCTACACCATCGGTTGGACAGAAAAAGAAATAATAATACATGTAATTAATAGCATTGTAATAAGGGGTAATCGTTAACAACCAAAGAAAATAAAACCATCATATCACATAAGGGGAATCTATCCAGCTTCAAGTAGCATTTTATGTTTAACACATCAGCCCCGTTATAGAAGTCAGATATAGAAATGCAGTCATGGTAATCACACGGAAAAATGAGAGGCCCGAAAAATCGCACTTTTGGAGTGGAGGAAGTGTAGAAAAGGAGAAAATGGCGAGCTGCATAAACAACTAAAGCCAGTCGAGGAATTCTGGGACGAAATAACTGATCACAATCCCAGCGCCTGCTCTCAATATGCCTTCGGTGCTCTCGAAGGCCATATCCTTGAGATTGAAGACACCGGCCTTGGCAGCGGCATGGATCATTGCAAATTCACCACTGACTTGGTAGGCGGCCACCGGAAGATCCGGGGCCAAATCCTTGGCATCCCGGATGATATCAAGGTAGCTGCTGGCTGGCTTGACCATGATAATATCTGCACCTTCAGCCATATCTCTCTGTATCGCACGTCGGGCAAGACCGCGGCCGCCTGGGGGAAGCTGGTAGCACCGACGATCCCCGAATGAGGGACAGGAGCCAGCCGCATCACGGAACGGTCCATATAAGCAGCCGCTGAATTTGGCACTGTAAGACATCAAAAGCACACGGTGTGCCATACCAGCTTCAATCAACTTGAGCTTGATAGCCCGGATCCTTCCGTCGTTCATGTCTGACGGGGCCACGCAGTGAGCTCCAGCCGCCGCGTAGGCAATAGCTACATCGGAGATCCGGTCAACGGATTGCGCATTGTCGAGAGATCCATCCTCTCGTAAGATACCACAGTGGCCGTGCGAGGTATACTCGCAGAGACATACATCGGTTGTGATATAAAGTTGAGGGAAACGAGATCGGAGAAGACGAATGGCTTGAATTACAGGACCATCTGGGTCATCTGCGGCGGTTCCAAGTGCATCTTTGGCAGACGGTTGAAGCGGGACACCAAATAGCATTACTGAGCGCAGCCCCTTCCGAACAAGGGGGGCGAGGAAAGGAACCAGGCGATTAATTCCACGGCGGTATTGATTGGGCAACGAAGGAATTGATGTCTCCTCGTCGGGGTTGTCTGTGATAAACAATGGATAGATGAGCATATCCTACAGTGACAATGTATTAGCGATGAGTTGCTAGTGCGATTCTGTGTTCTATAGCATCATTGAGGGCGGACCTTCGTCAATTGCCTATCAGCCTGCCATGCTCTGGTCAGGGGATGACTGTATCCGGAGTGTAACTGGCTGGAAACTTCGCCAGAAATGCTGACGCTTGTGGCTGCGGTGCTGGCATACGACCGAGCGGTCGCATGAGACCGGTGAGATCGGGCGTGAGAGATTTGCGAGCTGCCATCATCCATACGGGCATCACGAAAGGCAATGTCGGAGACCAAATTTGAGAATGACATGGTTGAGTGAGAAAGAGGACGAGATAAGCACAAAGAACAAGATTCAATGGAATTTAAGGGAATTCCAAAGTGAGGAGGCCGAGGATAAGGTGAATAAGGTGAATATCGGGCACTCTGATTGGTTGACTAAGCCTTTCACATCCCGCATTTTGCCACTCCAAGTCTGCCGGATATCCGGGGAGTGGAAGACCAGATAGAAAGGGCATTTGGAATTGGAAATGTATTGTTTAAGGCTATATACCGTATTCCATTTAAAAATAGCTGTTTATACTGCCTTTTGTGTATATTTTTCGGGGTGGTCATTTTAGATGTCGTTATAGATACCTTTTTGATACACGTTTTTTCTCTGCAGATATATATCTCCCTCTCTCTCCCTTGTTGGTGTCGTAAAAGCATAATAAGAATTAGCATTAGCTGCATAATATAGAATATAGACGGTGAAAGAAGTGATGTACCTAGGTATACACCTATGGGGATAGATCCATGGATGCATTCCAATGTTGACTACCTATATAAGGGCTGACTAATCATTCATGTGATCGGCATGTGATCGGTAAAGCCCTAGGTACAATATTATCCCCTTCCCCGTCAACATACAACATACCCAGCCAACTCCACCCACTCTGATATCTAGCTAATTCATATGATACTCTCCATGCCTCAACATTCGGTGTCTCCACTGTAAATCCATACTTTTGAATTTCCTCTCGATCCTACGGTTGTTCGATATAAACCCCCTTTCCTTCCAACTCACATGTCCGTTTAGCCCCAGCATCTCGAAGAATCCGGATGACCTCTGGAAATCATGTGTACGACCCAGCCGCACGCGCTGGTGGACCTTGGGTTTTATCATAGACGAGGTTCTGCTCCAGCGCTTTGGTCCGTGTCCGCACCAGGTTTGTAAGATGCGTGCACGGCGACCGACCTCGGCGGAGTGGAGGGCTCGATCTAGAGGGGTCCATGGTGGAGACTTCGTTCTGTGTCGGGCTTATTGACATGATCGCTGAGACCGAGAGTGAGGTTTAACGTGAGCAGTTGTCCACTGTCTGCAGCGGCGAAGAGGGGTTCGTTGCTATTAGGGTTGTGGATATAGTACTTTGTGTAGGCACTCTGGATGCCAGGGTCAAGATGAAGGACAAGTGATGGAAGAGGTCGTGACTCTCTTGGTCAGTGAGGACAAGGTTGTTGGCGATTGAATAGAAGATGTCACGCCCTCGGTTGAGAACGAAGGGGTCGGCCCCTTTCTCAAGCAAGAAGCGACCGCGTCGTGCGGGGGGGGGTTTTTTTTTTTTGGCCCAGAGCTATAGACAGTACGAAATTGCCAAGTCAGGTCTTTGCATTAATGTTTTCTGGAGGGGAGTGGCCGATGAAAATTATGCATACAGCCTCAAATTCGTCCTGTGGGTGGTAGATGGTCGTTAACTTATAGAATGGAGTGAATGGAGTACCTAGCCTCTTCGACGCGGTTATAGATGTCAAGGTTTAATATGGCCTTGACTATCTTTTCTAAAGTCCATAGGTACGAATCGGGATAGTCCAGACGCGGTCCAACGATAGAGGCCTATAAACGCAGGACTATATCTCCCGTGGTCAGGATTGATTCCCCCAGGTCAGCTCCAGCATCTAGCAATGTACATATCTTACCCCCATCCTAGTATCCTCGATCAGCTGCCGCTACAATAGGGGTCAGACAAACTGTTCCCTTATCCTTGGCGTTGATGTCTGCACCAGCCTCAACCAATATCTTAACCAAGTCCGCGATCTGTGCCAAATGGTGCTCCTAATTCCCATAGTGGATCTAATAATGCTAGTGGTGACGCAGTGTTAGGAAAATACTTCGTAATTCCGCATAAGTATTTCGTCCCATCGAATCAAGCAAAGTGCCGTCCGCACTTCAAGATATCAGATATTTGGCTACGATAGGCTCCCCAAAGTACGCTGCCGGCGCAAACGGTGTTGTGATAGGTCTAAGCCATGATAGACCGCTTTGACATTAGCCCCGAGGGAAATGAGCACGTCGATAGCTTTCATGTTGCGGAAGAAACATACCCACTGTGAAGAGGTGACCTATGTGGAAGTTCAAACGGACTGACCTGTTAACTTGTTGCTAAGGCGGAGAGCGTAAACCTACTAATGAAGTATCTGGATTTTTTCTGAGAATCCACTGTTATTGTCAGCCGGAACTACACCTTCCCCGTCCCGTCATTTACATACTTTATACTGGGTGAGCAGAAGCCACGGAAGGCGGAAACTTCAGGCAGAAACTATTTAGCTGAAGAAGCCCTTTATACTTTGTAAGCTCCTAGTATATTAAATAGGGAAGCAGCTAGCTACTCTCTCAAATATACACTTATTTCACTATTTAGTCTTCTATATGTAGTATTAGTTCACCTTAGTATCTATTATACTTTCTCGCTCTCTATTATTTAATAGTTATTAGCCCGGTCTACTAGTAACTCTCTTAATACCCTTAATTAATTACTATCTATAGTCGCTTCTTCCCGCCTCCGTACCTCTAAATCTAAGAGAGTAGTATTTATTATAGTAAGTATAGTATAATACTATAAGTTACTATAAAGTAAATTTATCTAGCTCTTTTTATTTATCTTCGAGTATAGATAAACTAATATATAAATTAATATACTAAATAACGCTAAGATATTACTACCTTTTAAAGAACTTAGCTTAGTAAATACTACTAATTCTATAGTTATAAATAGTATTTTAAGACGAGAACCCCTATTTGTATACCCTTAAACCCCTAATTGCACACCTGTTTAAACTACTTCCAGTAAGGCGTGTCTTAGCTAGTATTTTTTGCTAACTTTCTAAATTACTATAGTATCCCCTTAGTAAATCCTTAGTAAACCATATAACGCTCGAATGACTTTATCTATTACTAGCTATAGGGCAAGTATTGATTATGTAACATAGCTACCGCTTACAATTTTGAAGCTATTTATAAATCACCTGATCTATCAATATAAAGCTATTCGTAAATTAATTCTACCACCGCGAAGAATGTATATTTTTTAATTCTGAAAAAGGTATATATATTTTAAAAGGTAGAGAGTATATATTTAATTAACTCCGACTGTAAAAGCATACTAGTTATAGGTGAATAGGGAGAGTTTACTATTAGAGATTAAAGGTTTATACGCTCGCTAAGATATAGATCCCTTTAATATTTTTTATATAATTTACCTATAACTATTATATTTTTATAGTCGGAGTTGATTAAATATAGGGGATTGGTAATATAACCCCCCCCCCTAATCTTAATCTGACCCCCCCCCCCCCTACCTAAAGATACCTAAAATTTCAGTACCGCCTTCCTAATAGGGTGCGACCCTAGATTCTACCATACTTTCTGCCGGTATATACCGGTGTAGAGTTTTCTACCATTTTTTCTACCACCACTATGTAAATTCTAGTTTATATAGTAAAAAAATTATATATTTTGATTAGAAAAAATCGTATATTTTTATTAATTTAAGTATTTGTATACTTATATAGGTTAAATATACTTCTTATATAGGTCCCCGCGCGCGGTTTCTATATCCTCGACCGCGTCCTCGACCACGTCCCTATCCTCTAGTCTTGGTGTTACCACTACTAGTTTCACCACTGCTTGTTCTATATCCCCTTCCCTATCCCCGCGGCCGTCCTTGTCCTCGTCCTCGGCTCACTTCCTATGATAAAGGATCTCGGTATATAGAACGATCCTATATAAGAGGATTAGGGGAAGACTATAGTTGCTAGGTACTACTAGCCTAGGTGCTACTAGCCTAGGTACTGCTAGCCTAGGTATTTAGAAGGTTCCTAGTACCTCGGGGGCGGCCCTATCGACGTACTAGAAGGGGATCCTATATAAGAAGTAATAGATCGATAGGTGGAGCGTTGTTAATACTATATAAATACTAATATTAGTAGTATAATTCTAGTTCGAGGGATCGTTCTTTATCTTCGTACTACTTTAGTAAATAGATATATAGAAAACTAGCTATTTCCTTAGAATTATAAGTGTAAATTAGTAGAACTAGGGGTTTATCCTCTACTAGGGGTAGATACTATACGTAAACTTCCTTTATAAGCTGAATTACTTATATTAAAATCCGGGTATAGAGGTGTTTATAAAGCTAGGGGATATATACTAGCCTACAAACCTTCTACTCCTCGACTCTATACTAGATCCTTAAGAATTAATACTCTACTAACCGGCCGAAGTTATATAGCACTCCTAGTAAATTATAGATTAAGATCTATAGACCCTACTTTAGAAGCTAATATACGCTTTCTGTATAGGATATAGCAATCTTATTAAGGTATAGGTATTATATAGTATAGTAATAGAGAAACCTCTCTAGGTAGTTATCTATCTATTCTTATTATATATAATCTAGTAAGGGAATAAAGAGGCCTAGGGGATCGGTATACTATATATTAAAATTACTCTATTATCGATCCTTTTCTTTAATTATAGTGATATAAATAATACAATTCTACCGGCAAAGTATCTTTTTCTACCCCTTCTCAGCTTTTTTATAGTCTTCTTAGGCTTTAGCGGGAGTAAGGCGGCGAGGATTATCTCTAAGGGCTTTATAACATACTTATATAACTTAATTAGTGAGAAGGGGGCGGGCTTTCTTTAAGATATTTATATTAATATACTAGATATAGATTATATTCTTTATATCTAGGAAAATAGTCTTAATTATATTTATTAAAGCTCTCTCTTTATTAGTAACTTACGGATTATATATAGGGGATCGAGACCTAGGGAATCGTATACTTTAGCGAGATAGGTAAGTATTACCTAGTAATCCTAATAAGGTATTAGTATTAGTTAGCTTTAAATAGGAGTATTAGGTATATACTTATCTTATATAAGTTATCCTTTTTATCCCTTATAAAAGCAAAACCTAAGTAGAAGGTTAATCTAGTAGCCGTAAAGCCTATAATATCTAGTAAGGGAAGACCGTACCGATTGGTTTTATATATATAATCTATAGAGATCATCTAAGGGTTTTTCTAGACTAATATAACGCTTATTTTATATATATAAAATAAAGTAGATATATAGGATTAATTATCGAGTTTATATTTAAAGATCTAGCTACTATCCTTCAGAAGTTCTATTAATAACGCCTAAAGGGGCGTACGCCTTATAAGGAAGACCTTGTTTAGCTTCTAATAGGCGTTATAGATATCCTAGGGAACTAGGATTATATCGGGATCGGTCTTATATAGCTTAGTAATAATCTATTTAGTTATACAGCCCTACGAAAGCGTATTCGCTACCTTCTCCTTCTTATAGGTAAGGTCGAGAACCCGTTAAATAGAGTAAGTCGATATTAGTGAGGGCGGGTGGTTATATATAGGGTCCTTAATAGTAAGGCGCTAAAGGCCTATTATTAGATCGAGTCTAAGAGCTATCTTAAATAGGTATCTAAGCCTAAGCGTAGTAGTATTCTAGAGTTTCTTCGGACGCTTACTCTTTTCGAGTTTATAGCTATAGTTATAAATTAGCGGGATAGGCTTCTTTACCCCTTTCTTAGTGAATTTTAAATAGGTACTTATAACTATATAGCTATAGGGCTATATAAAGGTATTCACTGCCTCTCTCTCTTCTTTATATATATAGTATTGCTGGTTTAATAGGGGTAGCGGAAACGTAAAGAGCGGCTCGGTGGGTGTCTCGGTGATTAGCTAGGTATACGACTAGGTGCTTAGTATTGCGGGTAGAGACTCGGGGACGATCTTAGGGTCCGATTTAGGGTTTGAATCGGACGATTCGAGGTATAATAGGCATAGGGAGGCTATTTTAATAGTGTAAATGATAAAAAGAACGATTAAAACTAATAGATTTAGTATAAATTCTAATAGAAAAATGAGTTAGAAGAAGGTAGGTTAATATATATAAACTAGAATTATATTATTAGTTTTTTTGCTCGAGTCCTATAATATATATAGGAGTTAAATGACTTGTTTTTACTATGTGTTTTGTATACAAATTGTAGGAATCTACTATCGCCCTATAGTGTTAGGGGGGTAGTTTGATACGAAGGCGGTGTAAAATCTCGAAGGCGGTGAGGAAGGCGGTAGGCAGCTATAGGTATCGAGGCAGAGGTATTACCCGATTAGGGAGATAGGTCTTGAATTTTAGGCATTTTTAGGCAAGGGGGGGGTTAGATTAAGATCAGGGGGGGGTCATATTACCAATCCCCTAAATATATACTTTCTACCTTCTAAAATAGAAATACCTTTTTTAGGAATAAAAAATATACATTTTTCGCGGTAGTAGAATGAATTTATAAATAGCTTTATATTAATAGATTAGGTGATTTATAAATGGCTTTATACTAATAGTGGTAGATTATATGATTATTAAGATTTATATATATATAATAGCTATAAATTTTAATAGAGGAATACTATAATAATTTATATAGTTAGCTAAAAATATTAGCTAAGAGGCGCTATACCTAAAGTAGTTTAAATAGGTATATAAATAGGAATTCTTAATATTTATTAAGAACTATAGTAAAATCTTAAAGCCCTTTTATTAACTAACAAAGAAAGACTACTACTTTAAATAAATAACTAAATACTAAGAAGCCTATCATATTTATTACACAGGAATTCAATTCAATTACAGGATCTAATAATTTTTTACAAAAGGCGTTCATACAAATTTATCAATTATGAATTTAAAATATAGATTCAATTTATTCTAATGATCTTATGATAATTCTTATATGCTAAAAAGCTAAAATGAATGTATATATGACACTAAAATTAAAATTAAGTTATTAATCTTATTTAAATTAAGATTTTAAACTAAGATTTAAAATCTAAATCTTCTTGGAGGTTATAGGGGAAAATAGGAAGGAAAGATTAAAAATAAAAATGATAAAGTAAAAGATGTAAAATAGGAAGACGTATAAATCAATGTATTCAGATAGAAAAAACCATGAAGGATAAAAAACTTACTTATGCCGGGGGTTTTACCCTATATTTATGTTAAATGTATAGTTACATTTAAATTAAATGATGATTTCATATAGATCTAGATTTTTAGTTTTAATTATAGATCAGGATTTCATATAAATTATGATTTCATATAGATCTATGATTTCATCTATAATTTCATATAGTTATATTATAGCATTTATAGTTTGATATAACACTAAATATCTTATTATAGTTAATGTAACATTAAAGATCTTATTAGGATTTAAATCTTAATTTAAATCTTTTAATTTAAATCTTAGTTAAGTAATAACTTAATCTTAATTTTGGTATCATATATACATTCATTTTAGCTTTTTAGCATATAAGAATGATCTTATAATAAATTGAATTTATATTTTAAATTCAAATTAATAAATTTAGTATGAATACATTTTGTAAAAATTATTAAATCCTGTAATTAAATTAAAATCGTTTATAATAAATATATAAATCTTAATAAGATTTTTAATATTACATTAACTATAATAAGATTAGTATTATATCAAACTATAAATGCTATAATATAAATATATAAAATCATAGATCTATATAAAATCATGATCTATATAAAATCCTGATCTAGAACTAAAATTAAAAACTAGATCTATATAAAATTATTAAATCTAGATCTATATAAAATCATTATTTAATTTAAATATAACTATATATTTAATATAAATATAGGGTAAAACCCCCGCATAAGTTAGTTTTTTATCCTTTATGGTTTTTTCTACCTAAATACATTGATTTATACTTCTACCTATTTTACATCTTTTACTTTATCAATTTCTATTTTCCCCTATAACCTCCTAGAAAGCCTTTAAGTAGCTAAAGAAGCTCTTAATAAATATATCGATACTATACTATTATAATCTAAAGACTAAGACTTAGCTAAAGACTAATATATTAGATAGTATAGTAGGTAGTATTCTTTTATAAAGAGGGAAAGATAGTTTATAATATCTTATCTTCTTCTTTTTAAAAATACTTAGCCTAATAGAGTAAAACTATAATATCTATAATAGAGAGATATTAGCTATTATAAAAACTCTTACCAAATAAGAGATTAGAGTTAAAAGTCTTATAACGTAATAAGTCTTTTAAGATATATATACACTATCGCTTATTAGTATATTTTATTAAAAAATAAATAAATAAATAATAGATAGGCTTATTAGATATAGATATTAGTTTAATTTCAGTTTATAATTAAATACTAAACTACTACTAAAAATATTATAGTAGACTCGCTATTAAAAAAAGATAAATTAGAAGACTCTAGAGACTAACCGGCCCCACAATTTTTTTACCAAAAATACGGACCCTCGCAAGCGAGGGTCCGCTACCCAAACGGAGGATTTTTCTATAGGTTTAATTTATCTAGCATTTACACCACCACCACGTAGTAAATTAATTAATTTAAAAACAGAGATGTATGAATTGATCAATTTACTACTAGTATACAAAAGCAATTTATTTTCCACTACGTTTTTTGGCTCTTCTATGCTTCCTGATTTCGATCAACACCTTCTTCTACTTCCGCCTCGTTTTTTCTTTATCGGCTTCCTCGCTTAGTTTATATTCTTTTCGCTTTATTTCTTTCATCTGGCTAGAGTTTATAATACTAGTAATCTATATATGCCGGCGAGAATTATTATACCGGGCGTGGCGAGCTCCTATAATAGCTTATATGCGATTAAATTCCTTCTATAGCTGGTAGGCTAATATAGCCTACGCTTTAGCACCCTTTATAAGCTTTTTTAACCCCTCTTTGAACCGCTAAGTTATAGGATTATATTAATTAAGCTATAGGCTTATTTTTCTGATTTTTTTAGCGGTTTTTAGAGTGCTAAACTCGGTGTTATATAACGTTATTAAAGGGGTATCCGGCCGAGGTATATTATTATAATAGGGGTCGTACAAATCTAATTTATTTATAATAAGCTTAGGATTAATAGGCTAAAGGCCTATTAATTTAAATCCTAGCTTAATAATATACGGTTTAAAGGTTTTTCGACGAATTTCCCCTATTAAATATAGGAATTTATCCTTCGAGAATTTACAGTATCCGGTTATAGTAGCAGCCTCAATAGCCTTACTATATTAGTGTTTATACACGCTAAAAACTCCGACGTCGAGCGGCTATAGTATATGACTAGTATATAATAGTAAGAAGAATAATATAATATTATTCTTCTTACAAAATTCGACGAATTGACGCGTTATATATAAACTAAATCGATCATATAATACTAGCCGTTTTATACCTAGTGTACGGCTAGCAATCTATTTATAAAATAGCTAGATCTATTAATATACTAGGGTATTATTAATATAACCGGTATCTATAATAGCGAGGTGTTTATTTTCTTAGATAGTATCGAACTAGCGTGCTAAGGCTTGTTTTACACTTAGTATAATAAGTAGCGGATATACAAAACTATCTATAGAAATAGCCTCTAAAATAGTGATAGATTCTCGATTTGTGATAGAGCTATTAAATAGCTTCTTTTTTAGATACCTAGTGATAATAAATTGATCTCTTCCGATACTAATTTGAAAGCCGGTTTTGTTAAAGTTATAGATATCTTACTAGTAAATTCCGTGCTTATAAATAACACGCTTATAGTCTTTAAACCACCTTTACACTACTAATTTATTAAGAGTAGTAGCTCTTTTAATATCGAGAGCTTTCTAGCGTCAAATATAGTACTCGGGGTGACATTTAAGAAAACGTTTTAGCTAGTGATCCCCGGTTTTTAGTGGTTTATCGGGGCTATTAGGAGGGTGATCTTCTTCGAGTATTAAATCGGCTATAATAACAATTTAGCGGCGGTTTATCGAGGCTCTAACCATGTTAAAGTATTCAATATATTTATATAAAGACCCCTCTTATACGGTAGTAAGCTTCCTACCATTGGGTTATTATTAAAAAAGCGTTTTTCCACCTTTCTATCTTCGTCGAAGCCGGCTCTTATTAACCGCGAATTCTCGCGCAGTTTTTACAATATTAGGTTTAGATTGCTTAGAGAGAGAGTCTATTGCTTACTAAATCTGAATCTCTATTTCTTTATTGGATTTAGGCATGTTATGCTATGTGGTGGTGGTTCAATGTAAAGGTGTTAAATTAAAAGAAAATCCTCCGTTTGGGTGATCCCCTCCGTTTGGGTGGCGGACCCTCGCTTGCGAGGGTCCGTATTTTTGGTAAAAAAATTGTGGGGCCGGTTAACTACTATATATAGATTCTACTAATACTAGAGTAGCTAGAAAAAAAAGTTTTACTAATTAGTAAGAACTTTCCTAATAGAGAAGGACCCTTTTTAGTTACTATTATACTAGCTAAGATAGCCTAGTCTAATAAAGATATTATTAAATAAATATAGAAAGCGAACTATAAATTTCTAGATATAAAGGAACTATAAATAAAGGCTACTTTACTAGATTTTTACTATTAGATAACACTAGTTAGATTATTAATCTATAATAGTAGGCTTATAGTATTTAATAATAAAGATTTATACGACTATCTATTAAATAAGATCTATTAGTAAGCCTTAATAACGTATATTACTAGCTAGATCTTTAATAAAAAGAGCGTTATCATATTTATTATAAAGGAATTCAATTCAATTACAGGATTTAACAATTTTTACAAAATGCATTCATACAAATTTATCAATTATGAATTTAAAATACAGATTCTTTATTATAATGATCTTGTAATAATGTTAAAAAGTTAGAATGAATGTATATATGATTAAGATTTAAATTAAGATTTAGATTTTAAATCATGTTACATTAACTATAAACAAGATTTTTAGTGTTACATCGATATAATAGATCTATATGAAATCATGATCCTGATTTATAATTCTAATTAAAAATCTAGATCTATATGAAATCATCATTTAATTTAAATGTAACTGTACATTTAACATAAATATAGGGTAAAACCCCCGCATAAGTTAGTTTTTTATCTTTCATGGTTTTTCTATCCGAATACATTGATTTATACTTCTTCCTATTTTATATCTTTTACTTTATCAATTTGTTTTTCCTTCCTATTTTCCCCTATAACCTCCAAGAAGCGTATTTTAACTAAAATACTAAATATAGGGAGTAGAAGAAAAAAAGAGAGAAATCTTTTTAAATAGGATCCTTTATATAAATAGTCCTATTATATATAAATAAATAATATAAATAGTCCTATTATATATAAATAAATAATATAAATAATTATTATTAAAGCGGAAACTTCTAATAGAAAACTCTTCTATTTCCTAGATTATTATATAGCCCTTAGCTAAAATTATATTTAGTCTCTAAATACTAACTTATTATTATTAATATAATTAGTAAATATAATCTTATCTTTCGCTATATCTTTTTAATACTATAAATATATAGGAGGTCTAGACTTTAAAAGGTACTAATTATAGATATCCTAGATCTTCTATAGAGCATATTTAAAGTTCTCTACAGGATACTATTATAGATCGAGATTATAATTAAGCGATTAGATATAATACTATAGCTTTTAATAATATATTTTTAAATCTAGGATTTTTATTAATCTCCTATTTATTTTCTTTAAAGATCTTAATTAGTAATAGTAGATTAATATATTATTTTTAAAAAGGTTCTAATATTATCGCTTTTTAAAGTTTATTTAGATTAAATACTAGATAAACTTAGATCGAATTAGATAAGTTAATCTAGTATATATTTCTAACCTTCCTAAGAATCTTATATAAACTACTAGCTAAATAGGAAAGCTTTCGGCTTAGGCGATTTAATAGCTAGTCCTTTATTATTATAACGATATAGTCTTTAATATTAAATTCTTTTTCTTATCAATATTTATTAATTTAATAAATTATCTTCTATTATAAATCTATAATCTACTATTTTATCTTATTCTAGATATTATAGAGTTCGGTTAATATATTAATAGCTTTCTACTTATTTTATATTATTAAATCTTAGTCTTTTTAGTTAAATAATATAGTAGATTTATATCCTTACTTAATAAAAAAAGATAAGTTTTTTATTATATCTTATAAAAGAATTAATACTACAAAATCTACTATAGATAGATATTCTAACTAGTTATTTTAATTAAACTTTATATATAGTCTTAATCTCTAAGCTATATATAAGTTTATAATTTTACTCTAACTATTAGTCTATAGATAATATACTATAAAAAGCTTTATATTAATTCTAAAGATTTAATAGAACTCTAATTAGAACTTAGAAATAAACTAACTATCTCGATCTAAAATAATACTTTTTAGAATATTAATAAGAATCCCTATTTACATACCCCTAAATCACTATTTATATACCTGTTTAAACTACTTTCGGTAAGACGCTTTTTAGCTACTATTTTTTACTAACTTTATAAATTACTATAGTATCCCCTTAGTAAATCCTTAGTAAATAATATAACGCTCGAATAGCTTTATCTATTACTAGCTATAGGGCAAATATCGATTATATAATATAGCTACCGCGTATAGTTTTAAAGCTATTCCTATAACCCCTTTTAGCGCTAATCTAATCTATAAAGAGATCTTATCCGCGAATATTCTATAATCGATCACGATTATTTCCTTTCCTTTTATTATTATAGAGTAACTTTTTTAGCCTAAATCCCCCTCCCGAAGCCCCGAAGCCTAAAGCCCCCCTATCGCCACCTCGCTACTAAACTATCCCTCTATTCGAGACCTTCGAATCTACTAACTATAGTATAATATTAATTAATACCTAGGCGAAGCTATATAGGTTCGCTACTAAATAGGGGAGATCTAATAAGAAAGTGGTATTTTTTCACTATATAATTAAGCGGAAATATAGAGAGGATTTTCTCCTATATACCGTTAACGCTAGCGGAAGATAAAAGCTCTTAGCTATACTTTCTATGGTACGCTCTAGCGTCAGCCTCTTCTTAAAGGTATCTAGAAGCTTAAGATTCTTAATTCTTAATATTAGTATAAGCTAGCTAATCTATTAACTTTAGATATAAAGATTCTATAATTAATTATAATCGATTATAATTATTCTATAATTAATCATAATTATTCTACGACTAGATAGAAGCTAATCTTTAAGACTTAGATCTATACTAAAAGAGTAAACTTAGGTTATTACTCCCTACTATTACTACCTAAATAAAGTAGGGGGTTCTAACCCGCTATATTATCGGCGGTACGCGCTAGGCTATAGAGTATCGGGGTAAGAAATTATATATATAAAGTAAGAATATTAAGAATATATAGGGTAGTATCTAGCGTTAGCGGCTTAAAGGCTATACACTAGTATAGGCTCTACTTAAGGATCTCTCTATAAATAGAGATTAGTTTATCTAGTATAAAATTAATACTAATAATAATTTATTAAATACCCTATTTATTATCTATAAAACTAGTCTTATACTATTATAGTCTTATCTATATATTTTATAGGTAGACTATATATATAAGACTAATAAATAGAAGATACTATTATTTAATATTATTAGTATATCCTTAGTTAGTAAGACTTTTTACACTAGATAAGCCTTTTTTAGGGATAAAAAAGAGTATTTATATAGCTTGGTACTAGGCTAGCTATAAGACATCTATAGTACTAAGATAGAGATCCTAAAGCTAGTTTATATAACTATTAGTAGGCCTCTTAGTACTATATTAATTTAGCCGAATACCCTTATTATCTACTAATCTATAGATAGTATAGCGAGTATATAGAGATAAGTACCTAGCTTACTATAAAGGATAAAAGATCCTTTTAACTATAAAACGGGGATAACTGATATAGGTATATTAGATATATAGTCTAGGAGGTTATAGGGGAAAATAGGAAGGAGAAGTATAAATCAATGTATTCAGATAGAAAAAACCATGAAGGATAAAAAACTAACTTATGCCGGGGGTTTTACCCTATATTTATGTTAAATGTATAGTTACATTTAAATTAAATGATGATTTCATATAGATCTAGATTTTTTAGTTTTAATGATTTCATATAGATCTAGGTTTTTAATTTAAATTATATCAGGATTTAATGATTTCATATAGATCTATGATTTCATCTATAATTTCATATAGTTATATTATAGCATTTATAGTTTGATGTAACACTAAATATCTTATTATAGTTAATGTAACATTAAAAATCTTAATTTAAATCTTAATTTCAGTGTCATATACATTCATTTTAGCTTTTTAGCATATAGGAATTATAATAAATTGAATTTGTATTTTAAATTCATAATTGATATATTTAGTATGAATGCATTTTGTAAAAATTGTTAAATCCTGTAATTGAATTGAAATCCTTTGTAATAAATATGATATATAGTGTGGCCGAAGCGAGCGGGGTTCGTTATATAATCGGCCCTATTTCTTTACCCTACCGTCTACTCTATAATCCTAGAAGGCCCCGGACCCCCCCCCTAAATTCTAATAAGAATTAGTCTTAGTATATAGAGATAATATATTAATCCTCTCTCCCTAGCTATTGTATCTTATCCGGATAATAGGCCTTATGCCTATAAACTATATATCTTTATAATTCTAATTCTTTATCTTTAACTACCTAAGATATAATAGCTCCCCTAACTATATATAGTAGCTCGCGAAATAATACTAAAGCGCCTAAATATCCTACCTAGATCGGTAGCGAATCGGAGACGCTCCTATAAATCGAAGAGTAAAGAGAGACCTAGACCTAAGGGAACTCCCCCTAAGTAAAGAAATAAATCGCTTAAGGAAAACGCTGGGCTTATTAATAAAAAGATCTAAGACCTCGAAGCCTAAGCTATAGAGTATAAAGCTAGAGCGGCCCTATAAAAGTGCCTTTTTATAGTCTAAAAATTAGTAGTAGAAAATAAGGAAAAGCTTTAAGCTTTTAAAAAATCTATAGAATAGTCTCAAATCGACTATAGTTTATCCTTGAAGAGTAAATAGAGCTAGAAAGGAGAGATTAAATAAGATATTAGTAAATTCGAAGAAGATTTTAGTATTAAATAGAGAGAGGATTAGCTAAACGACCTCGACGCACTTTTTAAAGGTACTCCGAAAAAATATATCTTAGAGACTTAGAAGATCTTTATAGCTACTATATAAAAAAATATATCTTAGAGACTTAGAAGATCTTTATAGCTACTATATTTACACTATATATAAAAGAAAGTAGGTGATTTATAAATAAAAATACCCTAAAGATAGATCGAATTAGGAGGCTTTCCGAGAATAGATAAAGACGCTTCTCTAGAATTTGTATAATATTATTACCGATATTTTTATCAAATTTTAAGAAGCTATAATAAAGCCCTTATAAGACCCTTATAACTTCGAAACCTACCTCGAATCACTAAAGAACTACCTTCCGAAATAGGGTAAAGAGTAAAGAGCCTAGATACTATTTATAAAACTATAGAAACCTCTCTAAGATATTATAATTACTACTAATAATAGTATATTACTTATTACCTAAGATAAAATATTAAAGCTAGTATCTACCCTTTACTATATCTATTTTATACTAGAAAGTAAAGGAATTCTACCCCTAATATTAGGATAAACGTAGATAGGGAAACTACTATAATTTAATATTAAATTACCTCTATACCGATAGATAAAGAGGTAGAGAAAGAGGATAATCCTATTATATTTATTATAAAGGAATCCAATTCAATTATAGGATTTAACAATTTTAATCTTATTATAATTCTTATATACTAAAAAGCTAAAATAAATATATGATATTAAAATCCAAAATTAAATTAAGATTTAAATTATCATAATAAGATTTTTTAATATTATATTAATATAAAAGCTATAATTTAAAAATATAAAATCATAGATCTATATAAAATCATAGATCTATATTAAAATCTAGATCTATATAAAATCATTATTTAATTTAAATGTAACTATATATTTAATATAAATATAGGGTAACCCCCCAGCATAAGTTAGTTTTTTATCCTTTATGGTTTTTTCTATCTAAATATATTGATTTATACTTCTTCCTATTTTACATCTTTTACTTTATTAATTTGTTTTTCCTTCTCCTTCCTATTTTCCCCTATAACCTCCGAGAGAGGTTAAGTTTCTAAGGTTTATTATAGATAGTTCGGGAGTAAAAATAGACTAAAGCTATATATGTCTATATAATCTAGGAATAGAAAGAGCTAAAGAGCTATTATAATATCTAGGTTTTCTTAAGATTTTATAATTTCTACCGCCGCTTTATTAAAGGGTATTTTTATATATCTCTATTATTTATATCGATAATAAAGAGAAATAAGAATAGTAAAAAACTAGGCTAAGTAACGCTTAATAATACCGAATCGATAGCGTTTCGACGCCTAAAACTAGCCTTTTAGTTAGTTTCTCTATTATATTATCTTAATCTAGAGAAATATATTAGATTAGAGATAGATATATTAAATTAAGGAATAGGAGAAATACTCTCCTAACTAGATAGTAGTAAGTATCCTATTAAGATATTATTAGATTATATTAATCTATATATATTTATAATATAGTAAAAGCTTAACGGCCGATAGATATATTAATATATATTTCTTACACCTTTTAACTTTATTATAAAGTATAGGCCTAGAAAGATAAACCCTATAGATAGGCTTTCTAGAATTCTAAACTCTAAATAAGTAATTATAGAAGAGGAATTAATAACCCCAATTTATAAACGAATTATAAGCAATTAACCCCCAGACCTAAGAAAGGCCGAGGAGGGAATAACTCTAACTATCTAAAAGATTTTAGAAGCTAAGGATCTAGATATAGATTATAAGTATAATTTAGATCAATATAACTTAAATTTCTAACCTAGATTTAGTTAAAAGACTTTATAAAGAAATCCTAGATCTAGTATATCTATCGAAACGATAGTAAAACGCGCGAGTATAGATATAGATAACTAGTCTAAATAGCGAGAATTATATAATAAATTAGATATTCTATTCGATATTATAGATACTAAAACTATAATAGTCTAGTCTATTAATATAGATACTATAGATATTCTTAAATAAATAGAAAATCTTTAGATAACCTAGAGACAAACCGCTAAAAAGGTAATATATTATTCTTAAAACCTAGTAGTAAAGGCTATTTAGTAGATATCTTAGGATTACTATAGTACCGAGGATATCTATATATACTAAAGAAAGAGGGCCTCTATACTAAATTAATATAAATATATTATAATAATCCTATAGCTAGCTATTTTAGTAAAGACAAGACTAAAGAGCTTATTCGGAGAGAATACTACTAGGTAAATCTATAAATAGATATATAGAAATATATTAAATCTTATATAATATATTAAACTACTTAGACACTAAAGTATCGCCCTTTTAGTAAACTCGAATTATTACCGATTCTATCTAGGCTTTTTACCGAATTATTAATAGACTTTATTATAAGATTGCCTTAATCGATCTAGAAAGGAAAGATAGTAGATACTATTTTAGTAATTATAGACTATTTCTTAAAATAGTGCCTCTTCTTCCTAATTTTAATAGTAATAGATACTTCGGAATTAGCTAAGCTTTTTATTACTATATTAAACTAAGGTTTAGTCTACTAAATAGTATTATATTAGACTAGGGATCTATTTTTATAAATAGAGTTTAATTAAAACTATACTATATATCCTAGATAAAACTAAGATATTTAATAGCGTTTTATCCCTAAACCGATAGTTAAACGGAGCGGATAAATTAAATACTTAAATACTACCTCTAGTGCTTTATTAATAAGTAGGAAAAAATATAGCCTATACTCCTATATATAGCGGAATTTATATATAATAATACTATTAATATAATAATTAGAATATCGCCTTTTTAGGCCATACTAGGCTATAATCCTAATTTTTAAATACGCGCCGAGGATAGTAGTATTAAGAGGGAGGTATTAATAGTACTATCGCAAATTGAAAAGCTCTTAGAGCTCTACGAAAAGCTATAGAAAATATAGCGAAAAATAACCGAAGTATAAGCGAATTATTATAGTAAGCGCTATAAAGAAATAATATTTTAAAAAAAAAATAACCTTATAGCCCTCTTAACAAAGAACCTATAGCTAAAAGAGGGTATAATAAAGAAGCTATTACTATAATAGATTAGACCTTTTAGGATCCTTAAATATATCGGAATATCATATTTATTACAAAGGATTTCAATTTAATTATAGGATTTAACAATTTTTACAAAATGTATTTATACTAAATTTATCAATTATGAATTTAAAATATAAATTTAATTTATTATAATGATCTTATAATAATTCTTATATACTAAAAAGCTAAAATAAATATATATATGACACTAAAATTAAGATTAAGTTATTACTTAACTAAGATTTAAAATAAAGATTTAAATTAAGATTTAAATTAAAAATCTAGATCTAACGTATTTCACCACCGAGCCGGCCACACCACCGAGCCGGCCACCCCAACCAAAACGCGTCCAGGAATTAGCACTTAGTCAATTCAACCACCTACCATGCCACCAATTCGCTCTCAATCCTCTACAAAATTAGTGGAGCAAGAGGGTAGGATCTTACTAGCTATCTAGGCTTTTAAGAATCAAGAAATCTCTTCAATTCGCGAAGTGGCGCGCCGTTTTAATATACCACGTTCAACACTTCAAGACCGACTACGTGGCCACCAGCAACGCGCGAATTCTTGCGCTAATTCGTCTAAACTAACAGAAATTGAAGAGGAATCTCTTAAAAAATGGATTCTCTCTATAGATCTACGTGGAGCAGCCCCCGGCCCTCTATAGTACGAGAAATAGCGGATCTTCTTCTTTAAAAGCGTGGAACTACCCCGGTTCTTTCGGTCGGCCAAAATTGGGTTATAAAATTTGTGAAACGACGTCCTCTCCTCTCCTCCCGATTCTCGAAACGGTATAACTACGAGCGTGCGAAATGCGAAGACCCTAAAATCATTATAGAGTGGTTTAATCTTGTTCAAAAAACCATCCTTTAATTTGGAATCGACCCGGACGACGTTTATAACTTTGACGAGACCGGTTTTATAATAGGGTTAACAGCGACTGCGAAGGTTATTATAAGGAGTGAATACTACGGTCGGAGGCCGGTTTTACAACCTAGAAATCGTGAATAGGTAACGGTGGTTAAGTGTACAAATGCTTCTAGATAGGCTCTTCCTCCGTGTATGATTTTTAAAGGTAAAGTCTTTATTGAATCATGGTTTAACAGCCTCCCGGAGGATTGGCGCTTTAAAGTTAGTCCTAACGGCTAGACTTCTGATAAAATTAGCCTTCGTTGGCTTGAGAAGCTCTTTATTCCTACTACTTCTTCGCGTATAAAGGGGGTATACCGGCTTTTAATACTCGACGGTCACGGAAGTCATTTAACCCCGAGGTTCGATAAAATCTGTGAAGAAAATAAAATCATACTAATATATATGCCTCCGCACTCCTCTTACCTTTTATAACCTCTCGATATCGGCTGTTTTGCGGTGTTAAAACGTGCGTACGGCCGGCTAGTTGAATCAAAAATGCGGGTTAGGATAAATTATATTGACAAACTTGATTTCCTCGAAGGGTACCCCCTCGCACGAATTAAAGCTTTTAAATTGGAGACTATTAAAAATAGCTTCGGAGCAGCCGGTTTAGTCCCTTTTTTACCGGAGAGAGTGATTTCAAAGCTTGATATTCAGCTTCGAACCCTAACCCCCCCTAGCTAGCCGGGGTAGTGAATCGAGCCAGAATTTTATACCAAAAACCCCCTTTACGGAGAAAGAACTACGTCGACAGGCTTTATTAATCAAAGCTTTACTTCGTATAAGATCTCGAAGCCCGCCTAGCCTGTCAGATCGTGCATTAAACCAGCTTATAAAAGGCTTCCGTCTTATAATGTAAGGTGCTATCTTACTCGCCAACGAAAACAAGGAATTACGCGCCGCTAACGAGAAGCAGAAGCAAAAGCGTACTAGATCCCGGAGGCAGATACCCGCTGAAGAAGGCCTTTTAGTTCAAGAAGCCTCTGCATTAATTATATAGCAACAGGAAGCAACTGAAGGACCTCCTACCAGCCCCGGTATACCTAGAGAATCGGCTAGAATATGTAGGAAGCCAGGACATAGAAGAGAGACATGTCTAGATAGACTAGTTAGTTAGTGTACTTAATTTAATGGCGTTTTGGTTGAGATATATGCATTTTAAATTAGTAGGTTGGGTTGGGTGGCCGGCTCGGTGGTGTGGCCGGCTCGGTGGTGAAATACGTTATATAAAATCATTAAAACTAAAAAATCTAGATCTATATAAAAATATTATTTAATTTAAATATAACTATACATTTAATATAAATATAGGGAAAACCCTAGCATAAGTTAGTTTTTTATCCTTTATAGTTTTTTCTATCTAAATATATTAATTTATACTTCTTCCTATTTTATATCTTTCTTGGAGGTTATAGGGGAAAATAGGAAGGAAAAACAAATTGATAAAGTAAAAAATGTAAAAATAGGAAGAAGTATAAATCAATGTATTCGGATAGAAAAAACCATAAAGGATAAAAAAACTAACTTATGCCGGGGGTTTTTCCCTATATTTATGTTAAATGTATAGTTACATTTAAATTAAATTATGATTTCATATAGATCTAGATTTTTAATTAGAATTATAAATCAGGATTTCATATAGATCATGATTTCATATAAATCTATTATATTGATGTAACACTAAAAATCTTGTTTATAGTTAATGTAACATGATTTAAAATCTAAATCTAAATCTAAATCTTAATTTAAATTAAGTCTTAATTTAAATCTTAATTTAAATCTTAATTTAAATTTCAGTGTCATATATACATTCAGTTTAACTTTTTAACATTTTATTGCAAGATCATTATAATAAAGAATCTGTATTTTAAATTCATAATTGATAAATTTAGTATGAATGCATTTTGTAAAAATTGTTAAATCCTGTAATTGAATTGAAATTCTTTGTAATAAATATGATATTCTCAATTACAAAAAACAGTAGCTATTAGCAGCTGTGAAGCTGAATATATAGCTCTAAGAGAAGCTACTAAAGAAGCTATCTATTTAGGAAGTGTATTTAATTATATAAACAATAATTTAAATTTAAACTATACACCTACCACTCCTACTATACTAGTAGATAGTTTATCAGCTAAAAAACTAGCTGAAAATCCTGAATTTCATAAAAGGACTAAACATATAGAAATGGCATTCCACTTCACAAGACAAGCTATTTTAAATAACAAAATCAAATTAATCTATATTCCCACTAAATACCAATTAGCTGATTTCCTAACTAAAAATGTTAATTTACAATTGCATGAAAGCTTCGTCAATTTAGCCAGACTATATGACAGCTAATCTGTATACTAAGCTTCTTACTATACAGATTAAGGGGGGATATCATATTTATTACAAAGGATTTAACAATTTTTATAAAATACCACTAAACTTATCAATTATGAATTTAAAATACAAATTCAATTTATGATAATTCTTATATGCTAAAAAGCTAAAATGAATCTATATATGACACTAAAATTAAGATTAAGTTATTACTTAACTTAATTAAAATCTAAATCTTAATAAGATTTTTAATGTTACATCAAACTATAAATGCTATAATATAACTATATGAAATTATATATGAAATCATAGATCTATATGAAATCATAGATCTATATGAAATCCTGATCTATAATTAAAATTAAAAATCTAGATCTATATGAAATCATCATTTAATTTAAATGTAACTATACATTTAACATAAATATAGGGTAAAACCCCCAGCATAAGTTAGTTTTTTATCCTTTATGGTTTTTTCTATCCGAATACATTGATTTATACTTCTTCCTATTTTTACATTTTTTACTTTATCAATTTGTTTTTCCTTCCTATTTTCCCCTATAACCTCCAAGATAAACAAATTATTATACTATAGTAGAGGGTCCCTAGAGGGAGGACCTTACTATAGTATAGGGTGAGAGAACGGAGTATAGACTATATTAGCCTATGGTCTCTATTATTGCTACTACTATAGGGGGATTAAAATAACCCGTCCCTAGCTATTAACCTAGCCTATAATCTAGCCAGGCTAGGGTATAGCAACTTGCTAGGGTTAAAAGTTGAATTGCGGAGCAGGCTGTTATATAGGCTACTAGTGAATTACATTTACTAATCCACCTTTTTATAATAGGCAATTACGGGTGTAATAGTTACTAAGAGTATTATAAATCTTGCACTATATAATATCCTTCTTATATTCGAACTACGGCTTCTGTTTCTTATCCTTCTTATTGTTATTAGAGTTATCGTTAGATTTAGGCTTGTTATTTCTAGCCTTCTTATTATCCTTCTTATTAGAATTAGTATTAGAATTTAAAGCTACCGAGTCCTTCGTAGACGTAGCATTTATAGAATGATTGAATAAGGAATTAGAAGGATGGTTTACAATCTTATTCGAGCCTTCCGTTATAATAAAATCATGATAGACATTAACTATAAAATTGGGGTCCTTTAGATTAGGACTTAGGTTCTGAATAAAGACTTGATAGCGAGGGTTGTTTTATATAGCCTTAACAAAGAAGTTAAGAACTAGATTAGGAGGTATAGCTATATCCCGCTATTAAATCTTAAAGAGAGTATCTTTGAAACGACGGACGAACTCTTGCGGGTTATTGTTCTTATACTAGATGTTATCCAGAACCTCGAATCGCTTGAAGTTGCCCTACCAGGATGACGAACCATACTCCGCACGAAGTAATTTAAAAGCTTCACGTATATTCTTAACGTTCTAAACGTAAGAGGAAGGTATAATATCGAGGGTGCTATAGATTAAGTTATAATAGCGAGTGTTAACAAGATCCTATTTGTCGAGAAGAACCTAATATCTCTCTAGGATCTTAGCGTTCTTATATTTCTGTTCTTTAACTAGTTCTCTGATCACTATATCTAAGACTATAGCCTTATTACCAGAACTAGTAGCTCTATATTAAGTAAGTTCACGAATGACTTCTAGAGATTTATTATAAAGATCGGGGGGTAAAGGCTTTTAAACAATGCCTTAAATAATCTCGATATAGATCTTATTGTTTTCCTTCAATACTATATACAGCCGGTGCTACTATTATACAAAGTTAGACTCCCCTTTGAGTTTAGGGACGATCTTGGAGATGTCAGATTCGTTCTAACGATCAAAGTCGTAAATAGACGGTATAATAACGTCCTATTATATAACGGTCGATGTGAATTCGAATGGTCGAGGAAGTGAGGTCTGAATCGATAGCGAACGGTCTAGGCGGTCGGTAAATTTGAACGGTTACGATAACGGTCAATATCCGAACGGCTTCGACGGTCGAGGACGATATAGAAAGTGCAAATAGATACTATTAAAGCTATCTAGATATAGGGAAATGGAGAGCTCTGATTAGTTAAATCAGAAATGCTCGGTTGTAGGGTGTCAAGGTTCGTCGACGTGATTGGAAAACTCTGCTAGTGGGGCCGTGTTAGGACCACACACAGAGGCTTAGCGTGACGCACAACGCCGGGAAATTGGGGATCGAGGCTTATATTTAAATAGAGGCCTCGAAGCAAGGTACTTATAACCTAATAGAGACAGTCTACAATGAAGGTGTAGGATGCTCTGGAAACTGAATAAATGCGTGAAGAGAGAAGAAACTATCTAGGTGAGAAGCTATCTAATGTGTGCAGGAGCAATAGAGGTCACGTGACCTCGAACAATATTCATTAAAGCTTTTTATAAAATCTAAATCTTAATAATAAGTTGAATTTGTTTAATTCATAATTAATAAATTTATATAAATACTGAATTCGTTTATAATAATATAAATAAATAAATATAATATCCCCCCTTAATCTATATAGTAAGAAGCTAAGTATATAGATTAGTTATCATATAGTCTAGCTAAATTAACGAAGCTTTCATATAATTATAAATGAACATTTTTAGTTAGGAAATCAGCTAATTAGTATTTAGTAGGGATATAGATTAATTTGATTTTATTATTTAAAATAGCTTGTCTTGTGAAGTAGAATGCCATTTCTATATATTTAGTCCTTTTATAAAATTCAGAATTTTTAGCTAGTTTTTTAGCTGATAAACTATCTACTAGTATACTAGGAGTGGTAGGTATATAGTTTAGATTTAAACTATCGTTTATATAATTTAAAACACTTCCTAAATAGATAGCTTCTTTAATAGCTTCTCTTAGAGCTATATGTTCAGCTTTATAGCTACTAATAGCTGCTATTTTTTATAATTAAGAATTCTATAAGATAGGATTATTAATACCTATATTAAGAGATAGGCTAAATAAATATATAGAGGTTGATTTTCTCTTATTTAAATTATTTCCCTAGTCCGTATTACAATAACCTTTTAAAATAAGATCTTCACTATTACAATCATAGTGTAAACCCTTAGTATTTATAAATAGTAAATATTTCTATATTTTATTAAGAGCATTAAAATAGTTCTTATTAGGATTACTTATAAAACGTAAGTAATATATAGTAGTAAAAGTTATATCTAGCCTAGTTTTTAAAACTAAGTATAATAGTGAACCTATTTATTTTTAGTATTTATTTATATCGCTTTTAGAGGCTTGTTCAGAGTTTTTAAATAGTTTTAAACCAGGTTATCTAGGAATTTTAATAGGTTTATAGTTTTTATTATTAATTATATTAAATTTTGTTAATAGGTTCTCTATATATTTATTTTGATTTATATAGAGATATTTATTTTCAATTTTAATATCATTTCCTAGAAATATAGAAATTAGTCCTATTTCTTCAATTTTAATATAACATTTTAATTTTATTATTAGATTTCTTATATAGTTAATATCTTTATATATTGCTAATATATTATCAATATAATATATTAAAATATATCTAGTTATATTATTTATATAAACTCCCTTATTGTAGGGTAGCACTTTAAAACCAAATTTAAATAGTGCACTTGATAAATATTTATACTATAGTCTAGGACTTTGTTTAAATTATAGATAGCTTTTATTAAATAGCAGCATTTAGTTTTGTCTATATATATACTAATTGATAGTATAGTATATATATTAGTATCTATATTAGCGTATACAAATACGTTTTTAATATTGTATTATAATATAGCCTAGTTTTTGTTAATTACTATAATTAATATTATATACTATATTTCTACTCTATATGTAGTAAAAGGTTTCTAAAAAATCAATACCTAATTTTTGATAAAAACCTTATATAACCTATCTAGCTTTATATCTATAGGTTTTATCTTTATTAACTATATATGAATCCTTTATATTTTTAGGATTATATATTAGTTTTTTCTTAAAAACCTATCTACCTTTATAGGTATAATATTTTTATCTTTTAGTAATTCTATAATTTTATAAGTCCCTTAGGTTTCTAATTCTCTTACCTCTTCTAGATAGGCTTTATACTATTTATATTTTTTATAACTTTCTATAGCTTCTTTATATATATTAGGTTCATTTAATAAAGTTATTATTAAAATAAAACCATCTAAATTATTTATATTTAAAATTAGGTTTTCTAATTTAGTGTCTTTTATAGTATAGAGTATATTATTTCCTTTATATAGGATTTAAACTTCAATTTTATATATAGGATCTCTTACTATATTATTATAGCTTTTTAAATCTAATTCACTTTTATTAGTGTTATTCTTATTTTTATTTAAATCCTATAGTTTATAGTGATTTGCATTATTATAGCCTATTAGTATAGCTTTATCTTTCCTAGGCTCTAGTTTAGTTTTATATTTATTAGTATAGTAGTAAGCAATTAAACCCTATAGTTTTATATTATTATATAATTTATAGGGTAATTTAAAATTTGATGATTTATAGGGGGTTCGATTATATAGATATACTATAGCTTTTAGAGCTTCTCCCTATAAATAGTTAGGTACTTCTGATTAAAATTAAAATTAATCTAACTTTGTTTAATAAAGTTAGATTAATCCTTTTAATTAAACTATTAGGTTCTTTAGTATATATAGGGCTTAATTTATGAATTATACTATACTTTATAGATACAATTTTAAATTTCTTATTAATATACTCTTTTCTAATATCTATAAAGAATTCTTTTAGACGTCCATTTTTATTATTTTTAATTTAATTTTTTAATTTAATAAATATATAATAAACTTCACTTTTATTATTTAACAGGAAAACCTATATATATCTAGATTTTTTATCTATAAATATAATATAGTATCTCTTTTTATTATATATTAGTATTAATAGACCTCTAATATCACTATAAATTCTTTTAATAATATCATATTTTATATTATTATTATTACTTTATTTATTTATATATCTATTATCTTTAGATAAAAGATATACTTTGTATTTATTAACTTGTTAAATATATATATATTTTTAGTTATATTTATATTTAAATCTTTTAATATAGCCTATAATAGTTTAAATAATATATAACCTACTCTTTTATACTATTATTTAATATAGATTTCTTCTATTTTTATAGTTAAAAGTATATTTCTTTCTTTTATATTATTTTGTAATACTATATTTCTGGATATATAGAGATTTTGATTTTTAATTATAATTAAAATTAATTCATCTTTTTAATATAACATTACTTTCTCTTTTATAAATATAGATATTATATTATCTAGTTTTTCAATACTTAATAGATTTACTCCTAATTTAGGAATATAATATACTTCTTTTAAATTTAAAATATATCCTGTATTAGTTTTAATTATTATAGATCCTTTTATTCTAATATATATAATATTTGCCTTTCCCTATTTTACCTTTTTATGTATATATTCACATTAGTAAAAATAGTTTAAATTATAAATTATATAAATTATAGTAGTAGTATTAAATATAAAATTAAATATTAAACCTAGAGTATAGTCCTTTTTCGTTTCTGATATAGTAAAATCCTTATTTCTATATCTTTTTAAACGATCTACTTTATACTTATTAGCTACATTATTTATATTATTTATCAATAAAAGGCATACCTCTTCAGCTATATCAAATTCATTATTAGAGAGTGTTAAAAAATCAGGAAGAATTATATCTTTATCCTTTACTTCTTCTTCTTCTTATTAATTAAAATTATTAATAGATATTAACGTAGTTTCTATATTTTCATCCCTTTTGATAGTTAAATTAGATTTTTGAGATTTAGGTTTTTTAACCCTATAATTCTTCATTTTTAGATTTAAAGATAAATTTATATTATTTTGTCGGCGAGGTATAAATCCTTTTAGTGCTTTATCTATAAATAAAAACCAGCAATTTATAGTGGTATAGCCTTATAGTGCTTACAATAAGCACTATTAAAAGGCTTTTTCTTCTATAGATTTTTGGACTTTTATATAATTATAAGCTTATTATTACTTAGTTATTAAATACCCCGGGATTCGTTAATTAGACTAGAAAATAGGGTTTCTGAGGTATATAAATTTAGATCTCTTTATAGAGATTAAATAATAGATTAAATCAATGATTTATATTCCTTACTTAGGCTATTTAAAACCTGTATAATTACTACCTATTTTAGTAGTATAATCTCTTTACTAGTGAGATTATCTACTAGTATTTTAACTTTATTTAGATATTCTTCTATAGTATAAAAATCATCTAATTAGGTATTAAAGAATTCCTTTAAAGTTAAATACTTAGTGGTAAAACCTTTCGGGTAATAGATTTCTTATAGTTTTTCCTAGGCGTTCTTTATATCTATAATATCTTTTATATATAGAAGTGGACTATTATTATATAATAGTTAAATAATAGAGAGAGCTCTATCATTTTTACTACTAGTAGTAGGATTTTGATAAATTGTTCTAATAAGCTCTTCTTTTATAAGGACTACTTTTACTCTAATCGACCAGATTAAGTAATTTTTAGATCCCCGAAGCTTTTAAATTTATATTTTTTAAGAGAGGCCATAATTCTATATATAGTGCTGTCGATATATATAGAAAGTTATAATTCAGCGTTTCGGAAGGGGTTAATTTTAATAAAAAAGATAAAGAAGGATTTAAATAAACCCTTCTATAATAGAAAGAATAAATAAGCCGGGCTTATAACCTCTTAGAGGTTATAGGGGAAAATAGGAAGGAAAGATTAAAAATAAAAATGATAAAGTAAAAGATATAAAATAGGAAGACGTATAAATCAATATATTTAGATAGAAAAAACTATAAAGGATAAAAAACTAACTTATACCAGGGGTTTTACCCTATATTTATGTTAAATGTATAGTTATATTTAAATTAAATAATGATTTTATATAGGTCTAGATTTTTAATTTTAATTATAGATTAGGATTTTATATAAATTATGATTTTATATAGATCTATAATTTTATCTATAATTTCATATAGTTATATTATAGTATTTATAGTTTAATATAACACTAAATATCTTATTATAGTTAATATAATATTAAAGATCTTATTAAGATTTAAATCTTAGTTAAGTAATAAGTTAATCTTAATTTTAGTGTCATATATACATTCATTTTAGCTTTTCAGTATATAAGAATGATCTTATAATAAATTGAATTTATATTTTAAATTCAAATTAATAAATTTAGTATGAATGCATTTTATAAAAATTGTTAAATCCTGTAATTGAATTAAAATCCTTTATAATAAATATAATAATATAAACCAGAATTCCTATAGTGGTAGTAGAAAAAATAGCAGAAAACTCTACACCGGTATACACTAGCAGAAAGCACGGCAGAATCTAGGGTCGCACCCGATTAGGAAGGCGGTACTAGAATTTTAGGCGCCGGAGAGGGGGGGGGGGGGAATTAGGTAAAGGGCGGGTAGAATAGGCTAAAGGGGGGGTTAGTTTAGTAATCCCCTATATCTATATAGTATTATTAATTACTTCCTTTAAAACCTACCGTTTAACCCCTAAGAAAATAGAGATCTTTATTAAGCGGTGCTATATCCTCTAGTGTTTAATATCTTAGATAATATTAATATTTTACTAGTCGATAGTTATACTAAAGATCTTATAACCTATAAAAAGGTTATATTTTACTAAATAGAGGTTAATTTTTATTATATAGTAAGTATCTTCGACACAGGATATAGTAGTTTTATTAAAATAAAAGTAATATTTTATAAAGAGAATCCCTATTTGTATACCCCTAAATCCCTATTTACACACTATTTAAAATACTTTAGGTATAGCGCTTCTTAGCTACTATTTTTAGCCCACTTTATAAATTACTATAGTATTTCTTTAGTAACCTACAATATAAAGCTATTCGCAAATTATTTCTACCACCGCGAAAAATAAATATTTCTTAATTCTAAAAAAAGGCATTTATATTCAAAAAGGTAAAGAGTATATATTTAATTAACTCCGACTATAAAAGTATAATAGTTATAGGTGGATTATATAAAATATTAAGGGGATCTATATCTTAGCGAGCGTGCAAAACCTTTAATCTCTAATAGTAAACACTACCTATTCACCTATAAATAGTATGCTTTTACAGTCGGAGTTAATTAAATATATACCCTCTACCTTTTAGAATATAAATGCCTTTTTCAGAATTAAAAAATATACATTTTTCGCGGTAGTAGAATTAATTTACGAATAGCTTTATATTAACAGATCAGGTGATCTATAAATAGCTTCATATTAATAGTGGTAGATCATATAATCTTTTAAGACTTATACACATATAATAGCTGTATATTTTACTAGGGGAATACTATAATAATTTACGTAGTCAGCCAAAAATACTAGCCAAGAGGCGCCTTACCGAAAGTAGTATAAACAGGTATACAAATAGGGATCCTCAAAAAAAAATAATTTTTTATAGTGGTAGAATTAATTTATAAATAGTTTTATATTAATAGATTAGGTAATTTATAAATAGTAATAAAGGATAAAATAGAGAAAGTATAATATATATTAACTAATTTATATAAAGAGAGAAGGAAGAGAAGGAAAGGAGAGAGAGAGCTATCTAATATAGATATAGGTTCTATTAATATATAGTGATACCTTAGGTATCTAATATCCCTTTTATAGAACCTACCTTACCCCTAGATTCTAGTATATAAGATAAAAACCACTAAACTATTATTATATTTCTATACTAATTATAACTATAGTGATCGTAGATCTTCTTTAAAGATATAATAATACGTTAAACCGGAGCTCTCTATAGTCTTATTAAAATACTCTGATTCTTTCTACTATATAAGACCTTATATATTTTTAGGAAGCTAGTAAGCGCTATCTACTATTAGTATCTTAACTAGATACTACTATAGGTAAAATAGATATTTTAAGCGCTATCTACTAACGGCGGTTCTTATACTATAAGATACTACTACTAGTATACTATACCGATAAATATATAGTCGAAGTCGAAAGGTGATTAGTATTTATTAATAACGATAATAAGGGGTTTCGAAAGCTTAGCTCTAGCTCTAGCTCTAGCCTTAGCTTAAAAAAACGTATATTATAAAAAAATACTTAGATATTCGAGTATATAGGCGTGTATAGTTATATAAAAATTTCGATTTACGTAATAGTAAAACTCTACACTCTAATAGGCCGAAAATAATAAAATATACAATTATACCCGATAATATACTTTCCCTTCTCTAAAGCTATAGAGGTCTCAATATATTGTACTAAGGTATAGGGTATAGTAAGGGGCTAGTAGTAGCGAGCTCTAGGGGCTACTACCCTAGCTACTACATCCTCGATAATAAAGCTTACTTAGGGATATCGAGTAAACGGGTTATAACCTAATAGAGGATAAAATAGAGAAAGCACTATATATATTAACTAATTCGCACTAAAAGAGGAGGAAGAGAAGGAAAGGAGAGAGAGCTATATAATATAGATATAGATTCTATTATATAGTGATACCTTAGGTATCTAATAAATAGCTTTATATTAATAGATTAGGTGATTTATAAATAGCTTTAGAATTATAAGCGGTGGCTATATTATATAATTAATACTTATACTATAGCTAGTAGTAGATAAAGTTATTTAAACGTTATATGATTTACTAAGAATTTACTAGCGGGATACTATAGTAATTTATAAAGTTAGTAAAAAATCTATTAAGCTAAGATACGCCTTACCGAAAGTAGTTTAAATAGGTATATAATTAGGGGTTCTTAAATTTAATGATTTTATATCGTTATATAATATTAAAGTTTTAATATTATATTTATAGCTATTATATATTTATTTTAGCTCTTATAGCTTTTAATATATAAGAATTAAATCTTAAACCTTATAATTAAAATCTATAAGATTATAACCGGCCCTATGATTTTAGTATATAGTCACCCCGTAAAAGTTTCCGTGATCCCGCTCCCACCTCAAAATATATATATCTAGTATATATAATTAATTTAATTACTACACCCCCAATTTTAATACTTTTAAGATTTTATTATTAAATACATAAATAGCTAGTTTATAAGCGTATATATATATTTTTCTTTAGTATTTAGTATACCATACTTTAGCAGCAATAATAGCCTTATACCGGCGATTTATACTTCGAATCAACCTATCAAAGTAATCCTAGCCTAGCCCCCCTAATACTATATAAATTAAACCCTAGAAACGCTTAATTAGTTCTTCTTTACTATCTATAAATTTATCGAGGTTAGGATCGAGGCGGTCGATTATTTCTTTTAGCTTTGCCTAGGCATATTCAATAGGGTTTAAATTATATAAATATAGCGGCTAGTCGGTAGTAGGAATTCTATTCTCCTATAACCGTACTATAATAATTCTTACTATATAAATTAGTGCGTTACTATATATAAATATATAGTTCGAATTCCGAAAAAATTGAGGTAGGTTCTCTTCGAGGGTTTCGAGATATAACTATAAAGAGAAGCCTTATCGTGCGGAGAACGTATCACGATTTATATAGAATAAATTCGAATAACCCCCCCCCCCTAAATATCGCATTATAATAGAGATTCGTTTTAATTATGTTGGATGCCTGAGGCATCACCATAGGATAGAACCCAGATAGTTTGCCTGCTCTCTCTCTTTCTCCTCTTTGTCCATCTCAATACATACACTGCTTTCTCTATTGATTCTCCATTATATCGTATTTCCATGAGGTTATGAGCCTCTCTCTTTGCTAGCTGGACTACTAGCAACTCTTTCTCTGAAGCTTTACCCGGACCACGTCGTCGATCCCGTCCCGGAACCCCACTTTTGTGCGTGGAAAATTCTGCACGGACCCGGATTAACTAATCAAGTCTAGGAATCCTTCGAACCCCGCCGGCAAAAGCTCCGTTTAGCTTTAATTAACTATAGCTGACGTTGAAACGGATAATAAGGGGGACACTAACCCTTACCCTTTTAATGTGATAGCTAATCTAAACCCCGCTTCGTAGTCGAATACTACGAATATTCCTTAATTATAGAGTGATCCGATCCTATTATTGAATAACCCGATTCGATTCACTAACGTCGAAGATGATGACAGCGATAATGACGATAAGAAACCTCCTTACTAAGGATATGGTCTACCTAAGATCGCGATAACGAAGATATAGAAGGTTAGGATGCTTAAGTATAATGATATAGACCCTAGCGGATAGAAGTAGGCTTTGGCTTATTAGCTAATCCCCTACGCTTTGGAATGGTTGCTCGATAGCGAAATACCTTGTCCTCCTAAATCGCACCCTTTGTATAAGAGATAGAAGTACTAGTCTCGCTTAGTCGCTAGTTAGATATATAATTAGATCGATATAACGCTATAAAATAAGCTCTGGAACCTGTCAAAGATACCGAAGTACGCTAATAATTTGTACGACGAGCTTATAATGATAACGCAAGGAAGCGATCGAATTTAGACAGCTTTCCTAGAGATGCGTAAATTCGATAAGATAAAGAGATTAGATTATAATTTAGTAAGTGAATATATTAAGGAGTACTAAAAGCAATACTATATTCTTGCTAGATTCAAAGTAGAACCCTATCTAGTTCATGTATTGTCGTAAGTCCTTTAGAACCTGGAACTCGAAGTCAAGAAAGTATAGTTTATTAGGGAGGAAGTTGCTGGCCTTAAGCTAAAGAAATTAAGCCTTGATAAAGTTAAAGAATACTAGAGAGCTTTATAAGCTACTGTAGATATAGAAGGTATTACGAACGTAGCGTACAATTCTGGCCGAGGAGGCCGAGGTAGAGGTGGTCGTGGAGGTAGCTGAGGGGGCCGCGGAGGCCACACCGGCGGACATAATAATACCTAGCCTAGCAAAGATATTAATTCAATTGATAACAATAATAATACTAACAGCGGCAAGAAGAAGAAAAAGAACCTTCGAAAACAGCCCGCTAATAATAAAGACATTCACGACTATACGCGAGAAATACATAACGGTATGTAAAAGGACGATAATAATATATATACTTTCTACGGATTCGGACCCTATTCCGCCAAGAAGTGTATATATCTTAGCGACAATCCTCTAGCTTTATAGGAGCTATCTAGAAATCTATGGTTATACTCGAAAGCTATTCTTAAAGCATAACGTCAGGAAGGCTAGAACAATATAGTAGTAGCAGCTATATACTTAGTTGATAGGATAAATGACTAGCTGCTAGACACCGGCTCTGATAAGACATTAACGTATAATATCGAGGATTTCCATACATACTAACTTGATTACCTAGATATAGCTTATACGTATAAAGATTACTCCGGAAATAGAGTCGTTATACTAGGACATAGGGAAATCATTATAAGAGCCGTTTTGCCTAATAGGAAAATATATATATAGATAATAACTAGCTACTATAGTCCTAGGGGATATAGTAAGCTATTTAGTATATAGAAGCTTCTTAAAGAGTAAGATATCTCTTATAATATATACACAAAGCATCTTATAAATAGAAACGGTAATATTCTAGGGTATATAGATACGTCGATAGATATTCTATACCTTATTAGTCCGAAGGAGATTGATTATGATCCTAACGAGATTGATTCCGATTCTGATTCAGACAATAATATTAGTTTTGTCAATAAGGTAATAGCTTACGAGGTACACCGTTGTCTCGGTTATACTAGCAAAGCTTGTATTGCTTCCACGCTATAGTATATAGAGTAGCTAGGTGAACATAAATAGTACGGCACTAAACACTTCGATTATAAAGCTTGTTTTCGTAGTAAATTAAAACAGAAGATATCTTATAAACCCTAGGCTAGAGTGTAAGATATAGTATAGAAGTTTCATATCGATATATAGCCGATAAAACCTATAGGACTAGGTAGAGAGAACTACTAGCTACCGGTTATCGATAACGCTACTCGATTAATTAAAGGGATTATACTAAAGACTAAAAGCGATACTTTCTATAAGCTTACTACTTTTTATAAGAGGATAAAGCTACTTACTAGTAGATACCCTAGTATCTAGCGAATAGATAGCGGCACTAAGTTTAAAGAGTTTATTAAATAGAGCGAGAAACGTAGGATAACGTTCGAGATCACGCCTCTATATATAGCGGAGCTAAATAGTATAGTAGAGCGCTTTAGCGGTTATATCAATAACATCCAACGCACGATAATTATCGATACTGATATATTAGAAGATATATAGCCGTACACTATAGAGACAGCTATCTATATCTACAATAGACTAGTTAATCTAAAGACCAAGATCTCCCCGCTCATACACTAGCGACAGGAGCTTAAAATCCCGAACCTAGAGCTATCTCTAAAGTATCTTAGGCTATAGGGATCCACGGCATACGTGTATATCCTAAAAGCTAAGCGTATATAGGCTAGGAAAGCTGCCCCTAGAGCCTAGAAAGGAATACTTATTAGCTATAAAGGGGATAGCGGTTATATTTTTAAGATATAGGATCCTACTACTAGAAAGATAGTAGTATCCTAGGACGTAGGCTTTCTATAGCCTAGTGATAAAGACGGTATAGGACTAATACCGGTATAGCCTACTCCCGGTCCTAAGGATCTAGATAATAATAACGACGATACCGTTAGATTTATACCTATCTCGCTTAATAAGGACTCGAAGCCTAATAATAAGTAATAGCAAATTATAAAGACACTACCTATATAGACTCCTATATAGTCTGTGTAGATACCTATTACACTATCTATAATTCACCTTCCTACGATTTATAGAAGTGTCTCCACTATACCGGAAACACCGCGCGAGAAGCCGTAGCAAAAGGCTATCGTTGTACCCCAGTACAGCAGTATAAACTATTTTAAACTTGTCTCCCTACTATATAAGAAGAACCTCTTATAATAGGAGCAAGGATCACTGATGTTACAAATACACCTAATAAGAATATATAACTAGCTAGATAGCGAGCTTCGTCTATAACATAGAGAAGAGCTAATTTCGGGGAAAGACTTCGCACTCTAATATCCTAGGTTTCTTAATTAGCTAAGAGTATATAGAACGTTTATAAAGAAGCTAATAACATTAAGAAGAGCGTCACTAAACAAAGCTCTAAGATAGCTACTAGAGAGATAACACCGTCCCTAGAGTAGTAGAGAGTAGAGTATTAATACCCCTTCTCCTCCCTAATTCAATAAGCTACTTCTCCACGTATTAAGATATAGCAAGCTACTACACAACAAGCTATCTCCATATAGTAAGCTAGTGCGTTACCGAGTCGTGAGATTATATAGGCTACAGAGACAGTATCTAGCACTAAGAATACACCGGTTACTATAAGATCTAAGGTATCACCAAGACGTAAGATCATCTTAATCGAATCCTCGCCGGACCCTATCTCCTAAGACCTTACCACGCCGGCTCCCCTACCTCCACCCCGCTAATCGAGACGCGCTAACATCGGAATTACACCCAATCGCTACTACAATCTATAGCAGAAGTATCTCGCCGTTAAATATAAGAAACGAGACCGTGATATACAACGAGCTACAAAGAGAGTATAAGCGGGGGATTAAGGTAGTAATAATATAACGGAGGGTGGTAGATAGGGGTCTACGGGACCTAGTAGAAATATAATAGCTATAATAACGGATACTATAGCGGATATAGTTAACATTAACAAGCTATTTCTCCACGATAGGAAGCTATTATATACCAAAGACGTCGATCTACCGTCTACGTATAAGCAGGCATAAAAGAGCCCTTTCTAGCCGTAGTGGGAAGACACTATACAGAAGCAGCTAGATAATCTAGTAGCTAAAGGTATATAGAGCCTAATTCTTAAGCTACCAAAAGCTAAGATCCTACTAGGCTAATAGCGCTTCATAGTAAAGACTAATACCAAAGACGAAGTATACGGTTTTAAAGCATATTAGGTTATATACGGCAATTTCTAGGATAAGAATAACGGAGAGACGTATACCCCTATTATTGCTAAATATATAATTAAGATCGTATTCATACTAATTGCGATCTATAGCCTAAAATAGAGATAAGTTGATTTTATAATAGTATATTTAAATATATCTCGTAAGGATACTAAGATAGTCTATATAAGATAGCCTATAGGATTCGAGTACGCCGATACTTCGGGTAACAAGAATCAGTGGGTGTATACGCTAAATCAAGCTCTATTTAGATTACGAGACTCGGTATATCTCTAGAATAAGGAGATAGATAGCAAGCTCTAATAGATCGGCTTCTACCCGCTTAACGATAATCCCTATATTTATATCAAAGGCAAAGGTATAAGTTTGACTATTATAATAATACACGTCGATGATTTTATTATTACAGCTCTATCTAACGAAGTTATACAGCACGTTATTAATAAGCTTCGACAGTATTATGATATAAAGGATCTCGGTAAACCGAAGTAGTATCTAAACTATATACTTGATAGAGACTATATAAACCGCACTATCACTATATCACAGAAAGTGTATATATAGAAGGTGCTACGTACTACTAACGTCACTAGCTAGAAAGACACCCCGCTGCCTACTGTATAGAGAGAGACACCGGCAGATACTACGAATATACTAGACGATGATGCTTTTGATCAGTATCAATCTATTGTTAGCATATTAAACTAACTAGCTATAAAGACTCGACCGGACATTCGCTTCGCAGTAACACGCTTACAATATAGGCTAACAAAACCCACCTTTACAGATTACAACGTAATATAGCACGTTATAAAGTACCTAAGACGACGTCCTAATATCGGAATTGTCCTCGGACGTACTAACGAGCTTCGTTTCTACGTATACACAGACGCTTCACACACAGATTAGGAAGATAGTAAATCCACCGAAGGATATATCTAGTACTTCGCTGGATCGCCTATTATATAGTCAACCAGAAAACAAACGATCACCGCTAATTCCACAACGGTTGCTGAATAGTGCGCACTAAATCAACCCTACCGAGATACGATATAGTTAAACAAAGTTACACGTTTATTTATACTCCTAGAGTAACGCCCGATAGAGATCTACACAGATAATATCAACTCTCAATTGCTACTCTCGAAGAAAGGAGGCAAATCAGCGAACAGATAGCTTACGCTACGCTACTTCTTTATAAAGGATACTGTTGCACAGGGTAATGTGGAGATCCACCGAGTCGATACCAAGAAGAACGCCGCAGACGGATTTACCAAGGCTTTAGCCAAAGATCAATTCGAGGTCTTTACCGAGCTAATTGGGATGATCTAAAGCTGCATAAAAAAGAGAGTTTTACTATATATGCCAGAATTGGAGGTTTTGATAGGGGATGTCATGCAGGTTCTATGAGGGGGATGTTGGATGCCTGAGGCATCACCATAGGATAGAACCCAGATAGTTTGCCTGCTCTCTCTCTCTCTCTTTCTCCTCTTCGTCCATCTCAATACATACACTGCTTTCTCTATTGATTCTCCATTGTATCGTATTTCCATGAAATTACGAGTATATTATAATATATTCTTTTTTCTATTTTTTATTGCGGTAGTCGAGGTAGAAGATCTAACGTACGCGCTTCCCTTTACCGATCTCTACCGAATATTTATCGGACTAGATAACTCGCTTCTAGTTATCCTACGTCTAATTCCGGTACTCTAAAGCCTAGGTAAGTTAAAGTATAGATGCTTCTAACTTTAGATAAGGTCTTTTAATATCTATATCCCGAGGAATTTAATATTCGGAGGAGGGTGTTATTAAATACTAATAATCTATTTTACTCGCGGATTTCTTTATAAAGAATAAAAGGGTCGTGTTTAATAATCCGTAGTATTAAATATTTATTATTTTCCGATAGGATAGGAGGGCGGCTAAGGCGAAGAAGCGTTTTTCTATCTATTCGTAGTGTATCTTATTCGAGGGTATAGATAATAGTGGAATACGGTAATCTATAGAGCCGAGAAGTAGAGGTAATTAAGTAGCCTATATTAGCCTAGCTAATAATTTTTCTACGGAGATTAGCAGATAGCTTACTTCCCCGCACCTATTAAAATTAATAGGCCGTAAAGGTATTCTTAGTACTATAGTTAATATTTAAAAAAGGTGGGCTTAAATTAACGCGGTTGAAAAACATAAGTGTAGAGCCAAAATTATAGAAACTTTTATAGTAGAACGGTAAAAAATACGGACCCTTATAAGCAAGGGTCCGACACCTATATAAAAGGGATTATCTAAATAATAGTTTTTCTATAGATTTAATTTAACTAGTATTTATACTATTAATATATAGTAAATTAATTAATTTAAAAATAGAGATAGGTAAATTCATTAATTTACTACTAGTAGATAAAAGTAGTTTATTTTCCTCTATATTTTTTAGCCCTTATATACTTCCTAATTTTAATTAATACCTTCTTCTATTTCCACTTTATTTTTTCTTTATCCGCTTCCTCGCTTATTTTATATTCTTTTAGCTTTATATTTTTTATCTATTATAATTTATAGTACTAGTAATTATATATAACGACTAGTATTATTATACTAGGTATAGCGAGGTCCTATAATAGCTTATATATAATTAATTTCCTACTATAGCTAGTAGGCTAATATAGCCTATATTTTAGTACCCTTTATAAGTTTTTCTAACCCCTCTTTAAACCACTAAGTTATAGGTTTATATTAATTAAGCTAGAGGCTTATTCTCTTAATTTTTTTAGCAGTTTTTAGAGTACTAAACTTAGTATTATATAATATTACTAAGGGGGTATCTAGCTAAGGGATAATATTATAATAGAGGTTATATAAATCTAATTTATCTATAATAAGCTAAGAATTAATAGGCTAAAGGCCTATTAATTTAAATCTAAGCTTAATTATATATAGTTTAAAGGTTTTTCGAGTAAATTCCCCTATTAAATATAGAGATTTATCCTTTAAGAATTTATATTATCTAAGTATAGTAGTAGTCTCTATAGCCTTACTATATAAGTGTTTATATACGTTAAAATCTCTAATATCGAGAGGCTATAGTATATAACTAGTATATAATAGTAAGAAGAAGGAAATAATATTATTCTTCTTATAAAATTTAATAAATTAATTATATAATACTAGCCTTTTTATACCGAGGGTAGAGCTAGTAGTCTACTTATAAAATAGCTAGATCTATTAGTATATAAAGGTATTATTAATATAGCTAGTGTCTATAATAATAAGGTATTTATCTTTCTAGGAGGTTATAGGGGAAAATAAAAAATTAATTAATAAAGTAAAAGATATAAAATAGGAAGAAGTATAGACCAATATACTCAGATAGAAAAAACCAACTTATACCGGGGGTTTTACCCTATATTTATATTAAATATATAGTTACATTTAAATTAAATAATGATTTTATATAGATCTAGATTTTTAGTTTTAATTATAGATTAGGATTTTATATAAATTATAATTTTATATAGATCTATGATTTCATCTATAATTTTATATAGTTATATTATAGTATTTATAGTTAATATAATATTAAAGATTTAAATTAAGATTTAAATTAAATATTAAAGATCTTATTAAGATTTAAATCTTTAATTTAAATTTTTAATCTTAATTAGGTAATAACTTAATTTTAATTTTAGTGTCATATATATATTCATTTTAGCTTTTTAGTATATAAGAATTATTATACGCTAATAAATTGAATCTGTATTTTAAATTTATAATTAATAAATTTGTATAAATACATTTTGTAAAAATTGTTAAATCCTATAATTAAACTAAATTCCTATATAATAAATATAATAATCTTCCTAGATAGTATTAAATTAGCGTGCTAATACTTATTTTATACTTAATATAATTAGTAGCGGATATATAAAACTATTAGTAGAAGTAGCCTCTAAAATAGTAATAAATTCTCGATCTATAATAGAGCTATTAAATAGCTTCTTTTTTAGATACCTAGTAATAATAAATTAATCTCTTCCGATATTAATTTAAAAGCTAGTTTCGTTAAAATTATAGATATTTTGTTAGTAGATCCTATAATTATAAATAATACGTTTATAGTCTTTAAACCGCCGCTCTATTACCTATTTATCGAGGAGAATCCCTATTTATACACCCCCAAATCCCTATTTACACACCTATTTAAATTACTTTCGGTAAGGCGGCTCTTAGCTAGTATTTTACTAACTTTATAAATTACTATAATATCCCCTTAATATATCCCTAGTAAATCATATAACGCTCGAATGGCTTTATCTATTACTAGCTATAGGGTAAGTATCGATCATATAATATAGCCACCGCTTATAGTTTTAAAGCTATTCCTATAACCCCTTTCGGCGCTATTATTAATACTACCTCTATATAATAAAAATATAAAAACAGTATTATAAGCCCTCTTAATTATACTATATATAGTATCTTTTATAGATTTATTAAAGTTATATTTATAGAGTAATAGCCGATTGAAAACCGGGGGTTTCGGCTAAGAAAAAGAAGGGGGGGAATAGGGGAGGGCTTTAGGAGGGGGATTTAGCTAGGAAAGTTACTCTATAGTAATAAAAAGAAAGGAAATAATCGTGATTAATCGTAGAATAATCGTGATTGATTATAGAATATTCGCGGATAAGATCTCTTTATAGGTGGATTATAATAGCGCTAAAAGGGGTTATAGGAATAGCTTTAAAATTGTACGCTATTACTATATTATATGATTTACTAAGGATTTACTAAGGGGGTAGTATAGTAATTTAAAAAGTTAGTAAAAAATAGAAGCTAAGAAACGACTTACCTAAAGTAGTTTAAATAGGTGTACAAATAGGGATTCTCTTATCAAGAGTAAAAGCTCTCTTAATATTAAAAGCTTTCCGGCGTTAAATATAATACTTAGAATAATATTTAAGAAAACATTTTAGCTAGTAATCTCCTATTTATAGCGGGTTTTAGTAACTATTATAATAGCTATTGTAGTAGTCTTCTTTAAGTATTAAATTAGCTACTATAGTAATTTAGCGGCGGTTTATCGAGGCTCTAACTATATTAAAGTATTTAATATATTTATATAAGCTCCTTCTTATATAGAAATAAGCTTCCTAGTATTAGGTTATCGTTAAGAAATTGATTTTTTACCTTTCTATCTTCTTCGGAGCCGACTATTAGAGACCGCGAATTCTTATATAGTTTTTATAATATTAGGTTTAGATTAATTAGGGATAGTGTATATATTACTTTTTTAATCTCTATATCTATTTCCTTATTAGTTTTAGATATAGTTAGTAGTATTATATACTAGTCTATAAGCCGCGTTCTAAAGGTTAGCCCGCTACGCTATCTAAGGATATAGTCTATTATAAGTAGCTTAGTAGAGGATTAATATAAAGATAATAAATTTAAAAAAGAAACTATTATTTAGGTTATCCCTTCTATATAGATAGCGGACCCTTATATATAAGGGTCTATATTTTTTCTAAAAGAATTATAGGGCCGGTTATAATATAAGAAATAAATATATAAAATTAAATTTATAATTAATAAACTTATATAAATTACTTTTATTAAATCCTATAGTTAAATTTATATATATAAATTCTCATGGAATACAGATATAAAGTAAGATCAATAGAGAAAATAGTGTATGTATTCGGGTGGACGAAGAGGAGAAAGAGAGAGAGAGAGAGCAGGCAAACTATCTGGGTTCTATCCTATGGTGATGCCTCAGGCATCTAATATCCCCCTCATAGAACCTATATGATATCCCCTATCAAAACCTCTAATTCTGGTATATATAGTAAAACTCTGCATTTTCAGTGTAGATTTAGATTATGCTAATGAGCTTAGCAAAGACCTCGAACTGGTCTTTTGCGAGAGCCTTGGTAAATCCGTCTACGGCATTCTTCTTAGTATTAATATGGTGGATCTCTATATTAATCTATATAATAGCATCCTTCACGAAGAAGTAGCGTAGCGTAAGCTATCTATTCGCTAATTTGCCCCCTTTCTTCGAGAGTAGTAATTGAGAGTTGATATTATCTGTGTAGATCTCTATCGGGCGTTGCTCTGGGAGTATAAATAAACGTGTAACTTTGTTTAACTATATTATATCTCGGTAGGGTTAATCTAGTGCGCACTATTTAGTAACTGTTATAGAATTAGCGGTAATCGTCTGTTTTCTAGTTAACTATATAATAGGTGATCCAATAAGGTACTAGATATATCCTTCGGTAGATTTACTATCTTCCTAATCTATATATAAAGCGTCTATATATACGTAGAAGCGAAGCTCGTCTATACGTCCGAGGATAATTCTGATATTAGGATATTGTCTTAGGTACTTCATAATATGTTATATTGCGTTATAATCTGTAAAGGTAGGTTTTGCTAGCCTATGCTATAAGCGTGTCACTGCGAAGCGAATATCCGGTCGAGTCTTTACAGCTAGCTAGTTTAATATGCTAACGATAGACTAATACTGATTAAAAGTATTATTGTCTAGTATATTCGTAGCGTCTGCCGGTGTCTCTCTCTATATAGCGGGTAGCGGGGTGTCTTTCTAGCTAGTGACGTTAGTAGTACGTAGCACCTTCTATATATATACTTTCTATAATATAGTGATACTGCGGTTTATATAGTCTCTATTAAGTATATAGTTTAAATACTACTTCGGTTTACCGAGAACCTTTATATTATAATACTATAGAAGCTTATTAATAATATACTAGATATCTTTGTTAGATAGAGCTATAATGATAAAATTATCGATATATATTATTATAATAGTCAAATTTATACCTTTGCCTTTGATATAAATATAGGGATTATCGTTAAGCGGGTAGAAGCCTATCTGTCGAAGCTTACTATCTATCTCTTCGTTCTAGAGATATACTAAGTCCTATAATCTAAATAGAGCTTGATTTAGTGTGTATATCTATTAATTCTTATTATCTGAAGTATCGGCGTGCTTGAATTCTGTGGGCTGTCTTATATAGACTGTCTTAGTATTATCACGAGATATATTTAAATATGCTACTATAAAATTAACTTATCTCTATTTTAGGCCGTAGATCGCGATTAATGTGAAGACGATCTTGATTATGTATTTAGTAATAATAGGGGTATACGTCTCTCTATTATCCTTATCCTAGAAATTGCTATATATAACCTAGCGTGCTTTAAAACTATATACTTCGTCTTTAGTATTAGTCTTTACTATAAAGCGCTATTAGCCTAGTAGTATCTTAGCTTTTAGTGGCTTAAGAATTAGGCTCTATATATCTTTAGCTGCTAGATTATCTAGCTACTTTTATATAGCGTCTTCCTACTACGGCTAGAAAGGGCTCTTCTATACCTATTTGTACGTAGACGGTAGATTAATATCTTTAGTATATAATAGCTTCCTATTATAGATAAATGGCTTGTTAATGTTAACTATATCTATTATAGTATCCGTTGTTATAGCTATTGTATTTCTACTAGATCCTATAGACCTCTGTCTACCACCCTTTTTTATATTATTACTACCTAAATCCCCCGCTTATGCTCTCTTTTTAGTAGTTTGTTGTATATTACGGTCTTGTTTCTTATACTTAACGGCGAGATGCTTTTATTGTGGATCGTAGTAGCGATTGGGTATAATTCCGATATTAGTGTGTCTCGATCGGCGGGGTAGGGGTGGAGCCGGCGTAGTAGGGTCTTAGGAGATAGGGTCCGGCGAGGATTCGATTAAGATGATCTTACGTCTTAGTAACACTTTAGATCTTGCTATAACCGGTGTATTCTTAGTGCTAGATACTGTCTCTATAGCCTGTGTGATCTTATGACTCGGTGATATACTAGCTTGCTATAAAGTAGCTTCCTATATAGAGATAGCTTGCTGTGTAGCGGTTTGCTATATCTTAATATATAGAGAAATAGCTTGTTGAATTGGGGAGGAGAAAGGGTATTGATACTCTACTCTCTGCTGCTCTAGGGACGGTGTTGTCTCCCTAGTAGCTGTTTTAGAGCTTTGTTTAGTGACGCTCTTCTTAATGTTGTTAGCTTCTTTGTGAACGTCCTATATACTCTTAGCTAACTGAGAAACCTAAGATATTAAAGTGCGAAGTCTTTCCCCGAAGTTAGCTCTTTTTTGTGCTATATACGAAGCTCGCTGTGTAGCTTGCTGTGTAGCTTGTTGTCTAGTAGTAGTATGCTATATATTCTTATTAGGTGCGTTTATAATATTAGTGATTCTTGCTCTTATTATAAGAGGCTCTTCTTATATAGTAGGGAGACGAGTTTAAAATAGCTTATACTACCGTACTGGGGGTGTAACGATAGCTTTTTACTGTGGCGTCTCGCGCGGTGTTTCCGGTATAGTGGATACGCTTCTATGAATTGTAGGAAGGTGAAAATAGATTTACTACTTTAAGACTACGCTATCTTACTATAATATAGCTAAAAAGAGGTAAAGAAAAGAAATATAATAGGTAAAATAGTATCTTAAAATACTAATAAAACGTAGCTATATTACTACTTTTATATCTATAATATAAAGAGGAAACTATCTATATAGATAGTAAAGAACTCGGTTATAAACTCATCTAATTTATAACTAATAATTATATCCTATACTTCTTTATAGAAGACTACTATATTAATATACTATAACTATATAGACTCCTTAGCGATATAGAGTTAAGGGTAAAAAAAAGACCTTAATAATTACTTTTTCCTATTCTACATTATATTTAGAGATAAAAGGCTTAAAAATAATAAAGGACGAATAAAAAGAGACCTATTAAGAGTAGATATCCTTGTAACCTATATTATAGAGATATAATACTCTTGGAGGTTATAGGGGAAAATAAAAAATTAATTGATAAAGTAAAAGATATAAAATAGGAAGAAGTATAAATCAATGTATTCAGATAGAAAAAACCATGAAGGATAAAAACTAACTTATGCCGGGGGTTTACCCTATATTTATGTTAAATATATAGTTACATTTAAATTAAATGATGATTTCATATAGATCTAAATTTTTAATTTTAAATAGACCAGGATTTCATATAAATTATGATTTCATATAGATCTATAATTTCATATAGTTATATTATAGCATTTATAGTTTGATGTAACACTAAATATATTATTATAGTTAATGTAACATTAAAAATCTTATTAAGATTTAGATTTTTAAATTTTAATTTTAATTTTAATTTAAATCTTAATTTAAATCTTAATTTAAATCTTAATTTAAATCTTTATTTTAAATCTTTATTTTAAATCTTTATTTTAAATCTTAGTTAAGTAATAACTTAGTCTTAATTTTAGTGTCATATATACATTCATTTTAGCTTTTTAGCATATAAGAATTATCATAAGATCATTATAATAAATTGAATTTGTATTTTAAATTCATAATTGATAAATTTAGTATGAATACATTTTGTAAAAATTGTTAAATGCTGTAATTGAATTGAAATCCTTTGTAATAAATATGATAAATACAGAGTGAAATTAATAGAGAAATAACGTATATATTGAGATAGACGGGGAGAGGAGGAAGGGAGAGAGAGGAAGTAGAGCTAGCTATAGGTTTCTATCTAACATATAATGCCTTAGGCACCGAGGTATCTAATATCCCCCTTATAGAAACTATATATAACCCCTATTATCAAATCTTCTAATTCCGGTGTATATAGTAAAACTCTTATTTTTATATAGGTTTAGATTATCCTAATTAGCTTAGTAAAGACCTCGAATTAGTCTTTAGCTAAAGCCTTAGTAAATCTATCTACAGCGTTCTTCTTAGTATCGACTTAGTAGATCTCTATATTACTCTATATAACTATATCCTTTATGAAGAAGTAGCGTAGTATGAGCTATCTATTCGCCGATTTACCTCCTTTCTTCGAGAGTAGTAGTTAAGAATTAATATTATCTATATAAATCTCTATTAAGCGTTACTCTAGAAGTATAAATAAATATATAATTTTATTTAACTATATAGCGTCTCGGTATAGTTAATCTAGTGCGTATTATTTAGTAACTATTATAGAATTAGCGGTAATCGTTTACTTTCTAGTTAACTATATAATAGGCGATCTAGCGAAGTACTAGATATATCCTTTAGTAGATTTACTATCTTCCTAATTAGCATATAATATATATATATATATATATATAGAAGCAAAGCTTATTTATATATCTAAGGATAATTCCGATATTAGGACTTCGTCTTAGGTATTTTATAATATATTATATAGCGTTATAATCTATAGAAGTAGGTTTTGCTAGCTTATACTATAGATATATCACTATAAAGCGAATATCTAGTCGAGTCTTTATACCTAGCTAGTTTAATATACTAATAATAAACTAATACTAATTAAAAGCTTTATCGTTTAGTATATTTATAGTATCTACTAGTGTCTCTCTCTATATAGTAGGTGGCGGGGTATCCTTCTAGCTAGAGATATTAGTAGTATATAGTATTTTCTATATATACACTTCCTATAATATAGTAATAGTATAGTTTATATAGTCTCTATCTTACCTTAGTTTACTAAGATCCTTTATATTATAATACTATTAAAGCTTATTAATAATATACTAGATATCTTTATTAGATAGAGCTGTAATAATAAAATTATCGATATATATTATTATAATAGTCAAATTCATACCTTTACCTTTAATATAAATATAAAGATTATTATTAAGCGGGTAGAAGCCGATCTATCGAAGCTTATTATCTATCTCTTTATTCTAGAGATATACTAAGTCTTATAATCTAAATAGAGCTTAATTTAGTATATATATCTATTAATTCTTATTACCTAAGATATCGGCTTGTTTAAATCCTATAGGCTATCTTATATAGACCACTTTAGTATTATTGTAAGGTATATTTAAATATACTACTATAAAATTAACTTATCTCTATTTTAGGCTATAGATCGTGATTAATATAAACATGATCTTAATTATATATTTAGTAATAATAGGAGCGTATATCGCTCTATTATCCTTATTTTAGAAAGGTAATCCCTATTATAATAGTCGGATCCCTAATATAATAGTCAATTAGGAAAAGTCACTCTTAGCTTCTAGTTTTTAATTATCATATTTATTACACAGGAATTCAATTTAATTATAGGATTTAACAATTTTTATGAAATACATTTATACAAATTTATCATTTATGATTTTAAAAAATAGATTCAATTTATTATAATGATCTTAGATAATTCTTATATGCTAAAAAGCTAAAATGAATGTATTTATAACACTAAAATTAAGATTAAGTTATTACTTAACTAAGATTTAAAATCTAAACCTTGATAAGATTTTTAATATTACATTAACTATAATAAGATTTTTAGTTTTATATCAAACTATAAATGCTATAATATAAATATATGAAATCATAGATCTATATGAAATCATAATCTATATAAAATCCTGATACATAATTAAAATTAAAAATCTAGATCTATATAAAATCATTATTTAATTTAAATATAACTATATATTTAATATAAATATCGGGTAAAACCCCCAGCATAAGTTAGTTTTTTATCCTTTATAGATTTTTCTATCTAAATACATTAATTTATACTTCTACCTATTTTACATCTTTTACTTTATCCATTTTTATTTTCCCCTATAACCTCCTAGATTAATATAAGTACTATTTTCTATAGTATTACCTTAGTAAAAGATATAGCCCCTAAATAACCGTAGCTATAGAATACTTCGATAATCGGCCCTATATTAATCCCCCTTTTTTAATCTAATCTATATCTATAAATATAAAGCTATTTATAAACCATATAGTCTATAACGTATTTCACTACCGAACCGCCCACACCACCGAGCCGCCCACCCCAACCAAAACGCGTCCAGGAATTAGCACTTAGTTAATTTAACCACCCACCATACCACTAATTCGCTCTCGTAGCTCTAGGGATTATAGAGTAAGAGGGTAGGATCTTACTAACTATATAGGCTTTTAAGAATTAAGAAATATCCTTAATTCGTAAATTAGCGCGCTGTTTTGATATACCCTATATAACCTTACGCGACTATCTCTCCGGCTATATTTAACAAAGTACTACACACACTAATTACTCTAAATTGACCGAAATTGAAGAGGAACCTCCTAAGAAATAGATTCTCTCTATAGATCTATATAGAGTAGCCCCTCGGCCTTCTATATTTCGAGAAATAGCGAATCTTTTACTTAAAAAGCGCGGAACTACCCTAGTTATTTCTATCAGCGACTAGATTACAAAATTTATTAAATAGCGTCCTACACTCTCCTCCCGATTCTTAAAACGGTATAATTATAAGCGTACGAAATATAAAGATCTAAAAATTATAAAAGAGTAGTTTAATCTTATTTAAAAAAACTATCTTATAATTTAGGATCGATCTAGATAACGTTTATAATTTTAATAAATCCGGTTTCGAACTATAGGCTTAACTACTACTATAAGGATAATTTCAAGAAGCGAATTCTATAGTCGGCGAGTGCTTTTGTAGTCTAGAAATCGAGAATAGGTGATTACTATTAAGTATACAAATACTACTAATTAGGCCCTCCCGCTATATATAATTTTTAAAGGTAAAACCTTTATTAAATCCTAGTTTAATAGCCTCCTAGAGGATTAGCGATTTAAGATTAGTCCTAATAGATAGACCTTTAATAAATATCATATTTATTACAAAGGATTTCAATTCAATTACAGGATTTAACAATTTTTACAAAATGCATTCATACAAATTTATCAATTATGAAATTAAAATACAGATTCTTTATTATAATGATCTTGTAATAATGTTAAAATGTTAGAATGAATGTATATATGATTAAGATTTAAATTAAGATTTAAATTAAGATTTAGATTTAAATTTTAAATCATGTTATATTAACTATAAACAAGATTTTTAGTGTTATATCGATATAATAGATCTATATGAAATCATGATCTATATGAAATCCTGATTTATAATTCTAATTAAAAATCTAGATCTATATAAAATCGTTAAAACTAAAAAATCTAGATCTATTTGAAATTATCATTTAATTAAAATGTAACTATATATTTAATATAAATATAGGGTAAAACCCCCGGCATAAGTTAGTTTTTTATCCTTCATGGTTTTTTCTATCTGAATATATTGATTTATACTTCTTCCTATTTTATCTTTTACTTTATCAATTTCTATTTTCCCCTATAACCTCCAAGAGTGCTCTTAACTGTACTATTACCTAATAGGCCTTACTATAGACTAGGTCCTTTTAAGATATTAAGGAACGGTACTAGGTAGAGCGCCGAATAGATCTATACTATAGTATTAGTCTATTTATAAGTATTATTAAGTTATAATTAAATAAGGGAGTCACTAGTAATCTAAAAGGTAAATATAAATAATAATATATAATTAAAGATAAAGAACTAAACTAAGTATATAAATAAGTGTCCTTATATATCCTTTATTTCCTACTCCTAGCGTAACTCCCTAGAGTTACTACTAGAGTCGCTATATACTCCTATATATACTTTTTAAAGTCGACGTAGGAGTTATAGTTATATATCCCTAGTTCTATATATAGTGATTCCTAGTATAGGTAATATCTAATACCCTAAAGTATATATATACCGGAAACTTCCTAGTAGTGGGCCTAATTAGGACTAATTATACTTTTACTCACTAAGCGTGAATAGGGTTCTCTTTCCTAAATACCTAGGGATACTAGAGTATTAAATACTACACGTAATCTACTAATAGATAGATTAGTTAGCTCTCGGTGGCCTATCTATATACCCAGTAGGGCACCATCGATTAGTGACGGGTAGTCCCGTAATAGGGGTATATAAATAGGGATTCTCTTAATCTGTATTCCTACTAAATACTAATTAACGTATTTCACCACCGAGTGGCCCACACCACCGAGTGGCCCACCCCAACCAAAACGCGTTGATTAATTTAATCCCTACTTCTTCAACCACCCACCATGCCACCAATACGCTCCCGAAGCTCTAGAAATTCAATAGAGCAAGAGGGTAGGATCTTACTAGCTATCTAGGCTTTTAAGAATCAAGAAATCTCTTCAATTCGTGAAATAGCGCGCCGTTTTGACATACCACGTACAACTCTTCGCCACCGAATTGATAGGATACAATACCGCGCGACTTCACGCGCTAATTGCTCTAAATTGACAGAAATTGAAGAGGAATCTCTTCAAAAATGGATTCTCTCTATAGATTCTCGTGGAGCAGCCCCCCGGCCCTCTATGGTACGAGAAATGGCAGATCTTCTTCTTAAAAAGCGTGGAACTACCCCGGTTCTTTCGGTCGGCTAAAATTGGGTTACGAAATTCGTGAAACGGTGTCCTCTCCTCTCCTCCCGATTCTCGAAACAATATAACTACGAGCGTGCGAAATGTGAGGATCCGAAAATCATAGGGGAGTGGTTTAATCTATTTCAAAAAACGATCCTTCAATTTAGGATCGACCCCGATAACGTTTATAACTTTGACGAGACTGGTTTCGCGATAGGATTAATAGTAACCGCAAAGGTTATAATGAGGAGTGAATACTACGGTCGGCGAGTACTTTTATAACCTGGAAATCGCGAGTGGGTGACGGTGATCGAGTGTACTAATACTACTGGCTAGGCCCTCCCGCTGTGTGTGATTTTTAAAGGCAAAGTCTTTATTGAATCCTGGTTCGAAGGCCTCCCGGAGGATTGGCGATTTGAGGTTAGTCCTAATAGATGGATCTCTGATAAAATTGGACTTCGCTGGCTTGAAAAGCTCTTTATTCCTACTACTTCTTCGCGTACGAAGGGGGGGTATCGGCTTTTGATACTCGACGGCTACGGAAGTTATTTAACCCCGAGGTTCGATGAAATCTGTGAAGAAAATAAGATTATACCAATCTATATATCTCCGCACTCCTCTTACCTTTTATAGCCTCTTGATATCGGCTGTTTTGCGGTGTTAAAACGTGCGTACGGCCGGCTGGTTGAATCAAAAATGCGGGTCGGGATAAATTATATTGATAAACTTGACTTCCTCGAAGTATACCCCCTTGCACGAATTGAAGCTTTTAAATCGGAGACGATTAAAAATAGCTTCGGAGCAGCTGGTTTAGTCCCTTTCTTACCGGAGAGAGTGATTTTAAAGCTTGATATTCGGCTTCGAACCCCTACCCCCCCTTCTAGCCGGGGTAGTGATTGGGATCCAAAAACGCCCTCGAACTATGTGCAATTGCAAAAGCAAGCCTCCTCAATAAAAGCACTGCTTTGTATGAGATTAAGGAGCCCCCCCCCTAGCCCGCTTAATTGCGCGATAAACCAGGTTTTAAAAGCCTGCCAAATCACTATGTAATCCGCCGCCTTTCTAGAGAAAGAAGTGAGCGATTTACGCGCCGCCAACGAGAAGTAGAAGTAAAAGCGTACTAGATCCCGAAGGTATATACCCGCCGAAGGAGGCCTTTCAGTTTAAGAAGCCTCTGTATTAATTATGTAGCAACTGGAAGCAACTGAAGCACCTCCCCCCGGCCCCGGTATACCTAGAGAATCGGCTATTCAACCACGTACGCGGCCCCCCCGGGGGTGTGGAATATGCAGATTGCCAGGGCATAGAAGAGAAATATGTCCAGATAGACTAGTTAGTTAGTTGAATTAATTTAATGGCGTTATGGTTGAGATAAATACATTTAAATTTAATAGGTTGGATGGGGTGGGCTACTCGGTGGTGTGGGCCACTCGGTGGTGAAATACGTTAGCTAATTTTCTAACTAAGGATATTAATTTATAATTATATCAAAGCTTTATATACTTAGCTAGACTATATAATAGCTTATATATACACTAAGTCCCTTACTATATAGATTAAGGATAGATATTATATTTATTATAAAGGAATTTGTTGGATGCCTGAGGCATCACCATAGGATAGAACCCAGATAGTTTGCCTGCTCTCTCTCTCTCTCTTTCTCCTCTTCGTCCACCCGAATACATACACTGTTTTCTCTATTGATCTTACATTGTATCTATATTCCATGAGGTTATGAGCCTCTCTTTGCTAGCTGGACCACTAGCAACTCTTTTCTCTGAAGCTTTTACCCGGACCGAGTCGTCGATCCCGTCCCGGAACCCCACTTTTGTGCGTGGAAAATTCTACACAGACCCGGATTAACCAATCAAGTCTAGGAATCCTTCGAACCCCGCCGGCAAAAGCTCCGTTTAGCTTTAATCAACTATGGCTAACGTTGAAACGGATAATAAAGGGGACACTAACCCTTACCCTTTTAATATAATAGCTAACCTAATAATAAACCCCGCTTCGTAGTCGAATACTACAAATATTCCTTAATCATAAAGTGATCCGATCCTATCTTTAAATAACCCGATTCGATTTACTAACGTCGAGGATGATAATAGCGATAATAACGATAAGAAACCTCCTTACTAAGGATATAGTCTACCTAAGATCGCGATAACGAATATATAGAAGGTTAGGATACTTAAGTATAATAATATAGACCCTAGCGGATAGAAGTAGGCTTTAGCTTATTAGCTAATCCCCTACGCTTTAGAATGGTTACTCGATAGCGAAATACCTCGTCCTCCTAAATCGTACCCTTTATATAAGAGATAGAAGTACTAGTCACGCCTAGTCGCTAGTTAGATATACAATTAGATTAATATAACACTATAAAATAAGCTCCGGAACCTATTAAAGATACCGAAGTACACCGATAATTTATACAACGAGCTTATAATAATAATATAAGGAAGCGATCGAATTTAGATAGCTTTCCTAGAGATATATAAATTCGATAAGATAAAGAGATTAGATTATAATTTAGTAAGTGAATATATTAAGGAGTACTAAAAGTAATACCACATTCTTACTAGATTTAAAGTAGAATCCTATCTAGTTTATATATTATCGTAAGTCCTTTAGAACCTAGAACTCAAAGTTAAGAAAGTATAGTTTATTAGGGAGGAAGTTACTAGTCTTAAGCCGAAGAAATTAAACCTTAACAAAGTTAAAGAATACTAGAGAGCTTTATAAGCTACTATAAATATAGAGGGGGTTTCGAACGTAGTATATAACTCTAGCTATAAAGGCCGAGGTAATAGAAGAGATAGTCGAGATTCGAATAGAGGGGACCGTAGAGGCTATACTAGCGGATATAATAATATCTAGCCTAGCAAAGATATTAATTTAATTAATAATAATAATAATGCTAACAGTAGCAAAAAGAAGAAAAAGAACGTTTAAAAACAGCCCGCTAATAATAAAGATATTCACAACTATATATAAGAGATACGTAATAGTACATAAAAGGACAATAATAATATATATACTTTCTACGGATTCGGACTATATCCCGCTAAGAAGTGTATATATCTTAGCGATAATCCTCTAACTTTATAGGAGCTATCTAGAAATCTATAGTTATACTCGAAAGCTATTCTTAAAGTATAACGTTAGATAGAAGGCTAGAATAATATAGTAGTAGCAGTTATATACTTAGTCGATAGGATAAATAACTAGCTACTAGACACCGGCTCTAATAAGATATCAATATATAATATCGAGGACTTCTATATATACTAACTTAATTACCTTAATATAGTATATATATATAAGGATTACTCCGGAAATAGAGTTATTACCCTAGGACACAGAGAAATATTATAAGAGCCGCTTTATCTAATAGGAAATTATATATATAGATAATAACTAGCTACTATAGTCCTAAGAGATATAATAAGCTATTTAGTATATAGAAGCTTCTTAAAAAGTAAGATATCTCTTATAACACCCGTATAAAGTATCTTATAAATAGAAACGGTGATATTCTAGGGTATATAGACACGTCGATAGGTATTCTATACCTTATTAGTCTAAGGGAGATTAATTATTATCATATTTATTACAAAGGATTTCAATTCAATTACAGGATTTAACAATTTTTACAAAATGCATTCATACTAAATTTATCAATTATGAATTTAAAATACAGATTCTTTATTATAATGATCTTGTAATAAAATGTTAAAAAGTTAAACTGAATGTATATATGACACTGAAATTTAAATTAAGATTTAAATTAAGATTTAAATTAAGACTTAATTTAAATTAAGATTTAGATTTAGATTTAGATTTTAAATCATGTTACATTAACTATAAACAAGATTTTTAGTGTTACATCAATATAATAGATTTATATGAAATCATGATCTATATGAAATCCTGATTTATAATTCTAATTAAAAATCTAGATCTATATGAAATCATTAAAACTAAAAAATCTAGATCTATATGAAATCATCATTTAATTTAAATGTAACTATACATTTAACATAAATATAGGGAAAAACCCCCGGCATAAGTTAGTTTTTTTATCCTTTATGGTTTTTTCTATCCGAATACATTGATTTATACTTCTTCCTATTTTACATCTTTTACTTTATCAATTTGTTTTTCCTTCCTATTTTCCCCTATAACCTCCAAGAATTATAATCCTAACAAGATCGATTCCGATTCTGATTTAGATAATAATATTAGTTTTATTAATAAAGTAATAGCTTATAAAGTATACCATCGTCTCGGTTATACTAGTAAGGCTTATATAGCTTCCACGCTATAGTATACTAAATAGCTAGGTAAATATAAATAGTATAGCACTAAACACTTCGATTATAAAGCCTATTTTCATAGCAAATTAAAATAGAAGATATCTTATAAACCCTAGGCTAGAGTATAAGATATAGTATAGAAGTTTTATATCGATATATAGCTAATAAAACCTATAGGACTAGGCAGAGAGAATTACTAGCTACCGGTTATCGATAACGCCACTCGATTAATTAAAAGGATTATACTAAAGACTAAGAGCGATACTTTCTATAAGCTCACTACTTTTTATAAGAGGATAAAGCTACTTATTAGTAGATACCCTAGTATCTAGCGAATAGATAGAGGTACTAAGTTTAAAGAGTTTATTAAATAGGGCGAGAAACGAGGGATAACGTTTAAGATCACGCCTCTATATATAGCGGAACTAAATAGTATAGTAGAACGCTTCGGCGGTTATATTAATAATATCTAACGCACGATAATTATCGATACTAATATACCAGAGGATATATAGCCGTACGCTATAGAGATAGCTATCTATATCTATAATAGACTAGTTAATCTAAAAACCAAGATCTCCCCGCTTATATACTAGCGTTAGGAGCTTAAAATCCCGAACCTAAAGCTATCTTTAAAGTATCTTAGGCTATAGAGATCCACAATATATATATATATCCTAAAAGCTAAGCGTATATAAGCTAGGAAAGTAGCCCCTAGAGCCTAGAAAGGAATACTTATTAGCTATAAAGGGGATAGCGGTCATATTTTTAAGGTATAGGATCCTACTACTAGAAAGATAGTAGTATCTCGTAATATAGGCTTTCTATAGCCTAGTGATAAAGATAGCATAGGACCAATACCGGTATAGCCTACTCCCGGTCCTAAGGATCCAAATAATAATAACGACGATACTATTAGATTTATACCTATCTCGCTTAACAAGGACTCGAAACCTGATAACAAGCAATAGCAAATTATAAAGACACAGCCTATATAGATACCTATTATACCATCTACAATCTTTATTACTATTTTAGTATATTTAGTAATATTATATAATATCTTAAATTAATTTTACTTTCCTTAGGTCCTTTTATATTTAGTAATAATCTTTAGTATATCTATTATTATATATCTATTAATTATATTCCAATAGCTAGCTATACTATTTTATTAAAAAGTGTAGTTTACTTTCAAATAGATAATTATTTTTTATCTCTCCAACTTTTTATTTATTATTATCTACTAGTTTAGGTAGGGGTGGTTATTTTAGCTTATCTTTATATTAATATTAATATTATAGTAGTAAGATAGAGAAGATATTATAAATCGCTATATATTAAGTAGGGAGTAGTAGGCGATACGCTTATTATATTTAAAGATTCTAAAGGGTCTAATCTATTATAGAGATAGCTTATTTATTATCCCTTCTTTTAGCCTTAAGTTTTTAGTTAAGAGGGCTATAAGATTATTCTTTTTAAATATTATTTCTTTATAGTATTTATTATAATAGACTATTTATATTTTAGTAACTTTTCGCTATATTTTCTATAGCTTTTTATAGAGTTCTAAAAGCTTTATAATTTATAATAGTACTACCGATACCTCCCTTTCTATACTACTACCCTTAGTATATATTTAAAAATTAGGATTAAAGCCTAATAAAGTCTAGAAAGGGGATATTCTAATTATTATATTAGTTATATTATTATATATAAATTTATAATATATAAAAGCGTAGGCTATATTTTCTATTACTTATTAATAAAATATTAGGGATGGTATTCGAGCGTTTAGTTTATTTTTTTAGTTTAGGGATAAAACGTTAACGTATTTCACCAGCGAGTGGGCCACCACTAGTGAGTGGGCCACCCATCCAAAACGCGTCAATTAATTTAAACCCTTCTTCTCCAACCACCCGCCATGCCACCAATTCGCTCTCAACGCTCTAGAAATTTAATAGAGCAAGAGGGTAGGATCTTACTAGCTATCCAGGCTTTTAAGAAGCAAGAGATCTCTTCAATTCGTGAAGTGGCGCGCCGTTTCGAAGTCCCCCGCTCTACCTTACAACGCCGCCTTACCGGTGATACCTTTCGTCCTGAAACACGCGCCAATAACTATAAGTTAACTGAAACTGAGGAGGAATCGCTTCAAAAATAGATACTCTCTATAGATTCTTGTGGAGTATCCCCCCGGCCCTCTTCTGTACGAGAAATGGCGGATCTTCTTCTTTAAAAGCGCGGAACTACCCCGGTTCTTTCGGTCGGCGAAAATTGGGTTACGAAATTCGTACAACGGTATCCTCTCCTCTCCTCCCGATTCTCGAAACGGTATAACTACGAGCGTGCGAAATATAAAGACCCTAAAATCATTAGGGAGTGGTTTAATCTAGTTTAAAAAACCATCCTTTAATTTAGAATCGACCCCGATAATATTTATAACTTCGACGAGACCGGTTTCGCGATAGGATTAATAGCAACTACGAGGGTGATTATAAGAAGCGAATACTACGGTCGGCGAGCACTTTTACAACCTAGAAATTATAAGTGGGTGACGGTGATCGAGTGTACGAATGCTTCTGGGTGGGCTCTTCCTCCGTGTATGATTTTTAAAGGCAAAGTCTTTATTAAATCATAGTTTAACGGCCTCCCGGAGGATTAGCGATTTAAGGTTAGTCCTAATGGATGGACCTCTGATGAAATTGGAATCCGCTGGCTTGAAAAGCTCTTTATTCCTACTACTTCTTCGCGTACGAAGGGGGGGTATCGGCTTTTGATACTCGACGGCTACGGAAGTTATTTAACCCCGAAGTTCGATAAAATCTGTGAGGAAAATAAGATTATACCAATCTGTATGCCTCCGCACTCCTCTTATCTTTTATAGCCTCTGGATATAGGCTGTTTTGCGGTGTTAAAATGTGTATACGGTCGGCTAGTTGAATTAAAAATGCGGGTCGGGATAAATTATATTGATAAACTTGATTTCCTCGAAGTATACCCCCTCGTACGAATTGAAGCTTTTAAATCGGAGACTATTAAAAATAGCTTCGGAGTAGCCGGCTTAGTCCCTTTCTCACCGGAGAGAGTGATTTCGAAGCTTGATATTCGGCTTCGAACCCCTACCCCCTTAGCTAGCCGGGGTAGTGAATCAAGCCGGAATTTCACCCTAAAAACCCCCTTTACGGAGAAAGAACTACGTCGATAGGCTTTGTTAATTAAAGCTTTACTTCGTATAAGTTCTCGAAGCCCCCCCTAGCCCGTTAGATCGTGTATTAAACTAGCTTGTGAAAGGCTTCCGTCTTATAATGTAAGGTACAATCTTACTCGCCAAAGAAAACAAGGAATTACGCGCCACCAACGAGAAGCAGAAGCAAAAGCGTACTAGATCCCGGAGGCAGATACTAGCCGAAGAAGGCCTCTTAGTTCAAGAAGTATCTGTATTAATTATGCAGGAACAGGAAGCAACTCAAGCACCTCCCCCCGGCCCCGGCATACCTGGAGAATCGGGTTTACAACCACGTACAAAGCCCCCCCCGGGGATGTGGAATATGCAGATTGCCAGGGTATAGAAGAGAAACATGTCCAGATAGACCAATTAGTTAGTTGAATTAATTTAATGGCGTTTTGGTTGAGATATATGCATTTGAAATTCGTAGGTTAGGATGGGTGGCCCACTCACTAGTGGTGGCCCACTCGCTGGTGAAATACGTTATTAAATACTATAGTTTTAGGATATATAATATAGTTTCGATTAGAATCTATTTATAAAAATAGGTCTCTAATTAGATATAATACTATATAGTAGTCTAAATCTTAGTTTAATGTTATAATAGAAAAGCTCGGCTAATTCTATAGTATCTATTATTATCGTAATAAGAAAAAAGGGGCACTATTTTAAGAAATAGTCTATAATTATTAGAATAGTATCTACTATCCTTCCTTTCTAGATTAATTAAAATAATCCCATAATAAAGTCTATTAATAATTTAGTAAAGGTTATAATAAAATCGGTAGCGATTCGAGTTTACTAAATAGGCGATACTTTAGTATCTATATAGTTTAGTATATTATATAAGATTTAATATATCTCTATATATCTATTTATAGATTTATCTAAATATATTCTCTTTAAAGAGGTTCTTTAGTCTTTACTCTACTAAAATAGCTAGTAGTAAGATTATTATAATATATTTATATTAATTTTATATAGAGACCCTCTTTTTTTAGTATATATAGATATCCTTAGTACTATAGTAATCCTAAAGTATTAACTAATTAGCCTTCATTATTAAGTTTTATGTATAAAATATCCTCTTTTTAGTAGATTATCTTTAGTCCGATTTTAGTCTCTCTATATATTTAAAAATATCTATAGTATCTATACTAATAGACTAAATTACTACTATTATAGTATCTATAATATTAAATAGAATATCTAATTTATTATATAATTCTCGCTATTTAAAGTAATTATCTATTTTTACATTTATATAATTCGCTATTATTTCGATAGATATACTAGATTTAGGATCTCCTTACATAGTCTCTTAACTAAATCTAAACTAGAATTCTAAGTTATATCCCTCTAAATTGTACTTATAATCTATATTTAGATTTCTTCTTACCTATATAATATTTTAGATCGTTACTTTCTTATAAGCGAATCTAATAGTAAGTGTCTTTAATATTAACTTTACTAAAATTCTTAGCTTTAGATAGATAGTTTAGGATCTCTAAGATAAAAGATAAAGGATAATAATTCTTAACTAAAATATAGTTAAGACCCTAATAATCTATATATAAATATAATCCCTTATCCTTCTTTCGAATAAATAAGATAGATATCTTTATTAGGCTTTTTAAAGGTCGAATCCTCCCCCTTTTTTAATATTATCTATAAGATAGGCTTTCTAGGAGGTTGTAGGGGAAAATAGGAAGAAGAAGTAAAAACAAATTAATAAAGTAAAAGATATAAAATAGGGGGAAGTATAAATCAATGTATTCGGATAGAAAAAACCATGAAGGATAAAAAACTAACTTATGCCGGGGGTTTTACCCTATATTTATGTTAAATGTATAGTTACATTTAAATTAAATGATGATTTCATATAGATCTAGATTTTTTAGTTTTAATGATTTCATATAGATCTAGATTTCATATCTATGATTTCATATATTTATAGTTTGATGTAACACTAAAAATCTTATTATAGTTAATGTTTTAACATTAAAAATCTTATTAAGATTTAGATTTTAAATCTTAGTTTAAATCTTAATTTAAAACTTAATTAAGTAATAACTTAATCTTAATTTTAGTGTCATATATACATTCATTTTAGCTTTTTAGCATATAAGAATTATCATAAGATCATTATAATAAATTGAATCTGTATTTTAAATTCATAATTGATAAATTGTATGAATGTATTTTGTAAAAATCGTTAAAACCTGTAATTGAATTGAATTCCTGTGTAATAAATATGATAGGCTTATAGCTCTTTTAGCTCTATTTATAAAAAAAGAGATACATTAGACTATAAAAGGATATCTTATCTTTTTCAAGTTCGATTATATAATTAGAGGCTTTAGTTCTAGATAATATACTAGTCTTTTTATAGTCGAATATATTAAGGTACGTTTCTAATTTAGGTAAGATTCAATCCTAATCTAGCTTTAATATATCTATACTTTTATCTACTAGTTATACTTCTTTTAGTATTTTAATTAAGATATAGATAATAGTAGCGTTTCTAGATTATTTTATAAATTTATAAGGTTTTTAGAGTTCGATATTTTTAACTCCGAACTACTACTTATTAATATTAGGATATATAATAATATTAAATTTATTTATAAAGGTTCTAGATAAAAAGATAGGGCTTTTTTCGAGCTTTAGGTCTCTTTCGATATTAATATAGGCTTATTTTACTATCTTTTTAGTATCTTAAAAATCTTTTATCATAATAGTATCTAGAATATACTATAAATATAAAGTCGATCTTGGGCGACGCTTTTTAATAATAGAGATAACAGGGGTATAATTAGTAATTTATTTTTTATAAACAAATTCTTTACTAACTATATTATATTCTATACTAATATCTAGATCTATATATAACGTATTTCACTACCGAGCCGGACACACCACCGAGCTGGACACCCCACCCAACCTACTAATTTTAAACGCATTTATCTCAACCGAAACGCTATTAAATTAAATAAACTAAAATCATTATCTATCTAGACATATCTCTCTCCTATATCCTGGCTTCCTATATATTCCACACCCTCGGGGGGGGCTTTGTACGCGGTTATAAAGCCGATTCTCTATATATACTAGGACCGGGGGTAGGTGCTTCTATTGCTTCCTCCGGCTATATAGTTAGTGCAGATGCTTCTTAAACTAAGAGGCCTTCTTCGGCGGGGATCTGCCTCTTAGATCTAGCTCGCTTTTGCTTCTGCTTCTCGTTAGCGGCGCGTAATTCCTTATTTTCTTTAGCGAGTAAGATAGCACCTTATATTATAAGATAGAAGCCTTTCACAAGCTAGTTTAATACACGATCTAATAGGCTAGGGGGGGCTTCGAGATCTTATACGAAGTAAAGCTTTAATTAATAAAGCCTATCGATATAGTTCTTTCTCTATAAAGGGGGTTTTTAGGGTGAAATTCCGGCTTAATTCGCTACCCCGGCTAACTAGGGGGGTAGGGGCTCGAAGCCGAATATCAAGCTTCGAAATCACTCTCTCCGGTAAGAAAGGGACTAAACCGGCTACGCCGAAGCTATTTTTAATAGTCTCCGATTTAAAGGCTTTAATTCGTGCGAGGGGGTATACTTCGAGGAAATTAAGTTTATTAATATAATTTGTCCCGACCCGCATTTTTAATTTAACTAGCCGACCGTACGCACGTTTTAACACCGTAGAATAGCTAATATCGAGAGGCTATAAAAAGTGCGATAAATACGCCGGTATATAGATCGGTATCACCTTATTTCTCTTATAAATTTCGTTAAATTTCGGTGTTAAATAACTTCCGTAGCTATCGAGTATTAAGAGCCGATACCCCCCCTTCGTACGCGAAAAAGTAGTAGGAATAAAAAGCTTTTTAAGCTAGCGAATCCTAATCTTATTAGAGGTCTATCTATTAGGACTAACCTTAAATCGCTAATCCTCCGGGAGGCTTTCGAACTAGGATTTAATAAAGACTTTGCCTTTAAAAATTATATATAGCGGGAGGGCCTATCTAAAGTATTTATATACTTAATAATAGTCACCTATTCTCGATTTCTAGGTTATAAAAGTGCTCGCCGACTATAGTATTCACTCCTTATTATAATCTTCGCGGTTACTATTAACCCTATCGCGAAACCGGTCTCGTTAAAGTTATAAACGTTATTAGGGTCGATCTTAAATTAAAGAATAGTTTTTTAAATAAGATTAAACCACTCCCCAATAACTTTTAACCGGCCCCATAATTTTTTTACCAAAAATACGGACCCTCGCAAGCGAGGGTCCGCCACCCAAACGGAGGGGATCACCTAAACGGAGGATTTTTTTTTAATTTAACACCTTTACATTAAACCACCACCATATAGCATAATATGCCTAAATCTAATAAAGAAATAGAGATTCAGATTCAGTATATAATGGACTCTCTCTCTGAGCAATCTAAATGTAATATTGCAAAAACTGCGCGAGAATTCGCGGTTAATAAGAGCCGGCTTTGACGAAGATAGAAAGGTGGAAAAACGGCTTTTTAACGATAACCTAATAGTAGGAAGCTTACTACCGTATAAGAGGGGGCTTTATATAAATATATTAAATACTTTAACATGGTTAGAGCCTCGATAAACCGCCGCTAAATTATTATTATAGCCGATTTAATACTCGAAGAAGATCACTCTCCTAATAGCCCCGATAAACTACTAAAAACCGGGGATCACTAGCTAAAACGTTTTCTTAAACGTTACCCCGAGTACTATATTCGACGCCGGAAAGCTCTCGATATTAAAAGAGCTACTACTCTTAATAAATTAGTGGTATAAAGGTAGTTTAAAGACTATAAGTGTGTTATTTATAAGCACGGAATTTACTAGTAAGATATCTATAACTTTAACGAAACCGGCTTTTAAATTAGTATCGGAAGAGATCAATTTATTATCACTAGGTATCTAAAAAAGAAGCTATTTAATAGCTCTATTATAAATCGAGAATCTATTATTGTTTTAGAGGCTATTTCTATAGATAGTTTTATATATCCGCCGCTTATTATACTAAGTGTAAAATAAGCCTTAGCACGCTAGTTCGATACTATCTAAGAAGATAAACACCTCGCTATTATAGACACCGGTTATATTAATAACACCCTAGTATATTAATAGATCTAGCTATTTTATAAATAGACTACTAGCCGTATACTAGGTACAAAACGGCTAGTGTTATATAATCGATTTAGTTTATATATAATACGTTAATTCGTCGAATTTTATAAGAAGAATAATATTATATTATTCTTCTTACTATTATATACTAGTTATATACTATAGCCGCTCGACGTCAGAGTTTTTAGCGTATATAAATATTAGTATAGTAAGGCTATTAAGGCTACTACTATAACTAGATACTATAAATTCTCGAAGGATAAATTCCTATATTTAATAGGGGAAATTCGTCGAAAGACCTTTAAACTATATATTATTAAGCTAGGATTTAAATTAATAGGCTAAAGGCCTATTAATCCTAAGCTTATTATAGATAAATTAGATTCGTACGACCTCTATTATAATAATATACCTCGGCTAGATGCCCCTTTAATAACGTTATATAATACCGAGTTTAGCACTCTAAAAACCGCTAAAAAAATCAGAAAAATAAGCCTATAGCTTAATTAATATAATCCTATAACTTAGCGGTTCAAAGAGGGGTTAAAAAAGCTTGTAAAGGGTGCTGAAGCGTAGGCTATATTAGCCTACTAGCTATAGAAGGAATTTGATCGTATATAAGCTATTATAGGAGCTCGCCACGCCCGGTATAATAATTCTCGCCGGCATACACAGATTACTAGTCTTATAAACTCTAGCTAGATAAAAGAAATGAAGCGAAAAGAATATAAACTAAGCGAGGAAGCCGATAAAGAAAAAACGAGGCAGAAGTGGAAGAAGGTGTTGATCGAAATCAGGAAGTATGGAAGAGCCAAAAAACGTAGTGTAAAATAAATTGCTTTTGTATACTAGTAGTAAATTGATCAATTCATATATCTCTGTTTTTAAATTAATTAATTTACTACGTGGTGGTGGTGTAAATGCTAGATGAATTAAACCTATAGAAAAATCCCCCGTTTGGGTGATCCCCTCCGTTTGGGTGGCGGACCCTCGCTTGCGAGGGTCCGTATTTTTGGTAAAAGAATTATGGGGCCGGTTAGGTCTTTATATTTCGCACGCTCGTAGTTATACCGTTTTAAAGGTCGGGAGGAGAGGAGAGGATATCTTTTAACAAACTTTATAGCCTAATTTTCGCCGACCGAAAGAACCGGGGTAGTTCCGCGCTTTTTAAGAAAGTTCGCTATTTCTCGTACCGTAGAAGGCTAGGGGGGCTACTCTATAAGAATCTTTTCGGAGGTTATAGGGGAAAAATAGAAATTGATAAAGTAAAAGATAAAATAGGAAGAAGTATAAATCAATGTATTCAGATAGAAAAAAACCATGAAGGATAAAAAACTAACTTATGCCGGGGGTTTTACCCTATATTTATGTTAAATGTATAGTTACATTTAAATTAAATGATGATTTCATATAGATCTAGATTTTTAATTAGAATTATAAATCAGGATTTCATATAGATTATAAATCAGGATTTCATATAGATCATGATTTCATATAGATCTATTATATCGATGTAACACTAAAAATCTTGTTTATAGTTAATGTAACATGATTTAAAATTTAAATCTAAATCTTAATTTAAATCTTAATTTAAATCTTAATCATATATACATTCATTCTAACATTTTAACATTATTACAAGATCATTATAATAAAGAATCTGTATTTTAAATTCATAATTGATAAATTTGTATGAATGCATTTTGTAAAAATTGTTAAATCCTGTAATTGAATTGAATTCCTTTATAATAAATATGATGTCCCCCCTTAATCTGTATAGTAAGAAGCTAGTATACAGATTAGCTATCATATAGTCTAGCTAAATTGACGAAGCTTTCATGTAAATGTAAATTAACATTTTTAGTTAAGAAGTCAGCTAATTGATATTTAGTAGGGATATGAATTAATTTGACTTTATTATTTAAAATAGCTTGTCTAGTGAAATGGAATGCTATTTCTATATGTTTAGTCCTTTTATGAAATTTAGGATTTTCAGCTAGTTTTTTAGCTGATAAACTATCTACTAGTATAGTAGGAGTGGTAGGTATATAGTTTAAATTTAAACTATTGTTTATATAATTAAATACACTTCCTAAATAGATAGCTTCTTTAGTAGCTTCTCTTAGAGCTATATATTCAGCTTTACAGCTGCTAATAGCTACTGTTTTTTGTAATTGAGAATTCTATGAGATAGGATTATTAATACCTATATTAGTAGATAGGCTAAATAAATATACAGAGGTTGATTTTCTCTTATTTAAATCATTTCCCCAGTCCGTATTATAGTAACCTTTTAAAATAAGATCTTCACTATTACAATCATAGTGTAAACCCTTAGTATTTATATATAGTAAATATTTCTATATTTTATTAAGAGCGTTAAAATGATCTTTATTAGGATTACTTATAAAACGTGAGTAATATATAGTAGCAAAGGTTATATCTGGCCTAGTTTTTAAAACTAAGTATAATAGTGAACCTATTTATTTTTGGTATTTATTTATATCGTTTTTAGAGGTTTGTTTAGAGTTTTTAAATAGTTTTAAACCAGGTTATCCAGGAATTTTAATAGGTTTATAGTTTTTATTATTAATTATATTAAATTTTGTTAATAGTTTCTCTATATATTTATTTTGATTTATATAGAGATATTTATTTTCAATTTTAATATTATTTCCTAGAAATATAGAAATTAGTCCTATTTCTTCAATTTTAATATAAGATTTTAATTTTATCATTAGATTTCTTATATAGTTAATGTCTTTATATATTGCTAATATATCATCAACATAACATATTAAAATATATCCAGTTATATTATTTATATAAACTCCCTTATCGTAGGGTAGCACTTTAAAACCAAATTTAAATAGTGTATTTGATAAATATTTATACTATAGTCTAGGACTTTGTTTTAAACCATAGATAGCTTTTGTTAAATGGCAGCATTTAGTTTTATCTATATATATACCAATTGGTAGTATAGTATATATATTAGCATCTATATTAGTGTGTACAAATACATTTTTAACATCGTATTATAATATAGCCTAGTTTTTATTAACTACTATAATTAATATTATATGCTATGTTTCTGTTCTATATATAGTAGAAAAGGTTTCTAAAAAATCAATATCTAATTTTTGATGAAAACCTTGTATAACCTATCTAGCTTTATATCTATAGGTTTTATCTTTATTAACTATATATGAATCCTTTATATTTTTAGGATTATATATTAGTTTTTTCTTAAAAACCTATCTACCTTTTATAGGTGTAATATTTTTATCTTTTAGTAAATCTATGATTTTATAAGTCCCTTAGGTTTCTAATTCTCTTACCTCTTCTAGACAGGCTTTATACCATTCTTTATATATATTAGGTTTATTTAATAAAGTTGTTATTAAAATAAAACTATCTGAGTTATTTATATTTAAAATTAGGTTTTCTAATTTAGTGTCTTTTATAGTATAGAGTATATTATTTTCTTTATATGGGATTTGAACTTCAATTTTATATATAGGATCTCTTGCTATATTATTATAACTTTTTAAATCTAATTCACTTTTATTAGTGTTATTATTATTATTATTATTAATAGTATCTATAGTATATAGAGTTTTAAATTCACCTTTACAAATAGATATATCTCTAGACCAGATAGTCTTATTTTTATTTAAATCCTATAGTTTATAGTGATTTACATCATTATAGCCTATTAGTATAGCTTTATCTTTTCTAGGCTCTAGTTTAGTTTTATATTTATTAGTATGGTAGTAAGCAATTGAACCCTATATTTTTATATTTTTAATATATGGTTTTATATTATTATATAATTTATAGGGTGATTTAAAATTTAATGATTTATATGGGGTTCGATTATATAGATATACTGCAGCTTTTAGAGCTTCTCCCTATAAATAGTTAGGTGCTCCTGATTGAATTAAAATTGATCTAACTTTATTTAATAAAGTTAGATTAATCCTTTTAATTAAACTATTAGGTTCTTTAGTATATACAGGGCTTAATTTATGAATTATACCATACTTTATAGATACAATTTTAAATTTCTTATTAATATACTCTTTTCCATTATCTATAAAGAATTCTTTTATACGTCTATTTTTATTATTTTCAATTTGATTTTTTAATTTAATAAATGTGTCATAAGCTTCACTTTTATTATTTAAAAGGAAAACCTATATATATCTAGATTTTTTATCTATAAATGTAATATAGTATCTCTTTTTATTATATATTAGTATTAATAGACCTCCAATATCACTATAAATTCTTTCGATAATATTATATTTTATATTATTATTACTTTCTTTATTTATATATCTATTATCTTTAGATAATAGACATACTTTATATTTATTAACTTATTGAATATATGTATTTTTAGTTATATTCATATTTAAATCTTTTAATATAGTCTATAATGGTTTAAATGATATATAACCTAGTCTTTCATACCATTATTTAATATAGGTTTCTTCTATTTTTATAGATAGAAGTATATTTCTTTCTTTTATATTATTTTGTAGTGTTATATTTCTAGATATATAGAGATTTTGATTTTTAATTACTATTAAAACTAATTTATCTTTTTGATATAATATTACTTTTTCTTTTATAAAAATAGATGTTATATTATCTAGTTTTTTAATACTTAATAGATTTATTCCTAATTCAGGAATATAATATACTTCTTTTAAATTTAAAATATGTCCTATATTAGTTTTTACTAAAACAGATCCTATGATTTTTATATATATAGTATTTACTTTTCCCTATTTTACCTTTTTATCTATATATTCATATTAGTAAAAATAGTCTAAATTGCAAATTATATAAATTGTAGTAGTAGTATTAAGTACAAAATTAAATATTAAACCTAGAGTATAGTCCTTTTTCGTTTCTAACATAGCAAAATCCTTATTTCTATATCTTTTTAAACGATCTGGTTTATACTTATTAGCTATATTATTTATATTATTTATTAATAAAAGGCATACCTCTTTAGCTATATCAAATTCATCCTCAGAGAGTGTTAAAAAATCAGGAAGGATTATATCTTTATTCTTTGCTTCTTCTTAATTAAAATCATTAATAGATATTAATATAGTTTCTACATTTTTATCCTTTTTAATAGATGCTTTTTGGGATTTAGGTTTTTTAACCCTATAATTCTTCATTTTTGAATTTAATGAATTTATATTATTTTATCGGCGAGGTGTAAAGCCTTTTAGTGCTTTATCTAGAAATAAAAACCAGCAATTTGTAGTGGTATGTGTTATAGCCTTACAGTGCTCACAATAAGCACTATTAAAAGGCTTTTTCTTCCATGTATTTTTAGATTTTTGTGCAATCATAAGCTTGTTATTGCTTAGTTATTAAATACCCCGGGATTCGTTAATTAGACTAGAAAATAGGGTTTCCGAGGTATATGAATTTGGATCTCTTCGTAGAGATTGAATGATAGATTAAATTAATGATTTATATTCCTCACTTAGGCTATTTAAAAACCCATATAATTACTACCTATTTTGGTAGTATAATCTCTTTGCTAGTAAGATCATCCACTAGTATTTTAACTTTATTTAGATATTCTTCTATGGTATAAAAATCATCCAATTAGGTATTGAAGAATTCCTTTAAAGTTAAATACTTAGTGGTAAAACCCTTCGGGTAATAGATTTCTTACAGTTTTTCCCAGGCCTTTTTTGCATCTATAATATCTTTTATATACAGAAGTGGACCGTCATCACATAATAGTTAAATAATAGAGAGAGCTCTATCATTTTTACTACCAGTGGTAGGATTTTGACGAATTGTTCCAATAAGCTCTTCTTTTATAAGGACTACTTTTACTCTAATCGACCAGATTAAGTAATTTTTAGATCCCTAAAGCTTTTGAATTTGTATTTTTTCAAGAGAGGCTATGATTCTATATATAGTGCTATCGATGTATATAGAAAGTTATAATTTAGCGTTTCGGAAGGGGTCAATTTTGACAAAAAGATAAAGAAGGATTTAAATAAACCCTTCTATAATAGAAAGAATAAATAAATAAGCCGGGCTTATAACCTCTTGGAGGTTATAGGGGAAAATAGGAAGGAAAAACAAATTGATAAAGTAAAAAATGTAAAATAGGAAGAAGTATAAATCAATATATTCGGATAGAAAAAACCATAAAGGATAAAAAAACTAACTTATGCCGGGGGTTTTACCCTATATTTATGTTAAATGTGTAGTTACATTTAAATTAAATAATGATTTTATATAGATCTAGATTTTTTAGTTTTAATGATTTCATATAGATCTAGATTTTTTAATTTTAATTATAAATCAGGATTTCATATAGATCATGATTTCATATAAATCTATTATATTGATGTAACACTAAAAATCTTGTTTATAGTTAATGTAACATGATTTAAAATCTAAATCTAAATCTTAATTTAAATCTTAATTTAAATCTTAATTTAAATCTTAATTTAAATCTTAATTTAAATCTTAATTTAAATCTTAATTTAAATCTTAATTTAAATTTCAGTGTCATATATACATTCATTTTAACTTTTTAACATTTTATTACAAGATCATTATAATAAAGAATCTGTATTTTAAATTCATAATTGATAAATTTATATGAATGCATTTTGTAAAAATTGTTAAATCCTGTAATTGAATTGAATTCCTTTATAATAAATATGATAGAACTTAGTAAAAATAGATTTATTAAATAGAGTATTTAAAGTAGTCCTTTTCTAATATTATAAAGATAATAATTTCTAGTACTTTATTACCTTTTTCTTAAAGATAATATAATCTATAGAGATAATTTATGAGAATCCCTATTTGCACACCTATTTAAGCTACTTTCGGTAAGGCGCTTCTTGGCTGCTATTTTTTGCTGACTTTGTAAATTACTATAGTATCCCCTTAGTAAATCCTTAGTAAATCATATAACGCTCGAATGGCTTTATCTATTACTAGCTATAGGGCAAGTATCGATCATATAATATAGCTACTATATATAGTTTTAAAGCTATTCCTATAACCCCTTTTAGCGCTAACCCAATCTATAAAGAGATCTTATCCGCGAATATTCTACAATCGATCACGATTATTTTCTTTCCTTTTATTATTATAGAGTAACTTTCTTAGCCTAAATCCCCCTCCCGTAGCTCTAAAGCCCGAAGCCCTCTATCGCTACCTCGCTACTAAACTATCCCCCTATTCGAGACTTTCGAATCTACCGACTATAGTACGATATTAATTAATACTTAGGCAAAGCTATATAGGTTCGCTATTATATAGGGAAGATCTAATAAGAAAGTGGTATTTTTTCACTATATAATTAGGCGGAAATATAGAGAGGATCTTACTCCTATATACCGTTAGCGCTAGCGGAAGATAAAGGCTTTTAGCTATACTTTCTATAGTACACTCCGGCGTCGGCCTCTCCTTAGGGGTATCTAGGAGCTTAAGATTCTTAGTTCTTAGTATTAGTATAAGCTAGCTAATCTATTAACTTCAGGTATAAAGATTCTATAATTAATTATGATTATAATTATTCTACAATCGATTACGGTCATTCTATAACTAGATAGAAGCTAATCTTCGAGACTTAGGTCTGTACTAAAGGAGTGAAATTAGGTTATTACTTCTTACTATTACTACCTAACGGGGTTCCGACCCGGTATATTATCGGCAGTACGCGCTAGGCTATAGAGCACTAGGGCGAGGAATTATATATATAAAGTAAGGATATTAAGAATATATAGGGTAGTATCTAGCGTTGGCGGCTTAAAGGCTATACGCTAGTATAGGCTCTACTTAAGGCTCTCCCTATAGATAGAGATGAGTTTATCCGGTATAAGGTTAATATTAGTAATAATTTATTAAGTACCCTATTTATTATTTATAAAACTAGTCTTGCACTACTATAGTTCTAGGAGGTTATAGGGGAAACAGGAAGGAAAGGTTAAAAACGATAAAGTAAAAGATGTAAAATAGGAAGAAGTATAAATCAATGTATTCAGATAGAAAAAACCATGAAGGATAAAAAACTAACTTATGCTAGGGGTTTTACCCTGTATTTATGTTAAATGTATGGTTACATTTAAATTAAATCATGATTTCATATATAGATCTAGATTCTTAATTTTAATGATGTCATATAGATCTAGATTTATGTATAGCATCTTATGGATGTAACATTGAAATAATAAGATTTAGATTTTAAATCTTAATTGAAATAGTAATCTGATTTACATTATAGTCATATAATCATTAAAGCTTTTTATAAAATCTAAATCTTAATAATAAATTGAATTTGTTTATAAATACTGAATTCCTTTATAATAATAATAATAAATATGATAATAGTCATATTTATATATTTTATAGATAGACTATATATATAAGACTAGTAAATAGAAGATACTATTACTTAATATTATTAGTATATCCTTAGTTAGTAAGATTTTTTACGCCGGATAAGTCTTTCTTAGGGACGAAAAGGAGTATTTATATAGCTTAGTACTAGGCTAGCTATAAGATATCTATAGTACTAAGATAGAGATCTTAAAGCTAGTTTATATAACTACTAGTGGGCCTCTTAGTACTACACTAATTTAGCTAAATACCCCTATTATCTACTAATCCGTAGGTAGTATAGCGGGTACTATAGAGATAAGTACCTAGCTTACTAGTATCGATAAGATTAGCACCTAGGTTAATAGTACTAATAAGAATAATACCTAGCTTGATAGCACCGATAAGAACAATACCTAGCTTGAATGCACCGATAAGATTAATCCCTAGCTTACTGGTATCGATATAATAAGTACCCCGTTAGCTAGGCTTTTTAGCCTATAAACTATCCTGATAGATAAAGACTAGGCTCTCCGAAATACTATTTTAAAGGTAGTATTATCAATCCCTTAATTATTATTTACTAACTAATTAATAGATCTTCCTAGATACGTATACTATATTTTATCTTTAGTATATCACCTATAATATTGAGTTATACTCGGCCTTATATTCGCCGCTACGTCCTCTATTAACCTAGCGAAACCTAGTGAATAAACGATAATTAGGGAGGTAGTTAATATACTATAGCGGGAAATAAAGGAGGACTAGTATAGGATCGTTTATATCTAGGAGGTTAGGAATCGTTAGTCTATCACCTATAATAAGTATAATACTAACGATAAACATTCTACGGTCGATCACGAATATTCTCGACGTAGAATAGAAGAGGAATAGCGTAACTTTTCAATAGAAGTATATATATTACCCTAATTTACTTCGGTATATTAAGTAGGAGTAGATTCGGGATTGTGGTAAAGCCTTCCTTTGCTACTATATAAAGTAATTCCTTTATCTAGATAAAAACTTAATATTATAAGTGGAATCTACTTACTATTGTCTAAAGATTAACCTATATAACTTAATAAGAGATCTATTTACGCTAATAAAGACGTTCGAGTTAATAATTAAGCGCTAGGTAGTTAAAATTTATTAGGAGCTTACTAAATAGTAAAGGAAGAGGAGGACTATTTATAACTACTTTCTATTTAGCTCTATTAAGATTTTAGTCTCTATAGTTACTATTACTAAAGTATAGAAGGTATTTAATTACTACCTACTAGTAGATTAGGCTAAAGGTACTTAAAAAGCTTTTTTAAAAGTATTATTTTAAGATTTTTATAGACTATTAATCCTTAAAATATTTTATAACTATCTAATAAATAAATTAATAGTAGATAAGATAGAGCGAATTCCTTTTTTAATTCTACTTTATAATTAAGTACTAATTTAATAAAAAGAATATTATCATAGATATTCTATTATAAAAAGAGATCTTATATATATAAATAATAGTTAATAGATTATATTTCTATCTATGGAATATCTAAAAAAAGGTATATAGCTAGTCGAGATAAGACTTATTAATATAGAGGATCCTTTTAAGATTATAAAGTAAGTAAAGTAAGCTAATAGATAAAGTATAGACCTAACTAAATTCTATTAGATTACTAAAAATAGAAATAACGATAAATAGATATTATAAAATAGCCTTTTTTTTTAAAGATTGATTTAAAGTTTCTAATAAAGATAATTTATAAGTAAGGTTACTTAATAATATATATTAATAGATATTAATAGCCTATTTTAGTATTAAAAAGGTAAAGAAAATAATCTCTATAAGATATTACTAGCTAGAGTTTATAAAAGATATAGAGAGATATATTTGTAACTACCTAATATATAAATAAATTAAGCCTTAATATAAGTAGACCCTAAGATTATTTTATTATTAGTTCTAAAAAGACTATAGTAATATATATTAATAGATTTCCGTTCTTTTCTAAAGGATTATTATAGACTAATTTAGTAAAAGACTAATATTAATCCTATATTATAAAGAAACTACTATTAAATAAATAGTATAATTATTTATAGATTATATTTTCTAGAGTATCGATATTCTAAAAAGTATTATTTTAGATTAAGATAGTTTATTTTTAAATTCTAGTTAGAGTTCTATTAAGTCTTTAGGATTAAAAAAAAGCTTTTTATAATATATTATCTATAGACTAATAGTTAGAGTAAAATTATAAATTAATATATAGCTTAGAAATTAAGACTATATATAGAGTTTAATTAAGATAATTAGTTAGAATATCTATCTATAATAGATTTTATAGTATTAATTCTCCTATAAGATATAATAAAGAAGTTACTTTTCTTTATTAAATAAAGATATAGATCTATTATATTATTTAATTAAAGAGACTAAGATTCGATAATATAAAATAAATAGGAAGCTATAGATATATTAGCCTAACTCTATTATATTTAGAATAAGATAAAGTAGTAGATTATAGATTTATAGTAGAAGATAATTTATTAGACTAATAAATATTTAAATAGGAAAAAGACTTTAATATTAAAGACTATATTTTTATAATAATAAAGGATTAGTTATTAGACTATTCTAGTTAAAAACTCTTTTATCTTACTAGTAGCCTATATAAGATTCCTAAGAAAGTTAAAATCGCTTATTATATTAATTTATCTAATTTAATTTGTCTATCCTATATTTAATCTAAATAAGCTTTAGAAAGTAATAATATTATAATCTTTTTAAGAATAATATATTAATCCGCTATTATTAATTAAAATCTCAAAAAAAAATAAATAGAAAGTAAATACGATCCTAAACTTAAGAATATATTATCGAAAGCTATAATCTCGATCTATAATAATACCCTATAGGAAATTTTAAGTATACCCTATAGAAAATCTAGGACCTCTATAATTTATACACTTTAAAGCCCGGCCCTTTTATATATTTATAGGACTAGATTAGTATAGTAAAGAATAACCTAATACTCGATAATTACACTAATAATAATAAGCTTATATTTAGAGACTAAATATAGTTTTAGCTAGGGGTTATATAACGATCTAGGGTGTCTTATAATTTCTACTAAGTAGATTCTGCTAGAGTCTTCCGCCCTTTTTCGGTAGAAGAGTTTTCTACTATATATCTCCGCTTTAGGTTTGTTTATATTATTTATTGCCTATAACGAGACTATATAAAGTGTCCTATTTCGGAGGATCCTTCTCTCCTTTTCCTTTCCCCCTCTATACTTAGTATTCTAGTTGAAATGCGCTCTTTTCATTGGAGATCTGGCTGGTAACAGTTAAGATATACTAGCTATAGGGAGGGATAAATATATTATCTCTATATACTAAGACTAATTCTTATTAGAATTTAGAGGGGTCCCGGGGCCCCTAGGATTATAGAGAGATAGCGTACCAAGAATCAAAGCCGATCACCTAACGAACCCCGCTCGCTTCGGCCACGTCACATATCTGACACGGCTATGTCAGCTGATCCCGTTTCACGATTGAAAGGACCTTTATCCTTTACAATTAGAATAGCTTAAAGCCTAAGATGAGGATAAAATCTAAAGGCTATACCCTAATAATAACTAACTAGTCTTTCTAGATCTAACCTAAAATATCGAGATAAGATAGTAAGTATATTTTAAAAAGGGGTATTAAGACCTTTTTTTAGGGTCTTATCTCTAGCGAGATTACTTTAAATACTACCTAGAAAAAGAAGCTAGCTATCTAGTGAGGCTTTTATATAGCGCTAATATTTATAATACCTAATATATAGCTAGATATATAAAGATTCTACGCTATTATATTAGCTCTTAATTATAATACCTAAGAGCCTAATAACTAGCTAGAAAGGCTAGATATATTAGATAATAATATTAAGGATAATCCTCTAATAAAGATCGAATATAAGGAAATAATAAATAGGGGGATATAGGAATAGGAGAACGGCCTATCAGGACTACCGATATACAGTAGCGACTAGGATATAATATAGAGATAATAAATAGATAAATAGGAGAATACTTATATATAAATAGGCGGATTGAATAGTTGCCTAGTTAGGCTTATTTATAATATTAGCTTTAGGCTTCTAATATTAAATTCATTATAGGCTAGATTTAAATTCAAATTGACTATAATATATATCTTCACTATATAGGGGGTTGGAATTTTTTTTTTTGGGGGGGGGGGGTTTGTAACTTACCTATTTTTTGCAATTCAAGCAATGATGTCTGGCCACCTATGGGCGGCCGGGAATCATTGTCCTATTTCTTTCTTTCTTTCTTTCTTTTTTTGATCTTAAAGATATAAACATTCCGTGATCTTTTTTAAACAAGTTCAAGGGACCGGTTATAGTCATATTGTACATATGTATACTTTTGCATCATGGTGTTTTTGAATGTAATACTTCGTTTATTGACAGATATCACTCGGTTAGCCCTACCCTGGTGCATGTCCAGGTGCTTTGCCCTCGGATCCGTCAGCTCCTGCGCATTCACTTGTCCATGTTTCAGGCTCTTCCATAATGTTTGAGGGAATACTCTCGATTTTCGACAAATCGTCAGCCTCTTTCCAAGTTCTCTCTGACCTTCATCTTGAGGTCAATCAACATTACTTATCCCTTGAGATACCCGTATACGCTAAATATCTCATCCTTGCCGGTGATATAGGGCGATTAGTGGACTACGACAACTATCGCTGTTTCTTACAAAAGCAAACAGACCGATTCGAGGTTGTGTTTCTGATACTTGGCAACCATGAGTTCTACAGTGACACCTTTGCAGCAGGACTACAGAGGGCTAGGTAACTTGAGCAGGAACATTGTTTGAACGGGCGCCTTATCCTCCTCCACCAGGGACGTTACGACATTCCCGGATCCCATGTCACTATCCTTGGCTGTACACTTTGGTCTAGAGTTCGGGATGAAGCAAGGGACATTGTTTGTTCGAGAATACAAGATTTTAAGAAGATTCGAGATTGGTCCGTTAACGATCACAATGGATCTCATGAGGCAGATCTTGCCTGGCTGCTAAGTGAGATAAAGTCAATACAAAGCCAAAACAAGACACAGAACGAAAAGCAGTCTGTATTGGTCGTGACACACCACGCCCTGTCCCTCCAGGGCACATCCAGCCCGCAGCACGCGAACAATGCTTGGAGCTCCGCCTTTGCAACTGATATCCTTTCGCAGATCTCAAAATCGAATGGCATCAAAGTCTGGATTTTCGGGCACACACACTACACCACCGAGTTCATAAATCAGGGAATACGGGTCGTGGCAAATCAACGGGGGTACGTCCTGCCGTGGACCGATTCGAAGGGGCCAAAGGATGGGTTCGACATCGGGAAGGTTATACATGTATGATCCCATAGGATTCTATCTGATCAAAAGAACACAAAAGCCCTTATGGGTGCGCCAGATATAACACGCGGAGGACAAGTATGTAACAAGGAAACACATATTTTTAAGACGCTACATTTAAAACCTATTTTGTAACGATTCCACTGAGAGTTCGTCATCTCCAATTACACACGTCTAACATAAAATATGGATACTACTCCCGTTATCATTTATGTGTTGTAATTCAATATACTGGCCTGATAAACTACGCTTCCTTCCAATTCCACTATTCCCTCCTTATACTAGATGTCTATATACATGTACTTTAGACTTCGCATTTACATTTCTACCTACATCTACCCCTATAACCTCCTGAAAGCGGTACCCAGTTCCAGACTTTTAGGGACTGGGATCGGTCCATATAAGAATGGCCTGTTCGTTGAGGTCGTACACCGGTGATCGGTGATCTGCCTACAGTAGGCCCCGGGACCCTCGTGGCTAAAGATATTTGAGCTGGTTTGGATGTAAACACGACCTGCGGAGTGGTCCAAGTTCGGACTTGATATATACCTAGGTAGGCACCTGGCCGTGACAAAACGAGTTGTGGTAAGACTGGACTATTGTCAACCGGGTCATTCAGTACAAAGACATATGGTTATAGTTAGGGATAGTTATAAGAAGTTGCCCTTTGTAAAACGTGTGTTGTAATCCGCAGCCTTCTTTACCATCTCCCGGCGCTGCGCACTGGATATCTTCGAAGCAACTGCCATATCCTTCTCTCGATCAAAGGCACGCGCACTTGGATCATCATCTTCTTTCTCAGCCTGACCTGGGTTTTCCAATCGACTGTTCTTCCCAGTCATGTCCTACAACAAGAACATTCATGTTAGAACAACACGAAGAACAAGGAGGAATAAAGTATCAAGTGCCCTCTCCGAGAAGAGTACACGCAAGAAATTACCTTGTATCTCTTGATTTGATCCTCCATCAGCTTTGCTTTTGTGGCGCCTTTGTTGTCCTCGGGCTGATTTGTTGAGGCAGCAACGCCCATAACTGTATCCTGCAGACGCCTCATTCGCTCCTCTGGTGTCTCAACCCACGAGGAATCCATGTTCTTAGGTGCCGTGGCTGATTTGCCTGTATTGAACTTGCGATTTCGTAGTTGTGTAGGATCGACCTTGGAAGACCAGTCGGAATGGGAAGGAGGTTGCAGCATCCATTGATCTCGCTGGCTTTCCCTTTCCACCGGTTTAGGTATATCAGAATCCATGGAAATGGTAGGCACTGGGGTTACAGGGCCTTGCACTGGACCAGACGGAGGAAGACTTGGACCGAAATCATCATCGTCGTCATCATCATTATCATCATTGCTAGTTTCACTGTTCGCTGCATCGGCCTCTTGAGGCGGAGGGAGAGAAGGTCCAATTACCTTCCGCTGCTTTGAGACTGAACCAGGATGAGGTTCATCATTCTCAAACTTCCGCTTGTCTTTAGAATCCATTGCCGAAGTAGAGAGAGGGGAAAAGAGGAAAAGAAGAAAGAATGAAGAAATGGCATATTATCTTATCGGGCTTATCGCGTACCTAGATATTACCAAACCTAGGTATTGTAACAGAACTGATGTCATTTAGAAAGGAACAACGTACTAGTACGGTATGGATAGGTGTGGTAAATTACAGTACATAACAAATACCCCTCAAGTTTTTTTTTCCCTTTTTGAAGCTCAACGTCCCTTATATCTTGTTACCTTTGGCGGCATAATTTCATCTTCCTTCTCCTTCTCCTTCTTCTTCTCCTTCTTTTTGTTCTCTCTTCCGAACAAGATGTTTCATGATATCTGATGTATTACATCAGGTTACGCCCTTTCTTTGTTTTTCCTAGTCATATCGAGACCGCTCTTTCGACCCCGCATGCTCTCATAAACAAAACACACCAATAAGAACGAAAGTGCCTTGAATTTGAACACTAAAATGCTTATTCTCTGCCAACCATCTTGACATCTGATAGCATGATTCAGAGTTGTCATAGATTGCGAGCATTTGACAATGGGCCATCCCCCAGAAGCACATGGGAAACGTAACATGCCCACGGAGGATGGAAGAGAGGTGTGTCGATCTACGGACAAACTTCAAGATCTGACCACTCCTTATGGGTGTCAGTCAATTTCTTCGGATAAGCGACATCGAGCACTCGGATCTACACTTTCACAAAGCCAAGTATCACCCAGGCCCCCTCGGAGATTCCTGGCCCAGCCAATCGAAACCGTATCACGAAGCTCCAACGTCCAACAGTCCACTTTGAGTGGAGCAAACCAATCCGCTCTATCAAAGCCCGAAATACACTCAAAAGAACCCAGTGAACAGCGGTTGACCAGAAGATTCCTACCTGAACCAATTGAAACAAGCAAAACTAGTAATAGACGGTCTCATTCGACTTCCGAGGTACATGAGATGACTTCTGCGTCACAAAGCAAGATATCGACCGCTCCAAGAAGATTTAAACCCGACCTGATAGAAACCGACACTCGCTCGGTCCGAAAAGGGGAACCTGTTGTTCGGTTTATCCAACGGCACAATGCCGTAGGATCTTCAGCACCCCATACAATCACTTGTCCAGACACGACACTGTGGCCAGATACAAAGCCGAATGCCCCCACTTATCTGCCATCAGAGTCTCAATTCTCATTTTCCAGTCTTTTGCGCCGACAACAAGCCCGCAGACACTCGTTTCGAGTTCCGGACCTCCCATCGATCCCCTCTAACAGCAGCGAAGAATCCGATAACTCCAGATCGCATTCGGCGTGCACTTCACCCCCTGGGCCTTCCAATAAAGCGTCACGGGATTTATGCACGAGCAAGTTACCACGTGAAATCTGCGACGGGGAGATCTCGGAGTTTTTGCTCTCTCTTGCCGCTCGATCTGCACAGATCCAGTTGAAGGAGCAGGCGTTGGCTGCGTTTCCCAACGAGCAGGTGTACGAGCCTGTTGATCATTTCGCCATCGACGAAGACGATGGAGACTCGGACGGTTATCATGTGTCTATGAAGTATCATCATATCAAATCTCGACGACAATCTTCGGCAGATTTGTCCTGGGAACTTGAGTACATGCGCCACCACAAAGAGGAGGCTGAAATGAGAATCCGGGCTATGGGTGCATCTGGACAACCAAAGTCTTCATCAGAACACCATAAGAATGGCAAGAACCCGCCCATGCTTGGCAGTGACATCGTCCTTCCTCGAAGCGACTCACCCGAGGGAACAATATGTGAGCACTCTAGCACTGATGCAGCCTCCCGTGGTGTGGATGATCTTTGCACTGGCTGTGGTGACCTGTGGTACGCAGCGCCTCCTGGTGGCGGCGGAAAGGGCGCTGGACTTTGGATGGGCACTTGTTGCAAAGACGACGGCCAAGAGCGGGAAGTGCACGGTCTCCTACCTGGAATTGTTACCCCCATGCCTCGTGTCGATGAGGCTGGCATTAGCACGGGACTCAGCCCATCCCCTTCACATACAAATCTGGACCGTCTCGCAGCCTCGCCCGGAAACCATATTTCCCGGAAGCCCGCGAGCCCTAATCTCCAGAAAGCCATTGAGTCGGAATTCCATGATGGATTTGTGACTCAAATTTATAATTACTTGTCTTTGGGTTACCCGTGCCTTGCCCGTTATTATGATTACGAACTCAGCCGAATTTCGGGCATCTCGGTCGAGGATCTTCGCCGGGACGACTTGCAAACTGATGCTAGAGGCTATCTTGTGGCCCCAGGGAAGGACGATCTCGCGGATACCTGTACACGGTGGAAAGCTCTCCGTCTATATATACAGGAGTGGGCGAGACAGGAGCCTGGCATGGCTGAAGAAGATACAAATCTTGAAGGCTGGGGACTGCCAGAACGAAGAGGCAGCTGGGCCATTTGAAGTGGTTTCAAGATTTCATTTGTATGTTATGGCGAAGAGGAGTGCATTCATGTTTGATTCATACAAATGGGTCCCTATTGGATTCACCCAGCTGTGGCTATTTCATCTGGCATTCTTGAGGTTTTCTTTTTTTTTCCCCCTCCTTTTTTCATAGGATTGTGCATGTGCAGCGTGTCCATGGCATTACTACGAGGGCACTATTGTGTCGGAAGATAATCACTTTAATTTTGGAACTCCATTGAGTGAGGAGTCGATTTCCATTGATATTGCTCCAATATCTTGCTCTCTTCCCGTAGGCTGCGATATATGTGTCACCAAAGCCCGCCGACGTGTAATTCTATTGCATATTTCCCTTTCGCGCCCTCTCGTGAACGATGCCCGGGAAAATCTTCTGCTCTGGCGGACCGTCTGGTCCCCCAACCCCTGTTCCGAGGGCAGGGTTGCCACCGGGAGACGAGAACTCACCCGTTCCAAGGCGAGGTGATCGAGCTAGGTACGTCGATGGCGTCGAAGGGGAGGTAGTCTGATTTGTACCATGGGTCTCGCTGGGTAAAGCATATGTAGTGTCAGCTGCACCTGAACTCAGCTCAGATTGGGACTCGAGGTTAGATGTATGGTGATCTAAAAATGGATTTCCAAGTCAGTCAGCTGCATAATTCCTGATCATCCCCCAAGATAGATTTACCATGATTCGAGGGCACCGCTGCCCCTGGTGGGCTTGGGGCCAAGCTCTTCTGCTCCCCGGTCACATTGCCCTCGGAATATCGCTCGATCCTGACGAGACAATGTACGGTTAGCCCCATTTCCTTGACGTCGAACACATCACGGGCAACTTACAAGGACAATTCCCCGAGCAAAGTTTCATGCCGGAATGCCTCACGAATATCTGGTACATTGCTCTTTGCAACATTATTGCCAGCGACTCCAGGCATGGAACAATTCGAGCCGAGCCATCTTTCTTTAAGGGAGAGCTCAAATCCACTTTGGTCAACTGAATGTTTCGCCAGTTCGCACATGTCGACTGCGCTGAATTTGTAGATCTGTGCGGCGACTGAATATTCCTCAATGAGAGGCTCCTTTGTGAATGCAAACTGCAATGGATCATCGGTGGACAAAGACACATTGAGTCCTCGCTTGAAGAAGGTAGCGCAGGGGTTCTTATCGTATGTGAGGAACAAGGCGTTGTTACTGAGTGGTGACATGGCAATGCCGATCTGATCCAGATAGTAAAGGTATTGCAGTAGAGGTACCTTGCGCAGCAAGATACCATGACTAATGCTGTGGCAGCAGAGGAAGCCGACAGCCAGATGATCCGGATCGCCTGCCTCTCCGCAATGAGGGCGTAGAACAAAGGTGTTGAATCCTCGGCGTTTCCTCCAGTTGTTGAGGGAAGCGATATTGGCGAACATGAAGTATAGCCAGTAAGTGTAAGGCGGATTCTGCTTGGTGCTCCACTCCCGGGGAATGGGATACTTTCTGTACAGCCGGCGCTCGGGTTTGCTTTCGTCATCCACACTGTCGAATCCAACCACTCGCTGAAGGAAAATGTGGAGTTTGGGATGACTAGAAGGATCTTTGGTCACTTCAAACAGCGGCTGGAAGACATTGGTGATGACTTGTTCAAAGTTCTCCATCATGCCGCTTGCTTTGTAGACATCGTAGAGACGAGGCACTTGAATGAGCCAGCGAACATTAGGCGAGAACAATTTATTGTCCACTACCCAGGCCGCAAGCTTGTCCCATTCCTGAAGAGAACGACCGTAGATCGAGATACGCCATTCCACCATTTGGTATTTGCTAGACTCCAAGTCTGAGATTACTTCCTTGGTAATCTCTGCGAGGTAGCGACCTTTGATGTAATTGTCTGTTTTGAGGAAAATTTCACGCAGTCGGGATTCTCCAACCGGATTATACTTCAAATTGAATTTGTCAAATCGGTGGAAGGAGTCGGTGTGTGCCTACGCAGTCAGAGTCAGTGATAGTAATACCTGTGGCTTAGAAGGGGGCGTAGGGGAAAGACGAGCAAATACTGATGCATTCAGACTTGCATCTTCATCAACCGTAGAGTTCGAATAATCAAAGACAAGGGATGTGAGGAGAAACCCACATGCATATCCAGAGTATCAATGCTCAGGTCATAAGCAGTCAAGTTGATACTCTCAAAGACCTCCCTTAAGGTCAGATGTTTTCCGTCTCGGAAAAGGACAACTTCGTCCGGAGACTTTCTCATCTTGCTCTTGATGAAGCGAAGAAGATGTTTCTGGTTCATGCATGCCGAATGGTGAACATGTGTATCCACTTTGCGCACGTTATAGAAGTCCCTGTGAGGGACCTTCTTGCTGTCGGCCATCTCCTGGTATTCATTGAGCAACGTATACAATTGGAATTTGCCCTCCAAGTACGACAACCGCTTGAACGCAAAGCTTTTAGCAGGTCCGTCGGTCGACACATCCACAACGGCGTCCAGATCCATATAGAAATCGCGCAATGAGGGGATCCGGACAATGGGTGTCTGCTGGTCAGCAGAAGCCTCGGAATCAAAGACCTGATATACGCTGTTGCCATCCAGCCTATATGTCCAGGGCGATTCTTTGGGCAGAGGCATCAATTCTTCCATGTCAAAATCCTCCCCAATGTCCTGGCCCATTTTCCTCTTCTTTCCTGCAAGGTCAGATGGGTCGCCGAGGCCACCGGGTTGATATTCTTTGCCATCATCCCACGCTGGTTCTGGAGGCGGAGGATAGATCTGCCAGTCTGGTTGGTCCTTAGGATCATTTCCGGGTCCCTGCAAAGAAAGATCCATGTACTGGGATCGCCGGTCAAGTAATTTCTTGATTTTGCAATAGATAGCATTCAGCTCAGACGTCACAGCATCACCGCTAGACGCAAATCCGCTAGCAACCTGCGGGCCTCCGATCCCCACTCCAGCGCTTTGTAGACTCTCCGCGGCCGAGTATGGTCCCTGCCCATGGACAGCACCGAGAAGCGCCGCCTGGTTTCGGGCGGAATCGTTCGCCTCATCCTGGTCATCTTCAAGGTAATGAGACGCAGAAGGACCAGGCTCACTGGCGGATTGCAGGCGTAGTGCCGAGGGTTCGGATTCAAGGAACATAGATCCCTCGCGAGAGAGCTGGCCTTGAGTATTCATCGGATCCGTAATGTTAGCCGGTGGCTCTTCGGGGTGTGATTCGACTGCCGAGCGGGCTGGAGCCACTGGGCTCGAAGGTAGGGTGGTGTCGTTCCGCGCGGCTAGCTGATGATGTTGATAGAAGAGTCTTGCCTCGGCGTGACTCATTGACTTCTCATAGGCATAGTCATAGGTGGCCGTTTTCTGTTGCTGATCTCTGGGCAAAATATCCTCTGTAGGCTGATCTAGTGCATTGGAGCTTTCATGGAGAGGAGAGTCCATGGGACTCTTGAGACCCGGGGATGAAGTGGCTAATTCATCGTTAGAGGAATCAGCGGACGTGTTGGCATTCCGACTGGAACTGAGATCGGGTTGCGGAGGTCCCATGACTGCTGTTTCCCCCCTTGTTATATGTTGTGTGCACCTGTGTAGGTACAGAATGGGACCTCGGGGGTGATGAGATTATTAACTTGTTTCACCAGATCAACAATGTAATTCCGAAGAAATTCTAGAATTGAAAATTAGGAGAATTAGAAGATAGATATTTCAAGATATTCAATAGAGCAAAGACGAAAGAAAAGGAAAACGAAAAGAAAAGAAAGAAAAAAAAAGCGTTTGATCGCTCGAAGCTCCCCACCTCTGTCGGTGAGAAAGGGAAGTCCAGGCCTGGAGTAAAATACATACACGTCGATACACATCTGTAACATTACAGGTGTATGTAATTGTAACGCATGTACACATGTACTGATGTATACATCTCCAACTATAGCTGCAATACTGAACTATGCAAGGTGCTATTTTCATTTTCGCCTTTCTTTTTTTTTTTTAATGACAATATTAATGACAGTCTCTTTAAATCCTTAAAATCAGTTACTTTCTAAAGCTATATTATGTATGTTAGGTGAAGATACTCCTTAGATATTTACTACCTTCATTTACTATTATTTACTATTATTTACTATTATCTACTATTATGATATGTGTATGTATTGGCTGTACCAGGTCTCGTATTACAACCATTTCCCCTAATAACCTCTCCTCTCTGTCTCTCTCTCTCTCCCTCTCCACCTCTAGGCTTCATCATTTTCTGACCTCTCTCAATATTCTTGATTCTGTGCTTATCGTTATTTTTTGGTGGCGATATCTTCATTTTTGAAAACTGTCATCCCCATCCTATTCCTTTTGCTCGGTGTTTACGAGTACGTCAACCCCCTCCTCTCCTATCTATCCGACCTATATTGCACCAGAGCTTTGACTGCTTTGTACTGACACTGCATGAGATACAGATATTGAAAAAAGCAAACACCCCTCCCACGTGGACACATCTAAAACTTGACGAGCTTTCCCTTCCCTCTCCCCGCCTATCCGCCGGAAAGTCATGGCTTCTCTCAATCTCTCCTCCAATGGCCCCTCGATATCGAAAAGTTATCAGACAGTGGTGAATGCACCACCCCCTTCTGGGAATGGAGGGTCTCCCACTTATGGCCAATGGGTCGTCTACTCAGTCTCTACCCCACTTGTCAGTGCCTTCCAGCAAGATGGAGGTAAGGAGAGTGTCCTCAAGGTCCAGAGCACCGGAGGTTAGTGATCCTTCCTTACCAAACCTACCGTCGGACACTGACAAATCATACTATCAGAGGGTGAATTGGCGGACCTCATCGAGGAATTTTCCGAAGGACGGGTGCAATTCGCCTATGTGAAAGTAACGGACTCCAACACCGGCCTTCCAAAGAACGTTCTCATTGGCTGGTGTGGAGAAGGTGTGCCGGAACGAACAAAGGGTTACTTTACCAGCCACCTGGCTACAGTTGCCAAGTTCCTTCACGTGAGGAATTCCCTTGCCATGACGCAACCCCCGCGGTGAGACTGACTTGTCTGGATAGGGATACCATGTGCAGATCACAGCCCGAGCAGATGGGGATCTAACCCCCCGAGGGAATTGTCCAGCGAGTGGCAGATTCCTCCGGGTCCAAGTATTCAGTGGGCGAGGCTCCTGCCCCGGTCCCGGCGCCCCGACCTGTCGTTTCTAGCAAGCCTGCTTTCACACCCACTCGATCCGGGGGTATCACTCCCAGCCCAGCTGCTCGCGTGCAGCCCACACCTTCAACGTCTGGCGTGACCGACGATGGATGGGGTGCAGATGCCCCTCCCGTAACCCGCACCCAATTGGAAAAGGTACAGTCGGCTTACCAGCCGACTAGAGTGAACCTGCAAGAACTCAAGGCAAACCCCGCAGCGACTCGCCAATCTGCCGCTACTACCAATGATTCTAGCGATGTGGTTAAAGGTGGTTACCAGCCAGTGGGTAAAGTCGATATTGCTGCTATTCGGAAGCAAGCTGCCGCATCTGGTCAGCTGACAGATGAGCGCCCGACGATTGTTAAGGGTTCTTATGAGCCCGTTGGGAAAGTCGACATCGCTGCTATTCGGGCTAGAGCACAGAAGCCGGAAGGCACCAGTGACAACGTCTCACCGAGCCCCGCAGTCAATCGGCAGCCAGCAACGTTGCCCGAGCGACCTGCGCCCTCTAATGCTTCGGAGCGCTTGACCACCCTACCCAAACCAAGGGTTGCCAACAAGTTTGGCTCTAGTCCCTCCTTCCCAGGAACAAAGCCACCCCTCCCAACTGGTATTCAGTCTAAGCCAAGCTCGAGTGCGCAGATTGGAGCTGCAAGCCGAACTTTTGCCGACGAGGGAGGCAAAACACCTGCTCAAATTTGGGCAGAACGCAAGGCCAAGGAGCGCGGAATGGCTTCGTCACCTGGGAGCACCGAGACTGTCTCTACCCCTGCTCCCATTCAGAGCCAAGCCAGTGGCCAGGGCGAGTGGAAGAGCTCCTATGCGGGCAAGTCCTGGGCCCCCGTTCAAACCGCACAGGAGAAAACACACATTCCTGAGCAGCCTGTTGATGCAAAAGCCAATGATCAACAAGAGGAGGAACCACAACCCCACATGAGTAGTATTCGTGAGCAATTCGCTCATGACACACCTGCGCCTGCGCCACTCGCTCCTCCTGCCCCACCTGTTCCGCAGGCCAGTCGCCCTGTTCCTGTACCGGGGCTATCATCTGGGCCTGTCGAGTCCGAGCCTGAGCATGATGCCCAACAGGCTCTTCCTTCTCCCCCACCGCAGCCTCGCTCCCCGACACCTCCCACTCCCCCTGTGCGTGAGAGCTCGCCGATCCAGATTGCCATGCCAGTTGGCCACAGCGTTGCCGACACTGTTGCTGATGTCCACGAGGAACAACATTCTCCTCCCCCTGCTATGCCTGTTCATAGCCTCCAAGAGGCCGTTCCGGATGAGAGGGATATTGAGGATGATTCTCACGACCTGGGTCGTGCTGCGGCCGAAGCAACTGCTCCTCAGCAGCACCAGCAGCCCCAAGGTGGACCGCGAGCCCAGATCCAGTACGACTACGAGAAGGCTGAGGATAATGAGATTGAATTGCGGGAGGGGGAGTATGTGACCGACATTGAGATGGTGGACCCGGATTGGTGGGTGGGTGTCAATACCCAGGGTGAGCGTGGCCTCTTCCCGGCCAACTATGTGGAGCTTGTGGAAGACAAAGAACCTGCATCACACGCAACGGCCGGTTCCCACCACTATGAACCAGAGCCCGAGCCTACTGCTGCCCCCGTTCCGGCCGCATCCACCCCTGTTGCTGCCGCTACATCATCGGCGGCTACTCCAAGCTCCAAAGGTGTCACAGCGACCGCTTTGTATGACTATGAAGCCGCCGAGGATAACGAGATCGGGTTCCCTGAAGACGCGAAGATTTCCAACGTGGTAAGTAGGACAATCCCTGTCTTTCTCGGCCTTTGTGCCATCGCTATCTACAGTGCTAACCTGGTCGTAGGAATTCCCGGATGATGACTGGTGGCTTGGTGAGTACAATGGAAAACAAGGTCTATTCCCTGCCAACTACGTTCGCCTGGACGAGTGATTGGACCAGACATAGATACTGCGATTCCAGCAATGCGACAAGAGAAAATCCAAATTCTACTGATTCGCCAAACTAGATGTGGCCTATGTATCGTATCCTTGATTCTTTTCAGTATAAAAATACCCAGTCCACTACCAATTTCAATTCAACCCAAGTCAGCAAAACCTCGTTCGAATGACACCTTATCTGTAGTTTGACATCTGACTCTTCTTATCCTCTTTTACTCCTTTTTGAGCATGTATTGCATATAATATTATTATTGCATGTGTCCGTGTGTATAAAAGCCACCAAATCATCAACGTCATGAACGAAATGTTGATTATGTCAGCATCACGTGTGCCGAAAAAGTGGCCATAAACAATGTTCCCAAGGTTCCAAGGAGAGTTGCTTAGGCCTACAGGGATCCCGGTGACCGTTTGCACGCGACCTCACTTTGCGTGTACTTTTAAACTAATTTTGCCCTTTCTTTCTTTCTTTCTTTTTTTTTTTGACTCCGAGCCCTAGCTCTGACCTGTGCGTCTCAAGGAGCCTGCCTTCGGTTCGACATCATGACATCGCTGGGCGAGGATCTGCTCGTGACAGTGAACAAGCTTCAGGATCTGGTCTTCAATACCATTGGGAATGATTCCTTGGATTTGCCCCAAATTGTGAGTCTGCTCGCGAACAGAGCTCTCGGAGTTCAAGAGGCAGTTGTCATTTGATGCCCCCGGCCAGCCCAAGACTAATCACCACTTAGGTTGTTGTCGGTTCCCAGTCATCCGGAAAGTCTTCGGTCCTAGAGAATATAGTCGGGAGGGACTTTCTACCAAGAGGTAGCGGAATTGTCACCCGGCGGCCCCTGATCCTGCAACTTATCAACGTGCCCAGTGAACGTGATGATAAGCCGGAAACCGATGAGATTCATATCCCACACACGGCTGCTAGTGTTGCCGGTCAACACGAATGGGCCGAATTCCACCACTTGCCGGGGCGCAAGTTTGATGACTTTGGACAGGTGAAGCAAGAGATCGAAGCAGAAACGGCAAGGATCGCAGGAAGCAACAAAGGCATCAATAGACAACCGATCAACCTCAAGATCTTCTCACCTCATGTGCTCAACCTCACACTCGTGGATCTGCCTGGACTGACAAAGGTGCCTATTGGTGACCAGCCGTCCGACATTGAGAAGCAGACACGCACCTTGATTCTGGAATATATCGCCAAACCGAACAGCATTATCCTTGCGGTCTCTCCGGCCAATGTCGATCTAGTCAATTCCGAGGCGCTGAAGCTTGCCCGCCAGGTGGATGCCATGGGCCGGAGGACGATTGGTGTTCTGTCGAAGCTGGATCTCATGGACCATGGCACCAATGCGATGGACATCCTGTCTGGGCGTGTGTATCCCCTGAAGCTTGGATTTATTGGCGTTGTCAACCGGTCTCAGCAGGATATTCAATCTGGAAAATCGCTTGCCGATGCATTGCGGGCAGAGTCTGAGTTCTTCCGGCACCACCCAGCTTACAGGAATATGGCCAACCGTTGCGGCACACACTTTTTGGCCAAGACCCTCAACACAACCTTGATGTCTCACATTCGAGACAGGCTCCCGGATATCAAGGCTCGGTTGAACACCTTGATGGGTCAGACTCAGCAAGAGTTGGCCAGCTATGGAAACAAACAGTTCAGCGGCGAAGAACACCGGGGGTCATTGATTCTTCAGCAGATGACCAGATTTGCCGCCTCATTCATTTCATCTATCGACGGAACTTCATCGGAGATCTCTACCAAAGAGCTATGCGGTGGAGCAAGGATTTACTACATTTTCAACTCTGTATTTGGAAACTCACTGGAAACGATCGATCCCACTCATAACCTGACTGTTTCCGACATCCGAACGGCCATCCGAAACTCGACAGGTCCTCGCCCCAGCCTGTTCGTCCCGGAGTTGGCATTTGATTTGCTAGTCAAACCACAAATTAAACTCCTTGAATCGCCCAGTCAGCGCTGCGTGGAGCTGGTCTACGAGGAGCTTATCAAGATCTGCCACACATGCGGCAATCAGGAACTCCTGCGTTTCCCTCGCCTCCAAGGAAAGCTGATTGAGGTCGTATCTGACCTTCTTCGTGAGCGCCTGGGCCCATGCTCGACTTATGTAGAATCTTTGATCTCAATCCAAAGAGCTTACATCAACACCAACCACCCGAACTTCCTTGGCGCCGCAGCTGCCATGTCTTCAATCATGCAGAACAAGCAGGACGAAGAAAGAAAAGCCGTGCTCGCAGAGGAAAAAAGGAAGCGTGAGAAGCGACGTCAGAAGGAATTGGGAGCTCCCAATGGCAATACGGGAGGTCCCGACGAAGAAGATCATGCTGACAAGCAAAACCTTCCTGTTCGAGGCCACTCCTCTAAGGGATCGCGGAGCATGTCTCCTCATGTTGGCCGCACTGGCGAGAATGGCATTGCTGCTACTCTGAATGGCGCTCAATCTAACCATGCTGCGTTCGGTGGCGGTGCCTCGAACACTGCTCGGGACTCGTTCCTGAACTATTTCTTTGGCAAGGAAGGCACTCACAATACGGCCATGTCGCCGGCAGGCATGAACACCAACCGGCAAGGGCCACATGCAGGTGAGCCCAGCATTAGCCAGAGCATTCGGCGTGCCGAGGTTCGGGCTCCAATTATGCCGACGGAAGAGTACGCTGCACCACCAGAGTATGGCGGTGACTTGTCTGCCTTCGTGAGTACCACTGTGCAGGCGTTACGCTTTACATGCATCTATCTGACTGACTTTAAATCTTATAGCCCCATGAGAACACGGAGCCTGCACTCACGGACCGTGAGATGCTCGAAACTGAGCTCATTCGCCGTCTCATCTCATCATACTTTAACATCGTCCGAGAGACTATTGCAGATCAGGTTCCCAAGGCTGTCATGCACCTCCTCGTGAACCACTGCAAGGACGTAGTGCAGAACAGACTCGTGAGCGAACTTTATAAGGAAGATCTTTTCGGCGAGCTTCTTTACGAGGATGATGGTATCAAGGCAGAGAGAGAGAAGTGTGAGCGGCTATTGGAGACATACAAGGAAGCTGCCAAGATTGTGGGCGAGGTGTTATAGATGGGTTCTCTGTTTTATTATGTTGGTCTGGCTCGGGGGTAGCCTGATCTTGACTCTGCGTCATGCTTGACGCCTTTCCACTCAAATGTGGACGATATTGCTTCTATCTCAATTTATGTACAACTATTGCGGCCTGCACATGATATCGATATATCTTTCCTTCTATTCGTGGCATTGGTAGCTCTTAGGAATGCAACTAGCCGTAAGACAAGTCCGAGATATATAACATGCAAAAGGAACGGTGTCTAGATATGTAGATCAACACTCTTCTAATGTGCATCTCACTGAGCCTTTTTGGCAACGCTTCGTAAGCGCGCACCCTCAAAGCCATACAAACCACCGCCGGCAAACACCAGAGCCGCGCCGACCAAGACACCCCCAGCCAAATGATTCCCGAAGAGGTAGATCGACAGGAGTAGGGAAACCAACTTGCGAACATTCAAGAAGATAGTAACAGTCAAGGACGAGGACTTGGCTGACAAAAGATGGACTCCCCGGATACACAGGTACTGCATCAGTGCATTCATCGCCAGGTAAGCAACCTGAACCGGCAGATGCGCCAGGAGACCCTTCATGGCTTCAATCTGGCAAATCCGCCCCAGCACCGAAAAAGCAGTACTCCCAAGCGCATTGGATGACACCCACCATCCAGAATCCAAATGCGATAGCAAAGAAGGCGACGAAGCCACCACCCGCCACTGACCCAGCAACTGCGGACAACTCGTCAAGAAAAGCGGCAGAGAAAGCGCATGGGAGTAGAAAAGCGCTTCTTTCCAATGATCCCTACCGTAAGTCGCGTACAGCCGGTCAGCATAGATCCCCTGGAATGCAGAGAGGACCATCGCGAGTGCGAGGATCGTGAAGCCAGTAACCGTCGTGGCTGTGTCCGCCGCATCGGAGTCGAAGTGGATTGACACGCCTTTGGATTTGGCGTCGGCAATGGCGGCTGCCGCCACGCCCACCGTCAGCATCCCTACGGAGGCGATCTGGCCACGGGAATAGCGTTTGCCGTTGTATAGGTAGCCGATTACCATTGAGGCGACGGGGCCTGCAGATCGGAGGATTATGTGTAGTGGGACGGAGATCTTATATGCGAAGGCCCAGTTGTTGAGGAGGTTGACGCTCACAAAATAAGCGGTGTACACCACCCATGAACGTAGTGGGATGGCGCGGCGGTTCAGGAATAGGGCTCGTGGTCCGGCTGAGGGGGATAGGAAGCTTGGGATGGTGAATAGCGCACAGAGAACGAATTGGGCGAATGTGATCAAGGGACCTGTGTATGGAACGGGTTTGGTTAGGAATATGCGATGGTGGTTGTCAGTAGTTCCGGTTGTCGTACTTACCGGCTGTAGGCTGTTCTCTGGAAAAGATATGGGATTAGCGTTGTGTTTTGGATTGGCCTTTGTTGACCTACTGGATAATTGCCTCTAGCGCGAAGACCTATACCCAAAATCAGTTCCTGTTTTACTCCCCCATAGCAGCGCGGGAGGTTCTCTAGACACCTACATTGGCACAGCAGCCGCCGAAGATAAGAGAGACCATTAGAACCATGCTTGTCCAGCTAGGAACCGCCGCATGGGCGGCAGCAGCCATGAGGCCCGGAGCATCTTTCTTCAATTGAGCATAGTTAGGCTCATCGGATTTTCGAGATCGAGACGTAGTCGAAGCGAAGTTGGTATTCCCAGATGTGTTCACGGAGACTCGAGTGCGATTGATCAGGTAAGAGTTATCATGTCCTCGTTTCGAGGGTTCATGATCATTTAACATCCTAATTGAATATGAGTGATGATATAGGGAGTGATGAATTGACTTACCTTTGGGTTTCAAAGGGTGAAAGGTGTTAAAAAGGAAGTTGGGGCTGAAGATAAGAGAGTGGATCACGAGATAAGTAAATATACTACGGAGGATATGCATGTAGTATATAGTATATAACGTATTTCACCACCGAGCTGCGCACACCACCGAGCTGCGCACCCCACCCAACCTACTAAATTTAAATGCAGTTATCTCAACCAAAACGCCATTAAATTAAATAAACTAAATTCATCATCTATCTGGACATGTCTCTCTCCTATGTCCTGGCTTCCTACATATTCCACACCCTCGGGGGGGGCTTTGTACGCGGTTGTAAAGCCGATTCTCTATGTATGCCGGGACCGGGGGTAGGTGCTTCAACTGCTTCCACCGGCTGCATAATTAATGCAGATACTTCCTGAACTGAGAGGCCTTCTTCGGCGGGGATCTGCCTCTTAGATCTAGCTCGCTTTTGCTTCTGCTTCTCGCTGGCGGCGCGTAATTCCTTATTTTCTTTAGCGAGTAAGATAGCACCTTGCATTGTAAGACGGAAGCCTTTCACAAGCTGGTTTAATGCACGATCTGACGGGCTAGGGGGGCTTCGAGACCTTATACGAAGTAAAGCTTTAATTGATGAAGCCTGTCGACGTAGTTCTTTCTCCGTAAAGGGGGTTTTTGGGGTGAAATTCCGGCTTGATTCACTACCCCGGCTGGCTGGGGGGGTAGGGGTTCGAAGCTGAATATTAAGCTTCGAAATCACTCTCTCCGGTAAGAAAGGGACTAAGCCGGCTGCTCCGAAGCTATTTTTAATAGTCTCCGATTTAAAAGCTTCAATTCGTGCGAGGGGATATGCTTCAAGGAAATCAAGTTTATCAATATGATTTATCCCGACCCGCATTTTTGATTCAACCAGCCGACTATATGCACGTTTTAACACCGCAAAACAGCCTATATCCAGAGGCTATAAAAGGTAAGAGGAATGCGGAGGCATACAGATTAGTATAATCTTATTTTCCTCACAGATTTCATCGAACTTCGGGGTTAAATGACTTCCGTGGCCATCGAGTATTAAAAGCCGATACCCTCCCTTCGTACGCGAAGAAGTAGTAGGAATAAAGAGCTTTTCAAGCCAACGAATTCCAATTTCATCAGAGGTCCAGCCGTTAGGACTAACTTCGAAACGCCAGTCGGAAGGGAGGCTATCGAACCAGGATTCAATAAAGACTTTACCTTTAAAAATCACACACGGCGGAAGGGCCCAGCCAGAAGCATTCGTACACTCAATAACAGTCACCCATTCACGATTTCCAGGCTATAAAATAGCTCGCCGACCGTAGTATTCGCTTCTCGAAATCACCCTTATAGTAGCAGTTAAGCCCATAGCGAAACCAGTCTCATCAAAGTTATAAACGTCGTCCGGGTCGATCCCAAATTGTAAGATGGTTTTTTAAACGAGATTAAACCACTCCCTAATGATTTTCGGGTCTTCGCATTTCGCACGCTCGTAATTATATCGTTTCGAGAATCGGGAGGAGAGGAGAGGACACCTTTTAACGAACTTCGTAACCCAATTTTGGCCGACCGAAAGAACCGGGATAGATCCGCGCTTTTCGAGAAGAAGATTCGCCATTTCTCGTACCATAGTAGGCCGGGGGGCAGCTCCACAAGAATCCATAGAGAGTATCCATTTTTGAAGAGATTCCTCTTCCAGTTCTGTCAATTTATAACCATTGGCGCGGGTTTCAGCGCGAAATGTAGTCCCACGAAGACGCGACCGGAGGGTTGATTCAGGCACTTCAAAACGGCGTGCTGCTTCGCGAATAGCGCTGATTTCTTGATTTTTAAAAGCCTGTATAGCTAATAAGATCCTACCCTCTCTCTCTGTTGAATTTCTGGAAGATTGAGAGCGAATTGGTGGCATGGTGGGTGGTTGAATTAACGAAGGTCTAATTCATGGACGCGTTTTGGGTGGGGTGCGCAGCTCGGTGGTGTGCGCAGCTCGGTGGTGAAATACGTTAGTATATAGTAAATAGTAAATAGTATATATGTCTCTGTTCTTTAAATATTTCATTCACTATGGTACACATATCTAGTAACACGCTCAATCGACAATATCATCGTCACTGAGAATCAATTTCTCTTCAGCCAGTCGATTCTCTTCAGCCAGTCGAGCTCCAAAACCACCACTACTGGATGATTTCATACGCGATCCTGCTGCTGGAGACTCCTCCATGTCGTCAATTCCATCACGAAGGTTCTGGTTGGCGCGAATGCTGGTGATCTTATCCAACTGCCAACAATCCGGGTCCTGACGCCGGATTGCAGCCATATATGGTAGTTGATGAAGCAGTAGATCATGCCGGGGCATCATCGTGACCACACTTGGAGTGTTATCTTTATCCTGTGAATAGGCTGAGGACGACCTTCCAACCTGGAGATTTTTCCAGGAACTGACCCGTGTGAGGTCAGAGCCATTCGGGGAGAGGCGCTGCTGCGGTCCAAAAGGATCGAGTGATCGCTTCATCCACGAGTCGATCAGTCCATCAATTTCTTCAGCCTCTCTCCACAATCGCAGAGATGCTGGGTAAAACATCTTGTAGGCATCGCCCGCGCGGATTCGTCCGGCTCCAGGCCCAACCCGTCTCTTGACCGGGTATGGAAGGGCGAAGAGGAGACCACGCGCCGCAACTTGGAAACTCATTTCTTCCTGCCGTAGCACGTCGACCCCGCTACCGAACGAGGTGATTCCAGTTCCTATCCCGGCCCGCGCCCCTTGACCTGGTCGGTGGCCGGCGCTGAGGATATCGCTATCCGAGAGGGCATCAATGCAGTCGTTGAAACAGTCGGTGAAATTATCCCCATCACAGGATGGGATGTAGTTTTCATGGAGGGCACTAATGAACGTCGACACGTCAGTCCCCGTCTCGTCGACCAGATCATTGACCAAGACCTGCGAAGCTTTTGGTCGGGCATAGTGGCGCAGATAGTCCGGTGGCGGTGGAAGGATCTCGACATCGCCCTCGACCAGACTCGGGTCCATGCGTTTGTTGTACACGATCTTCCCAACGGCGTGGAACATGCCCAAGCTCGCCTCTCTCTGGGTTATCATCTTGAGAGACTCTTTCTCCATCGCTGTCAAAGCAACCTCACCTCGAGCTTTCTTTGTTTTGGCCACGCTGCCTCCCCATCTCCCTGTATCGTCCCCCTTGAGACAGAGGAATTCGAGAGAGGAGATTGCACTGCGGATATCGCCGATTTCAGAGATACTGTCTATAACACCCGGCCCAGGTATTTGGACACGCCTGGAAGTCCGCGCCTCTCTGTCCAAAATAGACCGCAAAGCCTTGTGCATAAAAGTGGGTGCAATGCTATTGAAATCCAATATGGTTGTCCCGGGGGGGTTGTAGATTGTGGGCCCCAGTAACCGGTGAACTGTCAGGTTATCAGAGATCGAGGACGCGGATCCCAACAAAGTCTCCGACACGATGATCACGATGGGCGGATGATTTGATCCAGAACTACCCCGGGCATGGTCATTCGCAGAGGCAGCCAAATATCGCTGAAGAGACGTCCTAAACGCTGTGAGGGCGGAGGACGCCCGGCCAAGCATTGTTGGAAACTCCTCTATAAGAAGTATCCGCTGGTCCCGAGGTTTCTCTTCTTTCTGGGAATCGAGCTCGCTGGCATCTTCGAGGTCAAGTCCTCCAAACTTGTTCCCCCGTCCAAGAAACTCCTCGAAGTGTGCACTCACAGATTGATAATCACGAGCTCCAAATTCCGAAACCGGGGGATTCTTCCATTCAACAATGTCGTAACCAAGTGACTCGGAGAGCAAAGACACAGTGGTCGTCTTCCCACTGCCTGCCGGACCTCGTAGGACGAGTAATCTCTGCGGATTGTCAGAACTACGTTCAAACCCCAAACCCGAAATATCCTCGGCTAATCACAAACTCACCTCAGAACGCCTCCCAGCAAAAGCATCTTCCAGCCAATGCTGCACATCCGAGACTTTTTTCTTATGGACGGCCAATTCGCCTAGGTTGGCCGGAGCGAACCGCTGAGCCCACGGTCGACGGTCCGGTTCATTAGCCGGTTGCGCAGCCAATGGCTCCTTGGCAGTGCCATCCCCACGGTCTGTAGACAGAAGAAACCGTTTCGTCGTCTTCCGCGGTGGTTTGACCTGGGCCTTCGCCTTTGGCTTTGGTGCTGGCTTCGGCGCTGACTGACGTGTCTGGCTCGAGCTCATAGCCGTCAGACCCATTCCCGCTCGCTCATTGGCTAGATGTTGTGTGAAGATTTCATCATAGGAGTCGTAGTCATCTTCAATCAGGTCCACGTCGATAGTCTCCCTGACCGGCGGGAGGGACTGCTTCTCGGTCTTTTGTGGTGCCCATCGCTGTCCCTCTGTGGCGGGCTGGAAGAAGCTGTGGAGGGACTTGGATTTTGTGCCTTGATTTGGTGACGCTTTGGTCTTTTTGTTTGGAGAGGGCGAGGATGAGGGGGGCCGGGTTGATGGTGTTGTGCCCCGCGAGTAGGGTTTTGGGCGTGAGGAGAGGGCGAAGGGTTCTGTTGGTTCGATAGGACTGGAGCTATCTGAAATGACGGGTTTTCGTTTGGATTTTATTTTCGGCTCATCCTTTGAATCCTTAGATCTGCGTTGTCTTTTAGGAGGACGACCGTCCATGATGAGTTGGCCAAAGACCTGGAGAAGTTGAGATACGCGTCCGATAAGCTTATGACGCCAAGCGGTGGGCCTTTTGCCGGATTTATAGTACAACATATAACATATATGCGATAGAATATAGATGATAGAATATAGATGATAGAATATACGGGATAGAATATAGGTGATAGGATATAGATACAGACGTAGATGTACATGTTAATATTAAGCTATATCCTGTGGGAATAATTACATTCATAAAGACAAATCGCACAACGGGTATATTGACCAGAATCTGAGTCGGCAGAGCCAAAGAAACCAAAATCCCCAAACCAGCAAAGAGAAAAGAAAAAGAGACACCTATATAGAAGAAAGTACTCCCTATGCGCCTCCGAATACATCATAGTAATAATCTTCATCCAAACCGTCTCTTGCAGGGACCTGGGGAGCCTCTCCGGCGAAAGTGGCATCGTCAAACCGCACATTAAGCAGGCGGATTTTCAACCCATAGTTGCTGACCAGGTCAATCAGTTTGCTTGTCTCTGCAGTGATGGGTTGCTGGTTGAGGAGCATCAGCAGACCATCCAGCCATTCGGATGCAATGCTGGGCGAGGAGGGCCGCAGCGTGAGCAGCACTACCTCCTTTTGGGTGGTCCTGCTGCCGGACCGGGCGTGGCTGTGGCCCTTTCCGTGTCCGGTGCCTGTGGAGGGCGCGTAGCCGTGGATGGTGATCTTGGTTGTGGGTTGACGGGGTGCAGTCTTTACCGTGGCTGTAGAGGAATGATCTGGATTAGTAGAGACGTTGGAGACTACGGATGATACGATCGAGAGATCGACTGTTGAGGGTAGGACCCGGTGTTAGCAGCAAATACAAGATGAATGTGCGTGGGTATAGGTAAGCACTCAGGGACACTCACTTTTCTCTGGTAGGGTATCCAACTCCGGAGGTCGGTCGCCCATTAGGTCAAATTGACCGAAATGCAAATATCGTCGGTTATGAGAGAGCTGGGCATATTGATACGTAGCAGTAGACTTCTGCACTGGGCCAGACTCCGATTTAGAGTGAGAGTCCAGAGCGAACCAGCTACCTTGGAGCAAAGATCGGATTCGTTGCTCCTTTACGAACTGGAGAGCCTCATGGTGAAGTTCCTCGCGCACCTGTCGCAAGTGCTGGCCCCATGCATCCTCGTACGTAAGTTCAAGGAGTTCCATTTGCAGCCCGCGCAATCGATGGTATTCGAAATCGGCCAGTTCCTCTTCGATGTCCTGGACATCCTTGATCCGAGCAGCTCCGCCAACCACCGACTCGATGAGGATGCGCACGAGCTCGATGAGCTTGTCCAAGTCCTCTTCCTCGGCAGCGGTCGCCTTCCACAGGCGGAAGAAGGCCTGTAAGCCGGCAACATGTAATCGGGTCCAATGTAACAGCAATGGCTGGAACAGTTTATCAAAGCCCGCACGGGACTCTGAAATGAGATATGTTTTGGTGTCATCCATGTCGGACTTTTCGACCTCGAAATGCTCGTATAAGATGGATGTGACGGCCAATGATGCCCGAGCAATCGGACAGCGTTGTCGTGACGGCTTTGTAGAGTGCTCCAAGAGCATATTTTGAAACTCATCCCCATGACTGCGAACATAGTCCGCCAGGTCCATCATACCCAGGAAACCGACCTCGTAGAATTCTCCCGCTGGACTCTCCGTCTCAAATCCAAGCCGCCTCCACTTTTCCGGATGGTGTCGTCTAGAGCGCCGTGCATCATCGCCATTCTCGGTAGCCTCGTCGGAATTCTTCTCCGGGTTACTGGCCAAATAAATGCCCTTCAGCGCGCGGCGATGCTCAGGCTTCTCCTGGTTGACGGGGATATCTCGCCACTTGCGTAGCAGGACCTTGGTGAGTGACTGGAATTCCAGCAGCGGGTGCGCCAGGTCCTGAAGGGCGGAATCCTGCATAAGCACATACACCGCTCTGATAACACCCAGGTCCTGTAATTTTTGAATGAACTTGGGCCACTCCGCCTCGGGGTCGTGGGTGATCGAGTCGCGCATGAGCGAGTTGATCAATTGGAGCGCATTGGCACACAACGCATGGTCCGCGGAGGATAATCGACTGACGAGCATCTCCAGGAATTGGGGATATATGGCGATTGCAGGCTTCAGGGCGCGGAAACCAAAGTTGTTGACCTGGGAGGTGCGGTTCCCCGTGTACGGGTGGGAAACAATCGAGACGAGAATGGACATGGCGCCGCGGAGGATGTTTACTAGGGGATGGGTGACGATCAGCTCGACAATCTAGAGGGCAGTCGCATTAGCATCTGACATGGCTACGAGAAGACAAAACACAGGTAGAGAGCACTGCAATGGTTTCAAGGATAACTCACGCGCTCAACCAACTCCTCGTCAACACACTCCCACCCCTTGTCGACATCGAGCAGTCTCGAGAAACTGGTCAAACTATATGCCAGGGTATTCCCGCTTGCGTGGAGAGTTAGGTAGCGTAATCGAACCAGCCCGCCCTCTGCGATGAAGATGTCGGCGAAGGATGGGTCTCCGATGTTGCCCTGGAGCTTGAAGACAGCCATTTTGCGCACGGCATCTTCATCGCTACCCAGGCGCGCGACCAATTCGGCGACATTGACGGTTTCCATGTCTTGTGAAGCCAGTAAGAAAGAGAAGTTCAAGGAGAGAAAGTGATAAAGAGATCAGGGGGGAACTGTGGGGCAGGAATTCAAACGGTGATCTCGGTGATGTTGATCCTTTTACGGAGTAATTTAAGCATATGAATAGATTAATTTCCCAATATTCCACATATATAAAGAAGTAAAGAAGTAAAGAACTTGTGGGGAGGAAATGAAAAAGAACATGAAATGGGTTCATTATCCCGTCAACCCCCCTACATTTATACATTTATATATACCTAGGTATACCCAACCTCGCAATTTCCCCCGGATCTATACATCATAAGGGCAATCTATATAGCTGAAATGCCAATGTGATTGTTTCAAGGTTATTTTTATGCATTATGTCATTACATGATCCCTACCTAGGTAACAATCAATCGGTGATTCTATACAAAAAGTCCCGTCAAATCCATCATGTCCCCAAAACGCCACAGAGTGTACCCCATTTGCTTTTATCCTATTATGTACGGCCTAGCCATCATCATCAGTCGTGAAAGATTGCAGTGTGTGGTGACCAAGATTAGCGGCGCCAGCCCACATTCCAAATCACATGGGCAATGTCCCGGGCTGTGTTCACAGTGTCCACAACCCGGTCCAAGATACTACTGCTGGGGGTCTCGGACTCGCCTTCCGGCATGATCATGCCCGAAGCAGTCAATCGGTGCGGGCGATCTGATGCTGGATCATCTCCGATGAACCAAGCGCGATCACGATCGGGGTAATTTCCCGCGAAGTCCAGGCTAGGATCTTCACACTCATCCAAAAGGAAGTTTGCCGAAGGCTCTGATGGCTCTGATGGCTCTGATGGCCCAGACGGACGTATGGTCTCCACAGAGGGAGTTGGTGATAATGTCCGGGTGGGGGTGGACCATCGGTCAAGGATCGTCTGAGCATGGGGGCTCGGGGGGGATCCCCGAGATACTTGAGCGTGGTTGAGGGGAGAGGCGCGATGGTCTTCCCATCGTTGAAGCTGTTGCGCGGGGTGGTGCAGTTGCTCAGGGAGGACCGGCTGGAGATCTGTCTCATCAAGACTACGCCGTCGTCCGAAGATGGCTCATCTTCAAAGGTGGCCGGCCAATCGTCCTCATAACCCTTGGCTTCAACTGCAATGCACTGTACAACTTCATTATTGAAGTGGATATGGCGCCGTTCGTTTGGAGATGTCATTCCAGATGATGATGAGGTAGTGAGTGTACCGCCGAGAGAGTAGGTCGAACTTCCAGTCCGGTGATGCAAATGGTCCAGGTCTGTATTGGACCTGGGGAAAGGGGGTCGAGCCCAGTTGTTCTCGGCTTCTTGAGCCTTGAGAATGGCCCCGGCATGTTGAAGTAACGTATGTTGAGATAGTGACCGCTGGAGGATGGCTTCGGATGCAGTCTTCTTCTTCAGGATTGGCTTTCGGTCTAGATAAGAGTTCGGTGTCTCTAAGCGACTTGGAGGGGGGATGGAGAGGTTGCACGTTCGACGGAACTTTTCAATGGCCCATAGAGCCAGGTGACATCGCAGTCCTTCAGCCTGGTAAAAAAAGAAAAAAAAAAAGTTAGGACCGCACGAAAAGATGAAAAGATCAGTAAGACCAATAACCTACCAATTGAGGCTTTCCGGTGATATCGTCTTCAGATTGTGCTTGGCCTTGGCCCATGTCCTCCAAGAGGCATTCTCCAATCTCACTCCATTACTATAATCGTTCCTCCGACTCGTCACATAACGCCAGGAGGACCAAATATCCTCCTCCTTCCAGTCATGTGAAAGGTAGTCCACGTGCCTGGATGGCTCATCCTCAATTAAGGAGTCATCTGCCGATGGAGCCTGCAATGTCCACGAAGGTGGGTGTGATTCTGTCGACGCGTCACTCACGTCCTCTGGTTCGTTGGGGCTGTAAAGGGATTCTGTGTCGTAGGAGGGTAGGACGAGTTCATTTTCCGGTGACAGGCTATCTAGAGTGGACGCGTAGGCGAGTTGCTCGGGGATAGGAGCGATGGCCGGAGAAGGGAGCGCAGAAGGTAGATTGGATGCGACTGGGGAGGAGTCCCTCGCGCGATAGTCATCTTGCATGGGCGATTTTCTGGGGATGGCGTGATCTTCGAGGAAATAACGCTGCGCAGTGGGACCAGTGGGACACCGCAGAGGATCCGAGAAGGGCGAATGGGTTTCGCGGGGAGTCAACAGCGTCGTCATTTCCTTTCTCTTTCAATGATGTAATTAAAAGAGGGTTAAGTCCGAGGCAATGGTCGTTCAAAGATATAGCATATCCAGGTGATAGGTCAGGGATAAGATCCCAAGAAGGAAGAAAGGGAGAGAGGAGAATACAAGAAGAGAGGAGGAAGAGGAGGAAGAGGAAGAGGAGGGAGCAGAGGAGAGGAAGAGGAAGAAGTCCAAGATAACCAAAATCTGGAGGTGGAGATAATGACCGTTCCCGGTTTTCTGGGGGGAATGGGGGAATTGGGGGGGAAAGGGAAAAAGCAAATAACAAGTTTATATTCAAAGAAGATCAAGTCATAAAGATCATAAGAATATAAGGAGATAAGGATATATATTTATATATTAATATATTTATATATTTCAATAGAAGTTGCCACAATTAAACCTATTTCTTTTTAGTCCTGGGTCTAGGTCTATTAACTAGTATCGGAAGTAGACTAGAAAGTAGACTAGCTATTATTACTATTATTACTATTAATACTAGTATGAAATAGTATTATAAGTATATAATACACTAAAATACAGATCATCTAGACCGATAAACCGTTTCTTCTCCACCGGATATGCAAGTAGTCTTTTAGTGGAATGTACTCTATATTGTATGGAGCAAGAGTATACAAGAGAGTAAGGTATTCAAAAGAGTTCAAAGAGAACTACCTATAATATCTATGCCTATATAGTATATATAATATATAGCATTGAATATGGATATAAACTACCTATTATCTACGGAATAATCGGAGTGTCACGGAGGCCTAGAGCCTATATGCATCAGGGCCTGAGCACGTTAGTTTCGTGAGAGTCGGACCCCTTTGAATCCACCTCAGTTTGGACCTTTTGGACTTTTGGACTTTTGGATTGGATATTTTGATCACAGGCAGAACCGAGGTACTTTTTCTAGTACTTTACATATGTAGATATAGAATCAGAGGACGTCAAACTAGATATGTAGATACCAAAAGGAAAACTTCATCGGAGATACGAACCGAAGCTAACAAGCACAGATATGCCCCTTTGGAAGGTTTATAAAAGACTATCATGGATAGATTTTGACTTCAGCCATTGACATCTTCGACTTTTAAGATTCTCCCTCCCTTTCAATTTCCAATTTCCAATTTCCAATTTCCAATTCCCAAATTAACATCAAATGTTGTACACATGCACGGACAGCTCGAGAATATGCAAGATAGAGCTAAACAGCGCCAAACATAACACAGGAAAAAGAAAAAGATGGGAAAAAAAAAATTTGCGTACAACATACACAGAATTACCTTTGTCTGTGCGCTTGCATAGCGTCTGGGCAATCCAGTACTGCCATGATTGGCTAAAAAACCCTCGACATTGGTTCTTGGGAGACGTTGATGCAAATCGCAAGTGATAACCGTGCTAAGTATTTGTGTTCAAGACCCTTTGAATCTGGAAACCCGAAACTCTCTATACCTAGGTTGTCTATTCCGATATTATTGTATGTTCTGGCCCACCCCCTCTCTGTGGAGGATCTGTACTAGTGCGATGTGCACCCCGGTCTCTCCTCACGGGCCTCTTTTAACGTTTGTCCATATTCGACCATCATTGGTGACAGTATCATACCTTCTCTGCAATGCTTTCGATGCATGTCACCAACACTCGCATCTACAGGGGTAACGTACTCTGTCTTCGCCAGCTTCGCTTCCAAGGCTGCTGATAACGCAAGCTGACGGAGACCGGTCTTGATCCCGGTTACAAAATGCAAGACAAGACAGGGGGTTGCAAGATTGCAATTGACTCTCTTATCACCCATTTGCGGATCTATCGTCAACCGAGGCACCAATTGGCGCGGCCCTCTATTGTAATGGCAGCTGCACATTAAACGGCTCATATCGAGGGGTTTTTCTGCATCGCCCCCAACTTCCCAGTTTCAGTCGACCGGGGGATAAGGGATGTGGCCCCTTCCATTTTGGGGAGGTTGGACAAAGGAGAGATTGGCAATGATATGCAATGTCGTGATGAGTGACGTTGGGCCAAAAATTTGGACTTGGTGTGAGATAGGAAGCCACTCCTTGAGCATGTAACATGGTCCCATAATGAGCCATTCAGCACATACCACTTTGGCTTAGTCTGTTTTCTCTGCCTTCTTTGCCACTTGAAACAGCGATAGATCTTCATTGCACGTGATATCCCAACCCGGCTTAGCTGGCAGAACTGCCCCTCCGCCCCTCCGCCCCCATATGATTCTGACAAGAGAAGAACAAGTCTAGACCCATCCCAATTTTACCAAGGTACTATTTTTCATACATCATGGCTGAGGTAGAAACTGCAGTACAGGCAAGACATGTTGTTTACTGTGGAGGTGAGGACCCCCGTGGCGCAAACCACAACTCCAATTCGTTTGAGAATATGCTGATCCGGATAGTCTGCACATTACCCCCCGAGGTATGACCTTCGAGTTTTCCCCCACGGGCCCAGTTCTCAGTTCCCCCGAAGTGAAGGGCTTTCCCCCGCTCTTGCCCCTGGTTCTTAGCTCTTATTATCGAGGCCCCGGCTTCGTGCGTGGCATAGCTACTAGCCACTAGAAAGTGCCCACACGGAGCCTGCATAATGTGTTATCTGAATTATACTTCCATTGGCGATCCCAATATGTTTCTGACGTGCGGGGTTCTTGTTTAGTACTGCGAGTTTGGAGGTACCGCTAAGAAATGCGAAGAATGGCTCAAGGAGAACGAGTCAGATCTGTGGGACAAACTATACTCTGAAGGTATGAAGTTCCCATGCGACTTGACTGGCTGGCTACTGGCTGGCTACTGGCTATCACCTGCATCTGGAAATCCACAGGCCCGGAAATTGAGAAATACCGAGAATTTAACACTGCTTTTCTATCAGATGCTCTGAATGCCAACCTCTCCACACTCTCCGTCTCAGCCCAAGAGCGCGCCGCCAAAGACGCCGCCAAAAAGGAGGCCAAAGCTGCCGCCAACGAAGCACGCGATAGCGAGCGGAAAGCCGCCTCCAAGATCCAGATCAAACGCGTTGAGCGGAACAAGCGCAAGTTTGTGACGGTCGTGATTGGACTGGAGGTCTTCGGACTGGAGAACAAGAAGATTGCAAAGGACCTGGGCAAGAAGTTTGCTACAGGTTCTTCGGTGACTCGCTCGCCGGCGGGTATTGAGGAAATCACTGTCCAGGGTGATGTCAGTGATGACCTGCGTGAATGGCTCCTTGAGACCCACGGCAAGCAGATCCCCGCGTCCAATATCGAATTGATTGAAGACAAGAAGAAAAAGAAGAGCGAGGCCCCCATGGTATAATGACGAACACGAATCCTTTGCGGACTGGGTATCATGACATAAATCTAAAATAAAAAGTACAAATTGAAGACAATTCAAGGACAAACCGGAAACCAGACACCCGTGGAAGCACAAGCTAGGTCGGATCAGGGAATTGGTCTAGGTCAAGGGTCCAGGGCACAAAAAAAGAATTTCATAATTCATCCAGCACACTCAGAGCATCACGTTTCGCAGCTGCTGCATCATGCCCTGATCGGACCGTCGAAGTGGGACCAGCCTTGTCCAGGCTCTCGCGACGATCTGCAAGGTTGGTCGGATATCGAGCAGGCCCTGCATCAGACCCTGAACCTCTTCCCGCGAGACCAAGGACCTCGTCCCACGCCTTGGACTGAGGTGGCACAGAGGGCGAAGAGTGGTTCGACGCTGTCAAACGTGACGCCTCAGTGTGGGGAGACCAGAATTGTGGCCAGTTCTGGAGGACCAGAGCGAGTATGAGCACCAGCAGCGCACTTATGATAATGCCCCAGAAGATGCGTAGTCGACGACTAGTCCGGGTTTGCCATTCCGTTTCCCGCCGTTCCCAGTTATCGATCTCGTGTCGTACGGTCTCGAGTCGTTTGCCTAGTTCTTCGACGCGCTGTCGGCCCGCTTTCATGCGTTGTTCTAACGCATCGGCCTTTTGGATCTGTGGTTCGAAGCCTTTGAGGTCATTGAGCTGTTTGCGGATATCTTGGTCTAAGTCGGCCGTTTCACGTTCGAAGTCGTTGAGCAGTGTTGATGCCGAGTCGGAGAGATCCTGGAACGACGAGATAGTCGAGTTGAGCGCTGTGATTTTCTCAAGCAGATTGTAATAGGTGTAATCCAGCCGACGGGTGACGTCTGTCGCTAACGTCCCAATTGAAGTCAATGCGGACCGTAGATACCTTGAGACGGTCGCTAGTCAATTCCATATGCTCAAAGAAGAAAAGAAAAAGGAGGGAAAAAAACATACTCCTCCCCTAGCTTCCTCCGCTTCTTAACCTTCTCCAGGTCATCCATAGACAGAATCTCATGCCGGCGGATAGGCGCCAATTGCTCATGCTGCCCAGGCGTATCGAGCATATTCCCCTTTCGACCATCCGACATAGCAGTAGTCGACTCAGACCCCCAGCGACTCCGGGTCGTCTCTCTCGTAATCGGCCTCAACAACCCATCATCGCCCTCGCGGTCCTTATCCTTCCCTCCCGACCATGTAGGGAGCAATCCTCTCGCGCTCGCCGAGGAAGCCAGGTGGCTCATGGGGTTAGGGAAGCGCAGGTCCCGCGACTTGTTGTATTTGTGACGGTTGGACCTCAAGCTATCGAATGCGGAAGGCTCCTGCGGCTGAGGGGATGGGGATGGGCCAATTCGATGCTCTCCTTTTGGAGAGATTTGGCGGTCATCGGAGTCATGCCGGCGCGAGCGGCGGGACTTTCTTCGGTCCGTTTGGCGGCTTTCTTGACTGCTGAATCTGAAGAAGTCCTCGGATTTGGACTGGAGGTCGCTGACTTGCTGGTTTTGCTCCTGGTTCCGGGTTGGGGTTTGGGTGGATGGAAATGTGGCGGAGGCTGCTCGGGATGTTGAGAATGGTGCATATTTATATGGAGGTTCCATGGTGGTACATTCTGAGACGAAAGTTTGGGGAAGCTAGAGAAGCTAGAGAAGCTGTGGAGGCTGTTGCGGTTGGAGTGTGGAGTTTGGGGGGGATCGATGACGCCAAGGCTGAGGACCGATGAGCAACTCTGCAGCTGACTTACTACCCATACTGTGCCAGACAAAATGATTACGCTAAAGAATAGATTGCGACTATATAAAAACATTTGTCTTGCTCGCTAGTAGTGACCTATGACCTAACCTCGGAAAAAACGCCTGTAATCGAACAGCCCACGCCGGAATGATGAGTGCCCAGTCTTTCCCGCCAGGGACAAGGAAGAAGGAAGAAGCCTCAACAAGCCGACGTATATACACACAATGCAGTCCTGGAGGAGACGGAGAGATGTTATGGCGGAGATATAGAGAAGCTCGTTGATCAGCCTCAAGAGCTGAGCAGCTTGTTGCGCTTCTCTCTGCGCTTGAGACGGTCGAGTCTCTTGTGGTGCATCTTCTCGGCCATCTTCTCGTAACGTAGCTTCTCCTCCTTGGCTTCTCGGCGGTCCTTGATGCGCTGGATACGGGCCTGGAGGGGTTTCCTCGGTCAGTGATACCATATTGGGAAGTGATGTGGGAAGTGATGTGGGAAGTGGTGTGTCGGAGATATAATATCATCATTATTGGGAGACAGGTTGACAAGAGATGGAGACCAGACAACACAACAAGACAAAGTGAGACAGATCAAGAGAGAAAAGAATTCGGATCGACATACCTTTCGTTCAGCCTCCTGCTCCTCCTTCATCTCACGTTCAAGTTCCTTGACAGCATCGTTGTGTTTCTTGAGCTCTTGACGCTTAGCGTATGAGGTCAAACCCGCAGTAGGACGGAAAGCCTTCTTGGTACCATGCCAGTTTTTACCTGAAAGGCCGATGGGGTTAGTCGGGGAGATGAGGGACAGCAAGTGGGGACTAGGCATTAAATTTCTCTTTTTTTTCTCTCACTTACCATTTTTCCGCATGCCAGTCGGATGGGTGACTGTAGCCGTTGAGGTAGACATGATAGGATATGTGACTTGGGAAAAAAAGGAATCCCAAGAAGATTCAAGAAAGTGGAATGGGGGGTGAAGAAAAAGCCGAAGAGAAAAAACGGAGACCGCGTAGACCGAGACCGAGTTTTCCCATTTGATTATCTCGATCTGATAAAATGTCTTGGCGGTCTAAGAGAGAAAATGCTTCGGCCCAAATTTCCTGACTCCACCTTTTTTTTCCCATTTCCCACTCTTGACTCCCTCTTACAGGCTGTTTTATATTATTTTTCTTTTACTCTTCCTGATTTTGGTCTGGCTTCGTCTCCTTTCTCTTCATTAGCTTCTGCACGGCTTGGCACCCTGTAGGCCCATCAAATCCCTCGTTACACCGCCCCCCCACCAGAGTCCAAGTGCATTTCACTACTTATACCTCTGATTCCCCCCATCTTACCATGATCCCTCGATAACATTCTCTTACCTTGTCACTTTCCCCCCCTACTTGATGGCGGCAGAGCATGCGATCATCAGTGAACCGATGGAGCTGCCATCGCTCCCGCCCAATCAGGGCCTTGAGGCGATGAAGGATATCATATTTGGATCGGTAAGGATGTCCTTGGCACATGCACGTGGGAGATTTAGACCTGACACCCTCCAAAAGTCGGCAGGAATGGCAGGCAAACTCATCGAGTACCCCTTTGACACCGTCAAGGTCCGACTACAGTCACAACCCCAACACCTTCCTCTCCGATATACAGGACCACTGGATTGTTTCCGCCAGTCCTTCCGAGCCGATGGTCTCCGAGGACTATACAGAGGCATCAGTGCCCCCATGACCGGAGCTGCGGTGGAGACCAGCTGTCTCTTCTTCAGTTATCGTCTCATCCAGGATGCTCTACGCGCGACGGTCTACCCAGGCGTTGAACACCTACCCTTCGTCGCTCTCATTGCTAGTGGAGCTCTATCCGGCTCGGTCACCTCGCTGGTGCTTACACCAATTGAACTGGTGAAGTGCCGGATGCAGGTCCCCGCAGAGTCAGCAGTCCTCAAACCCGGCCCGGTGGCCATCGTCGCAGGCATTTTCCGACATGAAGGGCTGGCAGGATTCTGGCGGGGCCAGATGGGAACCTTGATCCGGGAAACTGGCGGGAGTGCAGCGTGGTTCGGTGGATACGAGGGCGTATCATCGCTCTTCCGCAAGTATAACAAGTCGGACCCGCAATTGACCTCCGACTCGCTCCCTATCCACCAACAAATGATCGCGGGAGCAACGGCTGGAATCAGCTATAACTTCCTGTTTTACCCGGCCGATACAATCAAGTCCCGCATGCAGACTGTGGACGTCTCACAACTGCCGGTCCATGCTCAGCAACAGACCTTCTGGGGCGAGACCAAGGCTCTATGGAGGCAGCAAGGGCTCAAGGGCATGTACCGCGGGTGCGGGATCACCTGCGCGCGCTCGGCGCCCAGCTCAGCCTTCATTTTCACTGTTTATGAAGGATTGCGGCAATATTTTGGATGAACAGCAAAAAAGAAAGACTGCTACAGCCTGCATATAGAGATTTGTCATTCTGTCGGGTCTAACTGAGGTTGGACGACCATGTTGGCCCCCATTTTCCTTTTTTGAATATTTCAATATCTGACTCTTTGGATTTTGGCATGCGCTATACCCCGAATACATTCAAACACCGATTCTTAACTCTTCCACACTTTTACTTTTACCTCCTTCTCGATCTCCAACGCCCAGCCAGTCTTCTATTTCCAAAATCCGCCGTTCAACGATTTCCGGCAAGGCTTTCCGGCAAGGTTGTCCTTGCTTCGATTTCTGAGATATCCAACCTTGCGGGCTTGGCTTGATGTACGGCCAAGCGTCTCCAGCTATGGCACTGGATCCTTCACACGTCAGTTGAGGTTAAATGAACCATTCGGTATACGAATATGGTGAACGATCCATGGATATTTAATCTGAGTTTTTTTTTCCGGTCATCTTGATTTGTCTATTTTTTTCTTTTCTTTGTATACAATATAGAATTCGGATATTGCAAATATAAAGTCCGGTCCCATGCTTACCACTTCACGGACTACATTCTCCCATTTTATATAGATCCCTGAAAAAAGACCCCAAAAGCCAGCCATAAGGACTGGAAATGGTATTCTCACAGCATTGTGGCCCTGGAGGCATGTGGAGGTTACGTAAGATCCCTCCCAGCCCTGGAGCCCTGGTGGGAACTCCCTACCTACACCTACGTACTATGAACATGGCTGATGTTGAGCGCAATATATCAGCCTCATCTGGCCAGTTGAATAAACGCAGCTGCTCGCGTTGCAGCCAAAGAAAAGTGCGGTGCGATAAAGTATATCCCTGCAACGTATGTGTGAAAGCCGGAGTGCAGTGCACCTTTCCAGGTCCAAAGAGAACACGACGGACATTGAATAGGCCACCAGTCAGTGAGTTACTCTCTCGTCTAAAGCATCTTGAAGAAGAGGTTGAGCAACTCCGTTCAACGCGCTGCAACCCGGATACCGACCATACGGACTTGGACGATGATCCGAATCTGCCACAGACAGTCAAAAAGACAGAGTTTCTGGTTCTCAAAGAGGGCAAGAGTCGGTATGTCAGTGACGAGGCTTCTGTTGCACTGGGACATAAGGTGGGACATGGTTACTACTGGTATTGTATAGCTGTCAAAACTGATTTACTGTGCAGATCTCTGAACTCCGTGATATTATGGAAAGCCCTTCAGATGATGAGCCATATTCACTCGATGCAAATTATAATCCCGTTATCCTTGCAGAAGGTGGAATTCTTGGAAATCTTGACTCCACCTGGTCTCTGTCTCTCGACTGTTTTCGCCTCCATTATTGTCAACCAGCAAGAATTGATGCATTATGGAGAACATACCAAGAAAACGTGGCACCATTGATTGTCATACTCCACCAAGCCACCATGGCAAGGATAGTCCAAGACGCCTGTACTGGCAGTGACTTATCACCCTCGGATGAGGCATTACTATTCTCCGTGTGTTATGCCGCTGTGGCTAGCATGAAAGCGCACATATGCCCTTCCATACTGGACGTCGACTGGGATACAGCCATCCAGGACTGCAGACGAGCAGTGAGCCAGGGGCTTCGCCGAGCCAACTTCATCAGTTCTCAGAGCTTGTCTGCCCTTCAGGCGGCCGTTCTGTTCTTGCTATGTTATCGAGTCGGCGGTGACACACGACTTGTATGGGCCGAATCTGCCGTCGTGATACGGGTTGCACAGGCACAAGGAGTCCATCGCGATGGGCGGAATTTTGCATTGCCACCTTTCGAAACAGAGATGCGCCGTCGGTTATGGTGGCATATTTGCATGCTTGACATGTTGTCTTCGGGAGATCAAGGTGTCGATACTCAGATTAGACCTGAAATGTTCGACACCGAGTTTCCGAGTAATATTGACGATGATGACATTGCCTTGTATATGACGGATCAGCCACTACCGAAGACTGGCTTCACAAATATCACCATCTGCATCATGAACTGTCAGATCATGACGGAAATACTCTGGCCGCGTCAGGGTGGATACTCGGATATGTCTACGCACGACCGTGAAAATCTCGTCACAGCTTTAGGGGAAAGGCTTCATGAACAGTATATCGATCATTTCAACCTGGATATCCCGATCCATTGGGTGGTTGCAACCGTTGTGCGACTCCAACTCTCCAAGGCGTGGCTGGCGACTCAGTTCCAGTCCGGAGACTCGGACGTGAAGTCCTTCCGCCACGACAATCGTGTATTCGAGATCGCTGTCGAGCTTGCACAGTTCTCCTATCTCCTGCACACCAACGAAGGAACGCCGCAGTGGAGCTGGCTATGTACAAGCTTCAAGGAATGGCATGTGGTCGCTTTTATACTTTCGGAGCTATGCTTGCGTCCACTTAGCCCCGAGACTGACCATGCTTGGGATGTCGTGACCAAAATATATAGGTCGTGGCAGCATGATATGCCGCGGACTGATGCTATGCTTCAGAAGCCCTTGGATCGGCTCATGGCACGCACGGCCGCATCGCGGGCTAGCAGACAAGAGCAGGATGGCCAGGCACCCATCAGTCAAGAGGCTTTGTCTGATGAGTCTCTTGGACTGGGTGACACCGATTCTGATTTGCTTTTCTCTGGTCTGGACTGGCTTTCTGGGTCCTTATTTTAGGCCATTGGGGCTTTTTTTTTTCCCTAACAGGGCAAGTATACAGAGAGGTCCCTTTATCAACACATTAATTCCATTATAACTAGTACTTTACAATATCAAACACCACCTTCAACCCTATCGTGTCTCGAATTGGCTATCCTCCTTCAACCAATCCCCAAATGTCTTCAAGCTGGGATTCGACTGTTTCAAAGCCGGAACATCTGCACCATATCCCTCTTCCCGAAACCATTTGAACATGACGCCCAAGTCCTTGACGGCAGCCATCATCAACCAAACCGGAATCCTAAAAGTGGTCGGCACATCCTTGCCAGTCAAATCCTTGAAAATCTCCGACATCTGTTCAAACGTCAATTCGTCCCCAGCAAGCGAGAAGGCATGATTCTTTGACTCCTCGGGATTCATAAATGCCTCGGCAGCAAAGAATCCAATGTCACTCGTCGCTATCAGTTGCAGAGGCTTGCCCTTCAGTGTCATCTGCCATGCAGTTGTAAACACCTTCCCGAGGTAATCCGGCGTGAAGTTCTCGAAGAAGGCAGCGGGACGGAGAATCGTCCATTGCATATCGGTCCCTTTTGTTTTCTCTATGAGATGCTTCTCGATCTCATGTTTGAAAATGAAATGCGGGATGGCGGTTGGGTTTCGGTCTGACTTCTCTACACCGCGGTCGACAGAGCTGTACACGAAGTGCTTGACGCCTTGTTTGATAGACTCGTCTATCAGAGCGATTCCCTGGCGTCTTTCATCGTCGTTTCTGGGATTGGTCGTCTGTTTCGTTGGTCAAGATCGGGGGTTATATATTTCAGATATTGTTTATTTCGGACTTACTTGGACACTGAACACACCCCAAACTCGCTTTGCATTCTTGAAGATGGCCGCTGGGTCGTCGAGGTTGCCTTGGATCAATGTGATACTGGAAGCCTTTTGGGCGAGTTTCCTCGCTGACGCGGAATTGATGTCGCGGGTCAAGGCGAGGATCGTGAAAGAAGCATTTTTCTTCAGAAGGTTGTTAATTAGGGAGCCTCCTTGTTTCCCTGTGGCACCGGTGACGAGAATTGCAGTCATTGCAGGTTAGTCTGGGGAGTAGAGATGATAGACTATGATTAATGGGTTAGTGCTAGGTCAGGATCATTTAAATGGTCAATTCTCAATTCCAATTGGCATGTCACATTAGCATGATTTCTAAGATTTCTAAGATCTCGAGGTCTTCGGGATTCATCTCAACCCCGGATTTGATATTGATATGACGTCACATATCTCATATCATAGAAGAACAAGACAAGACAAGAAGACAAGAAGACGAGAAGAAAAGGAAGACATTGGAACAAGTCACATCGTATTATTCACGGCAATAATACTCATTCCCCTATGAACTTCGGTGTCGGCAGCATTTAAAAACTCCCTTACCGTCATATCCAGCCCTTCCTCTTCCAACAAGTCCCCTTCCAATTCACCGCGCAATAATGGACCATTCATACCTCCATTCAATTCCCAGACCTTCCCATCTTTCTTAACAAACGCAATAAAATGAAACCCACATTCCTCCTGTGGCAAAGGTACAATCGAGGACCCCTCCGACGCCGCATCCATATGCGCCTCTTCCAGAAACCTCGAATCGTACAAGAGCCGCGCCCTCTCCACTGGCCCCAGCCCAACCGCCCGCTTCACAATCTTCTCCAGCTCTGATCCCGCCAGGACATATTTCCCATTCTCCAAATTGGTCACCACATGCAGTAATGCCATCAGCCCACACGCGTGGCCGATCGTCTGCTTCATCCACAGCACGGGCTCGTCGGCCCCGCTGCCGAGATACTCGGGTATACTGTGTTCGACACGAGATCGCGCGGCGAGGTAGATGGGTTTGTCGCAGAGGAGGATGAGGGCGTTTACAGGTCGTGGGATCCAGGAGAGCATTTCTGGGGTGGTGGAGAGGATATCATGGAAGGTGAGGCTCGGGGATACTCCGAGGTTCTTACATAGATGCGTGTGGACCTCTGGATTGTTCTCTGTTGCGGGTAAGATTGTGATGGGAGGTTCAAGTCTGGATAGGCTTACCTAGTGGTATAAAGGTCTTTTGGCCGTTGATGACCTGGACGCCTAGATTAAACATGTTTGGAGGAGGAGAGTCTTTTGATATTCGAATGTTTACCTACCTATATTGTAGGTACACATATACGTTATAAGCGGGGGGTGCTTAGTCATTCCCATCTAGGCATACCTAAGTACTCTCCATAGTCGATGTACTCGATGGATATCGGAATAGCTGTGGAATATCTGTGGAATATCTGAATAGCTGTTTAATCCTGAGATCCAATACCGAATTCTAGATCAAGTGGGATCGGATGTATGGTGATATTCCGATATTCCCTTGTAGCTACCTAGCTACCTAAGTACGATTTAGGGCTTCTATATCCAAGCAAGTAGTCGAATATTCGAATCTAAACTTCGGATTAAATGAATTCATATTAGAATCTATAAATATCCGGTAATATTCAATATTCAATAGCCAATAGCCAATAACCCCATTACCATCACCACCTGCATAAAAATCGCCCTATCGCCTATCAGATAAAAACTTCCCCTCCCCCTCATCTCCTTCACCTCACATCTCTTCATTTCATAGTTGAACTATTATGGCTCACACCATCACAGCCCAGGAACTGACAACCCTGTCCACCAAGGCCATTGGTGCCAAAGCGACTGCCTACTGTATGACCCTTCCCTTGAAGCATCACCAGCATACCCAGATCCTAGTCCATAGAAAAGAATAACCTCAAACTAACATCCTCTCAGGCCCATACTCCAAATTCCGTGTCGGAGCATGCATCCTTACAACGTCGGGCGAGTTCATCACCGGCGCTAACGTCGAAAATGCCTCCTATCCAGTCGGAACATGTGCTGAGCGCGTGACTATTGGCGCTGCTATTGTATGTCCCATGTTCTCGTTCCCTGGTCTAACTCACTGTGTGTTGGGGAGTCTACTTTGATCGTTGTCTGTCATTGTCATTGTCATGTACACCAGCCCCATGTCTGGACCTTCGCTAACTTCCGTAGGTTGCCGGCCACAGAGACTTCAAGGCTCTGGCTGTCGCGACGGACATCAAGCCCGCTGCGTCGCCTTGTGGGATGTGTAGGCAATTGTGGGTTTTCTTCTTCTTCATCTTCTTCTTTTTCTTCTTCTTCTTCTTCTCCTCCTCCTCCTTGTTCTTCTGATTGGCTTATTTGGATACAGTATTCGCGAGTTCACCTCGCCTTCTTTCCCGGTGTACATGTACGACGGAGAGGGAAATCATAAAGTCATGACTATGGAGGAGGTGAGTTTCTTTTCTCTTGTCTCCTTTGAGATAGATCTGTTCTATATCTCTTGGATTCTCTGCTGATAAACCCAGTTGCTCCCCGACTCGTTCGGCCCCGACCATCTTAAATAGGGAGAGGTATGTGTTTACGGAGTTCATGGATATCGAAAGAGGGCGAGGGGGTTAGAAGTATGAATTGGAGTTTGATATCTAGTGGAATTGAATTCATTTACGAGTGTTTGTCCAAGGAAATATATTGAAATGCATCCTGCTTTCTTCAATGGGAGATATATAGCCCTAGAGCCCTCTACCACAACGTACACAAACCAAATACCAGCAAGAAAAGAGCCAAAAAAGGTTCACAGCACGCTCATAATGTCGCAAGAGTCAAACCAAAAAGATCATTTCCAACTGGAAACCCCCAAAAGGCAGCTATATCAAAATTCCAATACTTAAAACCCATAACCGTAATCTCCAAAACCAAGCCTAAGCCTGGTCCTCCTCATCGTCAAAATCATCAGCTCCAAGCAACTCATCCTCATCATCAACCACAGAAGAATAATCTCCCCTCCTCGCCGCGAACGAGCCCCGCGTAGAATAAGGTCTCTGCATCCCCCGTCTCCCAAACAACCCAGACGAGCTCCGTACCAGACTCCTAACAAGTAAGGGCAGGGACTGCGCAACCGCAACAATACCAGCGATAATCGCTACGGGCACCGCGACCAGCACCGAGTCCCTGGACAACCAGCTCTGCGAGGCCCCGCTATCGCCCAGTCGGATCTGGCCGAATTTGCCGTCCCAGTGCGTGTACGCGTACCAGCCGACGGCGACGGCAACGGCGATAGGTGTCACGATCGCGAAGAAGAGGCCTGTTCCGCTGATGCCGTGCTTCTTTTGGTATTCTTCTTCTTTGTTAGGGCATGGTTTGGACACATCTTGGTCTAGGAGGAGGCCGCCTTCGCAGGTTGTTTGCGGAATTCGGCGGTAGCCGGTGGGTTCCCAGTATTCAACCTTGTCAGGATCTTGGCTGCATTGCGCGATGTGGTCTTGGGGTTGGAGACCCGGGACGAGGCCACAGCTGCCGTCGGTTTGAATTTCATAGTTGTAGTCACTGGTTCGTGTTAGTTGGCTATTTAGATTGGGATAGATGGTTGCGTGTTCTTGCTCACCATTCAAAATCAGCACGGGTGCAGGTGCAATTCCGCCCGATGCTGTGGATGTGTGGCTCGCGCCAGGCATTCCAGCACTCAGCAGCAGGTTTCTTGCGGTGGTACTCCTCAACATGGCCGAAGATACAGTTCTCTTCCTGGAAGGGATGAGAGGGGGGCCCAGTTATAGTAATCGCTCTCATCGTCGTTACAGTCGCGGCTCCAGATACCGCTGAAGTCGAGCGTGATGGTGACGCGCTTGCCGCCGTCCGTGCCCCAGAGCAGGAAGTTCTTCGATGTATCCGACGGCACGGTGGAGATATCGTCGATGACCAGTTCCTTTTCGGCGAACTCGAACTCATGCCAGCTCATACCTTCATCAAGCGTGTAGTGTACAACCTTGGTTGCCTTCCGGTCGCTAACAAGCACGATTATCGAGCCTGCTGCGCCGAATTCCCACATGTACTGTCCCTTCTTGACTTGCGTCCACGAGATGCCGCCATCCCTGGTGAGGTACGTATCAGCTTCGGATGCACTGGTGAGATGTTCACCGACGTTGCCGAGCCCGAGCATCAGGCCGATAGCAGAGCCCGAGTAGAGGGTGTCGCGGTAATCGCGGCGTTCGGTGTAGCCGTGGAAATGGAGAGCGCATTTCTCGGTACCCTTGCCCTCCGTAACGGAGCAGTCGAAGTTCTTGCCATCGACATCTTTACTCGGCGGAGCCAGAAGCATCCACTGACCACCGTCGTTGTGGGTGATCATAGTGCGAAGCTTCTTGGCCGCACCCTTGTTCAGCACTTCTTCCCGATTCGAAACCACATTGGCAATGGCCACACCCTCCAGGCCTTGCAACTCATCGTAGTCCGTGTAGCCGCGGTCGTTGACATTGAGTCCCTCCAGACTCTGGACGAAGTAGGTGCCGTTGCTGTTACTCTTGACTAGGGAGCCGAAGCTGCGCTCACCTCCCCCGTTCACCACAAGGAGGAACAATGCGTGCGGGGAGCTAGGTAGGACGGTATACTGAGGGACCTTAATGTTGAAAGGGAAGTGTGCGTTGGCGTAAGTGCGGCCGTCGACGCTAACGCTGGCATTCAGGTATTCCTTCTGGTCCCCTTCGTACCAGGCGACGACCTCGAAACCATTCTTGGTAGCGGAACGGGCGATGTTCTCGAATTTGACCTCCATGGTAGAGAAATAATCATCACTGATAACCAACTGCCGGTTATTGTTCTTTTCCTCATCTTTATACTGCTCGCAAATCACCAATTTTTCACTGTTGTTGCGGCCCTCCTGATATCCGAAGTTACAACCGCCGTCGGCGATTCCAATAAGCATCGGCTCCCAACTAGCGCCTCGCTTGTCGGTGACGTACGCCTGCGAGCGACAGTTTACCCCCTCACAGTCCTTGTGACCAATCCAAATAAGGGTGTCCTGGAATTTCTCATGGAAAGCGAGCGTGCGGATGTTTCTCTCCTTGGTCGGCACACTGGGAGCGTCAAAGAAGTGGAAGGAATCACCGTGATTGATAGTGTAGTACACCCTCTTGCTGTCGGTGAGGAAGAAAGCCGCATCACTGAAGTAAGGATGCTGAACCATTTCCGTAAACTTCTCGTCTGGGTGGATTTGCCTCCAATTCCGACCATGGTCACGCGAGATATGCAGCTCGTATTTGTCAGTGAGCATCATGATAGTCTCATCAACGCCGTTGTTACTAGCCTGTCGTTCGAGATAGAAGTAGCTTGTATGCTTTGCCGAGATGGTCTGCGGCTTTCCCGCACGAGGCTTGCCATCGGTGATGAGAGGAGGCCCCGTGACATTCGAGCAGGAGCGCTCAATCTCGCGCTCGAGATCCTCTCCACCTTCACGGATGCATGCGTTGCCGGGGATGAGTCGCCATCCCGAGGGGCCCATGTACTTATCACTGGGATCCTTGCACTTGCCAGCCGGGGGGTGTCAGCGGGACAGCCGGTACACATTCCTTGCGGTCCTCGCTGCGAACAAAGTTGTAGTCGCATTCGAAATCTTCAGCGGAACACTTGCAGGGTTGGAATTCAGGGCCGCTGATGGCAAACTCCTTCTTGATGAAGCAATCCGCGTTTGCCTTGCGGCGTTGGAAGAACTGTTTCTGGCCCATCAGGCAATCCGGCTCGCCCTTTTCATTCAAACGGGCAGTCCACTCTTCAAGGTCTCCAGAGCCACACTCGCGCTCGTGGAGGCCATCGAAGTCGATGAAAAACATGAGGGACTTGGTGGTGTCGTCGCTGGAAGTGCCAACGAGCAGGAACTTGAGGCTAGTCGAATCTGGCGTTGAGATCAGGAACAGAGGCCTGATCTTTTGCCCCAGAGAAATCGACTCCCACTCTTTCCCGTGGTCGATAGAAAATTGGACCTTGTCCGTCTGGCTGCTATCCAAGACAGCAGTGATCACACCTCCTTGGTCGCCAAACTCGTACCGGTGGGGGCCCTTGAGCGCCCGCCGCCAGGTAAGACCCGCGTTGTCTGAAACATAGAGATCACCCTTGGAATAGTCCTCGAGATGACCTCCGGTGTTACCAACACCCATGACCAAGCCCGGAGCCGGGCTTGAGAACATCCGGTGATCTGGCAAGGGCATCTCGTGCAGCGCGGCGTAGGTGGTCATCGAATGGAGATGTAGCTCGTCTTTATCAGCCTTGAGAGGTTGGAATGTTCTCCCATCGTCAAAACTGATACTGCTAATGAGCTTCTTTTTATTTGAGTCAGACTTCTTAGCTTCTTCCCAGTTCTTGACCGTGTTGACGATCGTGATACCATGAATCCCCGTGACTTTCTCAAAATCGACCAAGCCATTCAGGTCCTCGTTCGTATGCTCGATATTTTGCGTAAAGTAGGTGCCATTGGAGTTGGACGAGAAAAGACTGCCCATCCGGTTATCATGCCAGGTAGTTTGCACGTCGATCTGGATGCTGTAGTTGGTGCTTTCCAAAATAGTATAGGCATCCTCTTCAATGCGGTGCTTGCCAAACTCCGCACGGTGCCACACATTCGAGTCGTCACTGACGTACAAAGCCTGCTCTTGCGTGCCACGCGACTGAAGGCGCGCCACGATGTACTTGGACACAGAACGGATCTGAAGGCTGACGCCACTCAGCGGTTTTCCATGGTCCAATTTCGCCTCGGTACCCTCGGCATCATCTTTGAAAAAGCTGTCTGAATATATCAATCGCTCTGTACGGGTATGCTCAAATGGCCCCTTCAACCCAGGGACCACGCAGAGGATCCGGTCTCCCGTCGACTTCGGCATGTCTATGTCCAACGCGAACTGCGGCCGGCTCGCGGCCCACATACACTGGAGCGTCATCTCGCGCAATGGCTTAACAGTCTCGAAGTCGTCGGTGGTATAGAACGCCTGGGGTATGCAGCCAAGGATGGTGCAGTCCAGACCCATGAAGATGACCTTCTTCGGATCCCAGCCATTGAATTCCAATGGGAATGAGCGCATCGACGCGAACGGCACCACGTCCACCTTGAATGGTTTCCACGACTTGGCCTGGTCGGTCGTGATCCAGTGCTTGCCACTCTCACCGAGGATGTACGCGCGGTTGTGGTCGAACGGATGTCTCCAGATCAAGCCAACGGTGCCTTCTAAGGTTCCATCGTTGCCCTTGACAGTCTCCCATTCCTCACCACCATCGAAGGAGACATGCGCGGTAAGGGATTTCCTGTCACGGTAGAGGATGGTGTTTGTGCCGTGGAAGTAGAACAGGTCTGTGGGCGGAGCGTCGAGTTCATGGGTCACGATGTTCGGCTCGTTTCCCTTTGCCGCTGCTGGATGTGAGGTCCATACCAGCAGCAAGCTCAGTGTGAGCAGCAGCCACCGTGGGATCATGACCGGTGCTGCGTAGGCATCTGATAGGGTGTGCGGGTAGGAGTTTGAGCGGACCGGACCGGGAATACGGGGGTCAATCGATGGACGGAGAGAAAATAAAGTCGCTGGAAAAGCGAGTATTGTTAGAGGCCAGCAACGAGTGAACAGGCAGGTAGAAATCTCGTGAGTTAAGATAGTGATGCTGATGACGGAGCTGCGTGGCCTCTGCATTGGGATGAAGCTCTCTGTCACGTGAATTGCTTATCGGTCCTAGGTCCTATCAGCTGAACCATGGGTACAAAACAAGTCTACTGGCAGCGGAACCATGGATGATAGTACGCAATTGGGACTAATCTTGTTGTGTCTACAAAACACCCCCTGAAGATGGTGAAGGGCGAAAATGTGGAAAATGTGGTCTCTTGAATCAATTGACATGAAGCAGCCGGTTATATGTACAAAACACTGCTAAATAGGTACATAAAAATGTCGAGGACCCCCCGTGTAAAAAGAAGACATCGCTCAAAATGCAAGGATTGGATATCCTGAAAGGACGTTCAGAATGGTATAGAACGAAAGATGAGTTCGCGCCAGACGAAAAACAACAGCTTAGTGTTGGGAATAAATCGAGGAATATTAAAAATAAAATGAACGTAAGTCAATCAAATTCGAGACATTCAAATCAAACTCGGCGTCGGAGCTTGCGCCACATCTTCCTCACCACACCTCGCTCATCCAAGTCCGAGTCCCAGATCGACTGACTGCGGTCCGCGGGTGGAAGCTCAGCTAATCGCAAGGGATCTTCCTTTTCTTTGGAAGAAGCAGGAGGTGTGGGAGAGTCGGTACGGAGATCAGGCCGAGTAAGGGTCATTTTGAGAGTCATCTCGCGGTTTCCCGGAAGCCGTTGTGGGACTCCCTTGGCACCAGGCAGCCAGGATTGGCGTCGCTGGAAAAGAGCTGATGATTCCATGGAGGGTCGGGGCGCGTCCCGCTGTGTGAGCACGGGCGAATGAATTGGTTCATTTTCCACTGATCCTCCTGGGCTCCCCACCATGGTGCCATCGTCATCTTCGAAGAATGTGCCAAAGTCCCAGTCGACTAGGGTGGATTTTGGTGAACTTGGTTTTTGTGTGGTTGGTTCTGGGCCGATATTCTCCTTATTATTCTGATCCAGCGAGGGAAATCCGAATTCAATGGCTTCGTCGAACTTTTGTGGGGATGCCAGGTACACGCGCAATTTTAAACGGGCATCGGGGTCTTGGTAGTATTGTGCGCAGGGGTCGATGCTCGAGGTGGAAGATTTGGGGGCATGTTGGAATCGGTGGTTGGATGATGGGCGCGATTCGGGGGCCCGGTTGGAGAGAGGGGTCAGAGGTTGCGATTGGCTGACAGGCGGGAGTCCTCGAGTTGAAGTGGGCGTAATTTCTAATGTCTTGCGAAGGTGGTTGGAAAAGGATAAGGAGCGGCGGAAAGAGGGACGGGTTCTCTTTTTCGTGGCAGCGTCTGCCACATGAGCGTGGTATTCATCGAGAGACAAATCGAGATCGCCATCCTCGTCGAGCCAGCGGAAACTGTCATGGAATGTTTGATCCATGGTCGGGTCCTCGTCGTCTGACTCGGAGTCTGAATAGAAGGCCGTCGAGGGCTGAACAACAGGCACAATTGTTTGAGAGGGGTGAGTGTCAATGGAAGGGCGAGATTTGCTTGAATCTCGACCGGAATCTCGACGGTAAGCTTCGTCGGCAGCGTCATAAATGAGACTTTGTCGATAAGCGTTCCTCAAACGTCTACGTTCTTCGGGGGAGAAAAGCTTTTGTTGGATTTTAGCGGGGAGAGAATGGAAGCATTGAGAGTCCGCCTGGGCGGCCAGGTAGGCCAATTGAAGAGAGCCGGGTTTGCGTAATTTCTTGGAAGGAGAAGAACGTTTCTCGAGCCCTCGCTTCCTAGATCCGGTCCGTAAACCACGCGAGTGATAGTCCCCAAGACGAGGGGCTCGATAGACCCGATTATCGGTCTGATAGTTTGACGTGGAGCAGGTAGGGGAACCGTGATCGCTCTGAGCTAGCCGGATGCGCAAACGCTCGACATTCGAGAAGAACTGTTTTGAGTCAGCTGTGGACATTGAACAGCAATGGATAGGCAATACGGGGGGAATGAAGTGGAGCGAATAACGTCCCATGCGCTAACATTGGCCAATGCTGGCCAATGTTAGCCAATGTTAGCCAATGTTACGAGACAGCGAGTGCCGCCACGGACGATAGTGCGGGTTGTCAGCCTCCACCGAGGGGGGTGTTCAGGGGTAAATCATAGTCAATCACAGACAATCATTGAGCAAGGGTAGACAAAGGAAAAGGAAAAATGGAGAAAACGGGCGAATCAGGCCCAATTGGGTTAAGATGGTCTTCTGTGGAGGGAGCTATTGGGGAGGGAAATGAGAAGTCCGAGCGTGTGACGGTGAGAGGGAGAGGGAGAAAGGGAGTGATGAAGGGAGGAAATCAGCAATGAACCCTTACCTTTCTTCTCACAGCTGGAGGCAGTGACTCAAAGTCCTCCATTGTGTAGAAGATAGGGGATATAGAAAGTATAGAGGGGATTAGTAGAATAATAGAAGTTCAAGTATAAGCTGGAGTATACCAAGTAGTATACCAAGTATACCAAGTATACAATAATTCAACAGAACATCCCAAGTAGAAGAGGAGATCTCAAATATATATATACTCCGTATACACACAGATGATATCTTTTAAACTTCTTTGATCTGTGACATATGCTGTACATTAGCGCCTTGTGATTGTGATACTTCGATTTCCCTACCTACATACATACATAATACTCCGTATACATTATATTCTTCAATACCCCTCTATATGATCTATCACGAACCCCTCTATTATCTCATGCGAACATGTCAAACGAACTCTCGATCGTATATCTCTATGAATCGACCCATCCCTATATTGTACTCCGTATTGTCATCCAAGCCACCAAGCCAAGTCACTACGCGCCTCGCTTTGACGTGGCCCCAGTAAGGAGATCATGTTCAGCTCCACTTAGATCGCTGAATTCCAGTCTGAAACACACCCCCAAGACCGGGAGCAAATTTAGAGGGAAAATTGGAAACGGTTCCTTTGTGCTCTTCCCTGTTCCCTGCCTCTGTTAACTCAACATTGAGGGGGAAAAGAAGATACGAGAATAATATGGACAAGAAAGGTGATGTATCAAATATCTTCCATATCCAATGAGAATACTGACTTGGGTCCACTTGAACAAAGAATGTCATGCCCAACTTGGTATATTAATACTATATATTAAATATCTTAATATATTAATATGAACGGACATACTAAGAGGTTACACTACTTTGTACCTGACAGCTCATATACATTCCATTTACGGAATATACCAAACCCGACTAGATTAATATGTATACGGAGTAGTAGTCGAGACTTTAATCCGGAGATTACCAATGATTCATTCTAGATGAAGAATATATATATATATATATACAGTGACGGGCCATAAGTTTGGGCACCCCTTTCGGCTACCGCCTTCCTAAATTATTATACCGCCTACTTATATAGTCATATATTGTCGTACCAACAATAGTTATAGTAATTTCATTGGTGGAAATAAAGCCGGCAGAATAGGGGTGCTCAAACTTATGGACCGTCACTGTATATATACATTTGATCGGCTATATTCCGATAGCACTCGCATAATGATCGACACATCTTCGGAATAAAATAATAAAATACAAAGCCTTTAACATTGATTGATATTAGGAACAATACTCCGTATAATAAAACCACTTCGGTCCACGGAGCACATATCAAAAACTTCAATCCCTTTCCCCCTTGCATCGGGCTAATGCATACAACTTCACAAACGAGGAAGCCATATCCCTTCCGGACTCGTGGCTCGCGGAGGCGTGCAAAATCGGGCTTTCAGGTATGATCTATCATCTGCTGCCATTTTACCATCGGAGGCAAACGCGTGGGATGTTCACCACTGATACTGTACGGAGTACAGAGTACGGAGTAGAAGGAATGGTTCCTGTGAGCTTCAAGGAGGAGAGGTATTTGATGCAAGTGCCCGTGTTGGCGATGTAGTCCACGGCCACACGGTCTACTTCAGATCCATGTCAGGGGGATTAATGTTAATCGTACTAGGAGTACGGAGTACACAGTCCAAGGATGACAACTAGACTGGACAAGATAAGACCACAGAAGGCGTTTGAGAAGGCCGGGATATTTCCCGCCGTTGGATGATAATTACCGGTCTAGCGACCTCGGGAAAGACAATAGTTGATAGATCATCATCGCATTCGTCATCGCATAACGGGAGACAGCGCCAATCAATATCAAAGACGGTTTCAAGTGGGTATGCCAGTTGTACACGAGAAAATAGTAGAAGTCTCAGATCAAATGATTTGCAAGTGCGTATGCACGACTCTATACATGTACAATCTATAATATATTATATCCATATCTACTTATATTCAAACCCATCCACCCTTCTCAGACTCCTCCGTCATCTTCCTCTTCCCAGCCTGAACCTTTGTAAGCGTCAACTTCCTTCCGACGCCTCTCCCCAGAGCACCATCAAGCGGAATAACATCATCCTCAACCGACGTCCTCCTCGAATTCGACTCCTTTTCAAGACTGAGAATCACCTCAACTGCATCTCGGTCCTCAATGACCTTCGGATGCCGCTGCGCAAAGTACCGCGCATACTTATACAACGACCAGTAGCAGCTGAACACGTTGACGACCGTCAGTGCGATCTTGTAGAAGGTGTAGTAGAACAACAGGACTTTCCAGTCGACGCGCTCTTTCTTTAATCGGAGGTGGATCTCGTTGAAGATTATCACGTTGAGGATGTACATCGCGACCGTGACGCCGAGTAGCATTCCACAGAACGAGGGGCGGACTACGAATGAGATTGGGAGGATGAAGGGGGCGAAGAGGTAGATGAGAGTTTCGTAGACCTGCGGGTGATGTTAGCTACATATGTATATATCAAATGTCGAATGATGATAGATGTGCCTGTCACATACCTCTTGGAAAACGCACAACTTCGCACCAAACTCCCACCAACCCAACTTCCAGCTAGTCAAGATATACTTCAAGTCGTAGTACACGCCCACAACGAAGAAGAAATTCCACCGCTTAAACCGCTGTTGGAAGATAGTCATTTCGCCGAATCCACCACGACTACCACCGGAACCACTCCAGAACACCGAAGCCGGGGTCTCGGTTTCGACAAAGACCTGCGAACACATAGTAATGCGTCCACCCAGACGCCGACATGCATCACCAAAGAACCAATCCTCCGACACGGAGAAGCCGGGATGTTCATGGAATGTCTGTTTTAAGAACTCGATATTCCAGAGCGAGATAGCACCGTGGGGGAAGGTAGCGCTCCCGAATTTCCCGAAGAAATCACGTTGGAGACCGGACATTTTGTACTCCAGGTCCTGGGCTTGTTGACAGAATGTACCCTTTGAGGAATTGGGACCGACACTTTTAATGGTGTATCCGATGCATTGGACGTTCTTTTTAAGTCTGTCGCTGACGATTGGGAAGTTTGGAGGCAGAAGACAGTCATCATCAATTAGAACGGCATTTTCGAAGTCTTTGGCTGCGTAGCAGCCGACGAACTGCGCCACGATCTTTGAACCGATGGGTACCCAAACGTGGTTTACACCGTAGGGTTTGCAGACTTCTTCTGTGTTGTCGAGGGGGGTTTTGGAGTTGCCATTTGCTATGACGAAGATGTTTTCTTTGGGGAAGATTTTCAAGGCGGCTTCGAGGGTTGCGCCGACGATGGATGCTGATTTATAGCAGGGGATGAGGAGAGCAGTTGATTTCACCTTGGAGATGTTGTTTTCCAGGTCTGGAGATTCAGAAGATTCATATTCAGAGTCCTGGGCTGGAGGATCTTTCTCGAAGAGGATCATTAGAGGACAGAAGGCATATCTGGTTTGGTTAGGGCAAGAAAGGCAAGAAACTCGGAGTTCTCGAGAAGACACTTACAATGCAGCCAGACCAATGATAATTGCGTATCCTCCTGGTATAACGAACTTGGTTCGAACAACCCAGTACAGCCACCAGACAGCACCTTTCCATAATGGCATACCGACGAGGACGAAGTAGACAAACAGAACGAGGAACGCATAGATGCTGTATTCAAATAATAACCGCACCCAATGCTTTCGTTGGATAGCAACGCCTCTCAATTTGGCTTTTTCATAGACATCTTGCAAGTGGCTCTGCTCGCTGTTTATTGTCTGAGAGCTGGTTTTACTGAGTGGCTGAGGACTGAGCAATGCATTCTGAACCGGCGTTACTTGCCCTTTCTCGGGTATTGGAGAAGGGGGCTCGAATGTGGCGGGCTTTTCGAAGTAGTCGAATGTACCTACAGAATGGGATGGCGTTAGCTGATGTATGAAAGACGTTGGCATCGATTTGATATAATTATGCCATAGATATGGATATCAATTTCATACCCTGAAAAGCAGGAGGATCACTGCGTCCACGAGACCGAATTGCAGATTTCGGTCTTGCCACTGATCGCAGAGCAGAAAGACTCAGAGGACGATTGGAAGAGGTGCGAGGCTGTGGAAGTGATGTTATACGGTCGTTATCGGGAAGAGACTGTTCCCATCGAGCCAATTCCCATGGCGAGTTGAATTTGGCAGTCGTAAGTAGTTCCTTGGGGATGAAGACATCTTCCACAATGGACTTTCTAGGGTTTTCTTCAGCCATTGTAGATATATATCTATATATACTCAATTCGTAACCATAAACAAGGGTATAGTCAGAATGAAAGGACGGCAACCCAAGGTCACCAGTGAAAGAGTGAGTATCTCGCTACGAAAGGGACTCGAGAGTGTTTCATTTATTGAAATAACCTTTCTACTCACGATCTCTATGGAGTAAATCTCTTGCCTGAGACTGTGGGCCAAGGTTGGGTGGCGTCTTCGATTGTGAGACTAGATCTGATGGGGCAGACTAGTACAGCCATACTAGTACAGCTCGGACCTGAGTCTTGGAAAGGGAATGAGGATGTTGATAGTTGGCAAGATATTGTCGTTATTCTCGAACCAGGGCTGAGATACTAGAAGTATTGTGGTATAGTAGCATGACGTCCTTTCTATGGTCTTGGTGTCTTTGTCTACGATATACTGCTGCAAAATCTTTCCGGAGATGCAGGTACTGCAGAAACCATCTGCGAGAAGAACCATAAATATGGAGATGGCTAAGAATAAACCAATACGGGTCGTGAATCGAGTTCTCGACGCCCCAGGCCTACCACGGACCCGCTGGGTGCTTTTTTGGGCCCATGCTTTTACATAAATGCCCATGTAGTTCCTATAAAATACCTAGGTAGCTATTGTTTCGAGCATCTTTGACTGGAAATTGCCAAAGTCTACAATAGCAGAGCATTCCAATACTTGCCCAAGCCTCAAATTGTTTTATCTTTAGGTGCTCGGACAAGTTGCGCAGTGGAGTCCTCAGAGATTTTAGCCTTATGTAGATGAAGAGCCGTACAAACCACAGAGATCTAGCGTGGTGATCGTCATGGTTTCTTCCTAGCCGGGTGAACTAAAGTTAGCTGCATCTCACCTCCAATTGCTTGTCTCTGGTAGGTTGATGGTACTCGATCTCGTAATTATAGTGGGGATGGAATCTGTGCCGGAAGACGAAGTGCCGTACAAAGCGGAGTATGTTATACGGTGTGGCCCCTTTTAGTCCTTTTAGTCTAGCACTGAACTGGACAAATCCGTCATATTCTTCCAAGGTTGCAATTCTATAACAGAGTGAAAGGAAGAATAGGAAGAGAAAAGTCCCAAAAGTCCCCCAAAATGGAAACTTCGAACCTTCCAATCTTGGAAGTTCACCGGGAGAGTGTCGGCCCGCCTTTTTTTTCCAATTTCAGCCACAACTCAGCCGCAAACCTTGAAAGAAGAAAAGACCAAAAAAAAAAAAGAAAAAAAAGAAAAAAAGAAAAAGCCTCGGTCAGAATTTTCTATATCCAGGTTAGGATAGTTGGCCGAATGCTCTGTATGAATTTCAACATTCACGTTTGGCAAAGAACTCCGCTTAAATGAGTAATATGATTTTATCTACAACATACTCCGTATATTGTATGGAGTAGAATTATCAGTTCTAGCTCGGTTAGAAGCCGGATTGACACAAAAAATGCTGATCAGGGATGATCAAAATGGAATTGATATGTAAATCTGTGACAGCCAAAATAGGAATCAACTGGAAGTAGGTAAGATTACCTCATACGGAGTACTTGTACCATGGTACGAATCTCAAATTTAGGGCATGAAACACGTGGCTCCACTTATACCTACCTAGGTAGGTACCTACTAGTACCTAGGTAGGTAGGTAGTATTCTACATAGTTAGCCCTGTCCCTGATCCAAGGTTGGGCCTTCACTGGACTGCTTGTTCTATGATTACTTTACTTTCTTTTTTTTTTATTCGTGTGGATATGGGTGGATCTATAGAGACCATCTAGACACATAGAATCTTGGATATAGGTACGGAGTAGCCAAGAAGCAGATTGTTTTGTAAACAAGCACATTTACCATAGAACTAGTAGATCGAGAAGCTCTTCTACCAAGGATTATACTATATGAAAAATACCAGGGAGAAGCGGTTTATATAGGGATAGTCAAAAGCAAGACGAGAGACAACAAAAACAGAAAACCATCAAAGCAAAGGAAACGCAAAGGGTAGATAGCTGAATCTGCGAGAGGTCACCTCGCTCAACCCCAAAATGCCAGACACACAGGATCAGGGAATCCGAATTGCCCACTGGCGATACAGGATTCGCACGCGTGGGCTGCGTCTGGGAAGTAGAACGGCCGGAACGAAGTGTGGCAGCCTCATTAAATGCCACTCGTAGCACACAATGCAGACAGACTTCGCTGACCGGAGCGCGCGGTTTAACAACGCCGCCGGCAGTCAAGGAAGGAAAGCTCTGTGCCATCCTGGTCCCGAGCGAACTGGGTGATGGGTGATGTCGTCAATGCCCGGGCCTAGGTATCTTTGTATCCTCCCAACGATGCGCCTAGGAAACACAGCCTCAGCCATGACCTGTAGTTATCCAAGTGCACTTGAACACTACCAGAGGTCGTGTGATGTTATCACAGTACTGATACCTGCGGTCTAGGGACTCGGGCCCACCAACCGCACACATTCAAGTCTCGGATAGTTGGATCAGAAGGTCCGGACACTAGAGACTGAACGGATTCCAAAGAGGGAATCAACCACTATGACCAGAGCGATGGAATGGACTAGGGGAGCTGGATTGCCCCTAGCTTTTGGTGTGATTGGCAAACTCATTCCTTTGCACCGTCTCGGTCATAAGCAGATGGGAGGACATCTCCATGTTGCAACACATTCTTTCCACTCAACGTCAACGAGCTGTTATTGACATGGTTCAAGGCAATGGAAATTGTTAATGCCTAGAAACCGGGAACTTTCCTTCATCCACTGTCTAGTCATCCTCCGTAGGGCTGGATTCATTGAACCATCATTAGTCAGCAGGTTCACACTAATGTAGTATATAGGAGGAAGACACAAACGGCAATAAGGGTCCATGTTGTGGCTTATGTACTTGAATAAATAAATATAGTGGTAAGAAGTGACCAATATATAGACATTCCTAGGTAGGAAAGGGAATGTATGTGTCGGGTTTCAGTTGATCAAGATGATGTGATCTCTGCCTTCTATTTTTCACTTCGTTGGTCCTTAATAGAGAAGAAGTGTCAGCGACAATCACTTACAAGAGGACTGGGACAAAACAAGACCATTAAGACCATACTTTGGCAAAGTTCGAATATGACCCTTGACCACAAAGATCATCTTCGTTGAACTCATCCAGCTCTGCTGGTCCCTGTTGCAAACGAGCCCATTATGCAACTGACTGTCGGTTAGAAGATGTATATCCAATACATCATAATACTGCCAGCTAGTAGTAGGCTTTCCCTTGCGGGCTGGTTGATATCAGGATGCCATGTCAACACCCGGATTTTGCGTTACCGGGACAGCCAGCTAGCAGCCAGCTAGCAGCCTGCCAGGCTTGATTCAGTTTTACCAGGCTGTCATGAATACAAAACCATGCAGATAGCCAGCACTGGAGTATGCAGAATCATGTGCAGACACCCGCTATCAACAGGATTCTGTATTGGGGAGTTGCATCGAGATATGCCAACAGAATACCCACACTGGGAATATTTTGGAAAAATTTCAGAAAGAACTATGATAAAGGGGTGACAGCAAGGAAGTTTGAGGAAAGGGGGAATTTAAGGCCTCTGAAAGGGGGATTGCATGTTCCGGATATTTTATACAGGCCCTTCCAGAAGACGCCGTGCAACACACGACAGGGCCTGTCACCTCGGTGCTTGGACGGTGCCTACATGATGTACAGGAAGTTCTAAGCGCATGAATCTCTTCGTATTGGTCAAAGCAACCACAGAAGCATAGCAATATATCAAGAGAACCCAATACCCAATACCAATGCATGCATTATCATTACGCCGGTCTATGTATCCCCCCCAGTAGAAGCAACACGATCCCACCAAATCAAAAACAGGGTATAAACATCCCAGAACAAGATCTCCCCCTTACAATGCATTAAGGACCTGCTGCATAGCAAAAGTATTGGAGTCCTCGCGACGCGAGACATAAGCCCGCACCTCCTGCACACTCAATTTACCCTCCTGGGTAGGATTGCGTCCACCCCCAGGTCCGCCGGTCGTGCCACTGGCAGCACCACCGCGGATTCGTTCGCGGAGAGCCTCGGGGCCAATCACGAATAGACTACCAACTTCCAGTAGCACGTCCAGCGCGCCACCGGGGCCCTTGGTTTCCTCGTCAATGTCCCAGGATCTGAAGAGGTCTGCATATTGCGTCATGTCTTTGGTTACCATTAGCCCGCCAGGTCCACTGACGGAGAACCGTTTGAAGTGCTCGAGGAGGAGACCGCGGATTCCGAGTGCTATCTCGGTCAGCACTTGGCGCACGTTGGCGCCGCTGGATGGGAGGGAGGTGCGCGCGACGTTGTGGAGACGGGTTAGGAATGAAGTGATTGATGCACAGGTCTGCTGGGGATTAGTAGGGCTTTTTTGGGGGCGGGGTTGAATGTTGGATGGAACGTACTGGAGTGTGTAGCATCTCTAACCATGAGGTGTTATCACTCTCCCTGGGCCGGAAATCGTTCTTCTTCTGACCAGATAGCAATCTGCTGACCCAGGCGAATGTGGCGTCAATGGTTTTCTGCTCGATAGTGTTGATTTTGTCCTCGATGCGTGAGGTGGTTTGGCTGGTGCGCTTTTCCATATCCCGGCGAGTGGTGATGCTCGCGGCTGATAGAGGGAGAAGGACCGCGTGGATGCACATCACCATCAATGTGGTAATACTAATCGTAGTGCGAGCTGAGAAGAGGTAGGAAAAGTCGGGCTCGGCCTTGCTGGATTCTTGTGACGTAGCCGCTTCCAGAGCGGCGTCCAGACAGACATCCACGTATCCCTCTCCCACCGCGAGGAGAAGCAGGTTGAGCAAGGCAGAGACATCTTTGGGTGTGTCGCTGTTGACACTGAGCTCGAGTCCTCGGCCCACGGCTTCAGCCAGCCACTTGAGCATCCGCTTAGCGTCGCTGAGATTGGGTTGTCCATCTTCTTCTGTGAGCTTGATTTCGGTCAAGCGAGTTGTCTCCAGCGTATCGCCTACCTTGGCTACGCAGAGCAGGACTTTTCGCTGGATAGGCGAGACCTCTGGTGAGTCTAACCGGCTGATAAATGCATCGCGTGTAGTCGACAGAAGTTCTGACCCAGCCCGGGATAACGAGGCCATGAAGGTTGTTGCCGCCTTCTTGCGGCGAGCATGGTAAGATGTGAACTTGAACAAGACCGCATTGAAAAGTTCTTCCAACGTCCGCTTCTCGCGTTCGATGTAAGACGATCCAACGAAATAAGGAACAAAAAGCTCCTCCAGCTGCTGATCTAGCAATATAGCTGTCTGCGAAGAAACAGGTTCCGGATGCTCGGTCAACCCGTGCGACTTCAAATCCTCGATCAAGGCACCGATATAGCCACGTGAGCTTTGAAGACAACGGAGGAACGCTAGTGACGATACACCGGCTGCTTTCTCCAGCACCATTTCCAGGCGCTGCTGGATAGACTGCTGGAAGACCCGCTGTAAGAACTTGCCCAGGACTTGTTCGTAGTAGGGGAAGGCCCGCCGAATAATAGCAGACTCGTCCTGAACCACAACCTTGACTTCATCGATCAACGACTGGAGACTGGATTCAACACCAGGAAGCTCCGCGTCCGGATCAGCCAGCTTTTCCCACGATTCCGGATCGCCTCCGACTTCCTCCGTTACCAGCTGGCTGCGTTCGATGAAGAACTGATGCTGGTTGACGAACAAGGCAATAACACTAGCACCGCCATTGAAATCTTGCAACACAGTCGCACAATCCCTCATACCATCGAAGTTAGCCTTGCGGTAGAAATCGTCAAACTGCTTCAGCAAATCCTTCTCTAGCGTCTCAGAAAACTTCTCAATAATCTCTCGCGTGTTCCGCCGCGGCGTGCTGCTCTCGCTGAGATCCTCAGACGAGGAGCTATTTCCGTATCCACCATTGGGGCGAGCTCGATGTTCTTGCCAGCTCTGCGGATCTAGTCGTTGACTAATACGCAGCAGTTGGCGCGCAATATGTGCGGAGCGCACCTTGGCCTCTCCCGTGCCAGATCGCCGCAGGCTCTCTAATAGCGAGATCTCGCCCCGGTTGCACACGCCGTCCCAGCATTGGATGAGAAAATGGGCATCCAGAGCTCGTCGCCGTTGTCGGTCTAGCTCCTCTAGGCGCTTCCCTGTCTCCACTGCCATGTTCCCCGTCCCTGCTGGATTCTCGCGGCCGGGGGCATTTAGAGACGTGTCAAGCTGTTGAAAGTTTTCGATGGTGTGGCGGAGCTTCTGGCCGAGAGTGTTGAGGTTCTGGCCGTGTTGCGCTTCTGCGCGTCGGACAGCTGCTGAAAGTTCGTTCTCGCGGAGCTCGAGGTCTCCGGAAAGCTCGCTCAGGCGACGTTGGGCGCTTTCGAAGGTGCGGATGAGGGGTTTGGGATCGAAGGGTTGGTTGGCAGCGCCGGCGAGACCGGCCAGCGAGCGACGGCTGGATATCGCAGCATCGGAGAGGGATTCAATAAACTCCTTGACAATGAAGTCCCGACTGGAGAAGTCCTCGAGGGTGAAACTGGGGCCTTGAGGGAAGACGGTGCGGGCGGAGCTTGTATTTATGGATGCATTGTCCATAATGATTGATAGTGGACAGGCATGAGCTGCCTGCAGAGCTGGACAACCGTGTCTCCTCTCCCTTAGACTGTTGGGGAAATAATTGGAAGAAGGAATCTGGGGAAAGCTGAGGGGTGACGGATTTGGTTCGGGGGAGATTTACTGCCACGCACATATTCTATTTCTATATATACTAGGCAGAGATATTTTGTTGAAGCTGAACTTGGTGTATTAATAGAAATAGAAAAGAAAGAATTACCTTAAATACTTTGAAATACCTCGAAAATAGCCATAACAACAATAACCTCTGATCGTTAGTATACAGTTGTACATACAGTCCTCTAGCTGTTCAGCAATTCCGTACAAGCAGAACATCCACACACCTCCACTTCCCTCCCTCACCCACCACAATGGTCTCCCAAAGAGATCGCGAGATCCTGCGCGACGACTTACGCGCTCGAGGCGCAAAACTCAGCGTAGCAGAACGCGAATCCCTCCTCAAGAGCTACCTCCCAGACCCCGCCGAGCTAGGTACGAAGCAAGCACCACAACCGACTGCCAGCGAGCGCCGCAAGGCACAACGCAAAACGCCCATTCGCACATTCCTCAAGTCGCAAACCCACTACCTCGTATATGCCTTCACGCATATCATCTTCGGGATCGTCGTTCGTCTCCTGCAGGCGTACCATGCCGTCGTCGACCGCATTTTCGCAATCGTCTATCACCACCACCGCACCCCCGAGCTGATCCGGAAAGATGTGAAGAATCTCAAGCGCTTGCCGCAACATCTAAGTACCATCCTCACACTTCGGAAGGAAGACGACGCTCTTGCGGTGTTGATGGATGAGGTTGCTGAATTGGCGGCCTGGAGTTCGTGCTCGGGGATTTCCCAGCTCAGTGTATACGAGAAGTCCGGTAAGGACGATTTCCTCTCAACTATCCAGGATATACAGTGATACTAATCTCTATCCAGGCGTCCTGAAATCCTGCATCCCAGCTCTGCACCAAATAATCACCACCAAACTCGCCTCCTACTATGGCACCCCCAGCCATCAACCAATCCTCCAAGTCTTCGCCCCTCACCACCCAGTCCACCGCAGCGCACCCATCTCAAAGACCACCGACAACACAGCCCAACCTCAAACTCTGACAATCCTTCTCCTCTCCTCAACGGACGGCCGTGAGACCCTCGTCGACCTAACCAAGACCCTGGCGGAGATGAGCCAGAACGGCAAGCTTTCCCCGGAAGATATCACGCCGGAGTTGGTCGATGCGGAGATCAGCGAGATCACCACGCAGCCGTTGTCTATGGATCGCAACCTACCGGATACCGTGCTCAAGCCAGAGCCGGATCTATTGCTTGTTTTTGGTCCATATCTTAAGCTCGATGGGTATCCGCCGTGGCAGCTGAGGTTGACGGAGATGTATTGTACTGGTGGACGCAGTCATGGACTTAGTGGGGATGGGGAGGCGGTTGAATATCAGGGGTATATGCGTGGCCTTTGGCACTTTGCTGGGGCGCAGATGAGGTTTGGTAGGTAGGGTAGAGGGGGTTGATGATATTGATATTGGGGATATGGGGATTTTGGATGTTGATGAGCATGGGGTTTTCATCTTGGCTATACCCTTACTCTATTTCTGTGTCTTATAGTTTTCATTTCTAGCATGGCATTAATGGCATTTAATCAGAGATTGATTATTTCACACGGTAATATCTCGACTGTAGATACTATAGAACAGATATTGACTAGATGCGCATCTACATGTAAACCGAGAGTAGTCTATGTAGTCTATATACACATAGGAGTACAGATAGGCAGGTATCATTATGCTATATGCTAGATAGAAAAGAACCCAAGATCATTAATTCGCCATGCTGCATGTACAATATAAATGCCAAAAAAAAAAATCCACCTCAATCCCAGTTCCTCCAGTCCAGTGCAGTCCCAATATCAAACTCCGAGAAAAAGAACCACTCGCCAAGGAGCAGCAAAAACAACCCTGAGGTCGTAAAGAATGTTATACCGTAGTTTCATGTGTCATTCTGTCATATCCATCTTCAAACCCCATAAGAGGCGAGAAAATCAATCCCATATAGCCCTCACCCAGTCATATCCTCATGCCGCATATCATCCAGAGCCCAATCAGACGGTATAGTCGCCGCAGCCCACGAGCCCGCACCACGCACGCAGTCAAGACAGCGGACAATCTCCGCCCCGGTGTCGGTGACTTCCTCCACAGCACAGCCGGAGCAGATTTTCCGCCTGGCCGCCTCGCTGGCATCGTAGCTGGCGTCGTCAGTTGAGCTCGTGTGCATGTGCATATGTATGCTTGAATCTTTCGACAGACCAAATGCCCCGCCGCAGGATGCGCTATCGCATTGTCGGAGACAGATGAAGCATGCTCGCTCGTGGCAGAGATCACAGTCTGCGTAGGCGTCGAGGACTTGGCGGGTTGTTGGACGGCGGTGGCAGATGTGACAAGGCCGGAGGGCAGAAGGGGAAGCGGATTGCTGCGTTGGGTAGTGTAAGGGGACGAGGGTTTTGGGGGAGACCGGGGGTGAGTATGGGTCTTGGTTTGGGGTGCCGTAGATGTTTGGGGAGAGGTGGGTTGGGGATTGTTGGTGTTGGAGTTGATGTGGCTGCTGCAGTTGATGTTGATGTTGATGCTGGTGCTGATGGGATGGCAGTGTAAGGTAAGGGCCTTGAACATGTCGGCGCTTGCGAGGGAGGCAGCGTGGTCGGAAGGAGATGTCTGTCCCGTCTGGATGTCGTGATAGAGGCATTGAGCAGCTACCATCGTACTCGGGCCGATCGACTCGGTAGGATGGGACATATGTTCTAGTATCGTATTAGTCTATCTGTCCACTGAGAGAAACATCGTCAGACTTACGGACGTGCTAGAGTCCTAGACTCCTCATGGTCCCACTTGCGTTTCTTCCATGTTGCCGTTATCGAGTCGGGCTGCTCGGGCGAAAACCCTGGCATTGGTGATGGTATGCCGTTTTCAAGCCAATCTGAATATATTATAGATGGCTATGAGAACAAGGAACTTTAGGGGAAGTCGAGTGAAGTGAAGCTGACAAGCAGACCCAAACAAAAGAAAGCCCGGGCGGTGTGCCGATAGGAGTTATCAGCGCACGTTCGATTGAGATTACACCAAGTGTACATAGGTAGTCACTGATATAAACTGTTTGAGATTGTTTTATATATACATGACTGACAAAAATGTCAGGAAGAAAAGAACATGCCAACCCTCTACTCCTTTCCAGTCATCGGAGACCCAACACCATCTAGACGAGCCTGAATAGTCTTCTCGTCAAAACGCCCACTGTCACCTACATAATTGCGTAAGACCTCATAGGTCATAAGCCGCCGAGGTGCTTTGCGGCCTGTCATCAACTCAAACTGAGCAATACCCTGTTCAGTAACATTCTCCAATCCGTCAGACAAGACCCAAGGCCGTCCAGTCTCGCTCCGGACTCGGCGCATTTGTCGTAGCAGTGGTGTATCGAGGGGCTTATAGGCCAACTATATTCGATTAGTACGTGTGACAAGAAATACACAGATGTCGGGGGAGGGGGGAAAAGCTCACCTCGAGTATCACACCCCCTGTAGGACTCCCAAGCCACTGCACCGGCATCTCAAAGTTCGCCGGTGGTTCATCTCGGTCTGGATCAGCCGGCACACACGATGCAATGAGACTAGGCTGAGCAACGCCCGCAGGCCAGTCTTCCTGAAGTGACTGCAAGACACAAACCACCTCAGTCGAGTCCACCTGCGACGACGCCCAGGAGTTGAAATGGCGCGCGACTTCCTCGGCACGCGACTGCGTGCGGTTGTAGATGAAGATCTTCCGACATCCAAGTCGAAGCATGGCGTAGATGGCGGCCCGCGCCATGCCGCCCGCGCCAATGACTAGGCCTGTTGTTTTTGCGCTGATTGCGTTGCGGGGCGAGAGATGTCGCCTGATGCACGTCATTATTCCGACCCAGTCAGTGTTCTCGCCGTACCACCCCAGCACACGCCCAGCCTGGTTTCGTCGGCTGGCTTGTTCTTGGAGTGGGAACATCGTTCCGTCTTCGTGCCCGCGGAGCGGCATGATTGTGTTGATTGCCCCGATGGCTTCAGCATGTCGGCTTTTCGAGGCGAGCTTTTGGTATACCTGTACGCGCCATGGCTGCACGACACTGGATCCTCCAAAGTGTGGATCCCGGCCCAGTCGGTCTAAGACTGCGAGAGAGGGTGAATCTGGGATGCTGTAGGTGTGGCCCATGCCGCAGTGTTGGTGTGCGGCATTGTGCATTGCTGGGGATAGACTGTAGGCGACGTTCTCTCCGTAGATGTAGAACTTGAGTGGGTCGAGCACATAACTTTGGAAGAGCGCGCGGACGGCGTCGCGGGAGGTTATTTGCGGGTCGTGCTTATTATCTGCGGATTGGGTGATCGCTGGATGTGTTACTGCAGTGAGGATCGAGTTGAACACTTGTGAGGTACGGCCCAGGGCACCGATGTTGTAGGCGATGAGCGGTGGGTGATCTCCTGGGAGTGTTCGGATTTTATTGGAGAACTCGATCACAGCGGCATTCTCCTCGCGCTTTGTTGCGACTCGGAGGAGGCGCACGAGCTGACAGCCAAGCTTTTCAGCTTCATCGTAGACGGCTACGCAGCCCGCACTGTCCCATGTAGTGGGGAAGATGGCTCAAAGACCTGCTGGCCAATGATTTTGGTATTCCCACGACTTCTAATAGTCCCAGCCAGCTGGGATCGGTCTTGAGTCAGATCCACAACAAGATATTCAACACCCAGGCGCAAACCATGCTCGAGAATATCAAAGTAAGGCCGAGAAGAAGAGGTGTCCGGTTCCGGGGAGCCGATGCCGATAGAGGAGATGTCAACAGACAGAATGACAGGCGTCCGCGCATTTCGACGCAGGACAGAGACCTGTTTGCTGATGGTGGCTGCCATGTCTGGGCTCCAGCGATCGACGCACAGCTCGATGGCATCTCCACCAGACTCAAGTTCAGTCAGGTTGACATTGTCGGCGATCAGGTCTGAAGACCGCACGAAGATAGCATGGGTAAAAGAGCGCAGTTCTGGCGGCGTCTCCAAGAGAACGAACGGCGAGTCATAGCTCGAATAATTCACATCGAGTCCAGTAATAAACTGCACAAACCGTGTAAAGTCCTCTTTCACCTCTTGCAACTTGAAGGAATAATCCGCAGACCGGCGATCTGGGCTCCCATCGTCCGACATCCGCGTCCGATCTTCAAGATTATAGAATTCGAAATTCGAACACATCCGATGCATCGGGTCCCCCTCCCGGAACAACCGCACCGCCTGGTCCTCTAAGCCGAGCAATTGCTGGATGCGATCGATATCGCGCAGCAGATGAACCACTGGGTTGGACCGGGCATAGCGACGTAGATGATCCTGCACCGGTCGCGTCAGACTGGCCAGCCCACACTCCACGACACATCCTGTGCGGTGGTTATCCAGCATCATCTTTAGGACTTCAATGTCGCGGCGCTGGAACTCCTGGCTGCCGTACTGCTTGAGGTATTCCTGTCGCGTGACGCCCGTGACCTCCCGGAAGTAGTGGTCTTCGGTAATGAAGCGTCGCTTCAACGCGGTCGCAGCGACGAAGCCTAGGGAGCGCTTGCCGCATCCGCGGATGCCGATCAGAACGAGAGATGCATTGGGAGCAAATCTGCGAGGGGCAGCCTCGGGGCGGAGCATGGGAGAGGAAGATTCCTTGGTGGCACATGCGGGGATGTCGGACTTGGCGTCGGCCGTGGGAGGAATAGAGGGTTTAGGATTGAGCATGGTGAGAGGTGATGAATCAATTGGTCTATGTCGAGTGAACGAGCGCCATGATCAGATGCACTCAAGGCATAGAATCGCAGAGGTGGAATGCGGGGAGATGTTGAGGTTGAGAAGGGATGAACAGGACTGTTCTGCTGTAAATAATAGATGGGACAATGTAGTCTGGAATTTAAGGATGTCAGTGTAATAATCTCGCAACCTTCAATACCCCAGATGTTCCAAGTTGGTAAATGTTCGGAATGAGGAACTGGGGGAGGTTGCCGGATTGTCTCCGGCAAAAGGCTTTTCCACCAGATCTACTCGGCAATGGAGTTGACTGCACATTGAAGTCTTCAAACTATATGAAATTGCTTGAAATTGCATGAAATGATTGAATAATCCGAGAATAGAAAAGAGATGGAACCAAGTAAATGCTGGATCTAGTCATTTTAATAAGGAGGCTATAAAATATCTACTTGCTTATTAGTCTAGTATGCAAGTATGAGATCTATGAATGTTCAATATCTTCAAGATTCCATATAGTCCGAAGCCCATCGAAGTGCCATAAGATCTTATTAGAATGTCCACTCCAGTTAAGGCTAATGGCACAAAGAATATACAACCATGTCATCGAACGGAATCTTCGGATTCCTTCGACTACCTGTTATGACTGCGGATACAGACTGTACTTTCTGAGGACTCCATTGAACATCACAGGACCTGACCCAAGTTACCCAGGTACGTCTCTTCTTTCCTTTATCATTCATATTGTCTGTCTGTTTCTTTCTTTCTGTCTTCTCCCCTCCCCTTCTCCCCTTTCCCTACCCAATTGCACGGGTCCTATGTGCAACACCTGAACAAGACTTGCACCTTTATGTGGTGTGCAGGATGAGTAACCTTTATGGTGAAAAGCAAGTCCGGGTCTATAGAACTGCAATACAACTGGTTATTCTACTTGAAATATAACGCCTTTCGCCAGTCACATAGGCCGAGTAGTGTAATTGATGCTAGTGGGTGTAGATCCGGTGTGCAAGCGTTGATCCGCGAATGCGAGCGACTCGTCCATAAACCGATCGAGATCGAATTGCTCGGCAAGACCGTTCTCCCGAAGCTTACGAATTGCAGCTCTCGTCCAAGTGACGCAGTTTTGCTCTGGTAGAGCATCCTTTTGCGGAAGTGGAATCGATTCAAGAAGGTCGCGGATTTGCGCATAGGTAACCTCATGAGGCACCTTTCCAATCATGACCCTTCCAAGTAGACTGTCCTGGTCTGGATTGTTTACTTTCTCTCGAAAGTGCCAATTGCCCTCCTCGTTAAGATTGACTCGATGCACCGGATCGAGAACAACTCCATTGCTGACGTCAAAAGCATAGCAGTCTGGCCTGCTGGGACTCTTGGGAGAAATGAAAATCCCCCAATGATAGGCCGCATAGCCACATCGCTGCCTGTTTCCACCGAGAGAGAGAGAATTGCGATGGTGCAGCGAAAGAAAGACCCGACGCTTATTTCTCATGGAGTATCCTAGAGGCAATTCAGTGAGGAAGTAGACGAAGCCGACTAAGGCTATGGACTGTGCCTTTGGGAATACTATTTGCTATGTATACCCAGATTATTGTGGAATGTACAACACATCAATGAACACGAATACGAAGCTTATACTATTTATAGCACCTGGACAAGCGGCTGTCAGCCAAATCGAGGGACTGCCCAACAGGCCGAGAGCCTTTAATAATGCGCTAGCTCATACTATGCACGACATAGGTCTTATTTTCTTATTTTCGTAGGGCTTAGATCTAGGTAGTTTGGGTTTCGAGTCCTCCAAGCCAGCCGCAACAGATACAGAAAATGTCCCAACCAACCAACCAAAGCATGTGGAGCAAAACAAAAATCTACGGCAAAAAAGGCTTCGACAAAGGCTGGGATGCCCTCGATAAACTCGGTGCCCCCGTCAACCGCCTCAGCAACAAACTTGGCTCCGAGGCCTTCTGGCCCATGACTCTCGACAAGGAAAGCGAGAAAGTCGCCCGCATCCTCCGCAGCTTCTGCAAAGACGGTGTCTACGTCGAGGACTCGCCGCCAGCGCCTCCGTCTGGGAACGGAGCAGAGGACCAGATCGATAGACCCCGCGGGAAGCAGAAGGTGTTGAAGAAGATCCCAAAGGAGGTCATCCGTCACGCGAAAGGGTTGGTTATCTTTACGGCGATGCGGACGGGGTTGTGGGTCAGTGGTGCTTCTGGGAGCGGAGTGCTTATTGCACGTATGCCTGAGACGGGGGAGTGGAGTGCCCCGTCCGGGATCCTGATGCATACTGCGGGCGTTGGGTTCCTTGTTGGTGCGGATATCTACGACTGTGTTATGGTGATCAACACGTACGAGGCACTCGAGGCCTTCTACAACGTGCGCGTGACCCTAGGCAGCGAAATCACCGTCGCCGCTGGACCCATTGGAATCGGAGGTGTGCTGGAGTCAGAGGTACATAAGCGCCAGGCCCCGATTTGGACCTACGTTAAGAGCCGGGGATTCTACGCCGGTATGCAAGTCGACGGAAGTATTATTATCGAGCGCAACGACGAGAACGAGCGATTCTATGGCCGAAAGGTGCCTGTCAAGGATATCATGTCGGGGCAAGTTCGGACAAACGACCCGGGCGCGAGAATGTTGACGCACATGGTGCACTCGGCACAGGGAGACGCACATTTCGATCGAGTGCCTACTGGAGTGCAGGTGCCGACGGGGCCGACTCCTAGTGACTTTGTCCCTGGCAATCTTCCTGAGTACTCCGCCCAACCGCCTAGGATGTCTGGGGTCAACACGGCCCCGCGTGGGCCGTATGCAGCCCCAAATAATGCGCCGTATGCGGATGCCCATTGGGCCCCTAATGGGATGAATTATGGTCCTGGGCCGGAAAAACATGGTTGATTCCCGACATACACTTGAAAAGATAGCGTGTGTATGGCTAAATATTTGGTTTCGAGTCCAATACGTGTTGACGGTTAGATGTCTTTCTGCATGGGATTACTACATATTGTAGTCTTCTGAATGGAGTGAGATAGACCCCATCCTCAGAACCAAGAATAACAATTGCTCTACAACCATGAGCCCCTCAAAGTTCACAACTCCTTCGACCACAAAAAGTCTCCACCCCTCAGGTGCAGTATGCATTGCACGCATCATTGGCGGTAGCGGGACACTGGTTCAGACAATTGGTAAGGCGACGTCTGGACGCCCCGGTGCATGACGCAATGCACAACTGTCCTTCGCCTTGAATGCAATCACCATAGGTAGGATAGAATTGGCATGGGCTATCGGCAGGTACCGCGGCCGGAGCAGCGAGTGTCATGGTGGCAATGAGAGCAGTGAGTTTGGTCCGGTGGTGATTAGATTGGGAGGACTTGGGGTAACCAGGGAGGGATATACAGCTGTGAGGAAATGCATTTTGGCAATGTCTCAACAAGGGTCTGAATTGGAAGATAGAGTCGGATCAATGACTGATGATCTGAATATTTACCTCAAGAGCAGAAGGGGAAGGGTTTTATATATGCCCTTCTGGAGCATCCATGTCCCTCGGATCAGTACGGAGGTCACATATCCTTGTTCACTCTCAGTCTTGTAGGCAGTTCTATAGTTCTACAGTTGTTATATACAGTTGTTATATACAATTGTTCTATATAGTCCTAATCGGGTAAGCGTCGGGTTTCGGGTATACGCCGGGAATGCCTTGATGCCTTGCCTGGTCTCTAATCTCCATTATATAGTTACTCACTATTAGGGTAAAAGTTGTCTAATTATAGGATTGCTATAGAAATAATCTCACCTATACACACTAACATCTGAATATATAAAAATACTATGATATAGTACTAAATGTTCAAGTGGGAGATTTTGTGGGGACGTGGAGATCCCCCCCAATAATTCCGAGTGCCTTCACATCCCGAACTTTACGCCCGAGACCCTTCCTCGGCCTGTAACCTCTGCCGTGGAGGGTAATGGGTTAGTGTGCGCTCCTCCACTTTTCTATTTCTGGTCTTACTCTTCGACTGTTCCGAGTCTCGGCCTGTTCCTTATCCCCCGACCTTGCATTATTTTCTTAGTTCCGCGAGGCACTCGGAATTTGAGAGAGAACTGCTGGTCCCCTTATTTTCTCTACATGGCGTATTGCCCGCGCTAATAACCCCCTCTCCATGGATGAGGGATCGGATAAGGCCCCTCGGCGCAAGAGGGTCTCCCGAGCTTGCGATCGCTGTCGCAGTAAGAAAGTGAGTCGCGCCCGGCCAGGTTCTTTGTCTCATTTGCGCAATCTAATATCTCCCCGATCTTAGGATAAATGCGATGGCATTCGTCCCACTTGTTCCGCCTGTCAGGCATCGGGCCAGTCCTGCTCCTACGACCCCCATGCGAAGAAACGCGGTCTCCCCGAGGGCTACGTCCGTGGTTTGGAAAAGCTGTGGGCGCTGTCGATCTGCAACATCGACGGCTTCGAGGACACCATGTTGGCCATGCTAGGAAACACCGCCGAGTCCGCCAGTCGTCGCGAGAAGCTGATGTCCGTGTGGTCGGACGATAGTGCCTCCGAAAGTCTACACGAGTCTTGGAAAACGAGTCGGCTCTTCGGCGCGCTGGAGAAAATGCTCTCTAATTCAGATACGCCAGGCCCGGCGACCGGGAAGCGATCGCGTAACCCGCGAGATGATGGGCCCGACGGTCAATGGGGGTTCCGAGTAGCTCGCACTTCCACCCCGCTCGATCCGGGTGCTCCGCGTGTGGTTGAGCCCTTTGCCGCATCGCCGGGTGTTAAGCGGGCTCGATTGTCGAAAGAGTCGGATGGCCGGGGGGTCGCTGCCAGTCCACATACCCTGCAGTTGCCACCTCAGACTTCGCAGCTGCTCGATATATACTTTGCGGTCACGCATTCGTGGTTTCCCGTGGTGGCCAAGCATAACATTCTTCGCGCTTCCTACCTTTACGCCAACGCCCCTCTCTCTATTTCCACGGCCTCACCTGGGTCTGGCGATCATGCCGCCCTGTGGGCGATCTTGAGTTATACCGTTACTCAATCGCGAACGCATTCACGGGCAGGTCCCGCTGGAACCGTCGCCCTGGCAAAGGAATACTATGCCGTCTCGCGGAATCTCATTCCCACGGAGAAAGAGCGTTATGAACCTGCCCACATCCAGGCATTGCTGCTGCTGACCTTGGTGAACATGGGTCTTGAAGATTGGACGGCGGCTTGGTTGTTAAGCGGCCAGGCAGTGCGCATGGCGATTGCCATGGGTCTTGGCAGTGTGTCCGACAGTCGTCGGTCTGATGAACTCAGACAAGGCAAGGCGGTCTTCTTGGGATCCTTTGTGGTTGATTCATTGCTCTCTTTCCGCCTTTCAAGGAGCCCAGCCATGCCTCCAAGCGACATTACTGCGGTGGGCCTTTTGGAAGAGGACGGATTAGAGGAGTGGAACTCCTGGGTGGACGTTTTACCACCCACAGGTGCTCCACAGGGCAGCAAGAACCCACCGCGCCGAGGACCACTCTTGGCCCTGAGCTGCTTCAACCGCTTGGTTGAGTTGGCGAGTGTTCTCAACAAGATCTCTCGTCATGTGTCTTCAGGGTATAATATGGCCACCTTTGCGCAGCAATTGGTTATGGAGCTTAAGCAGTGGGACGACTGCCTACCTCTGGGATGCCGCCTGATTGGACCGGAAAGCATCTATCCAGAACGGCATTCAGCCTTGCTTCCCCATCAGAGTTACCTGGGGCTGACCTATGTGGCTACCCTGCTTTGGCTCTATCTGCAATTGATCTCGGGTGAGCAGGGGTTGCACCGTTCACAGCGCCCGGCCACAGAGGGGGCTAAGAAGCTCCTCTACCGAGGGCTTTCTATGCTCACCCAGCACTTGGAGAACTTCTCCATGTGTGGTTTTCCACCGCTTTTCGAGCTAAGCCTTCGCACAATTGCGGAGCAAGCGTTCAGACTTCGAACTACCGCCGACTCATCGGACACCTTCCCCTTTGCCAGGTGGACAGACGAGTTCCGACACAAAACTGCAGCTTTCATTTCTGCGTGGCCAGCCTATGGATCTTTAGTTTCCGTCATGGAGAGATGGCAGCACTCCAAAGATGTTGTTGGGGGGCTATCCACTTTTCCGGGGGCAGTCGGCCGTCCACTTTCCGGTGCACCCATGGCAGGCTCGGTGCAATACCCAGGCGGAGCTCGCAGCCTACCCCAAAACGGCGAAGGAGATTACACTTCTTCCATCCTTGGCATCAGTATGCCAGTCGATGGGCAATCTTTGACCCCAAAGGACACAGTAATGGAAAACACGGATTTAAGTATGATGGACGTATCACCACACCACCCAAGGGAAGGACAGTCTGTCCTACTAGACAAAATCACTCCGCGCAGCGGAGCAGATTCCCTGTATGCCGCAGCCAGCGCACAACATCAGCAACCACAACCTCAAACTCCCGACTCGGCAGCTTCAAACTCAATGATACCTGGAAACATCACCTCCGTCGGTGACATTGATGCCATCTTCAAAGATCTCGCATACCTGGATACAACTGAATGGTCCACGAATCGCGAGGCCGGTCTGAAGGATTTCGGCTTCTTGGATGATAGTACATTCCAGGCTTTCTGTCATGACCCGGATCGTTTGGGCGCATCACAGCCACTGGTTCATCCGCCTTCTATAGCAGATATATGGCCGCCACCCGGGTTCTTCCCGGAGACTTTCCAGGAGGTCCCCGAGGAGTCTATGGGCGGCTGAGAGATCTCGGTATGGTCTCGCCAGCTAGCCTTTAAAGACCATGTTACTTTGGTCTACCCGTCATCCATGAAAGGTCATCGCCCGTTCGGGGCATCCCATTGGCCTTCTAGGCTGTCGATAGCCTTCCCTGCGCTTTCAGGCACAGTCTTTGCCTAAATGGGACACGGTGATCTATTTGGCCATATAATAGTCACCATTGCAATCTAAGTCTAATGCTTAGTGTCAAATCAGCCGTGAGATTCATCTCGGCGGCTCATACTGCAAATGTCACCCATTCCCTCGATGCAGGAAGAAGAGTTTCGTTTCGCCTCACGAGACCGAATGCCTATCAAACTATGTATATATACCCACGCTATAGGAGGGTTTGAATTCCAGCGCATCTCTACAAGTGTAGTAGCTGAATCCACACTACAAACGAGAGATTTCATCGAGATTATCAACAGATTCAACTTCGTAAAGCAGAAATTTTCTATATATAACTCTTGACGTATCGCCATTCTATCTCTATCCAAAGATCCAAAATTTATCCCCCACAACCCACATTCCTCTACCAAATATTTCCAGTCGTCTGCTCCTTCTGCAACTTCTTAACATTAACGTTCCTCCAGAACCAAGTGCACACAATGCACAGCGGCACGAAACAAACACCAACAATCACCATCTTCCTCTGGACATCAGCGTAAGCCCCAACGATAGCTTCCCGCTCCGGGGTGCCATCGGCGTACTTCATCTGCGTCACGATACTGGAATAGATAGTGGCCGCAAGGTGCTTACTCTCCAGCGGCAGCCGTTCAGTTAACTCCTTCAGGAACATATTATTCCACATGCCACCAGCAATCGCAGCTCCCACGGCGGCTCCAATCGACCCGAACAATCCCCAGATCGCTATCACAACGGCAATCTCCTGGTGCGTTACGATCGCCATCACAGCAATCTGTCCACACACAGTGAACATGCAGCTGCCGAGACCCACGAGAATTTGGACCATTGTTAGCAGGCCCACGTGGGTGTCTGGCGCGCGGAAGGGGATCAGAAGAGCTGTTCCGAGAAGGAAGATTGGGATGCCAGCCATGGCGGTCCATCTGAAGTCACCGGTCCATCTGATTACTCTGCCGGGGGAATGTGTGTTAGATTTTGGAGAGGAGGAGTACCGGGGGGGGTTGGGGTGTGCTCACAGGCCAAAGATAGGGCTGAAGATGTAAGAGGTCAGGGAGAAAGCGTTGAGCACGTAGTTGGCTGACGTGATGTCGAGTCTGTTTACGACTTGCAGGTACGAGCTGAAGTAGCTGTTCCAGGCACTGGATTCCGGTGTTAGCTTTTGCTGCCTTCGGTGGTAACGGCTGGAAGAGACTGGTACTCACAAGACGGAGATGAACATGACGCCGTACAGCATGCATGAGCCGATCATTGTTGGCTGTTTCAGATACTTCCACGGAAGGAATTGCACCGGTGCGTATCGCTCCCAGACGTAGAATGCGGGAATGCATGCGACGCCGAGGACTTCCATCGCGATGATGTACCCGGTCGCCCATCCCTTGGGTCCGTAGGGGGCGATGCTAAACGGGAGCAGGATTAGGGTGAATACGGCAGTGACCAAGATGATTCCGACAACTAGGTACAATCACACCTCGTTAGTCACATGGCAAATGCAAGAAGACGTATATGAGGAAATACGAACCATCGAACTCGACAACATAGTGAGTGATCGACTGCCACCAGGTACGTCCAGAGTAAGTCTTCTCAAGAGCACCGCTCTTCTCCGCCCGCCGTTGCATAAACAGCATCACCACAGCGACGGGGATACACACTCCAACCTGCATGATGGCAAACGCACCGAATGCCCAATGGAAGTCGAGGTTGGCGTAGAAGAGTGCGGCGATTTTCGGGCCTGCGAAGGTACTAGCGATACCGGGCGTACCATTCAGGCCCAGCATGATCATTCTGTTCCTGAGGGAGGTCATATCTGCCAGCATAATGTCCACAACATAGGTCAGACCGATGTGGCCCACCCAGTATAAAGTGTGTGCTGCAGTGTACATCTCTATATTTGTGCAAGTGGCTTTCATGATCAGACCGATCGCGACCAGAACGAGCATAATCAGGAATCCCTCCACACGGCCCCAGACATCGATGATCTTGGCCAGTGTTAGCTTCGATGAGCCGCCCAGGATGGTTGAGAGGACGCTGACGACCGTCAAGAGGCCGTGCTTGCCGAATGAGGAGGTAATATAGGGGTTTAGTGAGGTTTCGACTGTGCTCAGGAGTGCGTCCACGAAGGACACGAGATAGAGCCTGCATTGGTGGCATGTCAGTTTTACTCTGTTACCCTGGGGCGAAGGGAGTTGCCAATCGAGATCCACAGACTTACAGAATGAACATCAGAACGAGGGTCTTGGTGGACCATGTCGATGTAATGGCTCTCACACGCTGCACACCACCTTGGAAGTCGCGCGAGTCCCGATCGGACATGCTCGCCTTGTCATCGGATGGGTTGTCCACGCCCTGGTGAACGTCGAATCCCTCCATTTTCTCAGCATCGCGGCTGGTAGTGGCCGGCGTGACCTGATCGGACAGGTTTGTCTTTTCCATTGTACCTAGGAGAGAGACAATTGGGAAACACAGAGTGAAAATTGTGCTAAGAAGGGTCCAGGTGGGAGGGAGTATTATATAGGAAAACCCTCGAAGATTAAAATTAATCACCTCAACTCCTATCAGATCATCTGATAAAAATCCGCATTCAATCTGCAGCCAATCAGCAAAAATCGGACTTTTCAAGGTTCTTTAGCGTCGAAGGTTCCAAGGTTTCAATCGGACCTCGCGTGGTGCGGGAGTTAAAAGGAATATCGAATATCGAATATCGAATATCGGATGGCCTCAACGTTCTCTCTTTGAGGAAGTTTCATCCGCTGCATTTGCAAGGTGTATACAGGTGCTTCTGTTGCATGCCTGGCAATAATCCCCCCTATGAAACCCCTCTGGATCGGCGAAAGTACAAAGTACCTGGCCTGTTGCCCTCGGAAATTGCGCGAATATCGGAGGTAATCAAAGTTTGGGTGGTCTTGGCCTTGGAGGACGGTGCGCTCGGCAATTCACAGGCGTCTGTCTCGTCTTGGAAATCATGCCATCTGTCCATATAAATCAGATTTTGCATGTTCAATGACATCCGATCTCCGATTTCCTCTCTTCGATGCCAGTGTGCCAATTCATTCGCAGCTTAACGACGCAGCCAAGACAGACGCACAAGCAGAAGAGATCTGCAGTGTGTTTTGGAATTTGGACTTGGCGTGAGTGGATCTTCCAGGCGAGGGCGGTTCGTGCGGTAAGGTAACTCTTTGAATATGAAGATCGTGAAGTCTCAGTAAGTCTCTGTCATGGCCATTGCTTTTGCTTGGTTTTGCTTGACTCAACTGGTGTTGCCTTTTCTGATGTTCCGAGGAAGTCAGCCTTGACGGGTTCAAGATGGTTTTGATATCGAATCACGTTTTCCCCACTACCCTACTTTTTCATGAATATGAAATTCTGAGCAATAGGCTGATGGAATCGAATTCACGAATTCACATCCACCATGTCCATGTCCATGTCATCGGGGATATTTCGTTTGGGTTTCAAGACTAATCCTGTACAGAGCAATGATCGTCGCCAAGAGATTGATTAGGAGACCTTAAAAGCGAGGTTATCAAAAAGACTGGAAATAGAAACTGTGAACTGTTGTAGTTGGTGTATTTGCTTTTACAATTTAGGTTTTGAATCCCCAACAGAGTTATTTCTTCGTGTAGGTTACTTACTTGGGCCAGAATCCTGACTATCATGAGAATCTGCGAAGAAGCAGCCTACAACTATGGAAACTATTACGTAGACCTTGGACCACATGTGATTATATCAGTAAACCACATAGTATATACACGTGGATCACATTGTATTCCAATTGTATTTCGAAGCAGACGCTTCTAAGCCCAATTCCATAGACACCTCTATGCCCTCCCTTCAAAACCACCTCTTCATCCCTCCATCATCCACGGCAACCGGCCTCCCTCACGCATCACTCTACACCTTCCTTCAAGGCTATGTAGGATTATTATAGACCAAGGGCTCGGGTATGGGCCTTATCCATGCACTCTCGGGCATTGACTGTTTCTTCATGATCATGGCCTAGTGTCTTCTCTCGTCCCTGTAGAGTTCGTCGGAGCATGGTTTCGGCCTCTTTATACTGTCTTTGGTAGTAGAGCGAGAGACCAAGCCAGTATGCGGAGTAGAGCGTATGTCTATGATCGTAGCCTAATGTTTTCTCTCTCCCCAGAAGAGCTCGTCGAAACATTGGTGCTGCCGCTTTATACTGCTTTTGGTAATAGAGCGAGAGACCAACCCTGTGCGTAGAGTTGAGCGTTTCTTCATGTTCATGGCCTAGCACCTTCTCTCGGCCCTCAAGAGCTCGTCGGGACATGGTTTCTGCCTCTTTATATTGATCCTGATCATAAAGCGACATAGCAAGCTGGTTTGCAGAGTAGAGTGTGTCTTTGTGATCGTAACCTAGCGTCTCTTCTCGCCCCTGGAGAGCTCGTCGGAATTCGATTTCTGCCTCTTCATACCGTTTTTGGTAATAGAGCGAGAGACCAAGCCAGTGTGTAGAGCTGAGTGTTTCTGCATGATTGTGGCCTAGTACCCTATCTCGCCCCTGGAGAGCTTGTCGGAATATGGCTTCTGCCTCTTTATAACCTTTCTGACGATAGAGCGAGAGGCCAAGCGAGTGTGCAGAGTAGAGTGTGTCTTCATGGTCGGGGCCTAGCGTCTTCTCTCGCCCCTGAAGAGCTTGTCGAAACATGGTTTCTGCCTCTTTGTACATTTTCTGGCGATAGTACGAGTCCCCAGTCTGGTGCTGGCTTCGGAATTCTGCACGGCGGAACTCAAGGGTCTCGACTTGGCCTTGACCTTGCACAATGACTGGTACTCTAGTCCCTAGGGAAGAATGTATCTTTCTCTTTTCCTGCGGCACAATGGTCCTATCCTGGGCAGCGTTTACCAGTTCCACTGTGGTAGTTGAACTAGGCATGTTATGGGAGACATCCTCAGGTGCTTCTGAATAAGTTCTCGTTGTCCATGACACAGACACTTCAGTCATGGTCGTAGCTGGAGATGGAACTCGTAGCTCGCCTGTAATAGCTTTCGTGGACCCAAGAGGTTGGAGCATTGGCGATTGGATCCACGCGTCTGAAATGGCAGATGCAGCCGTCATTCGATCATTAGGATTAGGACACATGAGTGAAAGCACGAAGTCGACACCTGGTTGACTGACCCCAGCATCAGTAAGCATGGTGACTGGGAAGTCCTGTTTGGCTTTGTAACCTGCAAGCAATCCGAGAGTCGCAAACGCAGGTTTCTTGGTAAGGATCTCAAATACGATCACTCCCACAGCCCAGATATCAATGGCATATGCACTCCCTCGTTCAGCAAAACCCCAAATTTCGGGGGCGAAATATCTCGGAGTACCCTTTAGCGTCGTGGACTGTCCATGGCTTTCTTCGATACGTTTGGTGATACCGAAGTCCGCGAGTTTGATCCACCACTTGTCTGGAGGGTGTGATTTAATAAGGATATTCTATACAACTGCTTTAGCGAATTCTCTCATTGTCCGCACTTGGAAAGTAAACCCACATTTGGTTTTAAGTCTCGGTGAGCAAATCCATTTTCATGCATCATACACAGACCGTCGAGAATCTGGTATGCGATTTCCTTCGCCTCAGCCTCTGGCAGTGGTGGTAGCGGTTTTTGATATAGATATACAAAAAGGTCGCCGATTTCGAGGTATTCCATTGCTATGAAGAGCTGACCGGGTCCTTCGTACCATCCGAATGACTTGACAAAGCATCTCTCATACTACTGTTATCAGTACATCTTCATATATTCAATCTTCCTGTAGAGACTAACGTGCGAATGCGAGAACTTAGCAATTGCCTCCAGTTCACGATTGTAGTCGATCGATCCGAATCGCGTATCCATGTCAATCTGCTTGACTGCTCGGACTGCACCATCTTGTATGTCCCCCGGTCGTCCACCTTTAATGCACTTCTCCAGCCAGACGCTACCAAATCCACCATTTCCGACCCTTCTTTGCCGCCGCCAATGCTCCAGTCTGGTCACAAGACGCTGTCCAGAAGCTGAGTCTGACTCCTGGAACCTGTGGACTGTCTCCACTGTACAGTCCGGAAGAAAATATGTCTCTAGCTTGGAATCTTGAATGAGATCTGGGATTCGCGCCATTGACATTTTCCTGTCAGCAGTTCACGCGTGGGTATTTTTCCCCGCTATGTCTGACAAGCCGCCTAAACACCCCTCCAAGTCACCTGACACAATTATTATAGTCAGTGACCTGGGGGGCCTTACTCTTATTATAGATCATCCACGTAGGATATATCCAATTGAGTCTTCCCATTCATATTGAGGCTGCATCGTGTTTTATTTGTCTTGCTCAGCCGCAAGTATTCAGCGGCGGCGGTCTACCACTTGACCAACCAGGGACTTGACTGGGCTTCATGTATGCTGCAGTGTTTCAGTCAGATTGGGATACTTTAGGCCGTCTATGGATGAATGTAGAGAGATATGGGTGATCCTGGAAAGATATAAAAGTACGTTCTTCCGCTCAGAACCTTTCATCAATATCCACATCTCATAGTATATTAGATATCTTGCTATCAAGTCAATATGAAGTTCACTGTCTTCTCCCTTCTTCTGTCTGCTAGTGTAGCCCTCGCCGTCCCCGTCGTTGAACGAGACAGCTCTATTCAGATCAGTGATTTCTGGGCCAGAGCTAGCGCTGGCTCCTCCGCTACGATGCATTTTGTCGTGACTGATCCACACTACCCCGACGACACCCCTACCGACTGCAACCTGATCTGGTGAGCTCAATTTGTTGAACACGACCCTTTGACAATGGAAGACGCTAACAAATACGGTTTAATGTCAGGTCATACGGATCTTCGCCCAAGGAAAGTGCCCGGTGCAACAACAGTCAATACTACATCCGCTTTCCCGAAGATGCCGTGGACTTTAACCGGTTTACACTTGAACTTGAGAGAGTCTCAGGCCCGATTGCTGAGAACGGTCATGTCTTGTTGAGGTCCGGTACGCAGTGGTCTTGTGTGGACAATCCGGAAAGTGGCGTTCATCTGAGCTGCTCTTATGACGGTGTTCTTAACATGCCCATGTGAGAATACGAGATGTCAAGTAGCAGCTAGGTGTGTACGGTGTCAATCGATGCCTGTCTATATTCTATAGGTAGATCTATATGGAATTCGTGAATAGCTTCATTTTCGGAATTATATAGCTGTATGTCTCCAGGCAATCTGATGGATTGTAGTCCCCACATACCTAGCTGTGTACGTATAAAGGGTGTCAGGTGACACCCCAGGCAGAGGAGGAAGGCACGACCCAGGGGGTCTTTCCGAATTAGGAAGGGTGGTCGCCGACCCTGGTTTCCCCAGAGCCTTCAGCCACTGGAAAAACATAAATACCCCCCTCCCCCCATTTCTCTCTCTTCTTCTTTCTTCCTCTCCACATCTCTTCTTTCGTCTCTTTGTCTGGGCCTCACTTCCATGTCTTTGGAACCTCCATACCTGCCTCCCATATATGTCTCCATGACAACCTGCCTGCACAATGACTGGCCTCCACGATGACTTCCAAGGTTGCCTCCATGATGACCTTACTTCGTGACAGCCATCTACCATGACCACCATCCATCATGACCTTCCGTAACAACCATGTGAATCATGACAACCTTCCACCATGGACGTTCCAATGTGACATCCTTCCATGTGTCAATCTGTGACAACCACCTACCATGGACTTCAATACAACCTTCGGTCACAACAATCTTCCATCACGGACCTTCCATGACGTCCTTCCATCATGGCCTTGACAGCCTTCAACAAACATGGCAGCGTTTCATCTGACTGCCTTGCATCGTGACAATACTCCACTATGACTATCTCTTGTGATATTCCATTTCGTCCACTCTACAAAGATGAACTTGCTGACTCGTTTCTAGGATCCCTTATACCCCCACCCCATTTTCCCCCTCCCTCACCTCATCTCACAAAGATTCAGCAGCCAGAAACCGTTCTGGTTCACAGGCTTGCAGTGGACGCACTCCAGCCGGTAGTTTAGATGCTGCCCACTGTAGGTTGCCGCGGGCAAATCAATAACTGGGCGTGGCCTCGCAAAGCGACTCAGTTCGACAAGCTTATGGTGAAAGCATTCTGGCCGGTAGTTTAAATGCTACCCACTTTAACAAACTACCTCGATCAACTACCTCGATCAACCACTCCCAGTCTGACCGTGGCGGGCTTCGGCTTCAGGACAATCGGCAGGCTGGTCTTCAACCATTCATTTCAACCAACCCACTTTAACGAACCGATTTCAATCACCACCCCGATCAACCACTCCCAGTCTACCGTGGCGGGCTTCGGCTTCAGGACAATCGGTAGACTGGTCAAACAAGTATCCACTTCAACACACCACCTCGATCAACCACTTCAACAAACTACATCCAGTCTGACCGTGGCGGGCCTCTTGGCTTCAGGACAATCGGCAGACTGGTCAATCAACCCACTTCATCCAACCACTACGATCAACTATCCATTTCAATCGACCTAGTCAACCAACCACTCCAATCAACCACATCCAGTCTGACCGTGGCGGGCCTTTTGGCTTCATACCCACTGCAAGTTTTCAGCAACTGGGCGTGGCCTCGCAAAGCGACCCGGCCGACAGCTTTTCGCCAGTTGCCGCGAAAGAACCGATCTCGACAACCCATTGCCCCAATACCTTCCCATTCCCCATTTCCCACTTCACTTTCACACTTCCGACCCTATGCTCAGACATCCCCCCACAAGTTGGCATCCACAAACATCTCTGTGTCGACTGCGATAACCAATACTAGCAATCTGGATTCTTCAAGTCTTCTTGATGGGCCAATGCTCCCACATTTCTACATCAATCCTTGAAGTGTCACAACCACACAGCCACACATCTCTCCACCAACTGCCACGGGCATGGTCAGTATCACACCAACCTGGATAGAGTGGCTTCCCGTTGAAGCACCACCAAAAAAGAAAGAAAGCAAATAACCAACGGCTGGCTCGGTTGACCTGGTCTGGTCACATTTCAACGATAGAATTATCCACCCACATCTACCAAAGCCTCTCAATCCATCTCATTGATGCTTAATTCATCGATATATCATCGCCATCTACCACGGCCTTTCCGCTCATCATGTTGATGGTCCAATCAACGTGATCCTCATCAAGGACCAGCTTGTCGGGGAAGTTTGATAGAATTTGAGCACTATTTTTCATGTATATAATAATATCCATGTATCAGTTCCTGTTTCATCCTTTCTTAATAGACTTGGCTTCGTAGTTGCAGGTGTAAATATTAGCCCTAAGTAAAGAATGATAGAGGCTAAAAGTTGGACTTTTCTGTGAACAAGACCTTGTTAGAATATAGAAGAGTACTGCACATCGTACGATTGGAGACTCCCTGAGATCTTGAAATTCATATCCGGACAGGAGACACTGGGCTGACTATTGGGCCTGTTGTGATCAATAACCTTGGAGTATGATATGAAATTGGATTCCAGTACACACTGCTGTGCTCACAGGTCTCGACTTGCTCTAATTTATAGGAAAATAAGAATATATGAATTTGAGAACCCATGGATTAGTACGGTACAGTGTGACAGCTACTAAGGATCCAATATCATCACTCACATTACCTACGGACATACCTCTCCCGTACTGGATCACCTTCATCGGAGTGGACAACCCAATTCTCGATGCCAACAGCGTCACCCGTATCCCCTTTCTGCCCCCCCAGAAAGCAAATTTTCAGGACGGTAAGACGGGTCTGACTTCATACGTTGGATAGCAGAGACATGAATTCGGGCATTAACAGGGATATCGCGAGACCGACCACGCGGCGGCGGCCACCGTACAGCCTTCATTGCTCCATCAGGCTGCATTTCCATCCGTCGCAAGGGAAGATACTCCATCAGACGCCACGAGAGGACAGAAATCAGCGAGAGACCGTTGCCATACGCAAGGAGATCATGGATATGCCCTTCAGTGCCAGCCAAGTGAAGCGCCCGTAAGTAACTTTGGTGCTCTGCCGGTAATCCTAGGCCTGAGATGTCCCTCTCCAAGTTCGAAGTGTCTTCCAATCCAGCATCACCATGGTGTTCCTCAACGCACTCGTACTGTTTCATCTTGTCCAAATCGAGCCGCAGGCCGGCCCGCCGCGCTTCTTGTACCATCCATACGAGAGGCGTATGCGTCAATGGCCATTCCTCCTTAGCTCCGAGACTCCATCCTCCGCCAATGTCTGCGTGTCCGCCAGGGAACCACATTTCTTCGATGTCCTGCATGTCGTCATCGTCACCATCTTCCACTTTGATCCCTTGGTTTTTGCTTGGTGTGCTGACGTTTGGGATTTCCGGTAGGACGGGAGGTCCAGAATTGAGCTCGTTATCATTGGTCCAGGTCTTTTTCGCGTGCTTCTTTTCGCGCAAGGGCGTTTTGCGAACCCATTCGTCTTTATGCGACCGCAGCAACACCGGCCGGAACTTGATTCGTCGTTCGTCAATGCTAACCGCATGTCGAACTACCTTGCTCGAGGGCATCCCCGCAACATTAACCTCAAAATCCGCAATACTGTTGACTGCATCGAACATGCCCAAGAAGTGCACACGAGCCATAGGCCGCGACAGTGTCTCCCGGCTGAATTCCATGGTTTCGAAAGCCCTGTGCTTCTCTTTAGGGTTGTTATCCGTTCGGCCAAGCTTCCACGACACAAATGCATCCCAGATGAATGGCACCACTTCTTCATTATCCGGGCCAAGCAGCCCGACATAATCGAGCATTTCATTCAAGAACCGTGCCGTGTATGCGCCACGTGAAAAGCCGAAAATATACACTTTGGCGCCGGTTTGGTAGTGCCGCATGAGGAAGCGGTAGCCACCCAGAACATGCCGATCGAAGGAACGGCCCAGTGCAAGATTGAGCGCTTTGCTATTGCCCAGTTTGCCCTTCTTTTGAATTGTCGTGCTGGCCAGGGAGCCTGGGGTTATGTCGGTGCCGATTCCCGCTGCTTGGGGTTAGTATCCTTGTGGTTATTTGGTGGATACGCTCATACGTTGGTAGTAACATACTATCAGGCGGTTAGAAGACTTATTTCGGTGTCAGCTGAGGTAGAGCTTACGTTGTTCGTCGGACTTTTCCAACATCCGACAGATTTTCAAGACGTTGGTGTCCGTGCCATCTGTGCGAAAGGTGTTGCCTGTGCCATCGAAGCACAGGACAATCTGTCGGGCTGACATTGTGCGGTCAACTCCCAGAGCCGGGAAGGGGATTCTTGGGTAAGTTTGGGGGAACTTGCGTTTATATGTGCTCGAGGCATTGTTCAGCGTTCGATCTGCCTTATATTTCTCCACTTATCGGCATAGTACGACGACGATCGCGATCTTCGTCAATTGAGGAACTATCGAGTCGGGAGAAACGCCAAGTGAGGGTTAGTGGATACTAGTTTGCCGAATCGGGTGGCGTGCAGTTGATCTACACGGTCATTGCTTGTCGAGTTTTGAACTTCGGTTGGTGGCTAACTGATGTGTGACCAGTCTTAACAGCTATACAATATTGCAGTACAATATATGACACTTCGAGAAGCAGTCCCGAGGTCATCCCTTTTATGCGGAATCCAATACATTAAATGGACCAAATTAATCAAGGCTGGGTTCGTCCTAACTCTAAGATTCGTTTTTATACTGTTAATATAATCATCACAATATACAACGGTGTCCTTTTGAATTTGGTATTGGATGTCCATCTTTCACTGTCATCTCTGTTTCACCCTTTGTCTTGGTCATTGGCCATGGTGAGAAATACATATACACTCTTAATCTCTTAGTAAATTCCAAGCCGAGAGACAAGTGAGGCTTTGAGATCGAAGAGAAATAGGGCACAAGTATCATGTGACTGCTATTCCGTGTTCTGGTTATGTGCCACCTGCACATATATCTTGTACTTCATCTTCTCAGTCTTCCTTTTGTTCTTCTCCCAAAACCCAAAGAATCACGGCAAGCCTCCCGGTTGACCCTATTAAGTCTCCTACTCATTTCAATGCGGGATGAGGCAACGACATCAATCAAGACCTAGCCGATGTGGAGCTCCTCGTCGTGTCCCTTGTCGTCTGGACTGGCATCATGGTCGTGGCTTCGTTGACCACTGATTGCGAAGACCGAAGGGACCGAGTGAAGATGGGTTTGAGTCCGTTCCCTTGGGGCAGGGGTCACTAAGCTACAAATCATTGAACATTATAGGAAATTTGATGAGCTTTACCTCTTCCTCTGTTATTTGCGAGCCCCTACGCAATCGTGAGCACCGGCCGATGGCCGTCTCTTTGAGACCTCCACGAGCTTGGTTAGGTCATATTCCCGAACCAATGCGATTGTTGTTTCTTTTAAACGGCCCTGTCGCATCTATAGAGGATGGTAATATAGGCCAGGCATCGTACAGTGAATCGGAGCTTCATCCAAATTACAGACATCTCCAAACCCGCACCTGTATATGAAGAAGTTTTATATTGATTTGGTCTAATTGAAAGATTGGTATCACTAGAAATGATCAGTAGGTGTAATGTAAATGGGAAACGAAAGTGAGAGCGGTCCAGCGACCAGAAATATGATTTCGTCTGCCCGGCAGACGATGCCAACACAGCGCCATAGAAAAACGCCTCGCCAATGACTCCTTCAAAAGCATGGAATCACCTTGTAGTCAGATGTGAGAATGGATGCACTGATCGAGTAACAAGAGGAAAAAAGAAGGGAAAGTTGATATATGTACAAGAACATTCCAAGCGGAAGGAAAATTGCTGAAGAGCAAAAGAAAAATCAATCAAAGATATATTGCACCTCATGGCATGAAGACTGGAATGCCCTGAGAAGCTTGTTCACCCGAGATGTAATCCAACCAGACTGCGTGCCATTGGTAGCAACGCCCGCGAAGGTAGTAGAGGCATGTTTACAAACACCGTTGGCGTAGTTGAACGAATACTGCAAGCACTCATCATTGCGTGCGCAGACCTCCGCACAAACCTCCACCGTAGGGATCGTGCCAGTGGCAAAATCAATCTGGATCCCAGAGAGATTATCCCAATCGTCGCGCGCCGAGAAAGTCCCATCGTAGATGAGTTTCTGGTAAACGTCCGCATGCAGCATGAGCGCGTTTTTCCCACTAGCAAAGAACGACCGATCAAACTCCCACATCTCTTCGATATCCTTCGGCGCCATGTGGTGGTACGAGATGACAGGGTAACACCACGGCTGTCGCCCGTATCCCTCGGAGAAATGGTCGATTTCCCACGGCCTTGATGTCATCATCATCGGCCAGGCCCAGGTCAGATCCACTTTCACGTCCTGCAGCGCCCGCGCCAGCGCGCAGTCGCCTGCCCATTCGTGTGCGGTCATCGCTTCGAGATCTTCCTTTGTCTCCATCTGGTACTCGTGCAGAAGGTTCATCGTCCAGCTTGAAAGGACGATGCCCGCCCCGCCGTAGCCAAAGAGTGTTTCACCGATCTGCATGGGGCTGCCCAAGTAGTATTGCCGATCTGGGTTGAGGTGTGCCAACCAGTTGATCAGGTTCGGCCATACCATGTAGGTGTCGGCTTCGAGGAAGACGTACCACTTAGCGTCGGGCATGACTTCTAGTGCTTCGTCGATCATTGGGAGGAATTTCCATTTATCGAGCTTCCAACCCGGGTTGTTCACTTTTCCTAGTGGTCCGTTTGTATCGTCGCCCCATTCTGCTTCTGTTAGGCCTTCGCGTCCGACTTCTTGTAGACGGCGGTAGATGTCGAATTCGGGCTCGTGATTCATCGTTGTCTTGCTGATGTTGCGGAGGACGTCATACGTGCGGACACCGTTGATTGTTTCTTCATAGTCGGAGAAGATGGCAAAGTGTGGGACGCATTGCAGGGTGGTGCGGAGGTGGACGGGGATCTTTTCAAGGGATTCAGTCGCGCCAGTTTTGATTACGACCATGACATCGTCGAGTGCGTGTAGTAGATGGCCGCATTTTTCCTCCAATGTCTCCTCTTTGGGAGGGGGGGGGGAGGTCTTGTCTCCTGCTTCTGCCCCCCCTACCAAAATTGTTTCCCCTCCGGGTTGAGCAAGTTGTTCTGAGTTGTTCAGGATTGACGGGTTGGATTCAGGCAGTCGAAAGAGATAGTATATAAAACAAAATGTAAGGATCGGAAAGCCCACGAAGAGCCATCGTCGCGGAGAACTAGACATAGTCGGGTTGGCGCTCGGAGACAATCTAAAAGAGATCAAACAGGAATCGATGCCATTTAGCTAACGAAAGTAAGGAGGGTAAGAGAAGACTGAAAGGAAACAAATGCTTCATGGCACGCAATAAAGCCAAAAAAGGGTCAGTGATCGCTGTCCCTGAGCCAAACCAGTTCGACACTGCCTCGGCGTTAATAGTGGACAATCCATCCGGCAGAAATGATTCGGTCGAACCTCTGAACGGGACAAACGGAGGGAGACTTGATAGGCCAAGCGACAAGTTCAGGGACTGATCTGCAGCCACGCGGCACATGAGCCAACTAGGCTGTGGCGTCTTTCAGACAGCTGCCCCACGGGAAGCGTCATCGCTTGCGGGACTTTGCATAGCGAGGCAATGATCGACTGTGTAGAGTGTTGGTTAGTGGGGGAAGGTTCAGGAGGTGAAGATCAGGGGTATTTCATCAAGTTTGAGATTGATGTTAATTAATCTGTACTACGTACTCCGGAAAATATACGGAGTAGACAAGTCAGACATGTTAAACCATTTAAGCATGAAACAGGGGGGACGTCAACACGGACGTGTTCGGATCGGCAACCGGATTGTGGCCTGATTGTGGCCTTATTATGGCCTGAGGGATGAGGCATGAATCACGTGTGTTTCAGTGTTTGAGCACAGACCAAATTGGGATGAGGACCTTTGTTGACCACCCTATATCGCCTGGGTACAACATACAAGACATCAAATAATAAATACAACTCAATTATCACACATATACACTCATCTATACAATTCAAGCTTCAGCTTCAGCTCCAACACTCAACGCCTTTTCCGCTCCCACAAGAACACAGGAGTGATAGTCAAAGCAACAGCCATACACACAATAGCAGCCTGGATACCAAAAACCAGTCCGAGCCCATTGCGCTGGATCCACGCAGGCTGGAAGTATCCCACCGCGAACCCGCCACAGGTGCGCCACATATTCAAAATGGCCGAGACACAGGTCGCCTTCTCCGGGTATTTCTCCAACGCGTAAGCCGAGATGGCACTGTGCAAATGATGTTAGAGATACGACACAATATTCAAGTGAGCAAAGCCGGAACTTACACAATTGTGGCTACCATTCCGATATTCACCATGATCCACCCAACGGCTATCCCGATCCAGTGGTTACCGAAGTGCATGGTTAATCCATAGGTGAGAAGACCGCTCGCCAAACTACCTATCGGGAACCAGACACCATGGAGGCGGAGTTCGGTTCGCCAGGTTGAGCTATGGCGCTTGAAGATCCAGCCGTTGAAAAAGTGGCCAAATGCCCAGCCTGGAAAGATGGTGAGAATCTGGAGATAGCGAGGGTGCGAGGATACATACCACACAAGGCACCGATCACGCCGGCGAATCGCATTGATGATGCCCCGACCGTGTCAAACAAGTATGGAGGGCTGTGCAAGAAGGTATCGATGGTGGTTGTGATTCCTGGAGAGTCAGCGGGTGCAAAAACGATGTGAATACTATGGTTACCCACCAATTGGCCAGGTGAATGTTACCAGAATAGCGATGCCTGTTGAGAGAATCCTGATCAGTGAACGTCATTGGAAGCTAAATCGGCCATACCCACCAGTCATCAACAACGGAAACTTGAATACATAGACCGCGACGGTTCGGCTCCAATATCTCAACGTCGATCCCTTGGGAAGCAGGGTATTGCCAATGCCAAAATAAGACGCGATGCGCGACTGGTTGGTCATTCGTCCAGGTTTATAGTATGTTTCATAGCCGAAGAGGATCACCATGACCGTGGACACGCCATAGATGGCTGTCAGGACTCCGAAAGAGGTGCGCCAGTCTGACCCGGCGCCGATGTATCCTGCTATGGCGGGACCGAGGAATGGTCCGACGAGGAAGGTGGTGCCCCTATGCTCAGTCAGTGCTACTCTGGTTAGACTTGAGTGGCAAGTCTCTTACCAAATATTGATCATCCGCGGCCATTCTGTTGTCGGATCAGCATAAAGTACTCGAGACAATCTCAGAGAAAGAACGTACCAGCCGAGGTATACATATCATGAATGATTGGAAGCCCAATTACCTGAGGCACTGTCCCAAACAGACCCTGCAAAGAGCGGAACGTGGTGAAGGTAGACCAATCATTGGAGAGGGTAGCACCCAGCACCATGAACATGGTGATCACCTGAGGCCACAGCCAGATCGGCAAACTGCGTGCAGCTGTCAGTGGGGTATCTAACGCGAGCGAAAAGAGAACCAACTACCAACTCACCGACCATACGCTTCAATAAGCGGAACAGCAAAAATCCCCCCCAAACCCCTGCAGCAGAATACCGTAATTCATACTCGTGGCCGAATGAGCGATGGAAATATCCCACTCCATAGCCTGGTCCGTAACCAGTGTTCCACCCCAGACCATGGCCCTACAAGAGATTCAGTCAGATATATCATCTATGCTACCGCGATGGGTTTCACCATCAGCCATACATACCCATCTGCCAACAACGAGCTCGTCATCAACGATACAAAGAGCATCGTCTTCCGCGCCGAGGACCAGTTTCTCGGGTTCAAGGGATCCCTGGCCTCAACGTCCGAATCGTTATCGCATTCCTTAAGCTCGTGTGTCCCAAGCGACGAGGATGCGCTGGCCGCCATCTCGTGTGTAAAGTAGACCGGGGAGGGTTTCTCCATGGTAGATATGTTTACGTTTTTCGTGCCTGTGTTCTGTATGTAAATAGGCAACCCCGAAACAACGGACTTCAGGTAAGGAGGTAAATCAAGGTCATTTTCTGTGACGGGGCACTGTAGGTTTTATGCACGGTTTTTCGAAAACACATGGGAGATTCATTCTCGCATGGCTTTTGTTGCGCAGGGAAATTCTAGAAACAAGTTCTTAGGAAATAAGAGAGATCAGATATCATAATTCCGATTTGGATCTGTTGAAAAGTCTCCGGAATGTAGAGTGGATGTATCACAAAGGTAGGGCCTACAACATCGTAGGTCTTTTTCAGGTAATTCGCTATTGCGCTCTTCTATTTGCCGGTTTATTCTGTCTTCTTGGTTTTCCTCCTTCTTTCTGTATTGCCGTGAAATTGCCTTGTCTTGGTGTGATATGATATCCCTTGCGCATATCTCACCTAGCCATACTCCGTATTGGACCAATGATCTTCCACAGACCACAATAATCCCATGCAAATAATAGTTCTGGGATAATTGTATTGTAATCTGCTAGTCATCGTGAATTACACCGTATTCTCACACTTGTACCGGAACTGGTGCCGGATCCCACCGTCTGTTGTACATATCCTCCGTAGATATGTAGAGAGTATAATGCAGAGGACACCTCCCTAATCGCAATACTCCAACACCTTCTCTATTCTCAATGTCTCTTCTAACCCGCCTAGCCAGCCTCCTGGGTCTGTCATCCCCAGCCCCCGTTGCACCCCCAGGCGCTGTCCTGGCAGCAACCGTCACCGTAGTGAGTATGACGAGCCCACCAGATAAGTGTTCTATCTAATTTACTCACAGCCTGCATCATTGGGATTTGTTCCGGTCGCGATTCACTTTGATCTCTTCAATATCCTCGTGAGTCACGGCGGACCTGCGACAGCTGATGAAATCTCGGCGACCTGCAATGCCCGTATCAAAGCCCGAGGAAAGAATGAGCCGGAACTCAGTACGTTTTTAAGTTTATATGGCTGATGGCCGTTATATTGACGATTAATATAGGTACCAAATTAGCTTGTAAGCACACCCGTGTACAGGTATACAGACACAGGCAAGTATTCCAATACTAATACATCTTTGCAGCGGACATACTCTACATCATGGCTGGACTCGGCCTAGTTGAACGCTTGGCCGAGGATTGCTTCACAGCAAACGCCATCACAAACCACATGGTTGCCATGCCGTCTGCCCAGCATGGCGCACTGCACTTGTCAGTTTCTCCCATGCATGCCCGTTTCTGTAACAGAAACTACGGAATCTTCCAAGCACGCACTAACCCCACCCAGCACCACGGAAGGGCTAATGGCCGGCGCATTCTTGATGAAAAAGCTCCAGGACACCCGCTTTGCATATCCCTTCGCCGATGCAGACGGCCCCTTGCAGTATGCCTATCGGCTAATGGGCCAACCCGAGCTGGCGGAACAGCATACGTACTCGATTATGGAGACTCAGGGGCGCATGGATAGTTTCAACCATTTCATGGTCGGCAAGTTCCTAAAGTTTGGAACATTCCCCGAACGCGTCAAGTCGATGGGTTATGATTTAGACGCTGCGTTGGCAGGTGACAATACCACTGGCACCCGCACTGGCTCCGCTACTATGGTTGATATCGGAGGCGGTCGTGGCGAACTCCTCCTCGAAGTCCAGGCTATGTACCCGCATCTCGGCGCGGAAGATCTAATTGTGCAGGAGTTCAATGCTGAGATCGGCAATGTGCCTGGTGTGCGGCTCATGGAGTGGAATTACAAGGAGCAGGATGAGCAGCCCGTTCGTGGAGCCTGTGTTTACGCACTGCAGCATATCCTACATAACTTGCCTGATTTGGATGCTGTGGCGTTGTTGCAGAAGATTTCGCGTGCTATGGCGCCTGGTTCGCGTGTGTTGATTATAGAATACGCCAAGAATCTGACTTATACCTCGCTTCATGCGAGTATGATTGCATTGTTTGGGGGCCGAGAGAGGAGTTCGGTGGAGTGGAGGCAGATGGCGGGTTTGTGTGGGCTGCAAGTGACATTTGAGGTTTATGTTAGAGCTGGCGAGTCATTGGTGGAGATGAGGAGAAAATAGGAAAATAGACTGGAATAGACAGAATTAATTCGTCTAATTTGTTCATAGTTCACTGTTAATATGATATATCATGTTCTGATGTATACCCATCACATCCCTTCAATAGCTTCACTTACCCCGAAGTTTATACAACATAGTTTTTATCTCTCGAACTCATAGGCAGATCTCTGCAGATCCGATCTAACTGTTCCTGCTAGAACCGATCAATTCCACATGGATATGTATGTAATTTGATGTATTCCCTGTTTCTCATTCCTTGTCACATCCCCTTGCTTACAGGTCGCATGGCCACCGCATGGTTTCTATTCCCCGCCACCAAAAATGTCTATGTTTTACTCCACATGGCCCTGGCAATGCGAATCTGTCCATTTCCACCATCCAATGTTCGCATTCCCAACGGGCGGATTGGCCACGCGAGGTAGACTCCCGTCAGAAGTTGACGGACATGTCCCCATATCTAGGGTTGATTACTCCGCCATATACTCAATACATCGACAACTCGTGTCGCTTGACCTGTTTAAAGTTTCCTGCGCAAAACCCTTGATTACATTACATCCCTTGTTTCCTCCCAATTCAGTTTTACTGCCCTTCCACTCGGTAAAACCGAGTCCAAGCAAGTTTCTGACCTGTAAATCGGTTCATGCAAGTGATCTCAGCGTGATCTTCATTCCTGAGAACCTTCAAGGGCAACTTGGAAACTTTGCTCTACTGTCCTTGGTCCTGGATTGGATTTGGATTCTGATTCATCTTATTGACCCCGCGCATCGTTCTCGTCCCGTACCCATGTCAATGACTATTTGAATTGGCTCCCCGCGCTATAACCGAGAATCTGGAAAATACTTGGCTGCTTGACACATATGGTCCTTGTGCTTTATCTTCGTTATGGATATTCCGAACCCTGGTGAGGGCGATGTCAACATTGGTATGTTTACCTCGGGACAAAGGCCAGGAAACCCGATATAGAAGAGGATTGACATGTTTAATAGGGACTAGCACATTCCAAGCTTGCTGGGTATGCTACTCTCGGCTATAGATTTCCTCTGCATATGTGTATACTAATCCTCCAGCAGGTCCTCACAGCCATTGTCGGTGTGGCATTGTTGTTCCGATATGCCGTCAAGATCTGGGTGCGCTGGGCTTTACCCGAGGTCACTGCACCCGGCCGAATCTGGGGCACAGAGGACTTGTTCTTCCTTGTGGCTTGGGGTTTTGATATTACCCATATGGTATTTATTCAAATGAGGTGAGATTGACTGGTGTCATTACTCCTATGCCAGCTTGTAACTCTGTCTAGTGCCAGTTGGGGCCTTGGGAGGCATTTCTTCTACCTGACTGCTGAAGAGCGTCTTTATTCTATGAAATGGGACTTCCTTTCACAGCCACTGGCTGTCGCCTCGGCGATGGTCTCACGCGCCGGCATGATGTGGTTTCTTTTGACCTGCTTTGCGGCGAGCGACAAGAAAATTCGCCTATCTATTATTATCTGTGCTGTTGTGCAGGTTGTAGTCAATATGGTCACAATCGTCCAGATTATCGTTCAGTGCGGACCGAACCCGTATCAGACGGTTGGTATCCTCCTCTTAGTTCTCGACCCATTCTAACCTCGTCGCAGACTAATCGGGTGCAATACTTCCACTATATGTGGACACCACTCCCTGAAGATGGCTCCGTGAAGTGCCAATCACCGACTGTCCAGACGACGGTTGGGTTCGTGCAAGGAGGTATGTGAAATGGTCATACCTCAATACAGCCCGAGGCTAATTGCGATCCTTACAGGATTCAACACCGTCATCGATTTCTTCCTTGCGGTGCTCGCTGCTGTCGAACTTTGGCAATTCTTCTTGCGGACCCTCCATCGTAATCCAGAAACCTCATTCTGGTCCCAATTCCGCAGAATTAGTGCCACCGTCCGATCCCGCCGGATCTGGCAGACCATCACTCTCAGTGGACCACTGCTTCTCTCCGGCTGTGCTTCTATTGTAAAGACCTATGTGAGTAGATTTCTATCCCCGATTCATACGGCAGCGCTAATATTGGTAAGCAGAAACTCAAGTCCCTCGGTGACCGGCATGACTTCACCTATAACATCGTGACCTTCGTTCTCTGGGTAAAGTAAGCACAGCCGCCATCTCCCAGTCCCAGCATTGAATGATTAGCTGACAACCCCAGAATTGAGAACTACAGCATCCTTCTCGCCTCCTGCGCCCCGGTAGCCCGCCTCTTCCTCCGCTCCTTCGTCGACCACAGACGCGAAGGCCGCACCCCCGGCTACTGGTCTCGCTCCCGGTCAATGGACCGTAAAGAGCCTGAAACAGAGCTAAAGCGCCGTGCCAATGCGAAGGAGCAGTGGCTGGATTCGGCTACGATGACTAACATGACCATTACTTGTGTTCACGATGAGGAAAATCCGCCGACTGGTTGGAATGAACATGGACATGAGCGCTCGATAAGTCAAGTTTCGAAGGCGGAGATGCCAGAGCATGTTGACGATGGATGTGTTACTGTTAAAACGGATATTGTTGTCCAGGTTGATGATGGGAGGTCGATTTCTTCAGGTGGGACGAGGTTGTTACCTGATGGGGGTGAGTCTCATTCTGTGGGGTATCATTGATTTATGGTATATAATAAGGATATGAATAACAGTTTAGGAGGTATGATATTTATGAACAAAGCGGTATAATGTTATGATATATTGAACTCGATACTTGGTTACTCCCACTAGCGGGATTTATTCATCTTCTATAGTAGATGTATCAATCTCTAGTGTTAAAGGAGCAAATAGGTGATGATCCTTGTCCTACTTTGGTGGTGACAGGGTATAGACTGGTAAGGGGAAGTTGAAGTGTTGCGGATGCTGTTGACGCTGCTTTCATGCTCTATATATATATATGCAGTATCGACCACCCGTAAGTGATACTCGACAGGCAGCTAAGTCGGTGTATATGACAATTTCCGATCAGCCAGGTTACCGAGCAGTTTAAATCTATAGGAAAGAGGTCTGATAGAGTAAGTAAAAAATGAATGCACCGATATACATGGATTTGGAGACAAATATACAGCTCATGGATGTACCACACTAGTTTTCCGGACATGATGTCATTATCTCCGGGTCATTCCATTAATTGGCCCAAGTGGTCGAACAGTTTCCTGGTCTAGCGGTTATGATTTTCCGTTAACAAATGCTTCAAGCAGATGTTCCGGAAAGGTTCTGGGTTCGATTCCCAGGGAAACTAATTTTTTTTTACTTTCGCTACGCTATGTTATAGCGGAAGTACTTCCTTTTTTTCGGCTTATCACCAACGAAATTCTTACTTTCTAGGTCCTATACGGAGTAGAAGGTGGATTAATACAATTAATGGGAACTAACTTAATCGACTTTATTTTATCCCTAGAACACTTATCTGAAAATCGAAAATTCAAGGACCCATATTCATAGCATAAAATTCTTCCAAATTCTCTCCTCGGCCATGCTTCTTTGTTTCGACTCGGTTTCTACTGGTATACTATGCGGGCTGTATTCTGACATCATGTCTAGTTTGATACAAAAATAGTTTCCTGGTCGAGATATATACCAGGTTTAAACTGGCTTTGAAGTCCTTTATATATGTATCCATAGAAGAAGCACACTTGCATCCCAGTTTTTCTAGAGTCACGGAGTATCCTTTAATAGGGTAAAATTACTTTCAAAGAAAGTACAAAAAATAGTTTCCCTGGGAATCGAACCCAGAACCTTTCCGGAACATCTGCTTGAAGCATTTGTTAACGGAAAATCATAACCGCTAGACCAGGAAACTGTTGGATGTCACAATGCAAGGGAAAGAGATAGATGAGGGGTTCACTACTCGGCCCCAAGATGCATAGTGTCTTTATGTACCTTTTCTACATGTGACACATAGAAAAGGTACTTCCAGCCCAGTATAATTCTAACTAGGTACATATATATATCGCCCTAAACAGTCACAAATCGAGCGTCCACATACGTGGGTTCGTCTACTCCTTCGATAATACAACCTCCAAGCCTGTGCCTATTTCTTCGACTCCCATTCAGTAGCATCCGAAAATGGATTCATGTCACCGATGACATAACCGTCACGTGCATTTATTCCAATCCCCATCGCGCCGTCAATAGCTTCACTCTCCAACGATGCCACCTAATAAACCCACTTTCCCCTACCGACGGAGCTCCAATGCTTCGGAAGATGACTTCTTCGACATCCCCGATGAACCCTGTCTCTCCATAGTCAAGCGGCAGCTACGACACGTCCGAACATGGATCGCAGTCGCCCTTATCGTACTGTTTATCATGTGGCAACGCCGTGAACGTCCCCCGCCGCCTCCCCTACCACATATCCACTACGACGAGGTCGACTGGTCGCGCTTTGCCTATACCCAGTATGCCACCAATGAAGTCTACATGTGCAATTGCCTGATGGTCTTCGAGGCTCTGCACAGACTCGGCAGTAAGGCGGACCGTGTGCTGTTTTATCCGGAGGAGTGGGACCTCATTGTTGAGGATGATTATGATCGCGTCAGCCAGTTGCTGCTTGAGGCTAAACTCAAGTACAATGTGATGCTGATCCCGATTAAGATCGAGGGAGTCCAGGATCCATCGGGTGAGTTGGGTTGCCGCTGTTGGGAACTGACCCAGCCTTTTGAACACCTGCTTACACTCGTTCATAGCCACCGGTTCCAGGGCTTCGTGGGATACTAGCACCGCCAAGCTCATGGCCTTCGGCGAGCACGAATATGACCGCGTCATTCACCTCGACTCGGATGTTATCCTCCTCCAGACAATGGATGAGCTCTTCTTCCTCCCACCTACCACTGCCGCCATGCCACGTGCCTACTGGCTCCTCCCGGAAAAACTGCTCTCGTCACTGTTAGTCGTCATTGAGCCCTCCTTCCGGGAATACCTTGCCTTGACCGACGCTACTACACTCGCCCAGAATGGTCAAGTCGATATGAACCTGACGGACCATCGGTATGACATGGAGCTGTTGAATAGACGGTACGGGGACTCGGCGATGGTCCTCCCCCATCGGCAGTATGGTCTGTTGAGCGGCGAGTTCCGGAAGAAGGATCATCGCAATTTCCTGGGGAATGATGATGAGGTCTGGGATCCCGATCATGTCCTGGCGCAGGCTAAGTTCGTGCACTTTTCGGATTGGCCGTTGCCGAAGCCGTGGATTATGTGGCCACAGGAAATGTTAGCAGAGGAGCAGCCGAAGTGCGATAATAACCCTGGCACGCCGCAGGAGAGTGGATGTCGGGATCGGGAGATTTGGAAGATGTTATATGATAAATATCGGAGACAACGAAAGGTAAGTCTGTTTATGAGGATAGGGATGAACTGGCTGGTTGCTAACTGTTGCAGGATGTCTGCAAGCTACTCAGCTATCCGGCGCCCGTTTGAGTGGAAATAGTTCGATTGTATACATATTAGCATAGGTAGATTATGGCGTTTAGGATATAAGCTCTGTGAAGAGATGGTATGAATGAGTTAATGATGGACCTCAAGACTTTAGTATCCAAAAAAAAAACAAAATTTCACTGGATATCCCTGAAAGCAATTACATGTACACACAACACCAAAACACCACAAATGCAACATCATGAAGACATCAAGAATACCCCATCCCCCTCCTCCACCAATTCCACACCCCCCCTTCTCGCCATAATGCCCCCAAACTCCTTGACACTCTCCACCTCATATAGTCCCACTGCGAGACCCAACTCTTTCCCGTCTTTCTTCTCTCCCCTCCCGTTCCCAGTCCCCTGTTTCCCAAGTCCATCCTCCTCCTCCACAACCCCCGGCCTCGTAACCAACTGAAAATCCTTATATCGTAGTCGACGCACAACATCTACCCAGCTCTCCACCGGCTCCTTCCCACCCTCCACGTACATGATCCCCGGACATCCACCGGAGCGCAGGAGCACGGCGCATTGGTATGTGTCTGCGGCGCGTTTGAGGGCGGCTACTTTTTTGCGTGAGGTGATGTGGTGGGTGCGGATTAGAGCGTTGTAGAGGGTTTGCATTTTGGAGGGGGAAAGGGGAAGAGGGAGAGGAGGGAGAGGAAAGGGAAAGTTGAGGCTGAAACTCGGAGCTTGGAGCTTGGGGACGCTAAACTGGATTGGGAAATTGAGATAGAAAGATGATCTTGGAGATGAGAGAGCTTGGTATTGGTTCTGTTACTGGTTGTTATTAAGGCTGGCAGTGTAATTTTTGCGATTTTCTACTTCATTAGAACTACTCTGTATCATCTGTACGGAGTAGAAGAAGACTGATTTTATATTGATCATAGACACCTGAGGCATCAATATATTAATAATGCCACGTGAGAAAATCTCCGGCGCAAAAACCTTAGAAGTCCCCAAAAGTCCCCGGGTGTTATTTTCAGCCAAAGTGCGGGGACGATGCATTGAACTGCATTGAACTGGCGGTGTATGACCATGTCATGGGACCTATAATATGACAGATATACTGGTATAGATATATGCTATGGCCGGTATTAGGGTTGAATGTACTATATCTAGATTGTATAGATTGTATATAGGCTTGTATAGAATGGTTCAAAGACTCTAGACCACATAGACTTAAGTCGGCTAGTACCTACCTAGGTACTATAAGGTACCTAGGTATGCCTAGGTAGATTATACGAGTTAGGTTAAGAATGGCCCTTTCCATGGTTCCTCAGTGAATTCCCAGTGGTTCCAGTGGACCCTTTCTCGTCTTGGCTTCCTTTTTCTGCAAAACAATCGCGCGGTGGCCGCGGGCGCCGCGTAGTGGAGTTTTCCGATTCTTTTTATATTCAAGCCTTTCTCGAGAGAGCTGCCAAAATTGGTGAAAATAACGAAGGCCTTCAATCGCACCCACTTTTTCCCCTGTCATTGGATATCCATCTCGGGCCCAACAGGAATATCTTGACCATTCTGCTTTTTCATCGCCCACCGGATTGGTTGGTCATCTCCACGGTCATCATAATGAGCCTTGGCTGCTCTTTCGGACATTTGGTCATACCTTTTTTTTCCTAGCTTGAATTCTTGTATTCTCTATAAGTACAAATCAAGTTCGTGCAATTTCTTCATATTTAGTACAATGAGCTCGGGATTTTCTTGAACTATCTAAAGGCTCATTATGCCCGCTCCTCTTCACCCCCACCTCAAGCATAGCTCTTCCTTTGCCACAGAAAAACACAACAATGAACCTCCGAGAGTGCAGGTCTCGCACGAGGATGAGGATGCCCTCGCCGATATCCATCAAACATTAACCGCCCAAACTCACCCGGACCCCAAGTATCCGGAGCCGCATTCCACCTTTGACAAGTTCCTCGAGGAACAAGTCCAGGGCAAGAAACCGGCCAACCTCGGCGTCTGTTTCCAGTCCCTCTCAACCTGGGGCGACGGGGACTCCCACGCAGATGTAAAGACCTTCTCCACAGCCCTGTGGCGTACCCTCACCCTACAGGATATCTACGAGTGGACGATCCAGCCATGGATCGCAAAGAAGAAGCCCGAGGAGGGCCGTCCGCTGATCCGGGACTTTTCCGGCGTCGTGCAGAGCGGGGAGATAATGCTGTAAGCAAGAAACTAACTCCAACTCATCCTTACCGAATTTAGCCTAATTGAAATTATATAGCGTTCTGGGCCGTCCTGGTGCTGGCTGCTCGACCTTTCTCCGAACCATCGCTGGCCACCACTCTTCCTTTTTGGGTGTCACGGGTTCAATTGATTACTCCGGTCTCAGCCCGGATGAAGTCAGGAAGCACTACCGTGGCGCCGTGGCCTACGTCCCAGAGGACGATGTGCATTTCCCGACCCTGACCGTGCGCCAAACGCTCGAGTTTGCACTGCAGAGCAAGACCCCCAAGCGCTACCGGGAGAGGATTCCCCGGTACCTGGAGATCTATGGGCGGGTGTTTGGTATGTCGCATACTATGAACACATTGGTGGGAAACGAGTATATCCGCGGTGTGTCCGGAGGAGAGCGCAAGCGTATTTCCATCATTGAATCTCTCGCTACCGATTCATCGGTAGCATGTTGGGATAATTCCACGAGAGGACTGGATGCGTCCTCTGCACTCGACTATGCACGCAGTCTGCGTATCATGACCGATACCTGTGGCAAAGCAACCTTGCTCACTTTGTACCAGGCATCAGATGCTATCTACGAATTGGTGGATAAGGTGCTGCTCATTGATGAGGGCCGTATGCTATACCAAGGACCTGCCAACGAGGCGAAGCGCTACTTCGAAGACCTGGGCTACGAGTGCGCTGATATGCAGACTACTTCGGATTTCCTGACTAGCATTACCCTGCCTGAAAGACGGCGGTTCCGTGCTGGATGGGAACATCGCGCGCCCAAGGGCCCCATCGAACTTGAAGCCGCTTTCCGTCAGAGTGCTGCGTTCGCTAAGGTCGAGACGGCTGTCGAAAGGTACGAAGATCAGAAGCTCAACGGTAGATCTTCTGGGTACCCGGCGGATTCGGAGTGCGACAGCGTGGAGGTATTCAAGAACACGGTGCATAGCGACAAGTCGCGCTTCGTCTCATCCAAGTCGCCATACACAATCTCCCTCTTCCGGCAGGTCGTTCTTTGCGCGAAGCGTCAGATGTGGCAGCTGAAAGGGCATCTGGGCCCGCTGTACGTCAAGTTGATTTCTTGCGTGGTCTATGGGTTGTTGATTGGATCTATGTTCTACGATCAGCCCCAGACTACCGAAGGCATGTACTCCCGCGGAGGTGTGCTTTTCTACTCTTCCATTTTGCTTGCCTGGCTGCAGATGTCCGAGTTGGAAGAAGCCATGCAGGGTCGCGATATCCTGAGCCGACAGAAGAAATTTGCTTTTGTGAGACCTAGCGCTGTGTGTTTGGCCCGGGTGCTCTCAGATATGGTGATAACTGCGGTTTTGACATTCTTGTATTTGATCGTCATGTATTTCCTCTCTGGCCTACGGTCTGATGTGAGTTATCTCGGAATCTGTCCGCAAGTATAGACCCGCTAACTCTGCCAGGCTGGTCCCTTCTTTATCGACGCGCTCTTCATTTACACGTGCACGGTCTGCCTCACGGCGCAATTCCGTGTCTTCGCCGCTTTATCGCAGAACTTTGAAGTTGCCCTCCGCTACTGCGGAGTTTCCGTGATGTTTTGCATCGTGTTCGGCGGCTACGTTCTCTCTGTCGACAAGATGATTCAAGATGTTCCCTGGGTTGGTTGGCTCGCATATACAACTCCTGCTCTGTATACGTACGAAGCAGTCATGGCGGCCGAATTCCACAACGTTAACTTTACCTGCGCGGCCGCATCCATCATCCCATCCGGTTCCAAATATACGGACCTCGCATACCAGACCTGTGCCTATGCTGGTAGTCAGATTGGCAGCACTGTCGTGAACGGCGACGACTATCTGGCTGTGAAGTATGGATTCCACTACAGCAACGTCTGGCGCAATTTCGGGATTCTGTGTCTCTTCACAGTTGCCTTTATCGGGATGACCTGCTGGCTGAGCGAAGTGCTTGAGTGGGAGCTGGACAGTGCTGGCCCTATCCAGTACAAGGGATCGCGGAAGCTGTTCAAGCGGGAGAAGAAGGTTCAGTCTGATGAAGAGAAATCGCCGGTCTCTGTTGACTCTTCTGCACCGCCTGTTGGGAACGAAACAAAGCATGACCAGACACTTACAGCTACCGAGTCTACCTTTTCCTGGTCTGACTTAGAGCTCAACGTCCAGATTGGCAAGGAGACCAGGAAGCTCTTGGATGGCGTTTGCGGATACTGCAAGCCAGGGTCTTTGACTGCTCTTGTTGGAGCCTCGGGAGCAGGCAAGTCTACACGTAAGGATCCCCAATAATATGAATTCATTGCTTGATTCCTGACAACTTTTAGTGTTGACTGCACTCACCCAAAGAGAGAGTCCCGGCACCTTATCCGGGTCTCTATTCGTGGATAACCGGTCAATTGACCAGTCCTTCAACCGACAGATCGGATATTGCCAGCAAATGGACATTCACGATGAAAGCAGCACGATCAAGGAAGCATTCGAGTTCTCTGCACTGCTCCGACAAAGCCGCGAAGTTCCAACGGCCGAAAAACTGGCATATGTAGAAACGGTGATTCACACATTGGACTTGGTTGAGTTGCAAGATGCAGTGATCGGTTCTTTGGATATCGAAAAGAAAAAGCGTGTTACTATCGGAGTGGAGCTGTGCGCTCGACCAAAACTGCTTCTTTTCCTGGATGAACCAACAAGTGGATTGGACAGCCAGGGTGCAACTAGCATCGTCGCTCTGCTACGCCGTCTGGCTAACCAGGGACTGGCGGTCCTCTGCACCATTCACCAAGCTAACCAACAGCAATTCGAAGAGGTAAGCACCACCCACCCTGACCACGAATCAATATTAACAAGATCCCAGTTCGACCGCGTCCTAGCCCTAAGCCCTGGTGGAAGCACATACTACTTCGGTCCAGTTGGCGAATCCGGCCATGCAATCTTCGAGTATTTCGCAAGACACGGCAACATCCCAGAAAACGTCACCAACGCAGCCGACTTCCTCATCGAAGTAGTTGTCGGCGGCATGAAAGCCTCGGGAAACCAAACGAACTGGGCAGCTATCTGGCGCAACTCAGAAGAATTCGCCGAAGTCAAGAACGAAATCGCCTCAATCCGTTCCGACAAGGATACTCGTCCCCCTTCCCTGGCCCCAACTCTACCCCCTCTCAGCCAGCAGATCAAACTCCTCACCCAACGGACCTGTCGCCAGTTCTGGCGCACGGCTGAGTACCCATACTCGCGTCTTTACTCTTCCTTCCTCCATGCTCTCATCAACGGCCTCACCTACCTCCAGATCGGCAACAGTACCACGGACCTCCAGTCAAAGGCTTTCTCCTGCTTCCTTGTTCTGATGCTTGTACCCGAGTTCATCAACGCTATATCCATGCGTTTCATCTTGAACCGCGATATCTGGTTAGCAAGAGAAGGCCCGAGTGGTGTATACGGCTGGGTAGCATTCTGCACAGCCCAGATCATCTCCGAGATCCCCTATTCCGTCATCGGCGGCGTGGTCTTCTTCGTCCTATACTATTTTATGGTGGGACTCCCACTCGGCTTTGCAGCTGGTTATTGTTTCCTGATGTTCTTCCTTTTCTTCCTATTCGCGACCTCGTGGGGTCAGTGGATCGCCGCTCTGAGGTGAGTCTAGTATAATCAACCATTCCATTCCCGCTGTGATCTGATCAACTAACATGTCCTGTCAATCTACAGCGCTGACTCAATGATCGCCGCTACCCTCATGCCCTTCTTCATTATCATGTGCGAGCTCTTCAACGGTATCCTCCGCCCACAATCCCAGATGCCTGCCTTCTGGAAGTATACGATGTACTACGCCACGCCGTTTACGTACTGGATTGGCGGGGTGCTCACCTCTGTCCTCCGTGGTACCCCTGTAGTTTGCTCTCAGTCTGAATTGACCATCTTTGAGAGTCCGCCCAACACTACGTGCAGTGAGTACGCGGGCGCGTGGCTTGATGCCAAGGGTGTCGGATATCTCTCCAACCCAGATGGGATGGGCGAGTGTGGATATTGTGAATATAGTTTTGGTGATGATGTGAGTTTGCTGCCTGGAACATGCTTTTGTTTTGAATTGATACTAACCTGTGTTGGTAGTACTTGACTGGACTTGGTCTGGATTCTTCGAAGATTTGGCCGTATTTTGGTATCTTCCTTGCTTTTACCATTACGAACTACTTGATGGTTTACTTGCTGGTTTATATGCGGTCTGTCATGAAGCCGTTTTGGAAGTCGAAGTAGGGATGTGTTGGATGACTTTCGGGATTTTTGTTGATTTGGATGTACATTTGGCATAGCGTTGCGAACATATCAAAAGTGAAGCTGTCATTTGACTAATACGCATTTTGACCCTGACTCTAGAGAATGCCTAGAAATGGTCTAGATTGGTGTGCATTAAGGGAAGTATGCATCCATGGATGTGTGGATAGGCAAGGCGTGAGTGAGGTTATCATTACTCCCGTCCCCTAATTTACTATGAGCCACGAGTCAGAAATTATAAGTGCCATCATATCGAAAGAAGACCGAAATTGTTTACAGTGACTGTATACAATGTTGTATACAATGTTGTATAGAAAGGGAAAGGCCTGACCGTCAATCTTATAACTATAAGCATTTAGATGCCTGATGCTCAAGGTTTGAACCACACCACGTGACTATGAGCCTGGAATTCTAGGCCATTTTGCCGTCCAACAAGGATGGTGTACGTCGTACTCTCCGTAGTGAAATTGATGAGTTAATGAATTAATGAACCACCTGGGCATGAAGATCCAAGCCGAATACGCTATGAGTCATACCTGGGCATTGGCAAAGCTTGACTTATCAATCAGCATCTCTCGGAGATAACTCGCAATTACCAAAAGGAGTATCTCCGAGACCCGGACATTCCGCATCGAGTAGGCAGGGACCTACATATACGTCAAATGAGCCCTCTGTCACCGTTTCAAAGACCATCTGTCGATTAACTGTCACAGGAGACACATAACAACATATTTTCCGAGACGTGGGATAGCCAGGGATAGCCAGGGAATCCGGAAAAGCGCATCTCCGACAAGGCACCAACGTCTCACCCATGTCTAGCGCCGTCACAAGGACTTCCTGCGACTAAAGGGAAAATCAACCTGAAATCAAAATCACTTGACAGCCCTGAAAATGGAAAATCACGACCACTCCTCTCTAGACCATGAAGAGATAGAAAGTCAATCGCGCACTACACAGCGCCGTCGCCGCCCGCCTCTGTCTTGTACAGTCTGTCGCAAGCGCAAGTTAAAATGTGACCGCTCTCTGCCCTGCGGGCAATGTGTGCGCTCAAAGACAACAGCCCAATGCGTCTTTGTCGGCACTCAGCCTGGGATTGTATCTGACTCTTCTCAACGCATGTCCCCCCCCGCAATTACCCTATGGTGGCGTGGAAGAACATCCCAGCCGGAAAAGCGGGATGTTCGTTTTCGACTCGAAATTGGGGCCGAATTCGACATCAAATCGTGTTTCGAAGCGTGATCGTTCCGATGAGCTGAGTGAGCTCCGGAGTCGGCTACGTGTTCTGGAGACTTCGCTCGGAAAGTCTCATCTTCAGACGCCAGAGACCTCGGTCTGTGATGTCCTTTCCGAAGTGGATACCGCCAACAGTTCTGAGAATGTTGGTGTTGATGACCGCGTGCGATTCTTGCCGGATTCGAGTTTCCGCGGGAAGAAGGCTAAGACTCGTTATTTCGGTCGCAGCCATTACACCACTACTGTTTCTTTTGTGAGTGTCGTTCATTGTATTTTGTAATTGATTTGCTAACCGGGTGTAGTTCAAGGATATTGGTGCCTTTATGCGCCGTGATCGTTGCCGCGGAGAAGGAAAAGATAAGGAATACACTGAAATGAAAAAGTTCAAGACGGAGCTTTGGTCGCGCGAGACGCAGGATCATCAGCGCGCGTTTCGCGAGCAGGCCTTTAAGCTTGATGAAATGGTTCCCCAGCGAAATGTTGCAGACCATCTGCTTCAGCTGTATCTCGACACTTTCGAGACGACGTATCGAATCTTGCACACGCCGACGTTCTTAAGACAATATGCTGATTACTGGGACAATACCCAGCCAACCGACATGGCATTTGTCGCTCAGTTACTCGCCGTGATGGCTGCTGGTAGTTGCTTCTATGTCCCACGCCCAGGCCAAGATGATCGAGACATATTCCAGAAACCGGCCATGAAGTGGATCATGGCTGTCCAGTCATATATTTCGTGCACATTTGTGAGCCCGGATATCGACTTCCGAATGCTCCAGACCCAAACCCTTCTTCTGGTAGCTCGGCTCGGAGTCGCCAGTGACGGGGATGTTGCTTGGGCCTCAGCCGGATCGCTGATTCGGTCTGCGATGACAATGGGTCTACATCGTGATCCGACTCGTTTCCGCAAGGCCCGACCATTCTACTCTGAACTGCGCCGTCGCCTTTGGGCAACTATCGTCGAGCTGGACCTCAAGATCTCTCTCGACCGCGGCGTCCCGCCGTCCGTTGACCTAGACGAATGCGACTGCGATCCCCCGTCCAATTGGGACGACGCGGACTTGATACCGGACATGGAGAATGACCCTTCTCCACTCAGTACTGCTCTTTATACCCAAAACTTCTATCAAACCCTCCTCATCAGGACCCTCCCTCTACGCTATCGAATCGCCAAGAAAATAAACAGTCTCCGATTTAATCTATCTTATGATGACGCCCTGCGAATGGGCGATGAACTCTCCCGCTCTATGCAACATGCATCCTCCCTATTTGATGACAACGCCCCAAGTATTGCTCCGGGAGAAACAGGACGTCACCGATTCGCCCAATCCATACATCTCTTCATCATGCGCAAATTCCTTCTCGCCCTCCACCGCCCTTTCTCCCTCAGTGTCGTCCGCCTTCCCAAATGCTCTTACTCCCGCAAAATCTGTCTCGAAGAATCGCTCGGTATTCTCTCCCAGATGGAACTTCCCCTTTCGACAGAGGACATCTTCTACCCGCACATCACCCAGCTAGGCAGCGGTATGTTCCGTGATGAGACCTTCCACGCCGCAATCACCGCGTGCGTGGAGCTGTCCCTCCAAGCCAATGAGATGAGTACATCTGCTACATCTGGAATGGACGGTGTCAACTCGAGCGTGCTCATGAGCATGATCCAGTCCCAGCAAGGTGTGATGATGCAGGCTGTCGAGCGCACCGCTGATAATTTCGGGAGACGCATTGGTCCCGGTGGGAAGGGGTGCAAGCCATTCTTCTTTCTGAATATTATCCTTGCTTCGGTCAAATCGCGCGTCAAGGGTGAGGACCCCTTGTGTAATGTTGATACGGCCTCGAAGAGGTCCATCCGCATCTGCAGGGCGATCTTGAATGGTCTTACATACCAGGAGGCTAAGATTAGTGTTGATAATCGCCCCTTCCAGGTTGGTACCTCTGTTTGTAGATGTGTGTCTGCCATACCTAACGTTCCTGTTCAGACTTCCATTCCTTCAGGGACAACTCCGGCCTCGAGTACACCGAGTGATATTGATCCTGCATCGCTTCTATCGACCGACTTCAGTGATTTTACGGTAAGTTATTGTTCCTCGGATGCCGTTCGGGACTACGCTGACCTTTCACAGCCAATGGATTTAGGAGGCTGGTTCGATGGATTGGATTACACTGGCCCGGAGCTGTGGGATTGGGATGCCGACTTGTCTGGCAACCTGCCGATGTTTTCATGAATTATGTATTCCTTGATCTTGATGTGCTTGATGCCCTGCGATTACGGCAGTTGATGTTGTCTCTGCTCAAGGTCATTGACTCTACTCTCATCTCCAAATAATATTCTATCCCAGCGTTCTCACTGAGAAAGAGAAGTTCAAGCTATTCACCCAGCTCCTTTGTGCAATCCAAGCATAGTCGGACAGTAACTAGTACACCCGTAGAAGACTGAATTATAAAAGCAAGTAAACATCTACAACGTATATCTATAAAACAAGCCAATTCAAACCTCAATCCCTCTCTATCTCTTTCCCCGTCTCCTGACTGACGACCCGCGAACACGCCTGATCAACACAGTTCTTCCTCGAAATCGCAACGTAACTCTGAACCAATCTATCCAACAAAGATTAGCAGAAATCCCTTGATAGATCAGCCTCCAATCAAGAAAAAAGATTATACTCACGCCTGATACCGCTGAATATTCTGAATCTCCAAACCCGCCAAAGCCCCCAACGAATCCCGCACATCCTGCACCAAACTCATACACCGTCCCATACTGAAATCTGTTCTGACAACCACCCTCATCATCCCCATCGTTTCACAATCAGCAGCCATAGTATAAGCAGGCACAATCCACCCCCTCTCACGCAATTTCCGCGCAAGTGCCCATTCATCCAAGAAGGCGTTTTGCGTGGGACTCAACCTGAATGCCACGACTGGTAGACCCTGACCACCGCCTTCACTCATGATTACGAAGCCCATTTCTTTCAGCTGGTTGGTGAGGTAGTCGGCTGTTCTCGTGAGGTTCCTCATAATGCTTGTGTACCCGCTTCGGCCCAGTCGGATGAGCTGGTAGTACTGTGCTATGATGTGGGATGCTGGTTTGGAGAAGTTCATTGTGAAGTTTAGTTGCTCGGCGCCTAGGTAGTCGATGTTGAAGACTAGCTCTTCGGGGAGGTACTCTGGGGACCTCCAGAGGGCCCAACCGATGCCGGGGTAGACCTGCGGGAGATTAGCATATTGAGCTGTAATTGAAGTTGGAGTTGGGTGGGTTAATGGATGTACTTACCAGTCCGTATTTATGCCCAGAGACGTTGATCGAGACGACGTTGGGTAATTTAAAATCCCACACTAGATCGGGGTTCACGAATGGCGCCACGAATCCGCCGCTGGCGGCATCTACGTGGATGGGTGTGTCCAGCCCTTTCTGAATGAGAAGTTCACTGATAGCCTGTACGTCTTCGTACTGACCCGTGTATGTCGTGCCGAGAATCGCGCAGATGCCGATGGTGTTCTCATCGACCATGTCGACTGCTTGAACTGGGTCGATCACGTATCGCGTCTCCGTACATGGGACTAGCTTCTCGGCGATATCGAAGTATCTGGCTGCCTTTTCCCAGCAGACTTGGACGCCGCTGCTCATGATGAGGTTTGGGTTGGAGGCATCTTTCCCCTGGGCTTTGCGGTTGATTTCCCAGCGCTTCTTCATTGCTAGGGTTGCGATAATGATGGCTTCGGAAGACCCAATGCATGACGTGCCAAAGGCGGTTGGGGCTCCTGTCGGAGATCGGGGAGTGGAATAAGTCGGCGAGGATGTTCAGGCAGCGGTGTTCGATCTCGACAGATTTGGGGTATTCTTCGTGGTCGATGATGTTCTTGTTTGCTGATTCGGCGAGTAGCTTGAGGGCTTCGTCTTCCTGTTGTAGTGTTAATGTCGGTCAAAGATAAGATGAAAAGTTGATGTACCATGTATGTGGTGACAAAGCTGGCGAGGCTATATGGAACAGTATGTCAGTTTAGCTTTTGAACACCTGAGAAATAGATACTGACTTCATTATTGGCTGACCATCCAGGGTCAAGTCATCTTTGATCAACTGGTATGCCACATCCTTTGGCATCCCTCCATCCGGAAATTGATGCGATGGCAGAGGCCTGGCGGCGAACCGGGAGCCATAGACGTAAGAGCAGTCGCTCTGGCCAGAAAGCTTGGATAATTCCTCTATAGAACCCATTATGCAACGAGGTGTGTAGATTCAGATTTTGGCATACTTCAACTAGCAATACAGTCTTTAATTTATATTCTTTCTAACATGTCGATGGTTGCATGGAAAAATATCTCATAGATAAATGGCGTGATAGGGAGTTGAGGTATTTACACAAGATATCATGATCAGCATAGTAGAAAAGGGGATTTGGGCACTGTTTCAAGTTGGGTTCTTTTAGCTTGAGGTAGATACGTATATAGATGACAACGTGATGAACATCATATCTAGGTAGAACTTATCTGATGCTATATATGCGAATCTAGATCTGAGTTCTCCATCTAAGACAAGCCAAGACCTTCTAGAAACAATTAGCATAGATCACGATATAATATAATCGCACTCTTTATTACAAACTAGTTTTGGGAATGATTCCATCCCTTGCTCTTAAATCGGAAACATTCTAGCCCTGGATCGCGGACCGGGCTGATACTGGGGATAATACAAATACCAATGCGACTTCACTGCTTTGCCTCTCTATAAACGAGGCGAAGCAATTAGCCCCTGACTTGGGAACATTCCCACTTTCTCGGGGTCCGAAAGACCGAAAATGTGGCGCAGCACGATAATATGTACATTTATAGTTATGTATTGATCAAATGCTTCTTACACGTAGTCAGGCAGCAAGATATGGAATGAGACAGGGCTATAGCACGAGTACGATAAATTCATTCTATTATGACTTTCATTGGGTACTTCGTAATTCGCAAGCATATCATGTTATCCCCTATTTTCTGTGATTATTATTATAAGTGGTCCACGGGTTCAAAGTCAAAGTCCCTACTATCTGAGACCAGTATAAAGTATCTCTGTCCAAAAAATAACACTGTTCCTAACATGGTGAACCGCCGTGAGCGCTCTGTTATTCTAAAACAACCGGTTCTCCTGTGCCTCGACCAGCGCCCCTATTCTGATTATACTACGTAGTGGGGAAACTATAGAGGCTGTCTACCATAGTAGTCCGAGTCGACGGCATTTGTACGTTAAGCGAATCATCGCCACATCCCTATTAAAAGAAAATATAGATTCAATTTGAAATAAAATGCTTTTCGCTAGGCTCAAAACGGCTTCGGGATTTTTCTTGTAGAGGACAAAGGAACAAGGATAGCGTGTTTGATGACATACTATAGCCTTGTATAACGTATTTCACAAGCGAGCGGCGCACACAAGCGAGTGGCGCACCCCACCCAAAACGCGTCCATGAATTAGATCTTAGTTAGTTTAACCACCCACCATGCCACCAATTCGCTCTCGAAGCTCTCAAAATTCAATAGAGCAAGAGGGTAGGATCTTATTAGCTATCCAGGCTTTTAAAAATGGAGATATCTCTTCAGTTCGTGGAGCATCACGCTGTTTTAAAGTGCCGGAAACCTCTTTGCGCCGCCGCCTAAGCGGTGTTTTAAAACCGCGCGATTTCTCGCGCCAATTTATATAAACTGACAGAAATAGAAGAGGAATCTCTTGAAAAATGGATTCTCTCTATAGATCGACGTGGAGGCGCCCCCCGGCCTTCTATAGTACGAGAAATGGCGAATCTTCTTCTCGAAAAGCGCGGAACTACCCCGGTTCCTTCGGTCGGCGAAAACTGGGTGACGAACTATATAAAAAGACGTCCTCTCCTATCCTCTCGCTTTTCGAAACGGTATAACTACGAGCGTGCGAAATATGAGGATCCGAAGATTATTAGGGAGTGGTTTAATCTTATTCAAAAAAACATCCTACAATTTAGGATCGACCCGGACGACGTTTATAACTTTGATGAGACCGGTTTCGCTATAGGCTTAACTGCTACTACGAGGGTGATTTCGAGAAGTGAATTCTACAGTCGGCGAGTACTTTTATAGCCTAGAAATCGAGAATAGGTGATTGTTATTGAGTGTACGAATGCTGCTAGCTAGACCCTCCCGCCGTGTGTGATTTTTAAAGGCAAAGTCTTTATTGAATCTTGGTTCGACGGCCTCCCGGAGGACTGGCGATTCGAGGTTAGTCCTAATAGATAGACCTCTGATAAAATTGGACTTCGCTGGCTTAAAAAGCTCTTTATTCCTACTACTTCTTCGCGTACGAAGGGGAAGTATCGGCTTTTGATACTCGACGACCACAGAAGTCATTTATCCCCGAAGTTCGATAAAATCTGTGAAGAAAATAAGATTATACCAATCTGTATGCCTCCGCACTCCTCTCACCTTTTACAGCCTCTGGATATAGGCTGTTTTGCGGTGTTAAAACGAGCTTACGGCCGGCTGGTTGAAGTTCGAATGCGGTGCGGATCGAATTATGTTGACAAATTGGATTTTCTTGAAGTATATCCTGCTGCACGAATAGAAGCCTTTAAATCCGAGACTGTTAAAAACAGCTTTTAATCTGCTGGTTTAATTCCTTTTGCACCGGAGAGAGTGCTTTCAAAGCTTGATATTCGGCTTCGAACCCCGACCCCCCCTTCTAGCCGGGGTAGTGATTGGGATCTAAAAACACCTTCGAACTATATACAATTGCAAAAGCAAGCCTCCTCAATAAAGGCACTGCTTCGTGCAAGATCAAGAAGCCCCCCCAAGCCCGCTTAATTCCGCTATCAACCAGGTTTTGAAGGCATGCCAGATCACTATGCAATCCGCCGCACTTCTTGAGAAAGAAGTAAGCGAATTACGCGCCTCCAACGAGAAGCAGAAGCAAAAGCGTACTAGATCCCGGAAGCAGATACCCGCAGAAGAAGGCCTCTCGGTTCAAGAAGCTTCTCAATTGATTACTGAGCTGGTGGAAGCTGATGAAGCACCTCCCTCCCCTCCACGAAGAAGCCCTTCGCCGGGTTTACAACCACGTATACGGGCCCCGCCAAAGTGTAGTGGTTGTGGAGAAATAGGGCATAAAATTAATAGGTGTCTAGCTAGATAGATGATTTTAGTTTATTTAATTTAATGACGTTTTGGTTGAGATAAATGCATTTGAAATTAGTAGGTTGGGTGGGGTGCGCCACTCGCTTGTGTGCGCCGCTCGCTTGTGAAATACGTTATAAGGCTGACCCAGTCATAGTGAAGATAACTAGGTAGTTTATACAACTATCTGTATATATTCGCTCGAAATCAACCTTCCCTTTTCCTCACCTTCACACCTTTATCATCTCCTTTCATAGCCCAGTCCCCAAAAGACACTTCTATCAAGGAAGCAGGACAAGCTTTTATATAGAGGCTACTGATGTATATTGTAACCTGCATGTCCCGATCGACCGGCATCCTTCAGCGCGTTACGCTCAATACCAGCCACCCCCATGAACTGTTTAGCCGTCAGCTTCATCTCGCAATATCTCGAAACCAGTCCCAGTCCCTATACTTGACAGCACTGTATTCTTAATGTCTTCGGGACAGGTGGCCGGCAAGATGCTCGACATCTATGGCAATGAGTTCAAGATCCACGACGCGAAAGAAGGGCTACGTTGAGATATTGTACGTTTGAATCAATGCCTGTCATTTTTCCTTGTATTCATTTGTTTTGACCTTCGACCCGGATTTTTAAGTAGCCTCGCTATTAGCCGAACGAGCGATGTATCATACCAAACCAGGGGGTCACAGCTATCAAAAAGCGCCTTTCATATGAACTTCGATTTCGACTAAACCCGGCAGACTGAAAGAAACTGACTTACAGAGCGCCTGTCTGGAAAGCAACCGTGAAAGAAGTGAACTCGCTCCTCCTGACAAAGAGGAACCTTGAAAGTGAACACAAGGGATGCCAAGGCAAGGTGGGTTCGACGAGTGCGGATGGCGTTTCAGAGAACTTGGCCCGATTGCCTGGACTGGTTGGAGGAACAAGACGATGATCTTTATCCCAGGGAGAGAGACTGCTCAACTCCCTGTACGAGATATGCTGTGTGCAACCGGGGTAGGCCGCAAGGAAATCTGGAGAAGGAAATAACTATCATACTCTCAGCTTTTCGAGCATCTCCAATTGAAATTGGCCAAGCTGTATGCAATTCCATAGAGGGTATTTCCACTTAAAAATAGGAAATACCTAGGTACTCTGTAGTAGTAGTAGTAGTAGTAGTAGTAGTAGTAGTAGTAGGAGTAGTAGTAGTAGGAGTGGAGGATATCGAAGGTGAAAGTGGGACCCCTTTGGCCTGTCGATCAGATGATTTGCCTCCGCTCTTTGAAAGTTGATCTCTCGAAACATTTGAAAAGGATCAGAGAAAATATCCCAATTCAACAATCTCTCATATTCAATAATGTCGTAAGTGCCCATGTACACCTACCAAAAAAGAATAACTCCCCAGACTAACCTTCACAGTGCCCTTTTCACAACTCTCGGCCTCCGCACCCCTGACCAACCACCCGCGAACCACGCGTCAGCCTTACTGATGGTGAATTGGTTCTTCGCGTATATTTTGTCGAGCCCCCGCGGCGCAAAGATCCGTCTGGGTCTCGATCACAATGCCAACCCCCGTGAGGACTTGACTACATACGGTGAGGCGGCTGTGCAGTCGGGGAAGATTACCCGTCGCACCCTTGACAAGCTCAAGCGGCAGACGTCGGCGCACGCCAATGCGCAGGAGGGGTATACTTTGTTTGTTGCAGCGAGTATGTGGAATTGATTTTCTGTCCACCCTATTTTTCCTTTTCTCTCGGGTATGTGGTGAAATTGCTGCACTGTACTGACCTTGTCTAGTCCTTGTCTCCTTGTACGCCGGTCTCCCCAATGAGACTATCAACGCCGTCGGTGTTTGGTATTCGGTTTCCCGCGTCGCATATCACCTGCTCTACTGCAACGTCGAATCTCATACCTTGAGCTTTCTGCGCTCAGCGGCTTGGTGGTCTGGGAACATCAGCTGTCTTTATGCGTTGGTGCAGGCCTGCAAGAAGTTGTAAAATCGATAGAGGCGCTTTTTCATTGTCCTCCTATCTCCGATTATAGATGAGCTGAACAATACCATACGATTGCATGTATTATCCGGCCACTGGGTTAAGGTGACAGTCCAGATAAACTCCGGAAGACGGTGTGACTAGGCGCTATAGACGCCCTCTGCCACAGAAGTCTACCAGGACTGGTTGAGGGATATACCGAGGATATCAGATGAAGGTAAGACACGAGGGAGCTACACGTCAAAATTTCTTCAACGGTGAGTAGATGAATTGCCACAACTCCATCCAAGACTGGGCGCCACGTCGATAAATACAATATCCAACGCAAAATAGAACACCAGAAGAAGGGAGGCCTCGACAGTCCTCTAAGCCTGGAAAAATATGAGATCACGAGAATGTTGAATGACGAACTGTTCCGCTGATTGGTGGAAGAACCCAACCCTCCAGGCATAGATCAGCCCCAGACGGGGAAATGAATCCCGGCCATAACGATGAATCACAACAATTTGGAGAACAATCCAACGTCTAAGCTCGTTAGGCTCGTCCCGTCTAACCGCATCGCTTATCAATACCCTTGGCGAAATGCGGAGAAATGCCTCCATTGACTGTCTATACTCAACACCGCTAACTCACCCTATCGCTGCAGTCCACATCTGCCGATCACAACGTGCGATGGAATTGCTTTTTACAGGCGGAGAAATCTCTTCCCCCTGCCCGTGCCGTTCCCCGGACATTGGTAATCTGGGGAAAGGCGTGGGCTCCATTTGCTAGGACCGATATCCCGGGGCATTCTTATAAATTAGCAGATTCGCCGGCTTAACTCTCCTACGGATCAACCAACAGCAGTATCAATTGATTTCATTGACCTCGCTATAATGAAGTTCCTCGCTATCGGTGCGCTCCTGCTGAGCACAGTTAGTGCTCTTACGACAGAGCATATTATCAAAGGCGCCCAGATAATCCCGGCCAGCGATAAGGCGGGTCTGAAGAAGATCGGTGCTCATGGCCATCACAAGCACCACGACCGTCGGACAGTGACAATTCGGCCATCGAAGAGCGACACTGACGATATTTCGGATGACTTCCTTTGGGGAATCAAGGCAGCCAACCACGGCGGCAGACTTCTCTTGCAGAAGGGGAAGACCTATGTCATTGGCAAGAAGCTCGACCTCAGCTTCTTGGATGATATTGAGGTGCAGCTGGAGGGTGAAGTGAAGGTATATGGCCCAGGACTGTGATTGATTGAACTGCCCTGACATAAGCAGTTCACCGACGATATCGACTACTGGCAAGCAAACCACTTCTACTACTCTTTCCAGAGATCTATCACTTTCTGGGTGTGGGGTGGTCAGGATATCAAGATCTTCGGAAAGGGTACTCTCAATGGCAATGGCCAGGAGTGGTACAATGCCTTTGCTGGCATGGAAATTTTGGTGAGCATAGCATTCCAAAGGAGTTCGGAATGACATGTGCTAATGGATAATCTAGGACCCGGATAACGTCTTCTACCGTCCCATTCTGTTCATGACCGACAACGCTACCCGCGTGTCTGTCGAGGGTATCACCCAACTCAACTCACCCTGCTGGACCAACTTCTTCGTCCGTACCAAGGATGTCTCTTTCGACGATGTCTTCATCAACGCATTTTCCACCAACGCATCTGTAAGTCGTGCATCTGGTGACATTATCAATCAAGTCTAATTACCCTTCCGCAGGCTTTGCCCAAGAACACCGACGGATTTGACTCCCTCAACGTGGACGGTCTCCGTGTGACCAACACCCGCGTCGATATCGGCGATGACTGCTTCTCTCCCAAGCCCAACACCACCAACATTTTCGTGCAGAACTTGTGGTGCAACAACACACACGGTGTCAGCATGGGAAGTATCGGACAGTATTCGGGAGTCGAGGACATCATTGAGCATGCCTGGATTGAGAATGTGACTCTGTTGAATGGACAGGTATGATACCCCTTCCAAAAACTTTTTGGGAGCGATCCTAACCCGAATTCGAGAACGGTGTCCGTCTCAAGGCCTGGGCTGGACCGGACATCGGCTTTGGTCGCATCAACAACATCACGTACAAGGACGTTCACATCGAGAACACCGACGCCCCTATCGTCTTGGATCAGTGTTACTTCAACATCGACGCCGCCACCTGTGCCGAGTACCCGTCGTCAGTCAACTTCACCAACATTAACTTCGAGAATATCTATGGCACCTCGTCGGGCAAGAATGGCAAGGTTATCGGTGACTTGACTTGCTCGCCCAATGCTGTGTGCGCGGATATCCACCTCTCTGATATCGATATTACTAGCCCGGCTGGCGGTCCTCCCATCGTGACCTGCGATGGAATTGACGGAGATGTTGGTGTGGAGTGCCAACCGAGCTCGGCCTAGATGGTTCAGTATAATGTTAAGAAGCATATTCTATGGAAATAGCCATAAATCAAAACTACCAAAGTGAATTGACCTAAAGAGTGACTTAATAGGAAGTGTAGTCCGAGACGGGTGTATGTCCGAAGTCAACGGAGCAGTCATCTCCGAGTTAACCCGCCGACATCCAGGCAGATGGAATCAACTCTCCACACGTCAAACCGTGAAATAGTCCAACCGATTACTAGCAGGGCTTTCACAGCAGGCTGGTCCAAACTAGTCGCTTATTCTGGTATTCTGCACTTATTCGATGGCCATACGGAGATCTGACCCAACCCCCTGCACCCCAACAGGAACAGTCAAACCGCCAAAGCAGCTAAGCAGCGAATGTGGAGAGCTGAGAACCTCAGCGGCTCCATCCAGGCCTCCTAGCCAATGAAAACGAAAACAAGCATCGTCAAGTCTCTTCCCCTAGAGAAAATAGATGTTGATATCCGACCCGGTGGACGTCCCCGAGAAGCAACAATAGAGATTCAAAACCAAGCCGTCATCCTGGATATTAGCTCGTCATGATGAATACAATCGTCCTCTTACTAGACTGTTCTCTCCCCACACCCCACACTCTCCCACAATCTGAATGGTGCGCCGGCTGAGACTATACCCGCCCCCTGGCTCTGGTCAGGAGGTATCGTGCCTTCTTGGGAATGGTCCAGGATTCAGGAGCCTAGTATCCTGCAGATGCTTACGACACTTGCAAATCAATCCAATCCGGGGGAGATGAATCCACAATCTCCTTTGCCCCCACCCCCAGATGCCCGAAGACGCGGAGTACGGGGAAAGGGCGGGATCCCAGATTTGACGGGGTCTTTGCTATAAGAATGGCATAAAGTGCTTCTGCTTATTTCTTTCTTCTCTTCGTCTGTGCTATCATCTTCCCACAGATCCTAGCTTTCATATGCAACATGGAGAAGACGGATAGCCAACACCAGCACATTGAAAGTGCAAATGCTAGTCAAGGAATTGAATCTGGAAAGCAATGTGACTTCTACGTCGAAGACCGAGTAGCCCATCTATCTGAGGATCATCGCCAATATATTCTTGCGAAGCATGGAACGCTCGATCTGGAACCAATCCCTGACATGGCCGATTCCGATCCATACAATTGGCCGCAATGGAGGGTGAGAGACCACAACTTCGATCATCAATTGACACTTCAACCTTGTTTCTAATGTGGTTCTTCGGTAGAAAAACTTGAACTTAACCCTAGTCGCCTTCCATGCCATGATGGGCACCTTCACTGCCTCGTCAATCCAATCTGCATTCGAAAATATCTCCGAAGACCTCGACGTCAGTATGCAGCGGACCAGCTACCTCGTCTCTCTCTTCATTGCCGTGCTAGGCGGCGCGCCTCTCTTCTGGCGCCCGCTGTGTAATCGGTATGGTCGTCGCCCTATCTTTCTTATCTCGTTGATCTGCAGCTTGGTTGGGAATATTGGCTGTGCGAAGAGCCCTTCCTATGCAACCATGGGCCTCTGCCGTGCTATTACTGCATTCTTTATCAGCCCTGCGGCTGCTATTGGTAGCGCCGTTGTTGCGGAGACTTTCTTCCGGAAAGATCGTGCTCGCTGCATGGGTGCGTGGACCGTAATGGTTACCCTGGGTGTCCCTGCTGCTCCGTTTATCTTTGGATTCGTTGCTTTGCGGGTGGGCTATCGTTGGATCTACCATATTCTTGCAATTGTGAGTTTTCCTTTAATATCAGCCCCCGGAGACAGATCCGGCTAACCATTCGCTCCGAACAGGTCAACGCAATCCAGTGCGTCCTCTACTTCTTCTTCGGATCGGAATCTCTCTACGTCCGCAGAAATGTCCCCTCGGACAACGTCATAGCCACCAAGCAGAGTCTTTTTAAACTCCGCCGCATCGACCCTACACCACTGAAACTTCGGGACTTCTTCCAGCCCCTGAGCTACGTGATGAAACCATGCGTGATCATCCCAGCCGTCGCCTACGCAATGATCTTCCTCTGGGGCAGTGTCGCGCTCACAATCGAGATCTCCCAGATCTACCCTGCCAAGTTCGGCCTTAACACCCAGCAGGTTGGTCTGCAATTTCTGGGTATTATCATCGGGTCTGTGGTTGGTGAACAGATCGGCGGGTTTATTTCCGATCGTTGGATGCTTATGCGTCAGAAGCGGACTGGAGAACCATCCCCGCCGGAATACCGTCTTTGGTTGAGTTATATTGGCCATGCTTTGACGATCTGTGGTATTGTGGTCTTTGCCATCGAGATCCGGGATTCTGGCGGTGCATGGACTATCGCTCCTGTTATCGGCGCCGCTATTGCCGCTGGTGGTAATCAGATCGTTACTACCGTTGACATTACTTATGCGGTTGATTGTTACCGTGAAGATGCTGCCAGTGTCGGGGTGTTTATTACCTTTGTTCGGCAGATTTGGGGATTCATTGGTCCTTTTTGGTTCCCTGAGATGTTTGAGTTTGTTGGCTGGGCTGGTGGTGCTGGTATTGCCGTTGCTCTCATGGTTGGTGTCAGTGTTATTCCGACTATTTTGGTGCAGTGGCGAGGAGATGGGTGGCGTTGATTGACCTGGCTGAGGACATATAACGAGAGAATGTAGATGTTCACACTGTAGAAGTTGATGCTGCCCACGTTCCACCCTACTCAATAGTATCCGAATATGGAGTACTCTGTATGCATGCAGCAGTGAACCCACCTCACACTACTGTGCAATATGATATTGACTCAATCCTTCTGCTTAAGACGAGTATACTATATCTATAATCTATAATCTAGTTCGCTCAGGGCTAAGTCGGGGATAGCTTATATGTTCAATATAGGCTTATTATCCAAACTAATCAACAAACAGAAGCTATCAACATGAAGCCATACATGAAACAAATCGTAAATCATCAACCCCATATCAAAATTTACCACTCATCAATCCTCCGCATCCTCAAATGCATCCCCTCAACCGGCTTAATAGTGACAGCCCCAGCAACATGGATCTCCTGCTTCGGATCCTGCATTTCAAACAAAAACCGGCCAACAACACCAGCAACTGCACAGCGCAACTCTGCACGCGCAAAGTCCTTCCCAATACAAGATCTCTGCCCATGCAGGAACGTAATCTGTGCAAAATTCGTCGACGCCCCGCCATTGTTGTTTGGGATAGAGTGTCCGTTCTTGTCCGTGTCGATCCAGCGTTCAGGTACGAATTCCTCCCCATTTTCGCCCCAGAAGAGCGGGCTCCGGTTGATCGCCCACGGACATAACACCACCCGTGTCCCCTTCGGGATGTACTTTCCTGCTATGACGGTGTTGCGGACTGCTTCGCGGATTGTGATTGGGACCGTTGGGTACAGACGGAGCACTTCTTGACAGACGCCGTTTAGTAAAGGGAGCGATTCGAGATCCTGGTAGGTTATTGGGCTGTTGCCTGATGGGATCTTGGAGCGGATTTCATCGCGGAGGCGGGTTTGGTATTCTGGGTGCAGGTGGAGAAGATAGCAGGCCCAGGTTAAGGCGCTGGCGGTGGTTTCGTGCTGCGCGGAGTTAGCCCAACTAAACGGATATACATTATAGCAATTCAGTTGCAATGGAATACTCACCCCAGCAGCCAAAAATGTCAACATCTGGTCGACCAACTCCGTATCCGAGAAATCCCCACCAAGCATCATCGTTCCCAGAATATCAGCCTCGAGATCCTGAGCGGACACCTTGGACCCGGCAAGACTGGCTCGCTTCTCGCGCACGATCTCATCGCAGGTACTGCGCAGATACGCCGTCTCCGCATTCAGTACGTCGTTCTGCCGCCAGGGTACACGCCTCGCCAGCCACTGCGGCAATGCAAAGTTCATCATCAGAAACGCCATCTTCTCCTTGGTCGGCTCGAGGATCTTCGCGAAGCTGTCTGCCACCTTATTTCGCTTGTTGTGCAGCGAGCCAAAATCACGTCCCATTGCTATAGGCCCGATTATGTCGAGTGTGAGGCGGCTGCGGGGGGGGTTAGTATAAAATGAACAGAATCCCAGGATCATGCGATGTCTATAACACGTACCTCGCCCACTCGGACATCTCAATCTTACCCTCTTGGTCCTCTGGACCCGTTCCATCCATCGGTTGGACCTTGATTTCTTTCTCGAGTTCGTCCAGTAACTGTCCCGTCTTGCTCCACATGAGCGAATACATCGAGCGGATATTCTTGATGTTGAACGCGGGCGTGAGTGCTTTGCGCTGCTTCTTGTGCGCTGCGCCTTCAGAGGTAATCATGCCGAAGCCGATGATCCGTGCGAGGAAATTGCGCATTCGCCATGGTTTCTCGAAGTCGTATGTGTTCGTGCTCATGACATCTAGCAGGGCTTGGTGGTTGGTTGGGATCACGTAGCTTTGATTGAACGTGTCGCGCATGTGGATGAGTCCTTCATTTGGGACGGTCTTCATCCACTGGAGGGGTTTCGTTCCCCGGGGTGAGTCGAAGACGAGTTCTACATGTGAGCCCTGTAGGAGGTTAGAGGGTTGTATATACTTTCATTTTGCTTTGTTTCCTACCTTGACTTTCGGTAGATGCCGGGTTGGACTTAGTAGAAATGGCCATATTATTATGTTGTAGAAGACCTTTAGGAGGATGTTTACTCCCAGTGCGCTGAGACAGATTCTTTGAAAGGTCGTGTCCGTGAAGATAGTGCGTTGGAGGAAATACGCCTCGGCAAGGGTGAATGCGCTCACTGCCAGTATACTGTCACCAAGAGCCATGTTTCTTTGAATCGAGTTGAAAGACAAAAGCCTCGGATTCAGGAGTTGAAGTTCATATCTCAATTTTGTATCGGATATGCCCCAATATACCCCCATATGCCCCACAGGGATCGGCAGTCCTGTTGAGGTGACCCATGCGAGACCTCGGCTCTGTGAATTGCCATTATTTGGATCTGCATGTCGTTCTATGCCATAAAGAGGTAGAGTCCTAATTAGAGGTATTGCACTATGTTTGTGATGTTCCAGAATACCCGTGGAGGGCTTAAGCCAAGTACGGAGTACCTAGGTAGTTCATATCAAGTTAGGGCTGGGGAAAGGGGATGACCTCCACAATGCGGGGATGCCAAGAGACATGTGAAGAGACATGCAAGACATGCAAGACATGAAAGACAGACGAAGATGTTCGAACAAAACTCGGTCTAAATTCCGTTCAAATGAAGATGTCATAACTGTCGATCTCTTGTCGATCCCTGTGGAGAATATTCTCTCGCGTAGAATTCCTTTTTAGTTGGAAATCTCTAAAACGTGAAGCCTCGGTTGGATATGTATGCCCTAAATATCAGATATGTCCTTAATACCTTAATAGCCTTAACATACTTATTATCCTTATTATCTTTATTATCCTTAATATAACCCGATCATTCTTTACCCTCCGACCTCACCTCACTTCATACCAACAGTAACAATGTCTACCAACCTCATCACCCAATACGCTCAAACAGCTCTATCGCACCTCCCAGAGCCTGCCCAAGATCTCCTCCACCAACCAACAGCCCAAAAGGCGATCGGAGTTCTTGCCGCCCTCACCCTCCTGCGCATCACAAACCGCTTCCTTTCAAAACGCACTCTGCAAAACTGGACCTTCAACCAACCATGGATCCCAGCCCGCGAGCTCATCTTGCTAACGGGCGGATGCAGCGGAATTGGCAAGCAGGTCATGGAAGACCTAGCGCGCACAGGCGTGCGCGTCATTATCCTCGATATTAATGAGCCGACTTTCTCTCTACCCGCCAATGTCACCTTCTACAAGGCGAATATCACTTCCTCGGCTGATATCGCCCAAGTCGCGAGCACGATTCGCGAAAATCACGGCGATCCTACCGTCTTGATCAACAATGCTGGCGTTGGACACGACGGGACCATCCTCGATGAGCCTGAGGCGAAGATTCGTCAGACTTTCGAGGTCAATACCCTCTCCCATTTCCTTATGGTGAAGGAGTTCTTGCCGGCTATGGTGAAGGCAAACCATGGTCATGTCGTTACTATTGCTAGTATGGCGAGCTTCGTGGCTCTCGGCGAGATGGTGGATTATTGTTGCTCCAAGGCTAGTGCGCTTGCTTTCCACGAGGGACTGCGTCAGGAGTTGAAGTATTGGTATAATGCGCCCAATGTGCGCACTAGGTGAGTTACCCTCGGATTGAGTGTCAGGTGGACTTTTGCTGATTCTCGCTTCCAGCGTTGTTCACCCCTTCTGGGTGCGTACGCCCATGATCAAGATGCTCACAGACCACGAGGCCCATTTCAAGCAGCCTATCATGACCCCCCAGGTTGTGTCGGATGCTATCTGTAAGCAGATCTTGACGCAGACTAGTGGTCAGGTTATTCTGCCTGCCAGTCAGTCGGTGGCTAGGTTGGTGCGCGCTTTGCCGACCTGGATGCAGGAGGGCGTGCGCACTTTTGCGTCGGGTGCGTTGAGAAGGATGCGTATTGCGCAGCAAGCGGAGAAGGAGGCTCAGGCGTAGAAGATATGTTCTGGGAATGATCGGAAATTTGACTTATGTTGTACGCAATTTGGATTTGGTAAACGGATGAATGTAAATACTATTAAGGGTTGAAATATCACAGGCTGGTCCTTGGAGTTATGATATTTTCGTAGTGGAATAGTGAATAGTCCGATGGATGTTTCCACTTTGGTTATATCGAACAGTAATATTGATGTTGTCTGGCTTGGATATCTATCTGCCAAAGCCATGGAGACACGGAATATTTGACTATCACTATAAAACATCTACCCGTGTGTCCAATATGTACTCAATCCCTGTATGTACAGTGTTGTTATATACCATCACACCATCAATTCGGCCAACACAGCCTCAACCTTCTTCCCCTGCTCTGTCTTGGTGGCATTTCCCAACTCCAAATGATAAATCGGCGCCACATGACACTCACGATGCCCAACAAACAACTCCACATTCTCAAAGCCCTCCTTGAACTTCGCCGCAAAGTCCTGGATCAGAGGCAACATGATCTCATTCCCGCCCGCGGTAATCAACACCGAGTTCACTGGGAACGTCGTAAACCAATCCGCCGGTGCAGTCGATAGATCAGTGTAATAGTCCCGTTTGCCCGCACCAATATAGGCTGCCGACCACGGTCCCGCAACTGCCGTCGTGATGATATCGCCACCGTGGTAGATCTCCATGCCTGGGAAGTCCTTCTCAAGTAGTGTCCATGGTGCGATCATTACTGCTCCGCCCAGGTTGGTGTGCAGCGGTAGGGAATCGATCTCTGCGTGTGGGTGGGCCAGGTGAGAGAGTACTCCACCAACCAGATTCCCGCCTGCAGAATCACCACCTAGGAAAACCGTGGACGGGTCGCGGTTTGGTTGCGAGAGGATATATCGCAGACAATTCACGGCCTGGCGGAGTTGAGTCGGGTAGACTGCAACTGGCGCCAGGGTGTAGGTCAGACTGAAGACCGCGACACTTTTACCTGATGCTTTGAGATCACGCAGGAGCTGGGTGTAGAATTTGAAATAGCCCATGTTAGCGGGTAGTCCAAAGCCACCTCCTGAATGATGGTTAGTATCCGGGTGAATAGAAATAGGGGGTTCATTTCTTTGTTGTATACATACCATGGAACCAGACTAACACGTTGTCGGCATTTCGATCGCCCACCCAGTGGCCCAATGCTCCGTCGCCCAATTCCACGGACTCGGGGAGTCTGCCGGTCTTCTTGGAGTATTGCTCATAGATCTTGTGGGATGGCGGTAGAATGTACTGCATCTGAGTGGCGGTCAACCGCGCGGTCGCCTTGCGGAACACGGCATATCCCAAATGAAGGGACAAAGACTTGGCTTGGCGCTCGCTGCGTCGAAGGCCCGTGAGGAGGGCATAGATGTAGGCGATGACGATGGAGGCCACAGCCGGGAAGAAGTCCAGTTTCTCTTTTAAGGAGAGCTTTACTTTGGTTATTTTGGTAATAGACATGATGTTTTCATGATGATTCCAGGCCATGACAAGTATATTGTATGTATATTGTATAGGCCGAAGTGTGAAAGTGACGATCCTTCGCATGGCTATCCCGATTAGGAAGGTACCGAGGCTGTTCCTCGGCCATGTCTTTGACGTTGTATGAGTATGGAGTGCTCTATTAGATCTCTATTAGATCTCTATTAGATCTCTATTTCTACATTTAATATATCTATATTGTTCTATTTGAGGCTATAGGACTATATATATCTCTATCTCTATCTCTATAGATCTGATATTTAACCAACTGGATTGATCGGAGATCCGTGTAACTTGGAACACTTTTATATACTAGATATATCAGTAAAATACATATGATATACTACCTAGGTATAATATACTATAATATACTATACTACTAATAATCCCATGCATCTCCCCGATCTCCCCGTGCAGACTTTAAGGTTCTACTGTTTTCCCCAAATGTCGATCTGCCGATCAAAACGTGTCGTGAAACCGAGGCATGTGAAGTTTTTTAAAATAAAGATAAACTAGATAAAAACCTCAATTGTTCGCTTGAACATTTCTACTGTATCCATCATGAACGGACTCAATGGAATAAAGAACCACTTCGATATCATCATCGTCGGTGCGGGTATCTCCGGGATCAATGCCGCCTACCGCGTCCAAGATCAACTTCCCGGCTACACCTACACCATCTTGGAAGCTCGCACTGATCTAGGTGGCACCTGGGATCTCTTCAAATATCCTGGCATCCGTTCCGATTCTGATCTGTTCACTTTTGGTTTCCAATTCAATCCCTGGTCCCGTGATAACCCCATCGCCGAAGGCTCCGCTATCAAGCAGTACGTGCGCGATACTGCGGCCAAATACGGCATCGACAAACACATCCTCTACAACCATCGCTTGTCGTCCGCAGATTGGTCCTCCGATGAAAATACCTGGTCGCTCTCCGTCAACCACAATGACTCCGAGCAGATCTATACCGCACGCTATGTCATCTTCGGCACGGGCTACTACAACTACAAGGATCCCCTGAAGGCCGACATCCCCGGCCTGGACGCCTTCCAGGGCCAGATCGTCCACCCACAGTTCTGGCCCGAGAACCTTCACTACAAGGACAAGAAGGTGGTTATCATCGGATCCGGCGCGACCGCTATCACTCTCCTCCCGAATCTCGCCGACCATGCCGCCCGTGTCACAATGCTCCAGCGCAGCCCAACCTACATCCTCTCCGTTCCAAATCGCTCAGCCAGTCGCTGGCTCTCCTACCTCCTCCCCAATTCAGTGTATTGCAAGTTGCAGCGCGTGATCTGGATCTACACCACCCGCATCTTCTTCCTCTTCTGCCAGCGCTTCCCGAATTTCTCCCGCTGGCTGCTCAAGTTGAATGTGCGCAAGCAATTGCCCAACCATATCCCCTACGACCCACATTTTAAGCCCAGATATAACCCCTGGGACCAGCGGTTATGTGTTTGTCCCGATGGGGATCTGTTCCGCAGTCTCCGACAGGGCAAGGCGGATGTCAAGACCGATACGATTCGCGAGGTTACGAAGAATGGTATTCTCTTAAATTCGGGCGAGGAGCTTGAGGCAGATATTATCATTACTGCTACTGGCTTGCGCTTGCAGATTGCCGGCGGCTCTGCTCTCTCTGTGGACGGGAACAAGCTTGACATAGGTGATAAGTATCTATGGAATGGAGTCATGCTCCAGGATCTGCCTAATGCCTCTTTCGTCATCGGGTATACCAATGCCTCGTGGACTCTCGGTTCGGATGCGACGGCGCAGTTTATCTGTCGCTTGCTGAAGAAGCTTGAGTCGCAGAAGTTGGTCGCTGCTATTCCCCGTCTAAAGGAGAAGGATGCTGCTACGCTCCAGGATCGTCCTCTCTTGAACCTCCAGTCCACTTATGTGTCGGTTGCCCAGCGCACGTTACCCAAGGCTGCTGATCGTGGTCCGTGGCAGCCGCGTGATCACTACATAAAGGACTTAAAGTTCGCTCAGAGCGGTGATATTGACACCGGACTAGAATTCGTGCAAGGGGCGAATCTACGTCTGCGCCCCAAGATGTCCTGATGGATGCATGCTTATGATATACCGCCCCATAATTTGGGGATCGTCCGATTCAATGTAAATATGACGTTTGAGACTCAGTAACAATATATTCATTCCTCTTCTTCCACTGTGCAATCTCCTTCGGTCTTGAACGCTATATAGGTTGTCACCCAGGTAAACGACACCGAGAATATCTCTCGCGGCATCACAAGTATCAGCTGATGCGTATGATGCATCTATCGGAGTCGCGCACGCACTCATATTCCCAAAATACCACCCATGTTCAGGATTCGGCCACCTCAAGTCCCTATCCGAACCAGCATTCCCCTCCTTGCTATTGATCCCTTCAACATACTTCACTTCATCAGTGGTGACTTGGACTCCAGTCTCCTGAGTAATCCAGTATTCAGGCGAAGGCTGACTCCAATCCAAGAATGGTAGATTGATCGGCACTTTCGGGATAGGGTCTGTCGTATGCGTGACTCGGTAGATGCTGTTGGGCGCTTGCTGGTTGGTGAAGAATTCGGCCAGTTTCATGTTTCCTGGTTTGGGGCCTCCAAATGTCCACTGGTGATAATATGTTAGTTGGCATCTACACTGATTTCTTGTGTTGAACATCGACCTACAATATCCAGATCGAACCCCTGTGTTCGGAGAACCGTCCCTGCTAGCGCTGAAATACCCCCACCCAGACTGTGTCCTACAACGCTCAGCCTGGAGATCTCGGATACGCGCTGGTTGCATCGCGAAGCTGAGATGTTGCCTGGTTCGCTACGGCGCTCCAGTAAACCCAGAAGCCATGATGGGCTCTACATCCGGCGCACACCTCATCAATCGGGGTGAGGGCGATATCGAGATCGGTGTCGGCGTCGCTTTTGGATACCGTTCCGCGGAATGCCAGTACGATCAATTCATGGAGATACAGTACAATGTAGAATCAGTAGAGAAAACAGTGTATGTATTGGGATGGACGGATCGAGGAAGAAGAGAGAGAGAGCAAGCTAACTATGGGGTTTCGATCTACATGTGATGCCTCAGGCACCCAGGCACCCAGGCATCCAATATCTGTCCGTATTGTAAAATGTACGGGTCACCCGCGAGCGACCCTCCGAGGGTCGGGTGGAGGGTCCAAGATCATGGACCACCCGGAGGGTCACTGCCAGGTCTACTGCGTATATAGTCCAAGAACTACTACGTGAGTTAAATATAAACGTTATGGATTGGCCTCCGTTTTCACCTGATTTCCTAATTGAGAATCTCTGGGCTTTATTAAAGGCAGATATCTTGAAGCTAAGGCCCTGGTTACGAGAGATGCCTAATAACGAGGAGACCTGGGCCGAGCTAGTAGATGCAGCGCAGTATGCATGGGAGAATCTCACAGTACACCACTTTGTAAATTTAGCAGAGACTATGCCGCACCGGGTGGAAGAGGTTATTAAATACGAAGGTTGGCATACTAGTTAGTTACTAGCTAGTTAGCTAGATATTTTTCAATAGGAGGTTTTAACCGGCAGAAAAGAAGTGGGGCCTGATCCTTCCGAAGTACTGGGGTGCAAATACCCATGCAACATGACTGTACACTCTTTCATTGTTTCTTGAAACCCCAATGCCAAGAGACACTAAACTGCTTTTAGCATAATTTAAGAACACCCCCTGCTTTAGGCCTTGTATCGTCAAAAACCGGATAATTATATAAGCTGAGCCCGTGTTTAATACCTGTTTTAGCTCGGCAGCTGCTGTACCTCTGTGCCCTACGTCTAGACATTCATTGGCGACCAATCACTCAAACTAGTGCTGCAACAAACCATGGCTCCGACATAATTAAATGCACGCTCCAGTTTATTCGATGCTAAGCAGTGGTGAACTCCTAAAGCTGTTGGCTTGACGTCACGATGTTAAACAGTCTTCTATTTTAGATACGCAATTATTGATGACCTTTGATGACGTATTATGGCTGTCCTGCGTTACCCCAAAAGCCGTCTGCCTCTTAACGCTCTTCTAGGCTGAATGCTGAACGAGTGTTTCGGGAAAATCCTTGCTTTCCCTTAACATTGGAGGCAGCATGGTATCTTGACAAAAATATCTTGACTATTCTCATGTCGCAAGAGCCAGCTGCTCCGCCACCGCTAGGTGTTATACCGGATTTCAGTAATCCATCGGGGGGGCATTCACTTATGGTTGATCGTGACACAATGTATATGCATTCCTATTGTCGCATGCTTTGTTATAACGAGGTTATATGCCAAGTTATTTATACAGCAAGTGTTTTATGTTGAGGACTGTAAGCAGCTGCCCGGATTATCTGATATTTATAGGTACTAATCGGATTAGGGATGTGTTTAATATCTTGGGTACGAGGACTTGACTCGTAAAAGCAGTGGATTATTGAAGTTATCATGCTGACTGCAATAATTCAGATCTTAGCAACGAGCTGGTTTTCACTTCACCTAGTGGGTACGTTTCCGAACATATATATCTCGGTACAATGAAAATTGACCTTTGTCTCTTCAGTCGCAGCTGGAGGTGGAGGATACCATCAATGGGATATCCCGAAGGATGACATGGTTCTTTTTTTAAAGGTAGGTGAAATGCCTTAGTATACAGACAATTTTGAATTTACTAAACTTCTTGCTAAGACCTCTTATGTAATACATGTCCTATACGGCCCAGTTATTCTTACGGTCAAATTATCGATTCTATTTATGCTCGCACGATTATTCGCACCATATCGGAAATGGGTTGCTTTTATATATATATTCAGCGCGGTACTCGGAGCATATACTATCGCAATATTAGTTGTGAAGATCCGCATCTGCAAACCTGTTGATGCCTTTTGGCTCGGTCCCGAGGCTACTAATGGGACGTGTCTCAATGTGCTGCTGGTCTTCCTTGCCGACACCACTTTCAGTGTAATCACCGATTTGATTATCTTCGCTCTGCCGATAACACTGATTTCAGTGCTCCACCTGTCCCTTATGAAGAAGCTAAGAGTTATAGGTATTCTGGCGGCTGGCGGTTTAGTGTGTATTGTGACCATTGTCCGGCTGGTATGGGTGGTTGTATATCAAAACTCAGCTGACAGGACATGGACAACCATGCGCACTAATCTTGTTACTTGTGCGGAAATTGCAGTTGGGATTATCTGCGCCTGCCTACCAACTACCTATTTCCTTGTGAACCAGCGCTGCTGCTCTCTTTCCTTGCTTGGAGACAGCGGGGGTAGAATGTGACCCTTAAGTGTCTGCAAATCTATGCTCCAATTTTCTTCACTGTTTTGCAACTTACGAATCCAAACCGGGAGCTCTCCCTAGAATTGCCTCAAGACTATCGCCAGTTTTCGATGCAATGCTGGCGATAATAGACTCAGTGGAACAGACAACAGATACTCAATTACTTTTCAATCCAATGAATTCCTTACAGAATTCGGTTGGATCCTTAATTCATGCTTATCCAAGCCGGATCGACCTTAGTTTGGCAAGTACTACGTTATTGATTCTTTCTCTCTTTTGCATCCAATCAAAATTCTGCGTATTAGGCTAACCCTTACTCGATGTTCTCGCTGCATACAATCCTCACGTTCTAGGGCTGCTCCATTATATCTTGCGACTAGATGTTACTATCTTAACAATATGGCTAGGTGCAGAACTAGTTATAGATTCAGCTATGAAGGCGATATGATCAGTATATCGTGAAAAGAGGAGCTTTAACATTTGCCTAAATATAAGCGCGTCAATCAAATCTCGGGATAATATGCAAGCGAGATATAATCTAGGAAATTTGCTTATTAACGTCTCTCTTCCCGAATTGTTTGAAAGGGTTTCACGTCTCTTATATACCAGTACAAAATTTAGAGAGCTCTACCAATAACCATTATCAAAAATATACGTGTATAGCCTGTATAACGAGAAATAGAATGCTAGTCTTGCCCTGTTATCCAGCATCAGGTCCAACGTGCGGCAAACTATGCGCCTTTTAGCTGTAGATTATTCCAAAATAACTGAATCTTTCACCCATAACTGAATAGGAAAGGCAAGATAGAGAATCGCGGGAGGCCTATATATATATCCAGCAAGAAAGGAAGTACGGAGGGACCAACGATAATGAGACTTGGCAAGGTGCTTAAAAACAAGCAGTTCAGGGTAGATCAGCAGGACCTGGGGTTATAGGATACTGTCCTGTTGGTCACAGTCCGTGCTGTCCCGGATTGCCACTGGTCGCTGGGGCGGTACGAGAAAAGCGACAGCTTACCAGATCTGCGTGGTCCTTCCGCTTTTTCGGTTTAACAGATTGCATCTCCATGGAACCTTGTAGCACCTATACACTTACGAGACATGTGTAATATAACTTATCACTGTAGAATATACTAAATAGGTTAAGTAGTAGCTATAAACTAATCATAAGAGGAAAAGTAAGATCTATTAGGATATAGCCCGCTAGTCTACTCTTTAGAGTAAGTTCTACTAAGTTACTTGGATTATAGATAGCGTACTAAAGGCTATATATATAAGCGCTATAAGAAGATTCTTAAGCACCCTTATTCTATTAGACTAGGTTAAACGGGCTATTATAATATATCGACCATAGTAAAGTACCTAAAATCTATAAGCTATTAAAGGTCCGCTAGGCGGAAGGATATAGATATTATAGGTTTTCTAAAAAATAGAGTATATTCTCGATAATCGCTTTATTCTTACTATACTAATATATCCTAATCTAAATAGTAATAAACCCTAACTACCGTTCCTTTCTTATAACTAAAGTAGGAGGAAGAGATCTTATAGTTTCTTACCTTTAACTAGCCCCCCTTCTATCTTATTAAGTATCCGACCTTCTATAGTCTAATCTATAAGGCTCGCTCTACACCCTCCCCTCTAATAATCCTATCTATAAATATAATCCGTCGGCGACTATAAGGCCTAGTCGTAGACCGCTAATAGGCTATCCTTTAGCTACTACTACTAAATTATAAGATTTCTATTATACTTAATTATTAGACTTCTCCGTTTTTATAGGTATTTATAGCTATAACTAGCTAATTTATTAATATAGACTAGGTTTATTAAGAAGTTCTTCTTAGTTTTAAGCTACTTTCCGGTTCGTATACTAGCTTAAATCTTAGTAATATCCTTCTTAATATATTACTTAAATATAAGATATAAGATCGGATATTTAGATTAATAACTAATAATATATCTAATAATAAGATATTAGCTAATTCCCTCTAATAAGCTTTACTTAATAATATAAATATTATCCGAACTCCTTACCTTACTTATATTATCTAGCTTAGTCTTAACTAGGTTTTAGATCGTCTTAAGGTAATCCTTTTAAATAACACTACTTAGACTAAATAGACCGAAAGATAATTTATATTAGCCTAGGCTAATATAAAATGCTAGAGTTATAAGATCTCTTATACCTTAAATAAGATCCGCTACCTGCTATTTATCACGTGTCAATTGCCATTCGTCAGCTCTTCATACTAGGTGCTAATATGGCCCCCAATCGAATATCTTCCTATGGTGATCAGGGAGAGAAGAAGGGCAACAGCTACGCAATCTTTTTTGGATATGCTATACAGCGGATAAGGACATTTCTTTCCACACAGGGCAGCCACTGATAATTGCCGATGAGAATTGTGATCTGATGCTGCCTCAAGATTACCTAGATCGGGCGTTCTCCGATCTCGACAAAGACGATAATTTATCTGAAGGGCAAGTCTTTCCCTCCGAGCTGCGCCTCAGCCTCATCAAGTTAAAGGTGTATAGCAGGCTGTACTCGGTGAGGGCTCTTGAAAAATCAGAGGCCGATCTCTTGAAAGCCATTCGGGAATTGGATAGCTCTTTGGAAGAATGGCGGCTGTCTATCCCCCCTCGTTCGCGTCCTACCATTTCATTTGCAGCAGAGAAGTTCGACCCCAGAGTAACTATGCCTTCGGTCATGTTGCACTTCAACTACTATTCATGCATAATTGCCATCCACCAAGCAAGCATAAGGCACAAAATATCAATAGAGGGGCTAGGAAAGAAGAGTGGGTTGAGCTCAAGTCTGGCTTTGTCCGTCGAGGCTAGCCGATCGACTCTTTGCTACCTAGAACAAGCGGAAAATGTGCTGGTCGAATGGAATTTCTGGTATGGTTTACCTTCACTCGTATACTCTTTATTTCCACCATATTGGCCGCTCACCCAGACCATTGATTTCTAGGGTCCTGGTCTTTTACATTATAGCGGCACTGCTTACTGTATTCTGCAACGTTCTTCAGGATCCACAGAGTCCTTGCTCGGTGGATGATACGAGGCCCCTGAAGGTGGCCACGGGCGTCATGGAACGCATTCTGTTATCTGATATGTCTGAAAAAGAAGCTTCCAACATTAAGCTGGTGGCTGACTTCGTTGTGGAAATAAAGTGGCTGGCGCACTACGCCATTAGCAAAGCACGGCATGGGTCTGGCAAAGCTTACGTCTACCACAGTTAACCGAAGTCTTGGTCCTCTTTGCTTCACGTTCATTTCTGTAAATATCACTGGACGAAACGGGGTTGCTCGACTTGACGCACACTGAATGCGCCTGTTTTTATCCCTTCGTATCTCTAAAATAGCCAATCACAAAATTAGACATAGTGGGAACTTGCATTTTACCCGACACAGAATTAAATAGATCCAACCGCGCGACGTGATTTTAAAAAAGGCCATATTCAAGCCTTCACACCAAAAAGCCAGTTCCCAAATCTTATGGTACGCCCCATCAATAGGGTGTCTTCTTCCTTGTCGTCACGATCATTGCATCAGATGTTGAGAAGCCATTGGGGTGCTTTACCTAAGGCGATACCACCAGGTCTTGGTACTGCGCTTAACTAGTCGGAAGCATCCGGCATGATGAATAACCACCCCTGAAGAGTTTAAGTTGTGGCCGCCTGTCGCTCGTAATTTAGAGAATCAAAAGCGATAAGAAACCATATAAACTCGATGTATCTGTCAATCACACTGGGGAGGGTTTTTTTGCATGCATACCAGGAGATGGAAGTTTCTCCGCTGAGCTCCCATTGCACAGTAGCACCATACATCCCCTGATATCGTGTGACACGCATTGTCCAGACATCCTTGGCAATCGCTGTTTTCAGTACTTCAGCGTACAGTTCGTCAGCCTCTTAAATCTACTACTGAAGTGAAATAACTCTTACTCTCAACAGTTCTTTGCACCTTAGATTTCACCATTCCAACGTTGTATACCTTTAGTGTCGCAATATGGACCTTCAGTCTTGCAGCTCCTTACCTTGCTCTGACCCCAGTTCGCTTTCCACAATTTGAGCGTCAATTTGTGATACCAACAGTAGGGGCTCTTTCAACATCTCTTTGGCTGACCGTGCTTCTGTTGCAAGCCTATACTCTCTCGTCCCTGGTCAATTATCCTTCAAACGGCCTAGGTTCAACAAAGTGTATCATTACATTGACAGTAATCGAATGGTACGTGCTAGAAGCTAGTTATCATGGCCAACGCCAATTCACATTCCAATTGCGGTTATTTTATTGGGACATCGATTACTTATATCAAGTGATATCTAGGCGCTATTCTTTCTTACGACCTGTAACTCACTCGCCGTCGCTGTACGGAGAAACCGGATCGTCGATTACTTCGCCATCTCACCATACTATTGAAAGCCTGGCGTGATCAGATATCAGTGAAATCTCCAACGTCTTCGATGCATTTTAACTTGCTTGCCTGTCAGCGTCGGCACACTGGGTCAGTATTGGGCAAGAGCATGGAGGCATGAGGGATAATCACCCCTCATTGAGAGCCCTGGAGTATGGCGGAATTTAAAGCTCACACAAATATATACAGAGGTCAATATTGTGCGTACACAGCGGGGTTTATATTGGATATCGTTCAACAACTGATGATAGTGTCTCCATTTCACTATACCTATCGTTTTTACAGCACTAGAATTTTTCAGTAGCCAGTTTTGCTATGGAGCCCACAGTTAATACCGGACGAGAAGGTCTTTTATCTTGGCAGTAAAATCCGTGTATGCTGTAGTATCAATCGACATAGGATCCTTTCCTCAATTTGTGCGGCAGGTTTTCAATCCTCATATTGTAGCAATTAGCTTTAAGCCTGACCCGATGAATAATCACTGACGCTTCAATCGTATGATTTGCCAGTTAAACAAGAAGATAGACGATAAACTCCGCAGAAGACATAGGCTCTGAGACTCTGAAATTGAGACTGATGGGTTGGTGGGTTGGTGGGGTCTGGGGTCTGGGGTCTGCTTCTTTCATCCAAATCTTCGGAGCTTCCTGAGGTCCAAGACATGTATGAATACTCAACATCGTTATCACTTACATCCACACCTTCCACAGGGCACAGAGAATCAATCTCTCTGATCATTGCTTCTTTGGAATCAGGCACTGTCTCTCCCCGGCGGGATGTTTACGTAGTTCGTTTCCACTAGCAAAAGGTTGGTGGGTCCAACCTTCCCCCAAAATGGATGATGTCACCAGATTGTTTGGGGGTACTGAGCATAAATCTGATTAATAATCCGATATGTATTAAGGCCGAAAACAGCCTCCAAAGTAAGCCAGGAACCTTAAAAGGTCTGTATTGTTTACTAAACACCAGTCTTGGACGTAATTGTGTCCACAATGAGCGAGTGACCAGGTGGCGGTCGCGGGAATCTTGCCACAACCTTAGTGGAACAGCAAGTTATTTGCCGCAGAAGCTGCCATCGGTCTGCTGGCCCGTATGTCTCACTATTTAAAGAGCACCAGGCCGATATATGCCACTGGAGAATTCCCCCCTCCCTCATCAGTATCGAGCATATCATCTCGTCTTGCGGTGAATTTTTCTCGAGACTCACAATTGTCTAACTTTTGGAAAACCCCGCAAATAAATACTCTGGTAAGCTCTGGTAAGCTCTGCCAAGAAGCAACTTGCTCACTAGGCCGGTTTATTCAGGAAGAATTCTGTTCGACAATGGCCTTGAAAGAAACCTTCAAGATATTTGTCGTTGGTGGGACTGGCGCCCAGGGTATGCCAGTCATCTCAAGTCTAGTGCATGATAAAAAGTACTATGTCAGAGTGCTCACTCGCAGCCAGTCCTCCACCCGTGCCAAGTACCTGGCATCCCTTGGAAATGTCGAGTTCATCGAAGGCACTTTTGCCAGCGAATCTGATCTTCGTCGAGGTTATCAAGGTTGCGATGGCGCGTACATCAACATCGATGGGTTCAACTGCGGCGAGAAAACCGAAATGTACTGGGCGATTCGCGCCTACGAACTCGCTATAGAAGAAGGGATCAAATTCTTTGTCTACGGCAACCTGGACTATGGTTATAAGAAAAGTGGATACCAGCCAAAGTTTCGTTGCGGACACTATGATGGCAAGGGACGGATTGCAGAATGGGTGCTTTTCCAGAACCAATTCAACCAGCATCGTATGAAGGCATCCGTTTTGACGTCTGGTCCATACATCGATATGGCCGTTGCCGCCGGGACACCCATGACTCCATCGGTGGAGGATGGGGTTGTCACCTGGCGGGCGCCGCTGGGTTCAGGCGCTGTGCCCCATGTTTCACTGGAGGATTGCGGATATTATGCTCGATGGCTATTCGACAATCCCGACAGAGCAAATGGGCTGGACCTGGAGGTTGCCATTGAACATGTCCACTACAAGGATTTAGCCCTTGCTTTCGAAGACGTCACTGGTCATCCTGCACGTTTCATAGATGTCGACCTCGACAGCTACTGGGCAGAAGGGCCGCTGAGCATGGCTGCAAGTATGGGAAGTGGTTACAACTCTGACCCCAAAGATCCTGCGTTCATGACGATGCGACAGAACTTTACCGGCTTCTGGAATCTGTGGAGGCATTCTGGCCACAATGAGGGTATCATCAAGAGAGACTACAAGTTGCTCGATGAAATTCATCCCAAAAGGGCCAGAAGTGCTGAGCAGTGGCTTCGGGAGATGAATGATCGGGGAATTAAGGATGGTAGTGGGTCTTTGTGGGAGAAGGTGCAACCCATGAACCTGAGGCCAATCTTGAAGATGGCTGAAGATGGGATGCAGGGCAAACTCTGATTCATGGCATCAAAACGTCTATCGGGATGAAAGTACTCCGTACCGCTGTCACTTTTGTGGGCAGGTCATTTGCCGGTTTTGTTCCATCTAGTTGTTTTCTTGCCTTTTTTGGAATAATTTTACTGAGCCAATCTGTCTCCTTTATTAAAAGCCCCAAGAAATTCACATTTGGATTTTCCGAATACAATCAGTTTGTTGCTACGTTGATACATCAATGTAATGAGCTGTCACCTTGCACGGAAAATCGAATTAAGACATGACGGGGGTCAATGCGTGCAAAACGCAATTGAATCCCAGATGGGATGTGCTCGGTGAGATAGTGTTCAGCTGTCGAAGTGAGCGTCTCCGAGCTTGTTTGACTTGCATACGACGAGCAAGCTGTAGCAAGGAGAAACCAGAATAGTTATCTCTCGTGTTGCGGGTATTCGTCATCGACAGGGTTCTTTTTGATTGGCTCGTTTGGATTGCATTCGCGTTTACGCTTCATTTAACAATTCAACACTACTTGTCCTTTCCTACAGTGTTCCTAGCTCCCCTGGCTTTCGTTTCAGGGCCGATACGTGCGACGCGTCTCTTCCAGTGCTTAATTTCGTTTCAGGGCACCACTAGTCTTAATATGCACTAGCGGAGTTTTGGGTACAGGCCGAGAAACAAGCCGTCAGTGTTTCGACAGATTCCCACAGGTAAAGTACCCTGTGGACAACCCCTATACATATACCATTCTTCGCTCTTCTTTGTCTTCCCGCGTCACCAGATTTCCCCTAATCGTTTCAATAAAGCTTGACTTCAGTCGTTGCAATCAATTTCCAGTCTTTGAGCGCAGCATCACGGTGCTCCAATGCGGTCGCTGCGTATTCATCGCTACTAATTGCGTTGTGAAAAGTCTCGATGTTTGGATATTTCACCAACGCGACCGCGTCCCACTTTTCACAATCTTCGCCAATGATCATTGAAGCAGGCAAGCCAAGATACAGCAACTCAAGTCCGCCGTACTTGGCAGCGAGTCCACTAAACTCTTGTGCATATCTCACAACCCAAGCTTCTTGGCCACTGCAGGGAAGTGTCGGCTTCCTTCAAGATATTGTGCTTGTTTGTTCCATTTCAGAAGGTTGAGCATGACGACGGGTTGATCCTTGGGGAAATCGTCAGGGATATTGTCGAGAAAGTTCTTGGTCTTCTCCATCTTGAGTTGTGTGGCAAACGAGCGATCTTGCGGGGGCAGTAGTTATTGTAGTAGAGAATGAATATGAGGGTGGAATCTTCATACTATGAAAGAAGCATCTTATATGGACAAGATAGCCAAATATAGTTTGTGAATTTGCTAGTGATTCGTCGTCGGGTAAACAGCGAATGATTATTTATCCTTCCGAATAGTTAGATAGAGCTGACACTTCATTGATCGGCATTCAGCGCGAACAACTAGTACTTCTGACTACTCTTCTCAAAAGTTTATATAGATTAATGGGATTATACTTGGCTTTCATGCACAGTTCGGACATTATGGCCATGATAGAAAACCATGTATCGCTTAGTTGCACAATCGGTCAGATTAATAATCGCAAGGAACCGCCATCTCACTAACCAAAAAACGTAATGATTTATTGTCGCGTAACTCAAAGTCTTCTGCATGGAGTGCTAAGGAACCCGAAGTACGCTCTTAGGAACGGATTAAGTAATCTCCGAAATACCTTATAAAAGTCTAAATTACTATCGTTCAATGTTTTCTGCTTGCAAGGTTTGAGTGAGGATCCAGTCTGATACGCATGCTCAGAATAAAAAGCCGCATTTGACATAGACATAGAGTAAGCTGCATTCCCTCTGTCGTAGATAAACACTCTTCAATAAAGGTGGAAGCCGGCAGTGAATATGTGGGGTTGTTTATTTGGATAACTTTAATCCAAGCACAGATAGATCCGCATTTTCGTGATTAGACTAAAGTGTCCACGTTGAGAGACTTCATCTTCCATTGAGAATGGTATAAAGATGTGCCTCTTATGGAAGGCCTTCTATCCCGTCTACTTTGAATAGCCAAATTCCTCAGTGACAACATATTCTATCTGACATGGAAGAGAGCTATCACTTTCCGACGCCACGAAGCACACTCGTACACACCAACCGCTCTGTCGACCCGAGAAACCATTTATGCGGCAGTATCGTCCTACTCTGCTTTATCTACCATGTATCTCGATGCCCTTCATCTATGAGCAATAGGGTCATAGCTTTGGTTTCTCTCTTAGCCAATCTCATTTGTTTCGGGACTTCTACCTCTTGTCACTACATGCTGGATTCGGGAAAGCAGCTGCCCTCTGCCTACTTCCTGCTGGATTCACCTTGGAATTATTCTTCACATATGGGGGACATCTGTATCAGTCTTGCTTTTAGAGGCTACTGATAGCGGGGACAACAATTCCATTCTCCTGGGAGTCACACAGGGCGGGGTAGTCTGTGCCACTTATTTGATAACCTGGCCAAGGGAGAAAAGGGAACGAGTGCAGGTGATTGGAGGGTTTGGAGCCTTGGTTTTATGCAGCGTCTCGCTCTACAACGCTGTCTTTTCTGGTATATATCGACTGACAGTCTCTTATATCTTTATGGCTTTGGTTAACGGCATCGGAGGATGGTTCTACTCCTATGGGTCTATTGAAGTCCTGAGTCAACGGTCACCCAAGCCCTATACCGTGTCGGGGCATACGTTGATGCACCTATGCTCCCTGATTGCATCCATATTTCACGCTTCAATCTTGGTTTCTTCTGTTTGTATCTGACTGACTTGAGCCCCTGATCACATGAGGTTTCGATTTCGGCTATTTCTAGAACAATTCGGTCATGTCTGTTGATAATGTCGATGGCACGTAAGATCCCGATCAGCTCGGCGGCGTATACCGACCATCGGCCTATCCGCTCGACCTGAACTTGTGATGATTCTGTAATCTCTAGGCTGTCGTCCAGCGCTACGGCTGCAGCGCCCAGGCTGGATGCTGACCTTGGCGCTCTGACGCATCCGAGTAGAGGGCAATGTCCCGGGTGGTTTTAGCTCGTTGCGCAGCAATCTCTCTGTTTGGGATCGACATTTCCAGTTTCTGCAATCTCTAGGTTCATTTTCTTTCAGGGCTTCTGCGAGTGGGATACGCGAATACGATCCGATCCTGTTTCCCCTTTTCTGGGCGCGTTGCAATGCATATTGGGTAGTTTTGCGGAAGCGTAGGAAGACCGGTGATGGTAGGTTGTGCGCACTAGCGGAGCCGGAAATGCGTTTGCAATACGTTTGCTTCAACGTCTAGCGCCGCGGTGGCTACTATCCGGGGGATAGACAGAATACGGATGAGTGCAGTCCTTTGCACCATGTTCCGAGGTCATTACTTTGCCATTCATGTTCATGATCAATTGGCTTTGTTGCTGGCAACCATTCGTGGAAGGTTCAGATCGATACTCTGCATAGCCTCCCAGCGTCTCAATAAATGGATGTTGGCAAACCAACTTGTCGTGGAAATCTCTAATGGTGTATACGCAAGGATGACACAATACGATCTCACTCCTTTGCTCGCACTATCTTTCGGCGAGTCATGAGCCCTATACAGAATCGAAGCCCCAATACTAGGGGAAGTCCTCAACGGCACAGCCTTGCCGCCATTTACTCTCGATGACCTTCGTGGTTTCCTAAACCACAACCACTGCGTTGAGATCTTGGGTTTGCTTGAATATGCAAAAATGTATGGGAAACCCTATGCTTCTGTCCATATTCAACTCGGCAGCCTGTCACATAGTTCTCTGGGCTGCCCGAGGTAGATCTACTTCTTCACCTTTGGCAAGGCCTCATATCGAGATTTTTGTCATGTCTCGGCCCTCAGAAAAATTATTGCGGACTGTCTTGCATTTGCTTTTTCATTTGCCAATCATCATCGATATGCGAATCCGCTTAATCTAACCTTCGGTGTCTACTGCGATGAGAACTGCCACGCTCGATGAATGAGCTTCATTTAAACTCCCGATGTGATGTATACTGACGCACAGAATCGAGCGTTATACTTGTGCCTCAGTAGTCCCTGACATAACCTCAGAATATACGGGAACAATAATATACAGTAACGCATTGTTCTTAAGGCCCAGCCTCCCTTTCTAAATGGGCTTATTAAGACAACTTTCGAACACTGATAACATCTTGGGTGAAATGCATGGTCTCAATATTGGTATATGTTCTTCAGCTGGTGTGTTGCATATTCGTTGGAGGAGTCCTACAGGTGGGTTTAAAGTGGATTGGACAAGGCTGAACCCTTGGCAAGGGATTATGCCCCGATGGGTTGAGATTTACATGCAAGACTCCTATAGCGACCATCATATGGCCAAGATCATATGTCTCACCGTGATGCGGCCCGCAGATTGTACGCTAAAGTCTCCGTACACAACTGATAGATCGAATATTTTAGCTGAACATCCACCTTAGATCTCAATATTACAAATATATTCACCAGGTGGAGTCATCCATGGATGTACGATATAATTTTGATCCACCCCGACGGTCTCCGGCATAGCAAAGACAAATTCTCCTCCTTCTCGTACATAGATCCTCCATTAATCCATGGATTTAGTGAAGATTTACATACCCGGGCCGAGCCGAGCCTTCAGCTGAGCCTTTTAATTATGAAACAGCCTATAGTGGACGGTCTTACTAGTCCATGCAAGTCCATGCAAGTTCATGCCAGTTCATGCCAGTTTCACAACCCCCTCTCGCTTGCGATCTTCTCCCTTGGTCCGGCTGAACGATGTTAGCACGTCGTGGTTACTACAGCAGATCGCTTCGCGTAGATCTTGTCAATCCATCTCAAGGACATGCAGCCTTGTCTTGGCTTTGTATGGCGAAACAAATACTGTTTAGATCTGCGTTTCACTAGTCAACGCCTTCCCCATTGAAAAGACTATTGCTGATTTTCCTGAATCATGCGTGTATATAGTATTCTATGACCCGATCCTCCCCATATACTTTTTATATAAGTTGTTAAGGTAGCATGATCACAAATCATTGCTTTTTCTGCTCTTTTCAGCTGAGGGGAAGGCCCTCAAGTCCCTCTATGGTCCTAGTAGTAATATTGGAACGGAGACACGGAATTCTTGAGACGACTCTCTAGGTAACTAGCCAATGCTTGACCCTTTCTTCTTCTACACTACTGTCGCAAACTCATATCCTCCACCTGGCTTCTCGGACTGCAAAGTTCTTACGTAGATACGAATTGGAAAGAGACAAGCAACGACTTGCTATATCTTCATCCAGGCCTTTGTTAACAAACTATATTGCGATCAAGACTAGCTGTTGTCACAATATGCGACCATGTTAAAATGAAGAGCACCCGTGCCATTTAGACTGCATCTCGTAATCCTCTGGAAATGTACACATGCCCGCCCATCAACTGCCAATCGCAATCATCATAGCCAGAACAATGGTTGAGAATTCTTGGATGTCAGGCGCGCTTAGACGCTTGGATCAGACACCGAGTGATCAACGCTTGGCAAGGCCATTATGTGTTCTGGCGTCAGAGTGGAATATCCTAGAATTGCGCTTGTAGAATCTGGGATTATATCATTGAAGATATCCGGAATCTATTCAGCCGAATGCCTTCCTATGGGCTGAATAAATTCATGCCAGAATGACTTCTCATCTGAGATCAGGTACGCAGAGACGTTTACCTCTCTCTTTTTCACCAGGAATCTCAGTGTGTCCCCCATTCTTTGGTGCCATCTGTCCAAACGGACATCTTTGCCCTCTTCAACGACCATGGGCCGTACCGGGTCGCGCACAAGAACCCGTCATTAGGTAAGCTTTGAAAGACGCTTGCTTTTCGACCAGATCAAGTAAATTTCACCAAAACTCGCCACGGTTGTAAACAGCTCAGGTCCATCTCGAGCGATGATGAAAATGATAACTATATATTATAAAGTACATTGTTAGCATTTCCAACCTAGGCCGGTTGAGCAAGTAAAGGGGAATCCCACAGGCGATCACACTGTCAGTCAGCAGTGATGCAATTATCTCCGAGACACTTGCTTTGAATCAGCGGGATGAAGACCACTGTAACTGTGGTAATGGCTGCTTTGATGTTGGCATCCTGTTTGTTTTAGCTAGGCAGCGCAGTGCAGGGTATGGCCATTCTGCATCCGCTGCAGCTGTCAGAATTGTCGGCAGGCTTGTACGTCCAGGATCGCTGCTGAGTGCTGAGCTCTGAGTGTGCACAGGGCTGCCATCTGCCGCACCCACCTCAGACTGAGAGCTAGGACCCTGTAGGGGGATTGTCGGAATTGCGTCCCGGCTGACTGAGAGCACATATCTATATAAATATGGAGCATCTGAAGCTGAGTATCCCATACCAGTTGGAATGCGGCTAGGTCCCTGTGGTGGTCGGGGTTTCGTGATGTTCCGTCATGCGACACATAACTTGAAGGCGTCGAGATTATTCTGAATCTGGCAGACCCCCTCTGAAATCTGGTTATCGAGACGGGGGGCTTCGTGCTCGGCATGAGGTTCTCAAGGAGGAAGCTTGAGACCCTTGGATGGCGACGGTATATAGTACAAGCGCAAAACTCACAGATAGGAGTGGGATCGTGATGAGGTGAAGTGAGAGAAAAGCGAGAGAATTCTGAGCAGGATTCCAAAGCAATCCCTCTTCTGCAAGGTTGTGGTCAGCAGCATCGAAAGCTGTATAGGAAGCTGAAAGCTGGCTTTTGATGCGGCATCCAGCGGGCTTTGATCGATGGGTACTTTGCTCCAAGGGATGCAGGAAATGCCACTAGATCCATGTTGACAGGCTGTTCGTCAAAAAGCCTCTTCGACTCTTTCTTTGAGCACGTTCAGTTTGAGCCAGCGACAGATAAGAGACAGTGTTGCTCCTTTGCCGGACTCTCGAAGATTCCACTGCCCCATGGGTCCTGATTGACGGCCTTCGGGTCTTATTCCAGACCTCATTCTGATTGGCCCCTTGTAGCCATTTAGATGCCTTTGAGGGGCTTAGCCAAGCGTAGTGTTCTTATGGAGCCGGGGTCGAGTTTATCGTCGTATGGCCATCACACTCGGAACAGCAAGTACTCCTCCTTTCCGATTCTTTATCCATAGCCCCATTGGTTATGGTTATTTAGGTACTCCTTGTTGCCCGAAAGACTAACTGCCTCGCTCCATTAGCGAAAATCCTCGCCGGCGGCAGCGTGAATGACTGCAGTAGAACGAAGCACGTTAATAATAGTAAAGACTGAGAAACAGGGAGGAACAATACCACTGGTACAAGTATAGGAATGTAGAAGGATATATATGCAGAAATGCAAATACAAGATGCTGAAGAGAGAGACAGAGATCAGGAATATATCCTCGTGAGATGAACAAAGAACAAGCCACTGCATCACATGACCCGTCTATATCTCATTGAGAAGCACACATTCCAGAGATAGCCTCCATTGTCTCGTCGACACCAAAACCAAATTAGTATCGAAAGCAGGTTGAGGACAACCTGCATGAAAGGGGGGATAACCGTAAAGGGTAAGAGGCATTGAACATACTAAAGACCTTCAGGTATCGCTTCCCAAGGATGATGTGATTATGAGCACTGCATATACCACAGAGTCGGAGACTAGATGAATCGTTATATGCACGATTCGGGGATATAGTATGAAAGTGTCTCCTTGTAAAACTTGAACTTAGCAACAATTATTCTCTACACGAAGAATACCGTACTTTTTTCCCTGAGACTAGCCTGGCGACTAGCACTTTACAACTAGGAGCTTTGAAGAGCCCGGACTGGTAATCTGAGGGTAAAGACCTCAGCTCCTGGGCTGCATACGAAAGAACTCAATTGATTAAATGAAATGTCATTTGAATGGGTATCCATGGTCTTGAAACTAGGCTTGAATATGTTCAGCTTCAGCAGATCATGCCGGGATATTACCCAAAACCATCCATATGTACCATTACTTCATCCTGGCATATCTCGTTCGATACGAAAAAAAAACGACTAGATCATCTTTTCACTTCCGCTCCTCATCCACAGCCGGATGGGGAGTGAAGTTGCTGTCTGGCAACATGTTCATGGCATCCTCCTCTGCGTCCAACTTGTAATTGGTGGCCCAGAATCCAACACCGCCCACGAAGGCAAGGATAGCAACCACTGTGTAGTTCCAAACCAACAGAGGATCTTTAGCCAGACCAATAAAAGCCTGACCAATGGCAGACGAGAACGCGTTCATCAGCAGCGCCACAGCCTGCACAAGGGAGCGCATGTTCTTTGGGGCCTTGGTGTAGGCATACTCAAGGGAAGTCACAGATGCAAGGATCTCGGAAATACCACCCAAGATGTAGGTTAGGGCCTGAACCCAAACGGAGATATTGGTGTATTTCTTCTCCTCCTCTATACAGTGGTTGGCATTGCTACCGCAAGGTCCCAGCTTGTAGATGTAGTGTTGGGTGACCGCGGCAACGACCATACTGAGGGCGGCCATCATGAAACCGGCCGTGATACGCTTCAAAGGGGTGAAGTGGAAACCCATCTTGCGAATACCAGGGTAAACGATGTGATCGAAGATGGGGATGAAGATGATCAGTGAAATGGGGTTGAGGTTGTTGATGATGTCGTTGGGAACACCTCCAAGTTTCATGGTGGCCGCTTGAGAGGTCAGGTTGTTCAACATCTGGTTATAGGCGAGCCCTAGGGATGGTCAGCTAGTGCGAAGGCAGCAGAGGGAAATTGTTCACATACAGTAAAGTGGGTACCACAAGAACACTCTGCAGGCCATCAGTCCTCGTCGAACTTCATCCACCCAGGCATCATCGAAGTCCATCCAGGCGGGTTTGTTGTCCCCGAAGTGGCTGGGCTTGGCGGCGGCCCAAATATCCTTGTCAGATTTCTGGAACCTACAAGTCAAGGTTAGTAGGTGCAACACTCGTTGACGGGATGTAGCTTACCATCGCACGGGGTTCAGACTCCAGTTGCCCTTCAGCGCCAAACCCCACACCTTCAAAGCCTTGCCGTAGATCGATCCACTAGGAGGAGTGAGGATATAGTTCTTCTTGAAGAAGAGCAATACCGCAGGCAGAGACAGAACATGGCGGTGGGCAGAAGATAAGAGAGCCAGAAACCAACGTATCGCTCGGCGTAGACCATTGCGACCTGGCCCACAAAAGAACCAATGTTGATCATCATGTAGAAGTACAGGTAGATACGAGCAACCGTGGCAGCCGGGTCAACGATGACACGCTCACCGCTAGCAAGCGTGGTGACATAGGGCCTGTCGTCGGTATATTGTTCAGCAATCAGGGGGAGATGTTGGACTTGAAACCACCAGTTCCTACACCCATAATGACCAGACCGATTGAGAAGCATGCAGCGGCTCCTTTTTGATTTTCAATAACCTGGGGAATGGCGGAAACGATGAGAATGACGTGTCCAAGGAGTGCACAGGCAATCGCGGACATGATGGTGCGGTAACGACCCCAATATTGATCAGCAACGATGGCACCGAAGAGGGGCATGATGTAGGACCAGAAAGAGTTAACTGAGGAAGTTGGACATGTTAGCAGTGAGCCGACCCTTCGAGAGCTGGTCACTTACACAATGTCAATCCGGTAGAGGCCTGTTGGCCCATACCTAGAGCTCCAGGTGATTCATTGCTCCAGTCAGAGACACCTGCAACGAGGGCACCGGTGGTGGATTGATCGGGTAGAGGTCGCTGAATGAAGTTGACGACTAAGTCAGGTTAGCCATCTATGCTCCCTCTCTCGAAGATTGATAGTTACATACAAACAGCAGTGGTACCGTAGTACGAAAAACGCTCGCACAGTTCCACAAAGGCAACACTGTATGCTGCCGCGGGCAGTTTGCCCGCAACACGGCGCAAAGTGGCCAGTTCCTCATCTGTAGGAGTGGTCTTTTCCAAAGCATAGTCGTCTCCTTCGATTGACCCTACTCTCACAGGAGGGGCATTGTCGATGGTCAGGTCATCAACCACTGGGACTTTCTCATTGGTACTGATGTCGTGGGAGATTGCCTTGGATTTGGCAATCTCAGTCACTTCGGCAGGATCACTGGCATTCATAGTGGCGGTTCTGGGATCCAGAGATGTGAGAGATGAAACACACAGCAGGAAAGAAAAAGTAAAAGAAAACTTGCGGGAAGGCGAGATGAAGCAATTATATGGTCCATGGCGTGATTAGCGTACCTGTCTAGTGTCTCCAAGAGCCTTTCTCTCATTCCAGAATCCCGGGGCAATGTCTGGATTGGGAGGTGGCGGACGGCGGACGTGGCAAAAACCGTCAATAGCCGGCAAAGACCCTGCGTCTTGGTGCTTTTACGAGATTAACCTTGGAAGGTGCGTTGCGAAGTCCAATGGTGAGCTTCGGCCTCATCCGGCCGTGATCACTTTCCCCGTTGATAAGCAAACCTTGGAAGTCGCGCTTTGTTGGAAAAGTAAAAGATATCCCGAAAGGCTAATGGACGCCTGAATTTGGATCAACCAATCAATGAGCTATTGTGGGCTTAGACCCCTGGGATTGGTATCCACTTGGTGTTACTTAGTGACGGGTTAGCGCGTCTTGGTATATCTTGGCCCACAGTTTGGCCGAGTTTCTCCCCGCGTCGTGAGGCTTGGCTGGTAACTTCCATTGTAACCCTGTCTCTTGGCCATCTCATCCAGCCTATCACATCAAAGAATGACTGATAACCGAGGTGAGAGAGCTGACTTTCATATCTCACACATGGCCTTGGACCCAATCACAGGTAACTTAACCTGGTCGGAGATGCGGGGCTTTCTGATTAGGCTCAAGGTGAAATTGCCTCTTGTGGAAATGAGACATTCATGGATTCATCGATGGTGTGATTGGCCCCATGTGATGTTGTCAAATTTACCCGACTGCTTTTTACAAAACTGTTTCCGGACGACTTTCTTACGCCGTCGGTGTCCCGGGAATCCTTTGAACCTCATGACTACCTAGGTATCAAGCTGAGTGTTCTTGTTATTGGCCCCTGTTGGTCTCATTCAGCCTCCCCATTGCTCTTCCTTCCAGTTACAATATATCGTCCGGTATTCCACAGATCAAATCCCATGTCTCTTTCACCGAGTACAACATACTGATTGTATCCGCTATCGCTCGAGTCTTGGTGGATACCCAGTTTATCATCTGTGTGAACCCACGTGTTTGATGTGAACGTCGACGGATCTCACCACATCCACTGTGTCCCTCGATGGGCTGGCAGGAACTGTATGGATGCGACCTTTAGGGGTGATTCATGCCCCAATGGAGATGCATCGAATCTCGCTGACTTGCTCACTTTCACTTTGGCGTGCTCAAAACTCATTAACCCCAGGTTTGGCAGATGTTCACCGCTTCGCATGTCTCCACATTCCAGACAACCTTGCCCACTTGCTCTGCATTGACCTCCATATCCTTGCACAAACGGTCAATTGGACGATAACTGCTGAGCTGCCAGTAGCCGAATTGGCTTAGCCTTGTTTTGGGTCGATATCCATCCCATCGCGTGATCATGCATGTCTGCATTCTTGCATTGTCAGATTATATGTAAATCCATGCAGGCTCCACATATCAAGATTGAAGGGAGAGCAAGTCTGCGTTAAGTGATGCCCGGAAAGGATCTGCCAATCTTCTCTACTGCTAAACCCTCTTTATCGCGTCTTTCCAAGTTTCCTCATTGCCGACGATACTACCAGGATTTATCCAACACGATGCATATAGTGCGCGAAATCACACCGAAATCCAAAGGTCCGTATGGTTGTTGAAGTGGCCATTGCGCAATACCTCCGCCCCACACTCCTTCACAACTCAAGCCTTGGGACATTGAACGAACGGAACAGAGGGCATTTCGAAATTGTCGAGTCATATGTCGATCAGGGGCCGGTACTGAGTACGGAGTAGATTAAGCCAAGTTCGCCGGTGTGAAAGAAGGCAACTCCATAGACACTATCCTTCAATTGCGATATATTTGAATTATTAGGATTTAGAGATGATTCTTATTATTTTTGATGTAATCCTTCTCAATGTCTCCAGAGTCTCTGTTTTCAATCCTTCCTCGATGCTAAACTTGAAGGTGCGACAATCAACCACGCGAAACGAACGAGGACGCTCCCCTCAAGAATCCCAGCCCCTCCACCAACACAATTTCTTCTCCATCTCTCCATCTTGGGTGCTGCTGCTTTGAGGAATCATCCGAGGGGTGCCATAGCGGCAGATCTCACATTGCCTCATACAGGCTCCATCATGAAGTCCCTGACAAAATGCTCTCAGCCAGCAGAAGGAGGCAGTCTTCAGAAGGAATCCAGATCGATCAGATCAAGATCCACGCCCCGATCTGATACCAGTTGGCCTCGATAGCCTCTCACAAATACGGATTGACCTTGCCAAGACCATCATAATCGTCCCCTCCCAGATCCCGACGATCCCTTCCGAGTTTTCTTGGGGATCGGCCTGACTTCCTTCTAAAATGGACTGACACCCTGTCCGTGCGGTCTTCGACAAAGTCTTAGTGAAAGATCGGGTCCCTTTCATGGAGTGCAGGTCTGTCCTGGTGATCTGAAGTGCCCAGGTGGGACTGGGGTAGGGACCTTGGTTGATTTTCTGTTGATTTTCTCTGAGAAGCTTTCCTTGCTCGGGCTTGGCTGTAGGACCTGACAGGTATCTGGCTATATCCATCCAAATTCCTTCCGAGAAATTTTGCACTGGCCTAGCAGCCCGGTCGGAGTGGGATCTAGATTGCTAGCGCGCGACCGTGGTCATCTTGGCCTAGCTTGACGAAGATATGTCCATTTCCACCCGACCATGCCGGTAGCTTTGTTTCTTGGAAAGCCCGATCTAGCTGGTCCCGTCTTGGCCACATGTCACCCGACCGTACCGAAATGGACTTATCAGAACCTTGGAGGGAACCCTTATCGGCGTCGCTAAGGTCCCATCCCTGATTCTGCCCAGATCGCGCTGACCGGCCGTGCGTTTCTCAGAAGTGATCCGATCAACCCGAGGAACGACTAGGCTAGGGGCTCTTATCCCAGATCACGTCGCCGCCGACGCTAGTATCGAGTCTTGATAGAAGGGAGCTAAATCAATCTGTTCAAGGTCCCTAGCCTGATTCCAGCCCGATTGCGCCGATATTTGCATGCCGTGAAAGAAATCCTGATTGATCACACCCAAGATTGCACCGATCGGCCCAGCCAAGGGCATCCTCTTAGGAACGTGGGAAAGTCCGACCCCCCCGATCGTGATCATTCACCCCGTGGCCACACCGACGGATCTACACAACGAGAATTTCTTGGATGGGAACCAGATAGATCTGACAAAAACTCCCGCGTCTCTCTCGAGGTCACGGCTCTCATGTTCGATTTTACTGTGAGAGATCAACCTTCTGTGGTCCCATCAACAGTTCATAACAAGCTAGGGAGACTAGGGGTTGACTATTAAACAAAGCAATGTGGAAGTTTTTGTCAACTCGACATATAACTGCAAATCTCAAGCATCGCCATGCGATCCAACCCTTCGTTATCTTTTCAATTGACGTGCGAGCGTTTACGGTGAACTTGAGTGACATGTCACGGTATTTAACGTTCACCCTATGCAAGCCTGGCTGCATGTTGAGTCATCTTACCTTTCTACACTTAGAGCGATACTGATAAGGGGCTTTCCTCTGTATGGACTGCGACCGCTTGTTCTCATCTCTCATACGACCTTTACGAAGAGTCGCTGATATAAAAGCACTCAAGAGGGCAAAGCCCAACCCTGGAGTTCGCTCAGTGAGATCTGACTCTTATGTCACGTTCCCCATTTGCAGAGAAAAACAGAGTGGCAAAGCACCCTTGACTCCTGTCATCGTGGGAAATGGTTAAATATATGCTATGCGCCCCTTGCGTCAGCAAAATCGACTCAGTTTGCTGGAGCATTCTTTGTCCGACGTACATTCCTCTCGGCAACTCGCAAACCTTCTCGGTGGATTGCCATATCCAAACACAGTAGCATCTTCATGACCACGATGCCATACATGGTATACATGGGAAAGCTAGCTATGCACTGCATCATTACCACATAATCGGTGCACCGGCTGATCTGCTCCTTTGAGTTGCGGCTATGCTTTCTTCCCTGCACCTCATTTGTCGGCAGGACGTAACGAGTACCAAAGACGAAAGGATAGCGGAATTCAATAGGACAGACAGGTGCTTGTCTTGCTTGAGGTATGGAATTATGAAACCTGTCCATCCGAATTCGCTCAGGGGACCAGCAATGGGGAAACTGACATTCTATATTTATCCCTTGGTTGCCAACTCGACGAGAGGATTGCGGGCCAAGGGTTCACTGAAATACGATTACTGGTGCGTTAGATTGTCTCCTGCCGAGTTCAAAGAAGGCGCGTAATGCCTTCTATCTTGAAACTGATCTTGTTGTTTGCTTTGCCTCTAGTCTGGGCGGTTCCGGCGCAAAGGAGAGCCAACCCAACAGTTATCATCTCCAAACCTGAGACCACTGTTGTTGGCTCCGCGGGTCTCAACAAGATCGATCAATTCAATGGCATCCCGTTCGCACTGCCTCCGACTGGCTCCCTTCGATTGAAACCACCTCAACCAATCCAAACCTCCCTCGGAACCATCCAGGCTACTTCCGCTGCGAGGTCCTGCCCACAATTCAGTTTTAGCACAGACGAAAGTGACTTCCCTAGCTCTATCATTGCGAAGCTCATCAATATCCCACTTTTCCAGGAGATCACCAATGCTGGCGAGGACTGTTTGACTCTCGATGTACGTCGTCCTTCCGGAACCCAGGCAGACGCGAAGCTACCGGTGCTGGTCTGGATCTTCGGTGGTGGCTTTGAACAAGGTGCTACCACAAGCTATGATGGATCACACATTGTGACAAGCTCTGTGAAACTGGGTATGCCAGTCATCTTTGTGGCTATGAACTATCGTCTCGGAGGGTTTGGTTTTTTGCCGGGCGCAGAGATCCGGAAAGATGGCTCCGCCAATCTCGGACTTAGGGACCAGCGTCTTGCTTTGCAATGGGTCGCCGACAACATCGCTGCATTTGGAGGCGATCCATCCAAGGTCACCATTTGGGGTGAGTCTGCTGGCGCTATCTCGGTGTTTGACCAGATGGCCATGTATGACGGTGACAATATATACAACGGTGTACCGCTTTTTCGCAGTGCCATCATGAACTCCGGTAGCATTGTGCCTGCAAATCCCGTCGATGGCACGAAAGGCCAGACTGTATATGATACCGTTGTGAAGAACGCTGGCTGCAGTGGTGTCAGTGACACCCTCGCATGCCTACGTGAGCTGGATTATACCAAGTTCCTGAACGCTGCCAACTCAGTCCCGGGCATTTTGGGTTACAATTCGGTCGCCGAGTCATATCTGCCTCGTCCGGATGGCACAATCTTAACTCAATCACCGGACCAACTCGTCGTCCAAGGCAAATATGCCTCGGTGCCATTCATCATCGGGGACCAAGAGGATGAAGGCACTATATTTGCTCTATACCAAAGCAATTTGACCACTACCGATGACATCGTCGACTATCTACAGAATCTATATTTCTTCAACGCCTCGCGACAGCAGCTTGAAAATTTAGTCGCCACTTATCAAGATATTAAAGAAGATGGCTCACCGTTCCGTACGGGATACCTTAACAACTGGTACCCGCAATATAAACGACTGGCGGCCATCCTGGGTGATTTATCTTTTACCCTCGAACGCCGGGCCTTCCTGAACTACGCCCAGAAAGTGCAGCCAGATGTTCCTTCCTGGTCTTACCTCTCAACCTACGACCATGGCCTTCCTTTCTTAGGAACCTTTCATGGGTCCGATGTTTTGCAGGTGTTCCATGGTATCCTGCAAAACTACGGATCCAAGGCCATACACTCATACTACTTGTCATTTGTGTATGAGCAAGACCCCAATACAAGGGCTTGGGATTATATGGATTGGCCACAATGGGCTAATAACCAGTCACTGATGGAATTTTCCATCGACCGTGGTGGCCTCTTGCCGGATAACTTTCGTCAGGATAGCTATAACCAGATCATGGCAAATCCTGCTGCGTTCTATATCTGAGTGGGGATGCAGATGTCCATGATTAGTAGCTTCACGACTTACGTTTATGTAAATTAAGTGGCACGATATATAGCTTGGATAGCACTATGTTCTTGTATTTGGTCTGGATTCAGTCTGCGGAGTTGCGCCCATGAAAATGTAGGTAGTTGTCAGTGTCATTCGCCATTTCCAGGCATAGTCGAACCCATCTCCAAGCAGGATCTGGTATCAGCACTAACTCCTAGATTATTTCCAGCTTGCCGCCACAGTGGCCGTAGCTCCAGTACACCCAGTCGGCACCGTATAAGATCGATTAGGGTCACTTTCCCAGGTCACAGTTGAAGATCCAGTCTTCTTGAGGAATTTATACTGGAAGGTTGTTCCGACGGGGAGTGTGATAGTCGTCTGCCACAATGGATTGGAAGAAGTGTAGCTGCTTGAAGATAGTGCGACCGCTTTACTCGTGTCCCAGTTACCAAGTTGGCTGATTGAACCAGAGATATAGATACCCTGGCCATAGACAGTAGTCACAAGCTCCTTGAATAGGACCGGCAGGGCAGTGGCTTGGGTGCAGCCTGCCCCTGTGGTGGTTGCCGTAGTGGTCTGAGTCGCTGCGGCACTGGGAACAGATGAGCCGCACAGTCCGCTGTTGCTCACGGATGATGCGGGAATGAGCACTCGTGGCAATCCAGATGCCATTGGCACGGCAATTTTACCGCTGGAATCCACAGTGATAGATGTGCAGGTGTGCATCTCCATCAGCTTGGTGCCGGATGAATATCCGCTCCCACCCAAATACAATGTGTACGAGGATCCGGATGACCCGGCGTTGGAAAGCACCGTAATGACTGGCGAGCTTCCCGATCCCTTCTTCATAGCTAATGTATGGCTGTCTTGATAGAAGGGGACATTCTTTTAACTTGTTAGTCTTGTTCACCAGCACAGATCTGAAAATACGTACCTTGGACGTGATATAGCTGGAGTCTGCTGCGACTGCCGCCTTGCGGATCTTGTTCGTAGTCGCAATATGTTGGTATAACTCTGCCGTGGTAGAGTACCCTGACAGCCAGACGGCTTCGCGGTTGGCTGGGTCGTGTCCACCACTATAATGTTGCTCCTGACCGGCATATACAATAGGTATCCCATCCGACAAAAAGAGGAAGGATATTACATTTTTGGCCTGTGAGTAGTCGCTTGTGTAGCTACAACAAAGCGTCGTTAGTGTCGGGTAGCTCGGAAATCTTCGAATGTCTTACCTTGGGAAACGTGGATTGTCGTGATTTTCGATGAAATTGCCCAGGAGGGTTGAATCGGCACATGAAGAGGCCACAGTACCGATCATGTTATACAAGTCGCTGATGCTGCCACTGGAAGATTGGAATGCACGTAGGAGTGGGTAATAGCTAGACAGTTAGTTTCTCTGGGGAAGAGGGTGGCAGCCATTCTCACATGGGATAATTCAACACGCCATCCATATAGTTTTGATAGTCGCAGGTGTAAGCTGGATTTCCGTCAAAGATCTCTCCGACAGCATAGACGCCTGCTGCGTCATTAAAGCCAGGCCAGAAAGACTTCTGGACATGCTTCACGGTATCGATGCGCAATCCATCAACTGACGATGTTAGATCAGATCTTAGGATAAACCATTAGACTTACTGGAGTATTTAGCCACTAACTCAGCAATCCACTTGTTCCAGATGGTCTGCACCGAACTCTGCGTTGTGTCCAGATCTGGCAGAGACACAGTGGTGTCACCAAGCCAACAATTCTCGACATTGGACTGGTCATTGTAGTTACTTATCAAACAATAGGGGTGGAAGTAGGATGAAGAGCTGAAAGGAGTGAAAACACTGTAATCCGCCGTGTTTCCAGCCCCAGCGTAGCCCTATTGACGTGTTAGAAAGGTTCTATCCCATTATTCAAAATAACATACCATATGGTTTGCAACAACATCAACCATGAGATACATGCCTCGAGCGTGTAGTGCCTTTGAAAGCGCCAAGAGGTCATCGGACGTGCCATGGTGTTCATTGACATCGTATCTAGTGATGTTGGTGAGCAGAATCCCAACGTCAACCGTCCAATAACCTTACATATCTTGCTGCCAGTACCCATGGTAGGCCATGCCATAGCCAGTATCTTGGGGGAGCTGCTTTGTCACTGGAGTAATCCAAATGGCTGTAAAGCCCATTCCCTGGATATAGTCCAACTGGTAGCCAAGTTAGTATATGGATTCTGAATGGAGGATCCGATGCATACTTGATTGATAATACCCTGCCAAGTGCCACCGCAATAGGCCTAACACGGTTATTAGGGTATAAGCTGAAATTCCAGGGGAGAAACCGCTCATACTCTGTCGTTAACGTTGCAGTTGGCAGTGACGGAGTTGTCGGTGCGTCCGAAGCGATCCGTCAACAGGAAATAGATTGACTGGCTGCGCCATTCCGCAGGAGTCAGGCCCATAACCATCTGCCATAGCAGTATGGCTGCTGCGAATATAACTTTCTTCATGTTTGCTGCCATGAATAAAGCGGAACTTGATACGTTGGTGAGGTTTTCGTTCTTAGAAAGACATCACCGGGGGCAGCAGCTGAACTGAATTTATACCTGCGACTTGCATGCATGCCACGACTACTGTCATGTCATCCGGTCAGCACAACATGTAGTTCTGCTCACGGCAATATACACCCATATAAGCTTTGCGTACTCCTAATCCAATCGGTCAAATGAACCAGACGAGAAATTCCCCAATTTCTTGAAGTTTGCTCCGCTAGACGGCGATATCGAGTCAAAACACCGAGGATAAAGCGGGTAATTCTCTAGAAATGAAGGCAGCCCCGGAGTTTTGGGATACTAGCTATCCTAGGCACTGCACCAGTCTTGAAGAGGGTCATCTCTCCGGAGATTAGTCCATCTGTGGCATTGTTTATAGTTTCACACCTCCAGAACAACATGGAAGACAAGGAATGTGGTATCAGACTGACATCCAAGACATTCCTCACCAAAGCGCTAGTTCCGAGGCAGGTCTAGCGTGCTGACGATGGGGATAATTTAACCGGCTGATTGGCGGACATCGGCCACCACCCCAGATTAAACGGTGGAGATGACAGGGGGCGGAGATTCAACGGGAATAAATACCGGAGATGAAGACTCGGCATCTGCTTGAGGCAGTTAACGCTTGATGCAACTTTTGGTCGATCGAAGCGATTGGCATGGAGATCAACGATCGGACAATAAGACCTCCCATGTGTCTCGGGAGATATTCGATCCGCCTGCTGAAGAGAGTAATGATGGACGTGATACTTGCAGAATCTGAAATGAAGCCCTTGACTAGCGCTGGAACTAAATTTCAAGCTAACGGTGATGCAGCAGAAGAATGACGATCTTTTCCTAACGCATTTCTCCGCAGACCCCCGAGCTCATTCATCTCATGCAATACTGCAATACCATGCGCCTTTCATGCAAGTCCCATGCAAGTCCCGCACATGTGCATTAATATGCCTTAGTTATCTGGAATGAACCTTCACGTGGCTTAAATCCCCTCACCTGCACCCATATAAAAGCCAAGTTCTGCCCCTCCGACGATACCAACCCAATTCACCTTCTGACTCTGTGATGGCTCCTCGTTTTTGGACTGCGCTTTGGGCGCTGACTTTTGGCCATGCCGTTGTGGCCGCGCCGCAGATATTGGCTCCTCGAGCGACAGGTAGTTTGGATACCTGGTTGGCGTCTGAGACTGTGGTGGCAAGACAGGGTATCTTGGACAACATCGGGTCAGCTGGTGCCCATGCTGCCAATGCAAAGCCGGGCGTTGTACTTGCCAGCCCCAGTACCTCCAACCCTGACTGTAAGCTATTTTACAGTTGTTCATTGAAGTGAAACCTAACCGAACCTACAGACTACTATACCTGGACTCGTGACTCGGCCTTAGTGTTCAAAAATTTGGTCGACATGTTCAGGAACGGCGACAGCGCTTTGTTGGGGGTTATCGAAGAATACATCAGCTCGCAGGCCTATATACAGACGGTGTCAAATCCATCTGGAGGCCTTTCCGGTGGTGGTGGTTTGGGAGAGCCCAAGTACAACGCCGATGAGACAGCTTTCACTGGCTCTTGGGGACGCCCTCAGCGTGATGGACCAGCCTTGCGAGCCACTGCCTTGATCTCATTTGGCCAATGGCTTATTGTATGAATTTTGAACCTGTTTCCTTTTGCATTACTAACTCATCTAGGATAATGGGTACACGACCTACGCGACCGACATTGTCTGGCCTGTCGTGCGCAATGATCTCTCCTATGTTTCCCAGTACTGGAATCAGACCGGATTTGGTCAGTATACCGCGGATCTGGTTGTGCATGTTGCTAATACCCTATAGATCTCTGGGAAGAAGTTTCTGGCTCATCATTCTTCACCGTCGCGGCTCAGCACCGCGCTTTGGTGGAGGGAAGCACTTTCGCAAGTCAAGTCGGTTCTTCTTGTTCGTACTGTGACTCCCAGGCTCCGCAGGTTCTGTGCTTCCTACAGTCCTTCTGGACTGGATCTTATATTCTGGCCAACTTTGGTGGTGGCCGCTCTGGGAAAGATGCCAACACCCTGCTCGGCAGCATTCACACATTCGACCCAGAGGCAGGATGCGATGACACCACGTTCCAGCCTTGCTCAGCACGAGCACTCGCAAACCACAAAGTTGTGACTGACTCGTTCCGATCGATCTACTCTGTCAACTCTGGTATCGCTGCGGGTAAGGCTGTTTCTGTTGGTCGATACCCAGAGGACTCCTACTACAATGGTAACCCTTGGTACCTGTGCACTTTGGCTGCAGCTGAGCAGTTGTATGATGCTATCTACACATGGAACCGTATTGGTTCTTTGACCATTACCTCTGTCTCATTGAGCTTCTTCAAAGACCTGTACAGCTCTGCTGCGACCGGCACCTACTCCTCATCCAGTGATACATACTCCTCGATCGTGGCCGCTGTAAAGGAATATGCAGATGGATATGTTAGCATCGTGGTATGTTGCACTTACAGTCGATTATCGACTACCCGGACTAACAAGTATGTTAGGAAAAAATACGCTGCATCAAGTGGCTCCTTGTCCGAGCAATTCTCCAGGTCAGATGGCTCGCAGCTGTCAGCTCGTGACCTGACTTGGTCCTACGCAGCCCTACTTACCGCCAACGAGCGTCGAAACGCCATAGTCCCTGCACCATGGGGTGAGACATCTGCCAGCAGTGTCCCTGGGCAGTGTCAATATACTTCGGCCATCGGTACTTACAGCAGCGCAACGAATACCGCTTGGCCTACCACTTTGACTAGTGGATCTGGCAGTGTGACTACCACCAAGACGACTACCACTACCTCGAAGACTACAACGACGACAACATCATGCACTACTCCGACCGCTGTTGCAGTGACATTCAATGTGATCGCTACTACTGAATATGGCCAGAACATCAAACTTGCTGGATCTATCTCTCAACTTGGCTCGTGGTCGCCAAGCAGTGCTGTCGCATTGAGCGCTTCCAAATACACCACGAGCAATCATTTGTGGTTTGTGACCGTGACACTACCAGTCGGTACCAGCTTCAGCTACAAGTATATCCAAGTGGCGAGTGATGGCACTATCAAGTGGGAGAGTGACCCGAACCAGTCGTACACTGTTCCCGCCACGTGTGGTACCACTGCTGTCACCATAAGTGATGCCTGGAGGTAATAGCGTAGGATGGCATCATGGAAACAAAGGGTTATTTGAGTATTAGCTTTACGAGTATAACCATTGTGCAAATAATATATTGGGGTGCTGATACTTGAATTATCCATTGATATGTTGGCTTACAAAAAGAATCTGTAATGTTGGGAGCTATAGTGAGCAAGCTGACAGCACCTAAATTTGATGGCGCGCAATAAACAAGCCGCTGAATGATGCTAAAATCGAACAACCAAGGGAAACAACTATAGCTCGTCAGTGGGAGATACTCGATATACAATCTATCAACTCACGGTAGGTATGCTTAAGTCCCGAAACATAACAGGTCACCACAATCTCCCGCAGATGGCCACTTAGGTGTGCGATATAATTCGTATCAGCCATGGCACGTTGAATAACCTAAAGCAATTAGCACCCCATCAAATATGCTTACCAGAAACTACTTACCTTCTCAGAGCCCGGCCCATGGAGATTTAGCCTGAGCTGGCGCTGGAACTCCATCCCCAGAACGGAATTGGACGTAGTCACACCGGCCGTCATGGAGAACCCGACAATAAGCATATATCCCGCCGTTGCCATGGCGATTTCCTCAACCGGTAGCATAGCAGCCATGGCAATAAATGATGATGCTGATGCAATTCCCGTGCCAATTCCACCCGGGAGAATAAACAGCGACTCCCAGAAGCCGCTGTGTCCATCCCAGCGGAGGTAAAGGAGGAGGTAGGAAATACCAGCAACCAGGCCGGCGACAACCAGGAGGACTTTAAATTGTCCTGTGCGCCGGATGAATATGCCCGCTAGTAATCCGCCGAGAGTGTTTCCTATCACTGCTGGAATGAGATGCACGCCCGCTGCTGTCGTCGATGCGCGCTGTGTTACTTGGAAATACAGAGGGACGGAGAACATCATTCCCAGCTGCGCGGCGATCTGGAGTGCCCCGATGATGTATGCCATTGACACGTTTGTGCGTCGGAGAATGCGGAGGTTGAAGATGGGTTCGCCGGCAACGTAGGCTTCCACGAGCACGAAGGCGACCAGGAGTGATACGCCATTGCTTGCTAGGAGGACGGTCCACCATGAGCTCCATGGGAAGAACTTCCCGCCTTGATCGAGGAGAGTGGTCATTGCGACAATGGATGAGCCTAACAGTGCTGTTCCGAGGAAATCGACTTTGGCGAGTTTGTTTTCCTTAGAGTGTGGTTTCTCGACGTTCAACTTCACAATCACGAGAACTGCAGCCAGAGCGAGGAACGGGGCTTGTAGGATGAACAACCTGGAATGTGGTTAGAGTGTAGATGCAGCTGTCAGATAATTGAAACTCACCATCTCCATCCGATGGTATCGCTCAACCAACCACCTAGCGGGCCTCCAAGACTGCGTCCAAGTGTCATGGCGATATTCACATACGCTCTCCAAGTAGCGACCTCGCGCTTAGGTACGATATCAGTGATGATAATGGAGCTGATGGTCATGATTCCCGCACCGCCCATACCGCTGACCGCACGACCAAGAATTACCACCCACATATGGATTCCGAGGCCACTATATGAGGTCAGGGTTGTATCTCAACTGCTGGACCAGATATCTGCCTACCTCATTATACATCCCACGGCGAATAACGAATATGAGAGCAGCAACATTGGCTTGCGACCATAGATATCACTTAATTTTCCGTACTGGATGAAGATTAGACCGTTGAATGTCTACGACACGGGTTGTGCCCACTCACCATTGGTTGCGCAGCACAAAGACCTAACGTATAACCCGTTGAGAGCCAACTAGCATCGCGTAACCTGTTGAATTCGGAGGAGATGCGGCCTGCCGCCGCCATGACAAGTGTCGCATCGGCATTGGAAATGAATTCGCCTATATTCGATTAGATCTCCAGTCTTGGTTTATTGCCAATTCTCGTACCGAGCAGAAGCACCGCAATGATTGTTCCAACATCTATCAAAGCCTTATGTTTAGGGTCAGTGTCAGATTGCGGGAGTAATGGACTCTCTTCGTCTTGGGCATGGCTATTCGCATTGATACTCGGACGTGGAGGCACCGGCTCAACGTCGCTTTCTATATGCGTCATGGTGTGAATTGGAGTGTCAAACTAGAGAAAGGTCTGAGGGGAATTCAGTAATAAATATCATCCAAGTCCTTCCAAATTGTGCTCATTCAAGTTGTAAAGCACGCAATGACATAGTTCCCGATTGGGTTTAGCTTTCGGAAATCGGGAGATACCGCTGTATAGCAGTGCGCCATATCGTATTTTGCACAACATTTCATAAAACTACCTAGATAGTGTATGTGTATTTTGCCAAACGGACATTGATAGAAACTTACATAGAAATTGAGATATTGTAGAGGTTGAGATATTGAAGGTTATATATAGGAAAGTTCCCTTCTATAAACTGAGCCCTTTCCTTTAGCCATCTTCTACTATCTGCCAGATGAACTGAGGAGGGAGAGAAGATACTTATACAACTAGATATCTAGAGAGACTGCCTAAGGAGACCACTAAAAAAGACCACTAAAAAAGACCAGTAAAAAGATATATAAAAAGACCTTCGGAGAAGGCCACCTACGAAGACCACAGCCGTATAAGCGGCCAATTATTCTTATTATAGGAATTGGGATATTGTAGAAATTGACCCTGTAGAAGTTGACACTGTAGGAATTAATCATTAGACCCCAATTTGTAGGTAATAGTAAGCTGGCGGTATGACTCAAAATTTAATATGGAAAGATACCATACGACGCACTGGCCGTAATCTGTCTCCCGACAAGGTTCTTATACTTGCAAGTCTCTACATAAGCTGAAGACCATTGGGAATAGTTATGAGTCGTATCTTTTAGAACGAATACTTCATTCAAGATACTCAAGATGAGGGACAGACAAGATCTGGATCCCTGCCAGCAATGCAAAGTAAAGCAAACGGAAAAAAGAAAAAGAAGTACAGGGAAGAAAAACGAGCTGGCTGTTGGTCACTTCTTCGCTGCCATGATCGCGAGGACAATGGCCGCAAATTCGGCGACTTCTTCCGCGCGGTTGATCAACCATGGCCCATATCGGGCAATCCTAAGGAAGCTGTCCTTGGGTAGGCCAATGGCCCGCTTGCTCCTTAGCCACTGGAGGTAGGTGTTGTCAAAACTGGCCACTGTGATATACATCTCAAGGCCGTCTTCGGAGATTATACAACGGACCCTATATATTATATTAGCACTTCCAGACGCCTAGCCTCTAATTGAAAAAAAGAGCCTCTTACCGGTTGTGAACGGCCGTGTCGCATTTTAACCATGCGATAACTTCCGTAGCTTCCTGCATTGATACAGCGGGCTCATGGACTGGCTGCCAGGATCTCTTGGCCTCGACAATGACTTTTACAGACCCATTTCTTTCCACGGAGTAGCCAACAACCTTCGCATTGAAGGCTACACCGGGATTGCATCCTGCTGCGAAAAGCCTTTGATGCGGGGTCCACTGCGCTACCCCAGCATTCTGATTTTCTGGGGCCATATTTGGGAACACTGATCCCACCGGTGAACCGTAAGGCATGTTCTTCCTAGGTCGCTTCTTCCGAGGCCTGGTTCAAGCTGGAGACGGTTTGGGCATTGCTGTGATGCAATGGGTAGGTAGATGTAATGGAGTTGATGTAATCGATAGGTGGGTGTAATGGATAGGTTGAATCCGGAGGAGAGTGAGTTCGAAGTGAAGGTTAATAATCAGTGATAGGGAGGTGGGGAAGTGAATGGGAAGTGAGGCTGAAGTGAGTTCAAAGTGAGAGTGGTGTTGATGTGGTGTTGATGCTGGCAGTCGCAGTATAAAAGGTGCAAGTGCGGTGGAAGCGGGAAGCTCCGGCCAACAAAAACAGCATTGGAGTGTGATGATGTCGAAGAAGTTGGAAAAGGACAGCAATTTATTTAAATACCTGCGAATTTTCAGCAATATAATGTATGTTTTATTGTTGACTTGATGAGAAAGTTGAAAACATACAAGGATACCATTCCTGTGGAGAAAAATAAACGGGCTTCGCTACTCAATATCTGGCACAACACTGCATGGCCCTTGTATTTGGGGGATTTATTTATAGCATCAAGATGCAGATTCCAAGCACGGCACTGACAAGGCTGAGCGGAACTGGTAGATGAACAGGAACAGCGCCACTGCTAGGCGGCTCAGAATCGTCGCACATGAATAGAACGTCCGGCAAACGACCCATGCTCTGGAGCTCAACGAATGGTGTGCAGTTGAAACTTGAGTTGACTGCTGGACTAACTCCGAAGGAGCTTACGACCGAAGGAGGAACTTGACTGTCAAAAGGGCCCTTCTGCTGGGTGACAAAAGGATCACTTTTCGTTTGGGTAAGCTTTCATGACTACTCCATAGCGGCGAGGGAGCGACACGTACAAGAATGCATTTCCTACAGTGACGTCGGAAATCTGAATACGCGAGACATTCTTTGGCCAGTACCAAGTTTGAACGCGATTGCCTTTGTCGTTGGCACCGTAAATCGAGGTCAAATTCAGATCGGGTGCACCGACAATGTCGAGGTCAAAGCCGCCTGTCCAATCCACGGCTTTGGGGGGAAGAGTGATAGATTTCATAGGATGGATCTCCCATCGTTGCTGGATATTGAGAGAGCGGAGATCATCGAACGGGATTTCAAGATCGGTGATAGAAATGGAGCTTGATAGCTTCAGAGTATCAACCTTGAGTGTCTTAAGCTGTGCGCTACGCTTAAGATCTGTAATACCATGGAGGGAGAGTTCTTTGATGGTCATTTCCGTTGTTGAGGAGCCTCCTAGGATGAGAGATGAATTGTCATCGATGTGGAGGTACTTGGCAGAGGTGAATCCAATAGCAATTTCGTTGACGTTCGGGAATGGGCCTTGGATGAAAACCTGACTCATATTGAGTTGATTATCAGTCAAACTATCGAGCGAGTCGATTTTCATCGCGTCAATATTCATGGCTGTCACATTGCGTAACCCTGTGTGGTGGAGAGTCGTGAGATTCCGGGAGCTAAGCGTAATGCTTCGCGCAAAATTCAGACTCGAGATATCAAGGTAGGTGAGATTGTAGGCCCGTCTCCCTACCTCAAAGTAGTCCCTCACGGATTTGAGACTAGGAAGCGAGAGGTTCACTACTTTGGTTCCGTAGTATCCAATTTCGACTGCGTCGACTGCCTCCAAAGATGAACTGGAGAGTGTGTAATAGGGTTGGGTGACATCGTTACTCTGCATAAGAGGAGATTCCCCGAGGGTGCCTACAATCATTTCAACGCCGTCGAGGTTGATATGGACCGTGCCATTGTCGGCAAATGGGCCGATTCCGACGTGGCCGTAGACGATTCGACAGTTCCGACGAAGCTTATCAGCATCAGCCACGGACTTGATCCAGGTTGAGCTGCAATTGGCAGCGAAGGCATATTGCAAGGTAAGTTCCACTAAGGAGTTCATAACAAACACGCAGACACTTTACTCACTTGAGCAGCATAGCCATACGGCTAGCAGTGGTGCGATCAGCGGTGCACGGGAGAGCCCGAGCATATTGGAGATATTAGACCCAGAAACTGTAGATCACAGTTCAAAACGGCTGGGGCACTTCCATATGTAGAAATGAACTTCACCCCCTGAAAAGAAAAATACCAGACAGGCATTAGTCCAGCCAATCCCATAGTGCACAAGGAATAACTCATAATACTATCGGGTTTGGAGAATATGATTGGGGTAGGACTGGGGGGGCAACTGCGCCCGAGCTCTTGGCGAATGTCTTGGGAGATGAGGCTAAGAGATCGGGAAAGGGTCCGGGAGTGGAGGCTTGGGGGTTCCCCTTTTGGGAGTTGCCGAGGTTGTCACCTGACTATCCCAATATATAACATAGATATATCATCATTTATCGTAGTGTAGCCTTGTAATTTATAGCGATTGGGAAGCCAAAGATGGAACATGGTAAGCTCTCCCACAGGAGGCTCAAAGAAAACTAAGATTAGGTCTCGATCTAATAGGGAGGGCATCATGTACAAATACTTCCCTATCGTCGAGAGACCTGGCAAAGCGGGGATTAGCTATCTCAGGTGGGTAGCTCGCTGTGAATCGAAAGAATGTATCGAATGCCGCATCACCTTTGGTGGCAAAGCAGAAAACTCGAGAGATCCGAAGTTCGAGCTTATCACCGCGCCGGTCGTAGCAGGCTTGGATGATCCGCCCATGTCGAGGCCCGAAAAGAGAAAGCAAAAGTACCTATACAGAAAGAAATCATTAGAATAGCTGGGGAGTACTGGATGATTCAGTTTATCTCACTGGGAATAAACGACAGGTCTTGAACTCTGGCTGGGTTCGGCGGAACGCAGCGATCTGAGCGATTGATCCGAGCTCACTCAGTAGTAGATTGCCTTCCTTGCCATTCCCGTCCGTGCAGATGATGAGACGGACGGAAGGTCCAGCGAGGTCTTCACCATCCCACCACTCTTCTATCAAGCAAGTTCTCCAGCCCGGGGTGTCAACGCCTCGAAACTTTCCATCCGTAGAGAAAAGGAGTCCCATATTGCCGCCAGCGAACTCCTCAAAACTATACGCCATTAGCTAACTACCTCATATAGAGAATCATAAATATGCACTAGTATACTCACTCGATATCATTCCACCCGAATATATCCCTTAGGCGAGTCTTCGATTTGCGGCGAGAGTCGAACTGGGCCGTGATGAAGTCGAGCACCTCTTGCGTGGCGCCTGCAACGTCCCAGTCAGGCCGATGCTGCGACGTACGAACCAAATCGGGGATGTCCAGGCTGCTTTGTACCGCCTTGGCCTCAGAGGGCGAGGTCTTCCACGGCTTGATGTCCTCCTTAGAAATCGGCTTGAAAAGCCATTGCGTCTCGGGGTCCAAGGAATCTTCGGAGGAATCTTCATCGTTCGGGTCAAAAATATCAACGGAGAATCCTAGACACTGAATCTCGGATTTAGTGAGATGTGCGTGGTTGATCGACTTCAGCGCATGCAGGATGTTGACCACAACATCCTTTATCTTGGGGGACGGGGAAGAGGTGGGTGTCATTGGTGCCTGTTCAACGTTTAGAAATCCGCATCACTTCCAATGCTGTTCGAAATACGGGAGATAGAGGTGAATAGAGGGATGGGGTAGCAGGGAAGATGTGATAGAATACCTTTCTGCGTTAAGGGTGGGATGGGATTTGGGATTTGGGGATGAAGAGTTTGTCAAATTTTGGGGATCAAAGTTAATGGAAGTGAGGTGGTGCGGTGGGCAACTTGTTCACGATTACGTCGCAAAGTATCCATTCCAAACGTTACAAGGATTCTATACAGTCCCCTGAAAGAGATTTTATATATCTATTGACCTATTCCCTACCCTCCTATACCTCCGTAGACAGGGACTGGTCACTAAATACCTAGGTACGATTTCTGAATCTTGGGATTTTTAAGCATCATGTCGAATCCTTTTCCGAGACATGGAACGGAATACGTTATACTATGAGGATATTACACTACTAGATAGGATATGTTCGGAACAACTTCATTTCATTATTGGAGATACTATTTTCGCGAGAAAGGGGAAACAATTCCCGCGCAACATCCAGCGCAAACCTTAGCTAGTGGAGGGAGCATCGAGAATGTCCATGACGTCCTCGTAAGTCTGTCGGAGCTGCGCGTGTAGAGTTCGGTGGGAAGCGTAAGCATCTTCGACGGTCCTCTGCAGAAGTACGCCGGCAGGGCCTGGGGATTGCACGGACTGAACAACCAGTTCCTGCAGCTGGGCGCGATGGCCCCGGCTGGACTCCAGGGCCTGACTGAGTTGAGTCAGGACCTGATGATGGCGGGAGGGGAGCGGGAGGGGGCTGCGGTGGTGTGAGGGAGAGGACCTCCGGTGGTTGCTGGTTGGTGCTGGGAGACACGGGTTTGTAGGGTGTGCCGGTAGTGGCAGCGGTTGTCTCGGCCTGCCCAATGGCAACTGGCACAAGCCGCCAGACTGGCGATGCCCCGCACAGCCACGCAGTGGGGGAATGGACTCTCCCCGCGGAGGCACGATGTGCACTGGACCGAATTTTGCTCCCCCACAACTTGCATTAACGCTGCTTAGACATGGGCCAAGCATTCGTTGAGCATTTCTTGGAAGCGCTGCGCTGTCCATTGGTGCCCTGCCCGGAGGTAGGGCTCACGCTGGTTGGGCAGGGCGAGAAGCAACTCCAGGTACCTCCCCTTGAGGTAGTTGCATTTTCTTGCGACCCAAGATGAAAGGTTTCGGGTATGGGCCGCCCAGCGCCCGCCACAATATCTTGTCCCTCCATTGGCGGGGGAAGAAAGCTTCCCTGGCCGACAGGGCGGCCTCTGAGGGCGGACGGCAAGCTATCCATGTTAGGGTGTGGCTCTCATAATGCTGTTCTAGGAAAGACAGATCGTGACTTACTAGATGTCTTTCGTAGCTGTAGCCAGTCCCGTGCCTGGTGCGACGAGATCACCACGTAAGATGAAACGTTGGTGGGGCTCCTTCCCGTGGACGAGAAAGAATATGAGAAGGTGGTAGTCAACCTCGAGACAAAGTATGAAGGATGTGATGGAGAGATGAAGAAGAAAAAAAAAGGAGGAAAGGGGTTATAGAATTAGTTATGAGACGGCAGTGAGGTGAAGGTGAGGTGAAGAAGAAATGGAGTCACTACGAAGGTAACATTATATAGTACCTATATTCTTCATGTCCTTGTTGATGTCTTTTGATGACTTCGAGCTTTGATAAAATCCCCATCGGCTCGCAGAAACCCAATATCATGTAGCCACTATCTTCTGCTGTCGAGTGAATTCAATACATGTATATATGTTCGACCTATATCTGCGAAGAAGTAGCGGAATAAGGAGCTAACCATACATGGTAAATTCCGTATAGCCTACTTAAGGGGAATATCGGCAACTCCCTGTGATCCAGATCTATTTTATATTTAATATGTGTATGTTTCGTCTGTTTCGGATAAATATTTAATGAAAGATAAGTTGTGCTCGTCGTTGTAAAGCACGCAATCCACCTTTATACTTCTTTTTCCTACATCTACATCTGTAGAGGTATAACAAAGAGTGAGAATTAATTCCCCGATGTTGTACTGCATTAACATTAGATTATGTATACTATGTATACTATGTATACTATATCTACCATTTCTATGTTCAGTTGAAGTGTATAACTTCATCTCCCGCCATTAGGGTCATCGATGGCATCATCAGCTCCACATTTCAAATCCCCACATTTGATTTATCTATATACCCAGGGAGTACGTAGTTATAGACTCTTACACACCTTCATCCCTCTCCCCTTCACCTCATGAAATTAAACACTGCTCTGGTCGGCCTCATCGCCGCTGAAGGCATTAGTGCCCTCAATCTCCAATCCATGCAACCAGCCCTTCAATCCGTATTAAAACATAGCGAAGCACAACCACGCAAACCAAATATTCTCTTCATAATAACCGATGACCAAGACCTCCAACTCGACTCCATATCATATACTCCCCTAATCACCAAACAAATCCGCGACCAGGGCACCTTTTTCCGCAACCATTTTGTCACAACATCCCTATGCTGTCCATCACGCGTGAGTCTATGGACCGGTCGCCAGGCACATAACACAAATGTGACCGATGTCCATCCGCCCTACGGTGGATATCCCAAATTCGTCGAGCGCGGCTTCAACGATGATTTCCTCCCGCTTTGGCTGCAAGGGGCGGGGTATGATACATACTACACAGGAAAAATGTTCAACGCACATACGGTGGATAACTACCACAGCCCACACATCAATGGATTTAATGCATCTGATTTCCTTCTCGATCCATATACTTATTCTTATCTGAATTCGACTTACCAACGGAACCATGAACCACCTGTCAGCCACGAGGGTGAACATACCATCGACGTGATCACGGGAAAAGCACTGGGTTTCCTCGATGATGCATTGGCTGGCGAGAGGCCCTTCTTTCTGGCCGTGTCGCCCGCCGCACCACATTCGAATGTCGATCCGGGCAATATTACATCGGAGAACTTTTACATGTCCGCGCCGATCCCCCTCGAACGACACGAACATCTGTTCCGGGATGTGAGGCTACCTCGCACGCCGAATTTCAATCCAGACCAGGTGAGCGCGGCCTTGATTTGGATTAACTTGTTCGTGTTCGGCAATTCTGACTGATCTTATTTTTGTTGCGCAGCCAAGTGGAGTCAGCTGGGTTCACGATCTACCCCTGCAGAACCAATCGGTTGTCGACTATCACGATCACTTTTATCGCTCGCGTCTGCGCGCCTTGCAGGGTGTTGACGAATTGGTTGACGGGCTGGTTTCCCGGCTAGAGGAGAGTGGCCAGTTGGATAATACTTATATTATCTATACCTCGGATAATGGATTCCATATTGGTCAACATAGACTGCCGCCCGGGAAGACCTGTGGGTTTGAGGAGGACATTCGCGTTCCCTTGTTCATTCGTGGACCTGGCGTTGCCAAGGGTTATGTGCAGGATGCGGTGACTACGCATGTGGATTTAGCGCCGACGTTGTTCCATCTTGCGGGTATTCCAGCGAGGGATGATTTCGATGGTACGGCCATTCCTGTGACGCCAGAGTTTGAGGGGAGCGCCATGAACATGTTACGGTGGAGTATTGGGGATCTGCTGTTGTGGAAGGTGCTTATAGCGGCATTGGTAAGTCCAAGCGATATTCTCATGGTCTTTGTGAAAGATGCGATACTAATTCCCAGACAGGCCCCGGAGGCTCAGCCAGGATCCCAAACAACACCTACAAATCTGTCCGTTTACTTGGAGAAGGCTACAACCTGTACTACTCCGTCTGGTGTAATAACGAACATGAACTGTATGATCTGTCGGTCAGTAAATAGGACCTTGGTTCTTCATCACAACAACTAACCCTTTTGCAGACTGATCCGTACCAGCTGAATAATCTGTACCCAAACACCTCCCATGCAGATATTAATGAGACCAGTATTCTCGGTCGCAGCTTGAACCAGGCTATCAACCGACTTGATGCTCTTTTGATGGTCCTCAAGTCTTGCCAGGGTGCGACTTGCATCCAGCCTTGGGATGTCCTCCAACCGGTAGACCCGGTTAGTACTCTCCGACATGCTTTAAATGAAGAGTATGATGGGTTTTATGGCGCGCAGCCTCAGGTCTCGTTTGACTGGTGTGATGCGGGATACATCGTGGAAGCGGAGGGTGCGCAGGTGCCGTTGACTAGTCGACACGGCGTGTCTTGGGATGTGTGGGTGTAATCAAATTTAGTTGACTCTAGATTGTAAATATTGATCCAAATCGAATAATGTTAGAGACTATTTCAGCATTTAGCCCCAGTATTTACTGTGAGCGGTTGAATGTTGACGGCAAGTATGAGCATCCGAATCAACGCCATAGACTTCCGGATTAACCAAAGCCAAAGAAAGTTCCTATCAAATAGAAATCAAAGAATTGATTTCCGTATCTTAAGGCCAATGGCCAAATACTCCCCCGGAAAATCCCCTCAGAGAGTGATTGCGCCATATCTCCCCGTGTCGCGACATCAGAAAGTCGCATTGGCACGCATTTTAGTTGTTTTTCTTTTGCCCATTTCGAGTCAATTGACCTACGCAATCCTTTATCTTAGCTGTTTCCTCTTTTCTATAAGAGTAATAAATCCGCCGGGGGGAGTTTCTATACATTCGCCAATCTAGAACTTGATCGTTTACATATACTTGCTGTTTTGTTCATTTGTTCATTTATTAATTTTTTTTTCCGGCAAGCCTCTTTAAATCACAAGATGGCAGACCGAGATATCTTCGATGAGAAACACAGAATAGGCGAGCAGGTCATCGACTCACCTCCGAGTGAGAGTGAGCTTGACCATATCGTCAAAGACTGGGATGTGGAAGAATCGGCCGTTCGGAGAAAGTACGTATAGTTCACGGTTATTACACATCGACTATAGGCATCCCGCTAATAAGCTGCTGTCAGGGTCGACTTTATCCTCATTCCCATTCTAGCAGTCGCATTCTTCGCCTTGCAGATGGATCGCGGGAATATTAGCGCCGTCTTGACATCGACCATCACTAAAGACCTCAATATCACAACAAATCAAATTAACATCGGATCGCAGTTGCTGTCAGCTGGTATTGTTCTCTCTGAAATCCCATCGAATATTATTATGCAGCGAATTGGACCCCGTGTCTGGTTGTCGGGACAGTTGTTCGCCTGGGGGTTGGTCGCTACCTTCCAGGCCTTTGTTCAGTCATATCCTGGGTACCTGGTTACGAGAATATTGTTAGGATTCTGCGAGGGCGGATTTATTCCTGGTATGACGATTGCTATTTGCGCTTGGATAATCGACTGACAACCCGCAGGCGCCCTATACTACCTCTCCACCTGGTATAAGAAGGACGAGACTAGTCTTCGGACCAGTCTCTTCTTCTACGGGCAGATGTTCGCATCGGCTACATCCAGCTTGATATCCGCCGGTCTTCTTCAGATGAATGGGACCCATGATATGGAGGGATGGAGATGGATCTTCCTGGGTAAGTGCAGATAGATCGGAACTATATACATCCTGCCAACCTGAGCTCGTCTAATGAACTCTCTAGTCGAGGGCTTAATAACCCTCTTCATTGCAATTGTATTCACTCTCCTTGTGCCTCCATCGGCTGGAGACGGGCGTGCATTGATCGCTTTCGGGCGCTGGAGCTACTTCACCGAGCGCGAGTCGCACATCATCCGCAACCGCGTTCTGCTAGATGACCCCCTCAAGGCCAAAGGGCATATCCAGATTTCCGGCTCTGATATTTGGCAGACCGTCAAGCAGCCACGCATTCTGCAACACGTTTTCGTGACTTTGGTGGCCATGTCTGGCTTCTCGGGTTTAACCCAATACACGCCCAGCATGATCAAATCGCTGGGTTTCGGTGCCGTCAGGGCAAATGCCTTGGCTTCGGTTCCTGTATACTGTAGTATGATCTGGCTGATTGCCCTGTCTTTTGCTGCGTAAGTGCTTGGTACGACCATTATGACAACGAACCGCATTCTAACTGTTGGCAGAGACAAAACGAGACACCGTGGACCCTTTGTGCTCCTGGCTATCACTTGGAATGTGATTTCGTACGCTTGTCTTCGAACAAGTGACCCCCACGATTCTCAATGGCACCGGTACGGCGTTATTGCGGTCGCTAACATCTCCTACTGCAGCATGCAGTAAGTTCCCTGCCATTCCGAGACTATAACCCGCTCTGACCAGACGTTAGTATCCTGAATGTCGGCTGGTTGTCATTCTACTGCCGAACACCCCAGGAACGAAGTGTTGCCATGGCGTTGGTGGTCATGGCTGCTAACTGTGCTGGTATCGCTGGGTCGCAGATCTTCCGCACTTCCGACGCCCCAAAGTACCTGCATGGCCTCACTGCAATCTGCTCTATTGCCGGTGCCTCGTGGATCCTCACTTTCGTTCTTTGTGTTCAGTATTATTTCCGCCGGCAAAAGGCTGTTCCTTTGGATATTGCAGAGGCGAAATCTTGATAAAATTCCAAGGGCTACCATTTTCGATGCCTGCATTTAGGAATCTCAAAATTTCCATACAAGAAGGAAGATATTATTCGATGCAAAACCATTCAGGTTGTAAACGAGGATTACCTTTTTCAAGTTTTGTGTGCTTAGTGCCTTGAAAGACCGAGGACGTCAGCATGCCATACGAAATAATTGACTCTCTAAAATATATCATCATGGGTTCACGGTATGGGTTTGAACTCATATGCAAGCATACTGAGCCTAATCGGGAACTATCTGCTACCTACGGCAGTGTATAGCCCCAGTGTGCCATACGCAACCCTCCCAAGGTTCACTAATAACCTTGGAATGAGCTCGGGACCTTCTAAACTACTCCAAGGTTCTTCTTCCTTATACATCCTTATACATTCTCCCCTCACATTCTGTTCTCTTCATCTTCTCTCAACTTTCACCATGTCCTTTCAAGATATTCTTCAACCCTCAGATCGTCCACCCGGTCCGGCTGTTTTCACTCAAGAACATATAAGATGCCTTGAAGAAGCTGCAATTCTTCCTGCCCGCGTCTCAGCCAAATACATCTAATGCCAGCGGGAAGAGAAAGGTTTCAGCTACATTCAGTACATCCACATCTGTCTCGAGTTCCTCTACCTCCTCGTCGTCTTCTGCATCTGTTACTACCCGTGGTTTCCAGCCCCATATTGTCCAAACCTTCGACATCACAATGGCAGAAGAAAGTGTCGAGGTGCTGGAGTATACACAAATAGCCTGTACCCATAGAGAAGACGTGCAAAGTCATATCAGCGAGGACAACGTCATGCGATTACCGTCTGGGAAAAAGGCCTCTAAGTGGGTATTCGTCCAGGTTGATACGATCAATCGCTTAGCAGAACAAATTCGAGGGAAGATGCACTGTATCATTTTCGAAGCCGCAGCGCGTTCCTCTATGACCACGGTCTAGGAACCACCCTCCTAGCTGGTCTACAGATGGCCATTCCTCCTATCATTCCATCAGCTGTATTCTAGTTCATTTTCTATTTGCTACTTTGCTTTGTAACCTGACAAATCTCGTCACTAGTTGATAAAATTGATAAAATTGATGAATAATCATGAACAGTTATGAAGATTCTCCACCTGGGCCGAGTTACCTAGTTCCCTGTCCAATCAAAACCATTTCCATAATTTTCTGGAAGCTCCTTTCCCCGATCGGGCATAAGCCGGCATAAACCACGGGCTTGGCATTCCTTTAACTCCGAGCAAGTAAGCGCTAACCATCTACTAACCATCTTAAAATCCCCAGGGTAACTAAATATCGAAGTCATAGTTACTTCTTGAAAAAACATGTATCTGATATCACCGCTATTGCTTACCCCTTTATCACCGATTCTGCTGGTTTGTAATATATTCGCCACCCAATGAAATCTCTTCGCCGGACATAACAATTAAGGCCGTGATGACAACCCACTTGATGACAATCCACTCCACGGGTCGAGTGGGCCTTTTTCTTCACGATGATCACGTCGCCACAAAGTTATGAAGAACCCTCCGAGACGGAGCTCGATCTCTCCGCGTGGGTGGTTTAAAGGAATGGAGGACCCTGCAGGAATGGCTCGTCGATCGTACCAGTTCAATCTATTGAATCCCAAAATAATACAATATCATACATCTTTATTATGTCTTCCACCGATTACAAGTTCGAAGGATGGGTAGGCCTCGGCCCCGAAGCCGCCCAGGGCAAGATGGTCTGGCAGGAATTCGAGCCTAAGCCATGGGAGGAGACCGATGTCGATATCAAGGTCACTCACTGTGGTATCTGTGGCTCGGATTTGCACACCCTGCGCAGTGGATGGGTATGGCGCATCCTTCTTGAACATGTTCGGCATTGAATCACGTTGCTAATACCGGTCTTCCACAGGGCCCCACCAACTACCCTTGCTGCGTCGGCCACGAGGTTGTTGGAATAGCTGTCCGCGTCGGCACCCAGGTTAAGGGAGATATCAAGGTCGGTGATCGTGTCGGTGTCGGCGCGCAGAGCGGCTCGTGTCAGAACAAGGATGGCGACTGTGAATCCTGCGCGTCGGGTCTGGAACAACACTGCAGTAAGATGGTCGGCACATACAACGGTACCTATGCCAACGGGGGCAAGTCGTACGGTGGTTACTCCACATACAACCGCTCTCCTTCGCACTTCGTGATTAAGATCCCGGATGCTATCTCCTCTGCCGATGCCGCGCCTATGCTCTGCGGTGGTATTACTACCTACTCGCCTCTCAAGCACAATGGCTGTGGCCCCGGAAAGACTGTCGGTGTTGTTGGTGTCGGTGGTCTTGGTCACTTTGCTATTTTGTTCGCCAAGGCGCTCGGTGCGGACCGCGTCGTCGCTATCTCCCGCAAGTCTGATAAGAAGGAGGATGCACTCAAGCTTGGTGCGGATGACTTCATCGCTACCGGTGAGGACGAGGACTGGGCTACCCGTCACGCTAGCTCTCTCGACCTGATCATCTCCACCGCCTCTTCGTCCAAGATGCCTATTGTCCAGTACTGTGGCCTTCTGCGTGTTCGTGGTACCTTCATTCAGCTCGGTGCCCCCGAGGATGGTGCTCTTGAGATCCCCGCGTTCGTGCTCATCATCAGGGGTCTCAAGCTTGGTGGCTCGTTGATCGGTAGCCCCGATGAGATCCGGGAGATGTTGGAGCTGGCTGCTGCCAAGGGCGTCAAGCCTTGGATCCAGGCGCGCCCAATGAAGGACGCCAATCAGGCCATCGTGGATATGGATAAGGGTGACGCCCGTTACCGCTATGTTCTCACGAATGAGCAGTAAGTCGGACAATTATGAATGAGTGATGAATATGTGTGGGCGTTTGGGGCGATGTTAGAAGCAGTTGAATTTAGAAAGAAATTAGAAGACCAAATCAATGTTTTGTATATGCATATTCCAATGTTGTTACCGTGTTTATAAGGGTCAGTTTGCCGCCAGGGTCCTCATTTTCACGACGATGTCATGGCGACGATGTCATTTACCAATTTGTTTGAACTGTCCATTTCTCCAAATTACTTTTTCTTCCCATCTCACACTTTTCTGAATCAGTTGCCGAGAAATCAAGCTCTCTTACGTCGCCTCTACCATTCTCGATGAAGTCCTGGTCACACTGTCATCCACCAAGGGCGTACATCCACTGGGTATAGATGCTGGTTACAGGGTATAGCTAGGCACTCCCCGTGCTAAACGAACTCTGTATTACTCTTTGACTAACTCAGTCTCTAGACAATCAAATGAGCACGGTTTAACTTGGATACTGTTGACTAGTTTGCGATTTTACGCATTGCGATGATTTCCGGCAATTTCACACCATCTCTTCGAGTGTGATATCACAAAAGCACATTGGAATATTATGATACTGCGAAAGTCAAGTCTCCAAACCAGATCTATGACTATTTACATGCCGTTCCATTTTGAGACTTTGTGTTATGACCGCCCAACACCTTTCTCCTGTGCATTATGTACAGTCCGGTATGTTGCCGGGGGAGAACGACATCATGTTCGACCAAAGTCCAATGTCGAGTTGAGGCATGATTTATCAACTGATATTCAACTATGGTCCAAAAAAGAAGGCATTCAGTGTTGAACACTTGATCCCAAAGAAGGAAAAAAGGAGGACATGAAGGTTCCAGGCGGTGATGAAGGAAAAAAGACTTCGACTTCATCTTGTCAAGGCATCCATCTCACTCATTGATCTTGCTTTCATTCATCTCGCTTTCATCCACCTCCCTTTCTTTGTCACGATCGCCTCAAAACGTCATAAAGACGCTGGTTTCCAGTTGCAATCACACATCCTTCGGAGATCTCCAGACTTCATATCACATACATTTCCTTCAAGCATCTTTGGGAATTCATAATCCCAATATAACCAATCTAACACCGCCAAATCCCTGTTCGATCTCCACATTTCTTCTATTCTCTTCAGAGAGCATACTAAACAACCGTGCAAGGGCCAGTCTCCGAGCAGTACCCGTCTTCTCGAACACAAACACACCATCCCTGTAGGTATGGTATCTCCTTCCGACCGGTCCCTTCGAGCTAACCACTGTCTGGGCCAGCTTGCGCCTCCCCAGAAAAAGAAGAGCTGTTGCTCAGGATATGTACTCCTGTCGAAAAGGTTAGTCAACTTATTCCTCTACCCAACATGGATGCTGCATATTGCCCCATCGACGATGACGGTGATTACATCCAGCTCCATACAATCATTGCGAGTGGCGATGCAGCACTTGTGGTCCACCGGGAAGATATAGCAATCAAAATGGCAATTGTGTACGAGCATTACACGTTGGAGCAAGCGGAAGAGAACCGCAGCAAGATCCGACGAGAGCAAGAAGTCTGGCGGCGCATTCAGCCCGACTTTAGTACCCCAGTGCAAGGCATCATCCAATGTCTTGGCCTTCGCGGAGATACCGTCGAGATGAGATACATGTCTGGAGGTACGCTTCTAAAGTGGCTGGAGCATCGAGCGCGACCCAGCATCCAGCTCCAGAAGCGGTGGTTTCGCCAGCTTGCCATCGGTCTTCACAACCTTCATCAACGTCGCGTCATCCACGGTGATCTTCTTAGTCGCAACATTCTGATGGACGGTTCGTTGAACGTCGCAATTTGTGACCTCGGTGCGTCAAGTGTCCTGCCTATCGACACTGTCATGGTGGACGCGGTGGATGACTACAACTGCTCCATCTGGACAGATCTCTGCCAACTGGGCCTTGTTTTCTACGAGATTGCGACTGGGAGAATGACAGGCATCAGTCTCTATGGCCACGGTGGCAGTGACAACTCTGTCGCCAGCTTTCCATCCCGGGATATGCTCCCTGCCCTGAGCAAGCGACTCTGGGCCCGGGATATCATCGAGACCTGCTGGAGGGAAGGGGGATATGGGGCTGCAGGTGCGGCGGGAATTCTGGCCAAGCTGGACAAAGTGAAGGTCCCGCGCCGCCGCCGTTAAGATATATCATTGATTCAGCTTTGTGTGAGAGCATGGTCACAAGCCTTCACTTGCAATGAGAAGCCATATCATGATCTATCTCTCTTTTGTAACGCTTCACATTAGCCGCCCCGGGGGAAGTAGGCTCCCTTGTCCGTACTTGCCGATAATACGCCTCTATACCGACGTACAGGCATATGGATCTTTGAATTCTGCTCGCTGTACTGTGTGTTTACTAACTCAGGGCCACCTAAAAGGTTGTTATCAACCCTTATTCCAACCATGAAAGACATATATTTCGGCTAATACTCTAGGCTAGGTCCCTTTCTGCTGCAAATACATCTCACTGAGCTTCTTGTCGCTACCCTTTTAGTATTCTCTCACTTTGCCATCACTTTGACCATATATAACCCCTTGCTTAGGTGGTGACGTGTATTCGCCAACTCTACTCTGCTTGAAAGATTTTACATTTTGAGAGAAAATGATTATGATAGAACAACAACTTGGGTGCGCGATTGCTATCACAAAGCTGTGCTTGAAGTGCACAAAGCTGACCAAGTCTGTGCAAAGAACAAAAGAATCCCTTTGCCGACAAGGCGAACTGATAGATTGGCCAAGTCAAGACCAATTCTTTCACTTCATCGTCAACGCGAATCTGAGGATTCGTGCAAGTGTGCTCAGAAGCTGTACAATCGCCTCCGGTTCTACTTCCCACATAGTGGAGGGATATGTCTGAACAACGGATCTGAGATGATTTGCAAATCCAGAAAATGGTTTGGAGGGCATCGCCGGTCAGCTCAATCTTTAACAAGGTAAATTCAATTGCGTACTTCTCGACAAGCCCTCTTCCTGTGAGATAAGTAACTCAGGATATCAGTCTAGTCACCCCACATGCTCAGCCGGAGCGCAAAAAGATGGCAAGACCCAGGTGGCCGGGGTGCTAGACACATGAATGACAACGCCCCTTTCCGAATTTCGGTCATAATCGGGTCATCAGAAGAGACACTTTAGGTATAGTCGGTATTCTCATGCTAAGATAGACTGTCATTTTGAAGACATACGGGGTAGGAATCAGTAATCAGAGGTCAATCATATGGCAAATACATTTGCCAATGGAAATGTGGCATAGTAAAGCCTAAAGTTCCCGGAAATGTAGCTACATTAAAGAAATCCACTGAAGTTTGGCCAGAAAGTCTTTGGAAGTCTCCTATTAAAGATGAAGACTTCATTAAGGTAACTTCAGACGGAAGGTGCAAAGTGGCTTGGCCTGAGGGAACATAAACGACAAATTCAGAGCTTTTTGTAATATCATGGTCGGAATCAACTGAGGGCACTGAATATTGTGATAAACTCGGGCTGCCGTTGGCTGCTTTCGCGATCTCAGCTTCAACTAAACTAAAAGGCAGTAACGTGCGAGAGCTCTGCTCTTCAACTATTAGTCCGCTGCCCCCTAGCTCATCGTCAACCTAGAGATATCCGGTTATACCGTTGTTCTTTTCACTGGTAGTGGTGTGAGTGCCTGGATAAGTGAGGGTAGGAGTGTCTATGTCTGTCTCCGGTGGAAGTAATCGAAGTGGCGAGGTCCAACTTTGGGCTGTTGGGCATGAAAGGCATAGCGTAGTCGATTGCAGAAAGCTTGTATCTTTTGGAGCCTTAATATCAGACGTAGTTCGCTGTGATTGGCTATAGAAAGATCTCAGCAACCATGCTCAAATCTAGCCAAACAGACCATGATAGACCAACGCTTTTGGTATAAAATTCTGGGATTCTGAACCCAACATTGCTTTCTAGCATTTTCTGGGTGATAGGTTTATGCTAACGAGTTTGAACATTCCAGAACAAATTGGGATAGTTGAAAAGTCAGCCTTTGCTAGGAAGGAACGCAGACTAAATAAGCCTATTGTGGTATCCGCATTTTTCGAATCATATGGGGTCGATGGATAGTTCTGCCGGGCTTTTAGCGTTACATTGCCATTTGTTCCGGAACTGAATCCGTGTCTGCCATTCAATAAATCTATGTAGTTTGTTGATGCCCGAATCAAGAACACTATTCAGTAAAGCCTAACATAGCGGGGGACGTGACCCTCAAATTACACCTTGTACTAACCACCTCGTCATTTAGCTTTCGCCCTTATAAATATATTCCGTGCAGATTGATTGATGGAAAATTTGGGGCAAGATAACCATTGAAGCCTTTATATTAATGTCAAATAATCCACACAAGTGGATAATCAACTACACTTGGCTCTAGATGCAGCCCCAATCCATTAGTGCTCAAATCTTTGCCTATCTGGCGCATTTGATCTAGTATAGTACAAATTTATCTTCATGTTGCTTGAAGTACGCTGAAAACTTAATGAATCGCCATTTTCCGGGTTTTCATAAGGTCCGAAGTATATAAAGGGGGGGCACTGCTTTGACATGGCTTGTCGATATATATGTTTATTCAAGCCCTTATTTCTCGGCGGATAATTCTCGTGAGAGTTGATGCCCATCAAGCATGCTACAACCTATCGCTATCTAGGCGTAGGCTCAAAGCAAAGAAGAAATCCCGCTGCTTAATCGAGGGTGTTACTTTCTGATGGGTTGTATCTCACTTTTCTGTATTTGAAAATATTAGTTGAACTCGTCTCGGGGATATCTACCGGAATAGCAGATCTCGTCGAATATTGAGGACCACGATTTGATAAAGTCCTCTAGTATCGTAGTACGTATCCCCGCAATCACTGCAGCGGGTACTTTATCTCGTCAGCTACAAGTATAGCCAGAAGAAATGTCGATTCAGGAATTTGGATACGCCTTTTGTTCTCACACCATAAAACAAAGCGCTCATGCTGCCTTTTCTGAAACCAGTCATTTGGTTCATCTTCATGGTCATTTTTTCTCTGGTTAGTGGCTTTTGTTAAGCTACTGGGACTGATGGATAACCTAATTACTCTAGACATTCGGTCTCGTAATTCGCTCTGCTGAGTATAGAAGAAGTGTCAGTGACTCTGAGGATATTGTGAGCCGGGGCGCTTGGGCTAATAGAATTGAAGCCACCTTCGTTAGGCACTTCTCATAGTCGGTCCCAGAGATGGGAGCTCTCTGATGCAAGCCGTGGTATGTCTCATCAGGCTCGTTTATTGAATCGTCTTATCGAAGTTATTAGCGCTTGCCATCCACCAATCTAATCGATACCACACTCAACATCGACGGCGCCACGGATCGCATTAGCTTTGACGAGTGACCATTTGGTAACCTGGGTACAGAGATCATTAATTGTTCGGTTCCACTTGTTTACCTTTGAGATGGTTTAGTCTCCGCCATCGAGCACAGCGCACCATCACCAGACTTCACACACTACCTCGAGACCACCCGATTTGGACGACACTTCTGCGGGCCCAGAAGCGTAGGAACAATGTTGGATCATATGCACGCTTCCCACTGGCAGAAGCATTGAAGACCATGGACCTAGACAGACTGAATGAACTGGAAACAATTGACCCGCGGCCGCTGCCACCGTGGCGTGGCGATGCCTTTGCGAGGATTGAGATCGAGTCAGATCGAGAAACAGCGGTACAGAGTTCGATGATATCATACTCCGCCTCATTCCCTAATACGTAAACTGGAGTATCGTGGTTAGCTGGTCAGTCTACATCTACGAACTTGTGTTCTTAGCTTGAGTATCAAAAAACATATGCTGTGGTGGAAAGACTCCCAGGGCCAACATATGAGTTCCCAGGAGTTAACGGATCTCCAGAACCAGCTATGTAGCGGATACCAGCCCACATACACATCATAGCTCCAGCGTGGTGATAGGTCTGAAGAGTAGAGCTCTTCTTACCCTTAGCCAAGATGATGGCTGTATCAACGACCTCATAGAACTTGGACAGGTAGAAAATCCAACCAAAGTATGCCAGACCCTGGTTCCACAGACGGCCAACGTCAGTGGGGTCGGGCATACCGTTTGTCAACTGGAATGAAGAGTTGGGGATGGACCAGGTGTTGGTGATAGGGCTGTAGGTAGCGGCATTGCCGTATCCACGAGGACCATTGATCTTGCACAGGGAGTCCACCACTCCAACCAGACCGTGGGGATCATCGCGGTCCGGGAAGGAGCTGCTGAAGGTCTGGAACATGCCCGCGAAGGTCCAGGCAGAGTAGACGGCCAGGAAAACATTATGGAGGACGAAAAACAGCTTGAACAAACGGGTGTTGCTGAATGCGTAGGGTTTGTACCCGCGGCTCTTGTTGATGCGATTGATCAGCACCACGGTGATCGCGTAGACGCTGGCGATGGTGATGGGGACGCGCACGTCCAGGAGCTGGTTCCAGGCGAGACGAGGCATCTTGGTTGATATAGTCGTGGGAGATTACCGGTGCGGGGGAGTACGCGGGTGGCGGGTCATTGCTGGGAGAGCCATTTCGGGCGGGGAGTCGAGGAGGAGGAGGAGGTTTTGGTGGCTTGGGCTTTGGAAATGGGTTTGTTGAAGCGGAACTTGCTGAATCTGCGCGGCGCGGCGGCGGCGGGAGATGATCCCTGGACAAGCCAGTTGTATTGGCGCGATAAGGGACAGGGGGCGGGGCGGGTTTCTGGGACTCTTCTTCCTCGGCGGCCGCTTGCTGGTAGTGTGCGTTCTGTTCGTTGATTTGATCTTGGGGCAATCGCGCTCCTAATCCTCGGCGATCGGGGGTGGTCTGATTGGGTACCACGGCTGCACCATGGTAATTGATGTGTTCAGGGGGAGGTCCAAAAGATGACGGGTCTTTCAGTGATGACATGGGCTGCGAGACGTGTTCGGACTTATCCCCCGAGTCAGCATCCCTGCCCTTTCCCATCCATCCAGCCTGCGCAGTAGTTATCAGTGTCAATGGCCTAACTCCGAAAGGGATGACTTTACCACTTGGTTGATTCCCTTGAAATCCCCCCGCCAGCTCTCCTTTCCACCTTCCTTGCCCTTGGAATGCCAACCATCCTTCATAACATTGCGAAGACCACTCCATTGTGCTGCAGAGTGTGGGGTTGACAGATACCAAGTGGTTGGGGAACCTTCAGGTTGGATGATGACATCCATCACGTGGAGATTCGTGATAGACCAATCGGGTACTAATCTTTCCCCGCACGTGCCAGTTTGAATGGCAAAAACTAATCTCGACCGGGTGTGTTTGAGAGTGATCAAGGCGCATTGAAAGAAGCTAAGTTATCAGAAATGGTAAGATTGGAAGCCGAGAGCGGAGAACGCAATGTATGTAGTGGACAGAAGAGAATTATCTTGTTTTTAGCGGCGGATTGGTTTCAACTCGTTATGCTCCAACAAGCGGAACAAAGATACTATTGTATCCGGCCACCGATGAGGGATTGTATTATCGTTTCATTCTTTTCTGATTAGTGAAGTGAGTAGGCTGCGCTTTGAGATATAAACCAGTTTCGATTTATCTGCATCTCGTATTTCTCGTGAACATTTGCTCCGGCCATTCATATTGATTGACGAATGTCACGTGACGGTGTTTGTCCAGTGTAGGTAGCTCGCACGCGCTCTCTCTCTCTCTCTCTCTCTCTTTTTTTCCCCGTCCATTCCAGCACTTTAGCCAGGTAGTCTACTACTTCAGTGATTCTTGCTTGAATCAGTAGATTTAGCCTGCCATCAACATTTCTACCAATCTTGTCTAGTGTGTCTCGGAGCCGGATTTATATTCTTGATCTTCCATTACTCCGCTATCGAGTCTCGGTGAATGATAGCTCTGCGTCTGGGCAGGTTCCACGGGTGCCCATTAGACCATTACTAAATGGCTCATACCATTCCTCCTTTGATTCCAATTTCCAACTTCCAATCTAAACCATCCACCCATAAATACTTTGTCTTTCACTGTCCTCTTTAATGAGATACCCTATTCTCACACGTCCATTTGGACGCCAGTTTCCTTTCCGTCAATCACCCACCAATCTCTCTTGCTCATTCTTTGCTCCCTTGGGAAAATCTGCGCTCTTTCAACTACTCCTATCTCGGTCCTTCACATCCGGGGCCATCAAAACTCAAGCCATGCTCGACGCAATGAGTCCCGCAACACGTCTACTTGACGAATACCTCAGGAAGGGGGGTACCAAAAATGGGGCTGGGTGATCTATCGCTCCACGTATAAAAACGACGAAGACTGGAACTGCTTTAAGGGGGTGATTACGGAGACAATGCGCAAATCTATCGAGTACCACAAAACTCCAGATCTCGATCACTCTCTGAATCAAAGTCTGAGTTTGACATTCTTTGAGGACCGTCCCAACTTTGAAAATGCATCAAAGGATCAGCTTCGCGCGCACTTTCAAGAGTGGGCTCAGCGTGCGTACTATGCTGAAAACCCGCGACCGTTTGAAGAATTCAACCCCGACCTGGCGACCGCACCTAGATACCGGTACTTTCTCCAGATTGACGAAAAGTCTCTGCAAAGCCTTCTTCATGACATCGAAAGTGGTCCTCGGTTGAAGAGTCTACAAAACTATGGCTATGTGAATTTTGTGGATGGCTGGTGGAAATCATTGAGGGAGCAGTATGCAACGAGCCAAGATCCAGACCTCAAAGAAGAGATTGATGAGCAACTAGCGCACGGTGATCAGTCAATTGAGGGCTGCGTGGAGGAAAATACCGGCTGGACGATGCTACACAGACTTGATATGAGTGTCAGTTTCTACCACTACACAAGTGGGTTTGTAGAGGACGTGTGGCCTCTCTATTACCAGCGTCCGCCTGGAGTTGCTCTCTGGTAAATGTACATACATACAGCTCCATCACCCTCAGTTTTTATCCTCGAATGCATACCGCATGTCTGGGATCTTGTTTTCAATCTCCAAAAGCTCCTTTAATATACTGTCACGGTACAAGCTATCCGAATCCTCGAATTCTGAGCGGATCCGCCGGATTGTGTCCGTAGCCCATGTACGTGCAAATGAAGACACGGACGAGAAGTAGTGTGGATCTGTGTAATTTTATCAGAAATGCTGTCTTGGGCGTGATGTGTGGCTCAGGTAATCTGAGATGACTTACAGAATTCATTCCAATGTGCCGCCAATCTGCAAAGATTGTTAATGAACCGCAAAGGAACTTGGTGCAAATGACAGTTCACTCACCCCTCTCCGCTCTTTATATGATGTTCAATAAGGAGGAGATCCTGGTAGATTCCGGAAGTAATTGCATCCATGCGCGCCATAACGTCCTCGTCGTTCAGGTATGCAAACATGGCCACTGTCTATAGACACAAAGAATGAATGAGTATTTTCGAATCGACCGAGTTCCGTAAGGACTCAACTTACCTCACGAAGGCCTGCCATGATTCCCTTTATACCGAACTCGTCACCTGCGAGAGCAAGGGCTATCTGCGCGTCAAAAATGTCCGGGGCAACAGGACGTTTGAAAGTTTCCAGGCTATTCTTGACGGCATTGACTGGATTCTGAAGCAGGGTGAAGCGACTAGGGTTAGTATTTGAGCCGAGGCGCTCGAAGATACGCTGTACTGGTTCAAGGATCTCCGGTGACTCTGCCGCTACCCGAGGTAACCCAGAAGGCAGTGAAGGTCCAACCCATTCATTTTGCCAAAAGTGATTAGGAATTGCTCTCGTACGCGTTTTGTCTCCTTTGGGAATCTGGGTCTTCAGATTTATAATTGGGCTCTGCTGATACTGCCGACCCCAATTTGCGGATGCAGAGAACCGAGACACAATCGACAACTATACGATTAGCACTAGGTTAGAAAAGAGATATTGCAAAAAGCACAACAATTTCGGACTTATACCGGTACGGGATGCTCGACTTCAGCACCATTCGGAACTCTTCTATTCAAATTTGAAAGCTCCTGTGACCGGAGGTCTGGACGCCCACAATTTTCAGAGCGCATCCACCACTATCTCGACGATAATCCTGCTATCCGATTTCGAAGATTCCTCATGTATAAGTCACCGTTGGGGTAACTTCTCGATTGTGCCAGAAGATATAATCCGTTACCAATATAACTAACCAGAGGAAATTTGAAGTCTCTTTTTGAACCTCGCTTCTCTAGCAAGTGAACCTCACCTCGCTTCGAATAACCACCGTTTGATGCAATTTCATAAAGACCAGGGTTAATATCGCAAATGGTGATATCGCACTTGAGGGTTGCTGGAGGCTCCTTTGTCACTTTGCAACAGTCCGTTTTTCTTCTCCCCCCTGTTCGAGATCTTAGACTTCGTCCTAAAAGGAGGACAGAGATTATATGCGGCACTTACATGAGCAGGTCCAGAGACTATTACCCTGTTGATCGTTTCTGATAGCGACCTCATCAGACTTACACTTGGCATCGGCGCAATCGTATTTACTGCCTCTCCATCCGCAGTTATGAATCGGAGTGTCCTTTGGGCAACAATATTTACCTGATGGATTAGCATCTTTGACATCATGCAAATTCCAACGACCCAAATAATGGAATTCAACAAATCAATATGATAAACTCACTTGTGCCAATGAAGCATCCATCTTTCGTTCCCGACAGGTCCTTCTCGCCTTTCTTGCAGCCGTGAGCGCTATTGATTTTTTTCATTAACAATGTATGATGGGATCACAGAATCGTTCTCATACCAATGAGACTAATAGCAGCCAGAGGTTGCTTGTTTCCAGTCTCCAGCTTCACAGCAGAAGACTTTGGTGCCTCTGCTATATCTGGAGGTGCCACTTTCGCTATCGAATCCGCCACCCCTGCAGAGAAAAGAGTTAGCGTGACAATTGCACTACGGAGCCCAGAGACCAAGGCCCCAAAAGTGAAACTAAAGTCAGTTGCACTCACTATGACGACCAGAACAAAGTTGCTTCACCAGTATGGCATTGTCCGTTGCAATCACCACCACTTCCCCGCCCTTCAAGTTTGTTAGTATTGGATATATTATTGGATCAAGGTATGCTCACATATACACGATCGGGGCGCAGTTGCAGTCGGGCAGCAGATGAGCTTCCCGCCAGACTTGTGGAGATTGTCAGTATCCTATAAGGCAATGGACCGGTTTCGTTACTCGACTTACCTTACAGCTATCCTTATCCCAACTAGCCTTGTGCCAGCCATCTAGACATCTCACGACATCAGGATCAACATAAGCAGATATTCGCTTGCAGTCTTGACCATTCTGTCCCGCAAGGTTCTATGTAACCGTTTTGACGCTGCGCCTGATTGCTTTCTTGCTGATTTCCGGATGAGAGACCAATTTATCAAGAAGCCCCCGCATGGCACTGTACTTGTCGTCATCTATATCGGATGCCTAGATAAGCGAGCCACTAATACTAGTCTCATTGGCCCAAGCGAGCTTCTGCTAGAAGGTTGTTCTATTGTCGTATGAGACCCACTGGTTATTGTTGTATACGAAATAGTTCACAGCCGCCTCTTTATCGTGAACAGGCTTCAAACTTTTATCTTGGTCCAATAAAGCCTGAATCTCATAGTATATCAGAATCCCGCTGGTTGATGAGCAACTACCGGGCGTTGCGTCTCCCTTGAAACTGCATCCAGGAGTCGTGCAAGATGGATCCTTAAGCTTGAATGAGCGCCCATAGAAGCCGAAGCCCATCACCACTTACTTAGGCTTGATTCCGACTCGCCATAAAAGCTCAGCGGCTTGCTTGATCTCGGTTATATTCGTATGGCCTTAGACAATGCTGCCGATTGCGTTTTTGCGGTCCCTATGAGATTGATTAGCATCGCCCCTAGTCAAGCGTACGAGAGACGCTTACCAGGTACCGTGGAGATCGTAGCTTATTATGTTTGTCTAGTCGGCATACTTTATTATACCGGGCATATCAAACCACCGTAGGTACCAATACGAGGAGGGAATTGTGAAAGACAACCCGAGATCCCTTGTCGACTTATCAAACGTGGAACGAAGGGTTTTCATTAAGGCAACATAATTCTTGGTGTCTTTAGTCTTCCCCCCTCGATTAGGAGCACCTAGGTACTCCCAGTCGATATCAAGTCTAGAAGATTATCAGGTCAAACTACTTACAGGTAATTATCTTACGTTAAAAACAGTCACTCACCTATCAAACCCATAAGAGTTCATAAAGCGAACGACATTGTTAGCAAATTTCTGCTAGTTTGCTTCCTTGCCTGCAATGTCCCAAAGACCGGCTGCGTGATAGTATTGTTATCCGAAAAGGTCCAGCCTCCTATACTAACCCACACTTTCAAATCCGGGTTGTAATTCTTCGTATCTACAGTGAGTGTGAACAGTTTTTCGGGTGTTGAGGAATCCATTATCTCCACCTCGAATGACTTCGGGTTTATGTACGCGAAGGCATAGTTAAGATATGTCATTTCGGAGAGCGGAAGATCACTAGGTGCTATTTGGTGATATACGAGCCTGTCGCTCTAAGACTCGTAGTATCCAATGACTGGTCAGAAGTCAGCCACGAGTGGGAATACCTAAGCTAGCTTGATAATGCAGCTCGTCAAACAGACTTACTCTTACTGAGTGCCTTATTCTTGGGAGATCCCTTAGGAGGCTCGGGATCCAAATTGCAATTGGACTGACATTTCCCTTTGCAGAAATCCTGTAACCGCTCCTGTCAGCTCTTTACTGTAATATATAGGCTTTATATCTGACCTTGGTTGTTCCACAGAACCCGAATTCACTGCAACAGGTGTTCAATGGACATTTCTTTCCCCGAGGGCTTGCATCTTTACCGCATTCCGCTTTGGCATCACAATTGGATTGGCACCCTTTACCGCAATGAGTGTCTCTATAACCGCAGTTACTAGTGGAACCACAACAAGCACCATTTTCGCAGGGACGATCAGCACTGCAAGTATAATCGTCACGTCGTAATATATAGGCTCCGTGAGCGGCAAAAGGCGCGTCCGAATGCTTCAGCGCCGAGTTATGCCTTGCAAGATGATTGGAATGACTACCTAAAGATAGTAGGGGCATAGAGCTTAGGAGCACTATCCTAAGTCTCGAAAGTTTGGCTATTGGGCCCATTTTGTCGTTTCAATGAATGGAAGGAATAGTTGGAAGAAATGTCGAGAGTTCCCAGCCTCACTCGGAGTTGGGTACGATACTAGGAATTTATTTTCTTCTTTGCTAGGGATCTTCTACCATCCCATTACCAACGATTTTCTTCTATGCTTAGGGTCCACAAAAGGTTTATAGAAGCGAGCACTAGAGGACAATATGATGGGGCAACCTTTATCCACAATCCATACTATCTCAGCTAGGTCACCGCACGTTTTCGCCCCTATGAATGACTGTTTCATGATTCCTGAATGTCTGAGACTTAGCCGATACTCAACAGTAGCTGCGTTTTGGACTTGGCGTTGCTTTTGAACTATGAGGGATTTTATACCTTACATATTGTTTACCAGTTTCCCAATCGGCACCCTTGCGTATTGTAACCTTGGAAAACGAACTTTCTACTATAAAAAGATGCAAAATCGACTTATGAAACACCGGTTTGGTACAAATGTTACATATAAGCGGGTTCGATCAGCACACTCAAGAAGGGTATTAAGCTAGGCTTGGCTAGAGATGCATGGTCATATATGCATCATAGTCGGAGCATTGGGGTACCAGTCTAGCTACAGACACTCTGACACAAAACATTCCTGGGTCCAATTGCCAATATACCAGCGAAGAATTTTTATTGAAAATAGCTTTCGAAACAGAGGACTAATTTCAGTATGTATTGTCTTTACTCACAATAATAATAATATATTGTATGCCTGCTGGTTAAGCACAATCCCGGAGTATAGTGTCCCTGGGTGGGCTTGGGGCGATTAATTAAGTGGATTTTGATGGGTCAACACTCCCTTTGAATTACATGAACCGATATCTACTGCGAGATGGGGCAATGATCTATATGTCATGATACTATTGGGTTCAGGAAGACCCTTATTTCTGCATGACGCAATGCGCTGAGCATGGCATTGTTTTTCTTTCCATTATTGTCATCCCCGGAATACCTACTACAGCCCTTGTCCGTTTGATTTCTATGTCTGATAGACATTGATTGCTCTGCGAGCTTCGGGTGTGGATCCAACTAAGGCTTACCCCTACACACCATCAGTTACATACGCCATTATTTTTCGCTGCGCGATTTCTTGACAATGTTTTGTCTGACCTATAATTATATCTTGGCGTTGCCGGGTTTACGCCGTACTGTGAATCCGACCACTTAGGACTTGTATGCTTGTGGTGGGGTGGAGAAGGCGATTTCCCTAGTGGAGAAGGCAATTTCCCTATCGACTCTGATAGTTGAGGCTTGCATTGTTAATATAATGAAAACCCATAATTTAAGTGGATCAAGTTCAAGACTGGCCGCCGGCACTTTGGGGGCTGCGGGTCTTGTTTAGCCTTGGCACTGTGGAATTCGACCTGATATACACTAAATCCTTATGTATGGAAGCTTGGAGACCCTTGGTCCACTACGGAGCATGGTAGCCGATGGGATTTTCATTTCCTAGGCCATTGTTGCAACTGCGTTATGAAAAAATCACCGTCCATTGCTATTCTCGTGCTCTGGAATTTTAATAAGATATCTTTTCGTCCGAGTACCTTGCCTCCGAGCCTTTTCCATTCTCCTAAAGGAAGCGACCGGGACCAAATACTGTCACTATGAAGCTGTATTGGCCTGCTTTGCTATATGCCCTGAGCCAGGTCGTTACTGGGCAAAGATTCGAAGGAATAGAAACTTTAGTTGATTACCCGGGACTCGAGGACCAATGTCAATAGGCCCTGAATACCACTGTGACGGGCTGCCCTGCATTCTTAGGGAGCATTTCGGTCGATAACCCACGCCTTATATCTGACCAGCTCTCCTGGTTATGTACTTCCGATTGCTAAGCCTCTTTATATAGTGTGCAAAAGACAATCGCTAACGCGTGTGGTGCAGAGTCTGATACTATATCATACGACGGCACTGATTGGCCTGGTACGTATAGCATGGCTGACTCTTTTTCACGAAATCTGACAGCCGCTCTACCTAGCCATGATGATTATTGATCGATTTCTGTATACGTACAACCTCTCATGCCGTAAAGATTCGTTAGTATCTCAGCCAAAATCAAAGAGGAAGAAAGCTAACACTGACAAAAGGGACATAAATGAGTACTGCGATGAGGTGTTCGTGTCGTGGCTGAATAGGTTATAGTTGACTGCCGCTCAAAATTGCTCAGACTACATGCTCGGCGTAATGCAAATCCAGCTCGGTTCTTAGTTTGGATATGACGAGGAATTTGAAGATGATTTTAAATCCCTGACCTCGAGTTGCTCAGCTACTTCATACACCATCGAACCCCTATCAACTTACGCGCGAGCTTCTTCCACTACAGCCTCTTCGAATAGTGCCACCCCTGTGTCAACTTGTTCCGATCCATACATAGTGCAGGCCAACGACACTTGTGACTCTATTGCAACCGCGCAAAACGTGTCCACCGAAGCGCTTATTAACGTAGGTGGCTTGAGCTCGTCTTGTTCTAATCTTCACGCCATTGACACGCTATGTCTACCCCTATCCTGCACCTTGTACTAGGTTTAGGATGACGACACTTGCGACAGTATCCTGGCAGACCACCCAGCTATCACTAGGGCTCAGCTTCTTGCCTAGAACCCCAACATTAACCAAATTTGCGGCAATTTGGTCTCCTTTATAGGCATATATATATGCGTTGGGTGAGTAATGAACCCTTGGCTTTCCGAGAAATTGGCGCTAATTAAGAGCTATAGTCCGCCTAGCGGCTTAATGGACTCGGTGGTTGGAACGCCCATAGCCACTTCAACAGCGATAGGATCTTCAAGCTATATCGCAACAACTCCTATGCCTAAGCCCACCCAAGCCGCTTCCAATTCAACGTCGCGGTATGGAAAATGGCATACCGTCAAGAGCGGAGATTCCTGTCAGAGTATCGCCGACCATAACAATATCTCACTTGACGACTTCAGTTTCTTGAATCCTGGGCTCAATTCGACATGTGGAAATCTTCTGTTGGACGTGTCGTATTGTGTTCAGGCCATTAGGGACATCTCGACTTATTCGGGGTATCCAACTATCTCCCTTCCTTATACCCTGACCTTAATGCGATTCACAACCACTAGTGCATCAGCACTCCCATCAGCACCGGCTCCAAGCTTGACACCTATTAATCCCCTCCCTACCGCACCGGGCATGGTCTCTAACTATAAGCGCTTCACTGACTATGTTACTATTCCGAACATCACCGAGCAAGCCGAATCGCTCGATGCCACATTGCTTACTCCCAACATCAACAGCTGCGACTATGCGCTATCTGCCTACGAAGTTTCTCTTGACGACTTCCTCGATTGGAACCCAATTCTGGCGAATATCACTCCCTATGCTCTTCAGCCAGGCTACAGATACTGCCTTAGCAATGACACCGACGAAGGTACGTGACCGTAATGTGAAATTTTAACATTTGCTAATCTTCCCCCCAAGCCTCGACAAGTGAAACTATACCACGAACCTCGACAAGTATTCGCCAATCTACAACACCCTATGCCTCCGCCACCAAAACAAGCGTGACCACACCGACCCCAACGCAGAGTGGTATGGTATCCGATTGCAACAATTTCTACAAAGTAGCTTCTGGTAACGGGTGCGAGAACATTGCCACATCCCATAGCATCACACCTACCCAATTCTATGACTTCAATACTGGATTGAAAACCGATTGCTCAAACCTGTGGCCGAAGTACTATGTCTGCGTGGGCAGAGCCGCATCAGCCTCGAGTGGTGCTACACAAACCACCGTCTCGACAACAGCTACCTCGACCACTAGCGCGAATCCCTCTACACCAACCCCAACGCAGAGTGGTATGGTATCAGGCTGCAATAAATTCTACGAAGTGCTTTCTGGTGATGGATGTTATGATATTACTACATCCCATGGCATTACCACTGATCAGTTCTATAATCTCAACTCGGGGGTGAAGACGGATTGCTCAAACCTCTGGCCGGATTACTACGTTTGTGTGGGTAGTAATAGTACTTAGGGAGCAGGTCAATAGAACCACCAGGGCAGTAGTCACTCCGGGCAACTATATGCGATTTGATGAAACCAAGTTTGCAAAGTGCTCAGAAATGAAAGTGCTGAACCTTGTCTGTCTAAAATTGATATAAATTAGCAGTATTTTAGTGTAGATATATTCAGCTGCGTTAGCGATACAGATCTTGGTAAGCAATTGAGCAGATCAGCCTTGCAAGCAATCAAGAACCGAGGAAACAAGTCAGGACAGGGCATCACTCACGGGATCCTTGAGGCAGCCGCAGATATTCAAGCAAAGGGAATCGCGCTCCGTATCCAATGTATACCCGGACACTGCGGCAACGCAGGAAACGACGCAGCAGTTCGGCAGGCCAATAGTTAGGTATGTAAAAAGATGTACTAAGTGATGGCCAGTACAAGATTAGTAGCAAGAAAACGTTTACTGTAGAAAGCATAGATGAGCCAACCACAATAACGAAGAGGACGATTCTATCGTGGGCAGTGGCGTAGGTAGGCCGTACTAGGGTAAATGAAATCATCCATCTATCTATGCTGTACAAATATCGTGTAAAGCATTTTCGTACGATATAGTGGGATTGCTCTAGGCTTCCTAAATAGTGAACTGCGAGTCTCACGTGATAATCCCTGAAAAGGCTGGAAGATTCCAAACAATCTTGATGAGGCCCAAGCCCAATACATGGAGAATGACCATGGTTAATCTGCACTTACAATATCGCTACCGGCGGTACACAATGTATATAAACGTATTCATGGCCGCTTGGCTGTCCACATAAATGATTTTCTAACTAACAAAAAGACACGGACCGTAATCCAACTATCTATGCGTGCAATGATGGCTAATGTAATATGCACTGTTGTATGGTATACTCGGTACCAGTGGTCATATGATTTTCTGGGTATCTTACCCTGTCTCAACCATGTATTCCACCTTAGTTTTCGACATATCATGCAGAACCTCGTCAAGTATGATCCACCTCTATTTACCCCAACTAATACATACCTCATATACCAGGACTCAGGACCCTTGACCAAACTTTGTCGAGACTTGCGGCGCTACGTCACGCCTACTCTTAGAAACCCAGGCGCACAAAACAGCTCGTGCAAGCATGACGAGGTCCTCAGTGGGTTGGTTTCTCGCAGCGACAAGAGGGTGCTATAAATATTTTAGTAATATCCAGTAAATACGATGCGGCACTTTCTGGCTACTCCACCTTTCTCAATGATTCAATGGGTTCCGTCGAGGCTGCTGATAAGAATCCGAAAAGCATCCGAGTCGACTGGCCACCGATTTAAATCGTTAACTCCGGTAATTCCGACATCAGACAGAGTTGTAAATATCTTGCTGCTGTGCTGCACAGTCTATCCATTGCTCGAGCCGTGTCGGACAGTGCTTTCCTTTGGGGATGGGGATTTCTCCTGCTATTGAGCTAGAAGGTGATCTGTCTCGCAACGGTCGCGATAGTGCATTGTGGCAATGGCGGTGGAATACCACCAGGGTCGTCTGTTTCTGTCGGTCTTCAAAGTGCTTCCGCCTCTCTCTTTCCTACTGAAAGAGAGCCTTGTAATCGGGTAAGCTGTCCATGGGGTCGGTAGGAGATAGCCAACAGACACTATATGATTGTTATAGTGGTGCCCGTCCAAGCTATTACAGGGAACAAACCCCTTATGAGTGAGTGATGCGCTTACAAGGTCTCGTGTCACGTGAATCGGTCTCGCTTAGTCACTGTTTGAGCATCAGAGCAGCGCAATCTGTGCCACGTCTATTTACGCCCGTTTTGTGGACCTTTAGCATTTCGAAGATCAAGAGACAGGCAGCGCAGTTCTATTTACAGTGAGCTGATTCTGATTTTTGCTAACAGTGTTCAGCTCTACCATATTGAATTTGCGGTTTAAGTGCACCAACAACGTTCCGAGTTAGTTCCCTATAGAAATAACCTAACAGACATTTGATGCGGGTTGCCAAGCCTTAGGCATTATTGATATGTCGGCATAAGGTTCGCATTACCTTATAAATACTGCATAAAACCGGACAGATTGATAAACCAAAGGCATTCCGAATACTTATGTAACTAGTGTCCAAATGCACATGTCAGTTGCTAGTAATAGGGGTAATAATACAACAGAGTTTCGAACATTGGTTATTGGTCGGTAAAATACGTGGTTTAACAAGGTAGGGCCGTGACTAAACGAGATCTGTCAGGCCCTTGGGCGGTCAGGTCTACAGTTCTAGGTAGTATCCTCCCTCTCACTCGCCTTCTTTTCTCCGTCTCTCCCTTTAGTAGTAGACCAATACAGTTATTTACTACTCCTCTATGCCTTCGTGTTAATAAGACTTACTCCGCCCGCCGCGAGTAATCTATAACTAGTGTTTTCATTTCTGCTTAGGCGGACAGAAGCCCTCCAACAGCGTCCACTTCAAGGGATTAGCAAGGACCAATTATTTTTCCATTTCCTCGTCCGCTTAGTATCTAGTTACCGGTTATTTCGTCACCAGCTCAACCCAGTACGTTATTCCTAACCTATAGTAGAGCTGTACGCTAATATTATATTACCGGCTTAGTTAGGGAATCGGTTAATTCTCACTTCTTATCAGGCCAATAACGGTCTCTCGTCCAACAGCCGGGGATCTATTCTATTTCTAGTTTTCCGATCGTGCTATACCTAGATAACATCCATTCACATTATCATAGATTGGTTAAAAAAGTTGTTTACGGGGAAGAATCCGGCGAAAACAGCAGAACAAACAGCAAAAAGGCGGGAGAACAAAGAACATAGTCAAAGGGTTCGTGCGCGGGAGAAGGAGCTCCGACACGGGAAAGATAATAATAAAGCTAAGAAGGCGAGCTTTTCTTAGGGATCACCGGGTCAGACATACGATAGGAATGTTTATAGTCGAGGTAAAACAGTTTTAACATTCAACGGTCACACCAAAACGTGACTTTAGCAACTAAAGGTGCGAAATGGCATAGTACGTGACAATCCTAATTACCAGACGATTAGAGCGAGGCTTGGCGCGAATTTTGGTGGTGGATCTCGTAGCGTCAGCTAGTGACGCGCGCTGCGCACGCTGTGGCCCTGAAACAACGAGGAGGAAAGACAGAAACGAGAAACAAGAACAACGTGAAATTTGTCTGTTTAAATGATCTTATAATGTAAGGGAGCACGGACTAGTTAATGAGGAGGCAGAGCACATGACTAATAGCCACAATATATTGGGAGAAAAAAGAAAACTAGTTATCTGCAAGTTAAATGTCGTGTTTTGTTTATAGAAGTATACAGGATGGATAGTTGGTTAGTTGATATCATTTACCCTGACCCCTCGCAAAAGGAGTTAGGTTATAAACCACAACCCACTAGACCCGGTATATGTCCTTGACCTTCACATCAGTTGTAACGTCTTCGAAGAAACGTAACTGTACATAATATGAGTAGATTAACCATCAAAATAGGAAGAGGAAATAAATTACACCTTCGGCGGTCTTGTCAAGCTTTATTCTATCGCCCTTATAGAGGAAACATAATATCTCTACACAGCCACTACGCACACAGAAGGCTTCCATAAGCTTACTTAGCGGAATGGTTTGACGGACTCTAAAACACGTTTCGCCTCCCTCTTCGTTGCGAAGACAGATCATAATATGAGCAGTTCCCTATTCAGACATTTACGCACCCATAAGGACCACGACATCCACTAAATGCCTATAGATGAACAAGTTCGTAGAAAGGGGAGGGCAGAGGGTACTCGCCGGGTAATAATTTAAAGAACTAGGTATAGTGCGGAGCTATAGTACCATAGCCACGCTTATGAGGTCTTGTACGGTGTACGTGTAGCGGCATTAGGCCCTTTGTGAAATGGAAGTCAAGGACAGAAGCACGTAAGGGTAGTACACGTGAGAAGGGAAAAGAAACAGCAAATAAGAGCTGATCTTAGCACCGAAACCCGACCAATCAGCATCGCGAAACAGCGGGATCGGCGATGGATTTGGTAGCGGGAGCACAGCAAAGTTCTGCGGGCAGGTCGCGCAGGGTAGTAAACCCCTCAACTTCGTTCCTCGTTTCAGGGCATTTCATCCTACCTACCTAGGAAAAATCCTCTGGGCTCATGGCATGCCCACTTTCATACCAGATTCCCTAGGCACTAAATCCAAGCTATCCTTATACTTATTAGCTTATACCACTTGTACCAATAGGTGTCTATATTTGTTTATTCTACCGATAGCGTAGAACGTATTATTAAGACGTATGTTTCGTCATTTCCCAAATAACCATTACATTTTATCGTTTATCGACATCCTGCCTCTCTTCAAACAGTGTCTTTACATCATATTTTTGCCTAGTTAATCAGCTCTTCTTTCTATTACCCGCTCTAGTCTTAGCGTTCTTATCTTATCAGTTCAGTATGATTTAGGGGTCACTAGGTGAAATGCGGTTACATATACTGAACAATTCTCTACTTGAAAACTCTATCTACTCCACTATAAATAATCGTCTTTTATATAGGAAACCTGCCCCTACTAGGGTATTGGGACATACTTCATAATGTTTCTATCGGAGGTACTTATCCCACCGGCATTTTTCATTTTTTCTTCCTTTATCTTTCTTTTTGCAATTCAATTACCCTCCTAGGCTCGTATCCTAAGCTCGCCGTTTATATTTGGTACTGCTATATATTCGCTCCATAACAGCTATTACCTAGGGCCTCACACGGGTGTGAATAGACTATAGGCACTTCTCAACTACATCTAGATTCTACATGCAGCAAGCACGCTGTTTTTTGAGCAGCTGGAACTTCCTCAGGATTATCCGCCATAGAAGTCTGCTTACAAGTGTTAGGCCGATCCACAGCGTCGAATCGATTAGAAAGATATCCCACTAAAATCTTCCCTTCCCTCTTCGTCGAACATAGTCTTCTTTGCTATACGACGACTTTTAAAAACTATAGTATGCTAGTTATTGTATCTATATGTCGTCGAGCCTTTCACACTCCTATACTTCGGTCTAAAAGCATAGGACTTCGCGCCGTCACGGCAGGTCCTGCTCAGACACTTGCTATAGCCGAGTACAGGACCAGAATTTGATTCACGCGAAATACAAATTCGCTTATTTGTGTCCATATCCTAGGTCTAGACGGGATATTTGATGCTCGATACTTGCCACGTTCTGCTATCAATTTTCTTCGTTTCGATCTTACTTATTAATGCCCCCGAGGAATAGCCGCCGCTATTCGGCAGTCCGCTAGAGGCATATAGCATCCGCCGATTCTAGGTTAGATTTTAGCATAGAATGACCGTCCCATCTTGCAATTCTAGTGGTAAATGCTTTGCTCGACGAGTAGCAGGCTTTATACCCGGTTCACAAACTAAAAAGTTATTTATCGCATTCTAGGCCTTCTTTTTGTCTGCTACCTATCATACTATCGCAGACTAGCAGGCAGGGGAGCCATGCTATCCAACGGCTGATTTCATTTTCTTTATAGCCAACTTCGGAGCCGCTATAATCGAAACAATTGCAGTCCCAATGACCACTCCACTCTAGGGATAGCAGAGCAACAGTCGATTATACCAAGTTATTCAGTCAGAGAGAGGTCGAAAACTCGTCGGCTACGTCTGGATCCTTGGGTTTTTCTTCTGGGCTATGCCAAAGTGGCAATACCTAAAGGTCCACCTTATGCTTCGGGAAACGGAAGACTCGTATTTTGAGGAGTTAAGTCCCCTTTGATTGCCAAAGGGCAAAATCTAATTCCACAATGAAGGTATAAAGGATCATTATTCAATGCAAGAAACCCAAGGGGTGGTATATATCACGACTTTAAATTTCCTTTATAGACGAAATGTTCTGTATTGGTCCATGCGAGCTAGCAGACTTCGGGTCATGCATCGATTTGGGGTTAGGAATCGATTTGAAATTAGAAAGGGTCAGCGGGTCGGAGAAGTGGTAGGGGGTGGTAATCACAAGTACGACTTTTAGGTAAAATCAGATAGCGCGAATCGAAGCCTAGGTAACGTGTAATCAATTAATGCCTTGCGTAGTGTATTCAATTGCGCTTTCCGCTCGGGAAACTATCGGCTGATCATAGTCACAGTAAAGTCACCCGAGCATTTGTCCTAGTATATAAACGGTCCTATATCCGCCTTACCGCCTTGCGAGAGAAGACGCAATGACTTTGCTAAACTTAGCGCGGTATATAAACCCACCATTGCTTATATCTCGAATTGAACACTTGTCTATATTTCTTTGCTCACTACGTTTACAGCTTCCTATAATATTGGTCTACCTCTTCTACTGCTTTTTGAGTTCCAGACAGAAAGCCATGAAGAGTATATAGTTGTGATCTCAAAAATTGTGATTTGCTTTGGCATTAACGTAATATAGATAGAAAAACAAGGGATCTATAGAATAGTAAACAAATGTACGTTAAAGGAAACGGGCTTCTTGATATCTGTATATTGCCTTGAAATAGTCACACTTACGCAAAACGATTACTAAAGGGCTTGTATATAGTAGCCGTCAGCCTGACATGCCAGTGGATGAACTTAGTTCAGAAGGCTCTGGATAGTATTCTACAAGTTGGTGACATCAGCACTGTCTAGGTCGTTGTACTGAAGGCAAGCAGAACCGTAGGGGTAGACAGAGCCACTACTAGTAAATAGGGCAGCCAGGTTCATGCACTCGGGGGTGACACCGTCAATACGAAAGCCTATAGATAATGTCAGAAAGGGTAACAATGTATAGTTCTTGCTACGTGACTTACTAGAATCAGCGGTTTGGGTCACGGTGACCTTAGCGCCGTTGTTAGAGTTCTTACACTGGTCGTAGGACTCCTGCGAGACACCGGGGTAGCCATTGACACGAGGGACCATACGTATACCGCTAGCCTCCCGCTTAACATTAGAATTGATACTAATATAGGTTAGGCTACCAGCAAGGGGAGCGGCGAGACCAGTGATGATCAGACCAATAGGGGCCGGGTAGGAGGGAATCATAGAGAGGGCAACCATAGAGGCGCCGCAGAGGATTGCTGCGTTGTGTATACTAAGCTGGGAATGGTAAGGATAGCGGAAGAGAGTAGACAGAGTCTAAATGAATAGCTTCCAAAGCGCGAGGAAAGGGCCTTCTTATAGGTTTCTAAGTCCTATTATATCTCTATAAAAGGACAATATCATCGATCTACAATATATGCCTTGCTCAGTTTCAAAATTTCCCATTACAACGTTGCCGTTAGAACCGAGCATTTACAAGAATAGCAAGTACTTAAAATAAACCTTGCAAGTGGAAAGCCTCTAATGACTAGTTTGAGACAAGAGGACTTTTAGTTTGGGGGCTAAGATGATAGATTTGCCTATTAGGATAGTAAATAACCCTATATTAGTGGACTAAGATAAGAGGATATTATGGGAAAGGCCAATCACCTGCTTTTCCAACTAAAACCCAAGGCTTAACTAATATACAGCCTCGCCGGAAAAGGAGCCTACCATGCGATAAATGCCTCAACAGCATATGGTGGAGCTTATACAAGCTTCTTAAAGTCTCAAGGTATAAGGGGGCCGGGCTCACAATATTAATATCGGCCTCCATAATACATTTCGGGTTCTGAGAGCCTTGCCCCTTAACATACCTCCCTATCTCCTCTATAAGCAGCAATGTCTTCAACATTAAGCTCGAAATCCAGCCTCAAATGCGTCACCAGTCCCATATTGCTCATTGCATTATTTTTAGGGCTCATATTCTTAGCTTGGAAGAGTATATGCGTGATCACAGGCTCATCGCATCCTATAATGGTGGTTTCATCGGAGTTAATGGAGCCAGCGCTTTATCGAGGAGATCTCATTATGCTATAGAATTATCAACAAAAAGTTAACGTGGGGGACATCCCTATAGTGTGGTTTCCTAGGCGCCGCCTGCTAATAGTCCACCGAGCCATCACAATCCTTAACCAATCCGATATTCATAAAAACATTTCAAGGTACTTCGCACTTAGCTCCGTATCGGATTAGGCGATACTAATCCGATCAAGGCAACTTATATTGACCAAGGGCGATAACTATCAATTCGACGATAGCTTCTTTTACCTAGTAGGGCAATCGTACGTCCACCGAGAGGAGATAATTGGTTTAGTTCGAGGCCATATGCCCTACATAGGACAACTTACTTTAGCGTTGAGCGAGAATCTAGCATTACTATACCCAGCAGTGGCCACCTTGATTATAGTGGGCCTTCTGGGCTAGTTATGTTTAGAATTGAATTAATCAGTATTAAGGCATTTTGTATCAGCTCCCTGTGAGACCTGCTAGAAATATAGATATCAAACTTCATTAAGACCCATATCTACATGGACTTTTTTCTAGAGGCTTTAGAGACGCCTATCTTCCGCGTCATGACGGTTCTTACATAATTGCGGGACATAACTATATTGGCCACGGAGTATTTAAAGAAGTCACTTTTTGCCCAGGCGCATCATCCTTACCCTCTCTACCAGCGGGGAAAAAGTAATCCTGGAGAGGGGTCGGACGATAGTTGGTATAGAACCACACAATTTAAGGTTACTCGTATACTTATAAGCGAAAACCCCTTAAGCACACGGCTTCAAGCATTCCAGTGTGCTAGCGGCTAGCGTTACGTTATATATGGGTTCCATAACTCTATCGGTCTCGCGAAGCCCCACAATCTTAGGGGCCATAGAACCCGGTAGGTCATGTCTTAGAATAAGTGTCCATAAGTCTTGCCTCGCATATCTTTTTTTTACGAGTAATAGTAATTTATAAACAGCGGCATCGTTAGATCAACGAGCGATACGTAAGGTCCGGTGGACTACAATATATATCAGACGTTAGGTTAGTCCGGGAATGTGAGCAATTTAGCAGATAATATATTATAGTCTATTATAGACTATAATTATTCAGAGGAAAGTTATCTTATATAATCTTATATAATAGGATTATATAAGATATATTAGTTAGGTTATACTTATCCTAAATAGGAAATAGGGTTATAATAGAAGTCAGATAAAATTAAGAAGTAAGTTACAATTTTTTCAGGAATAGAGATCAGGCATGCTTTTATACCACTTTAGGAGGCAAATCTGAGATAATCTATGATATCTTTATGATATCGATATTATCTCATTATTATACTAGGAGGCAAGTTATATTAATAATTTTACCGTGTAACGTATATCCAAGGATCTCTTAGATAGTTCCGGTAAAATAGATATAACTTCCTTCCCCTTATATTATGCCTTACTAATATATAATATATACACTATTATACCAACACCTAGCTTAAGGGAAAAATAAGGTGAGTAGGATATCATTAGATAAACTAAAAGAATATATTCTAAACTACGATATTTATATAGGAAAGAGAAAAGCAATTATAAATAAGGGTCCTCGTAAGCGCCGTCTAGAACTAGTCAGAGAATCTTCGGAAGAGCTCTAAGGTCGCGAATATCTATCTTCTCTAAGAATATAGGATCCTATCATATATTTTACTTCTGTTTTATACTTTAAAAATAACTTCCGAACTTTTAGGCTATAACTCTATTATCGTCCTAGTAACTAATAAAGTAAGGATTCGTTTAAGGTCATAATAGAAGCCAATATAGAATAGGAAGATATAGTAGGGTACCCGCACAAGCTCCCGCTAGAGTAAAGGCTCCTATAAGAGTAAAGTCTCCCGTAGGAGTATAGGTTCCCACAGGACTAAAGGATCCCGTAGGATATAGGTTCCCGCAGGAGTAAAGTCTCCCGCAGAGTATAGGTTCCCGTAGGACTAAAGGCTCCTATAGGAGTAAAGACTCCCGCAGGACATAGGTTCCTATAGGAGTGTAGGTTCCCGTCGGACTAAAGGCTCCCACAGGAGTAAAGACTCCCGTAGGAGCGGAGACTCCTATAGGAGTGGAGATTCCCGTAGGAAAGAAGACTCCCATAGGAAAGAAGACTCCCGCAGGAAAGAAGACTCCCGTAGGAAAGAAGAACTCCCGCAGGAGTAACGTCTCCCGTAGGAGTGAAATCTCCCGCAGGAGTGAAATCTCCCGCAGGAGTGAAATCTCCGGCAGGATGTAGGTTCCCGCAGGACTGAAGGCTCCCGCTGGAGTAAAAACTCCCGCAAGATATAGGTTCCCGTAGACCACCACTACTACCGGGATATCTCCTAGGGACGATATCTGGGAAATACCGGATGACTCGTCAGGACATGATGGCATGGCGGTTACTATTCCAGGAGACACACCGACCGTCCTCACACCTACCGACACAGCTAAGTACCTTGGTATATGTCTCGACAGACACTTCAATTTCAGTACACATCGAAAGAAAATGCTCGCGAAGGGAGCCGGAAGTCTAGAAGCACTCCGCGGAATCTCAGGGTCCACTTAGGGGTCATCATTGATCGCCATGCGGAAGGTATACCAGGCAGTCATCATTCCATAGATACCATAGGGACTGTCTACGTGGTACTGCCCAGCGGCCAAAGCAATGCCAAGGGGGGGACCTCGATAAGCTCACCAACGAACTCACAAAAATCCAGAAACGTGCGGCAATCCTAATCAGCGGTGCCTTCCGCGGGACAGCGACCTCTACAGGCCCTATCCCTGTCAACTTTATTCAATAATTCATCAGCTCCTGTCGCTCCAGTCAACACCGCAACCGGCTCCTCGTTCATAAATTCTGCAGCTAGGTCCACAGTTATAGCGTCAAGCCACTATCGTATCCTTTTGGCCGAAATTGCACAAGTATCAGGGTATTGCTATCTTCTGCCGTCTTCTCATCACCAATAAGGAAGATTCCCGGCTCCACAATGCTCCTTTCCGTGTTCTCGGCCGGAAATCGCACGACATCCGAGAAACTAGAAGGTAAAACGTCTCGACGAGTATTTGAGTCACCAACCCCATAGTGTGATATTCGATTAGCTTTCTAGTCGTCTCGGTGGGAAGAAAAGGTATAGCTGGCGAGCTGAGATTTTCGGATTCATAATACGCTGCGCTAAGGATGGATAAGAAGATGTAGATCTAGAGGATTTGTAGTGCCTACTTTCCAATCAGGATAATCATACAGATTTTTGAACTTGTTTCGAAACCGAGCTATTGAACGTTTAGGTCCATCAATCACCTGGAGGGAGGATGTAGATGTACAACATAGGCCTTCTAAATGAGCACACAGTGTAGAGATTCAAAGCTTAATTAAGGTTTAAAAACAAGAAGCCAAGAAAATCTAAGCATATGTCCTTCCTGAGGTCTAGGCATCAAAATTTTAATAATATACGTGTATGAATTAAACTATATTGTTGATCGCATCTGTAAAAGCAGGCTAGTGTATGGTCAGTCAAGTGCTGTACTTCCAAGGTTGGCCTGAGCCCCAGGTGATCAGCCAGTTAGGGCATGGCCAATAACAACGTGCAAACGCAAGGACCACCTGCCGGCAGGTACCCGGCCCACCACCTGCTATTCACCTAATGAAATCGCCTTGATTGTAATTCAGGGTCAGTCTCAAGCCTTGAACCTTCTGCATACGACATAGAACCTTGCAAGGCTTGGAAAGCAGCCAGTCAGCCCTCCATCGATCACAACGTGTTCTAGTTTGTAAAGGCCGCGTAACATAGCGGCATTCTTCCAATGAGGAGAGTGTCATGCCGCCAAGGCTGGCTCAAGTATAAGATCGCGTGTTGCCCGACAGGTCTGCTTCTTTCCAAGGTTGTTACCAAGCGTTATCGCAGCTACTACCGCGATCCTAAATATGTTCACCAAACAATCTCTTCTCGCGTTCGTCGGGGCCCTGGCCCTGGCCGCGGCTACGACTATCACTGTAGAGAACCCAACTCAGGCTGAGATCGATGCAGACCGTGCTACGACCCTGCCTTACTCTCCTGTGTCAAACGTAACGGGTTTGGCTTTTAATCGTTTCGTGGACATCTGGCTCGAGAACACAGTATGTTTCCCTTTGCATAACAACAATAACCACGTGCTAACCCGTTTGCAGGACTTCGAAGCTGCTGCTTCGGATGAGAGCCTGGCCAAGCTGGCCAAGGAGGGTATCCTCCTGACCAACTACTGGGCCCTCTCTCATCCTTCGCAGCCCAACTACTGTGCTTCCGCTGGGGCTGACACGTTCGGCATGGATAGTGACGACTTCCTACAGGTCCCCTCGAATGTCTCAACTATTGCCGATCTGTTTGATACTAAGCATATCGCTTGGGGTGAATACCAAGAGGGCATGCCCCATGCCGGCTACCAGGGCAAACGGTACCCCCCTAGATGGTGCGAAGGACTACGTGCGTAAGCACAACCCGCTGATTCAGTTCAACTCAATTACCGATGACGCCGTGCGCCCTCGCCAAATCAAGAATTTCACCACTTTCTACGAGGACCTGAAGCACCACAGCCTTCCCCAACATATGTTCATCACACCGAATATGACCAATGACGCCCACGACACCAATATCACTTTTGCCGGCGACTGGACCGACCGCTTCCTGTCTCCCCTACTGAAGGACGAGTACTTCACCAAGGACAGCCTAGTGCTGCTCACCTTTGATGAAAATGACACCAAGCCCTACCCCAACCGACTCTTCACCTTCCTAGTTGGAGGTGCTATCCCGAAGCACCTGAAGGGCACAACTGACGACACTTTCTACACCCACCACTCGATTATTGCCTCCCTGTCTGCTAACTGGGGTCTGCCTTCGCTTGGCCGCTGGGATTGTGGCGCCAACCTGCTGAAGATTGTCGCTGAAAAGACCGGTTATGTCAACTGGGAAGTCGATACCAGCAATGTCTACCTCAACGCGACTTACCCCGGCCCTTTGTCTACCCGCGGGAACTATTCCCCCAGTTGGCCTATTCCTGCCACCAACGGCAGGTGCTCTGCCGGCCATGGTATTGCTAAGATTGTGGAGGATACCTACAAGGGTCTTCAACCCACCTACAACTACACTAGCCCTGTGCCGTATGACGCAGCTAGCGGAAACAACGTTGGCATCAAGTATCACCGTACTCTGGTATGGGACCTTTGCTCTTCTTCCATTTGATGATTCGATGCTAATGATTTGCAGAAAAATGGTAAGACCGAGTCTCGTATCACTGGGTAAACTAGTGATCCCTACATGTATATATGACGCAGTGCCACTACCTTGTCAGATGTGGACACTGTGGGCATAAGCAGTTGTCCTTGCGTATAAAGGGTTGATTGTACGCTATGTTGTCCTACCGCATTACTACTTTGGTGGGAATGGGGGCATCCCAAGTTTACCTCTGCCCCACGAAATATCTATATCCACAATCAAACTAGATATTGCTCCCCCATTGTTCGGATTTTTGGAACATGAAAATCTGCGATATGTAGATATATTGCCAACGACTAAAGTGAGTATATTCGTGTAGAAGCGGCCTTCTGTATGAGCTCAATTTTCCCAGCTCCAGCTCCATTTTTCCCTTCCCCCTTTCTGATATATTTTTGATTGCAATTTGGGCTGATGCAGTTCGAGTGCATCAGGTATTATTCAGATGATGTTGCGCTGTGGATGTCCTCATTTTATTCGTTCTTTTTTCCCCCCTAGCTTCGAGTGAGATATTCGGACTTCGCAAACTCTTGCGTGCCCTACCAAATGTGGAATTCTTTTAGGTCGGGTTGAAATTCCGGATGGATGGTGCAAGGCTTCAAGACCTCGCACGCTACTCCCCGCATCCCATTTCACTGAACCTACCGCAGGCTCGGTTATACCTCTCTCCCTTGCTGATGAGCAAAGCTCATCCACTATGGAACTTAGAGACGATGTGCTTCAGAAGTGTATGGTTTGAACAACCAAAGAGCCTCATGCAATCCGACCAAATGCGCAAGAGTGGGAGTGTCCGCGGTTTGAAATTTCACGGTTTGGAGTTCGTGGTTTGGAGTTCGCAGTTCTGAATAGTAAGACTTCGCCTCCACTAGGCATGTTATACAATATTTAAGAGCCAATCATTCCCAAAATTGCCTATGTGTATTCAGGACTTGATGGCTCAATCAGGGACCATCAGAATTAAGCAAGCAAACCTGTTCCGGACAAGGGATAGGGCAGGTACGTTTTTACTTATCGATGAGGTCCGTTTTCTGTTTTGCTGTTGATGAGGTCGGGTTTCGTGATGATCCCTACAGTCCTAACACCCTCCTTGTCAAAATGACGCGCTCCTTGAATAATGCGTTGGGTCTCTGCATCGCTGCTGGCCGGAATAACAGCAAGAATTATTGTACGAGAGCTCTCCAGATATGAATCAACCAAACGTTGCACGATCTCAACGTCTTCCTCGTCCTCCGAGGCCGATAACTTATATATTCTTTTGATTCTGCATCGGACATTGGAATCGAAGTCACGTTATCGCACCGGTGGCCTTGTAGTAGTCACAGTTACATCCTCTTCTCTTCCTTTCCTCTCCAGAATCCATCAATCTAGTTCCAGTACAGTCGTATTTCATCTCTTTGCATCTTTCTCTCACCTTTCTCTCACTTGTTCCTCACCTTTCTCTCACTTTTCCCTCACCTCTCTCTCCCATTGCTCTCTTCTCTTTCTCAGCTTGTGTTTGTCTTTGGTTCTTGTGACCACGGCTTCCACTATGGAGACAGCTACGGAAGAACCCACGAACGGACACCTAGGACACCCTCGTTTCACCATCGACGAGATGCTTGAGCGCTACCCGCGGTACGAAGTTGAAAAAGCCATCTATCGAATCGATTATCCGGGGTACGGAACAGTCTATCCGATTTTACATTTATAGAACTAACCATCTAGTAGTCGACGGGCTAAGGTAATCGGGCAGTTTGAGCAGCAGATCGACCAAGGCGTAAACGTGGAAAGTTGCCGTGAAGGCATACAGTGGGCCCTCGAAAATGTGCCACCAACCCGCCCGTAAGGAAGTCTGCTCTATTATAGGGGATTTCATCTCCTAACACGATATAGGTTCGATCCGACGGAGCCCCAAGGCTTACATCCGGATGTACTATGGAGAATCCAGTTTCTCAAGTACATGTATCGTGATGGCGATGATGTCGACGAGGAAGAGTGGGTGAACTATCACGCTGTGCTCAATGCATACCGTAGCGGCCGCCTTGGTGTGGACCCAGAGAAGGTCACCGTGTGGTTTGCTGGAGAACTGAAGCTGGGGCCCTTTCCACGTTGCCATTTGAACGAGATGGCCATATCCACGCAGATTTCTGAATGGCGAGCCGAGCTCGGGCACGGCAGAGTATGGATTGAAGATGTATGTGACCGTGGTCGGATTGCGAGATAGATCTACTAACCTTGCTTTCAAGGTGAAAATGGCTACGGTCCCCGCTAAACTCTCGACTGTATCCTCAAATATTTAACATTCCGGTAATCCATAGCTTTCTTTCAAGAGTAAGGAGCGTTTCTCTCCGTACATAACAAGCGAAACACATCCTGGATTGGACTGTTACAACCGCTCCGAATGATCCAGGTTGAAGTGATTTTAACTGGGAGCCATATGACAATTGTTTTCGCAGCTTGCGGCATACGTTTGGTAAACAGAAGCCATTTAGCCAGTAACTTGTTCCTTCAGATAAAAAGCGAGGTGTAAGTTTCAGCCATGGAAAAAGTGTGCGGTCACTTCTGGACGGAGTATAGAAGCCACAATCATAGCCGCAGTCAAGCCACATCCAGTGCACAACTGTCCAACTCTCACTCACCTGAGCAGTTCATCGTTGCAACGACATACATATCATGTATTCACGTACTATCAAGATCACTTTATCCTTGCCGAGAGGGAGACTGTCAATATGTACAAATGTACCACACCAATTCCATCGCCTTTCCGGCACTCTCCGCATGGAACAGCCCATCCAGAACATCCCAGCTACGGCAGACGGGAAATCGTCACCCTCCCCAATAAATCACATCATGTCATACAGGAGCCTGACATGAAAAAAGAAGCCTCCTTTAATCAAAACGTATTCAACCTGTCTCTTGCCCTGTCCAAAAGCCGCATAAATGACGCGACGGAGTTGCGCTGCATGGTCTTGGGCCTGGATGGCTCTGTCAAAGAATCTGACATTCGAGGAACTAGAGATGGTCTGGGTAAGGAGTGGGGACTAGATGGCCGCGATCTGCGCAACGTGGATCTTGTCTCGGAGGGAATCCCGCATTTGTTGGTCCGTCCATCGGTCATCTTTATCAGCATGTTCACTTTACGGCTCTTGGTCCGTCCACATGGAGTGCTGCTTTTCCTTCTCCCAATCGAGGACTGCCACGTGAAGGTGCAGGATGTCTTCATGACAGACCTCCAGCGAAGGCTTCATCCCGGTTCTGGCTCTGGTCTCTTAGCAAAACTCCCTTTTGAGCTACGGATAGTGGATGCAGCGCTTGCCTCTGTGATCGCGACTCTTGAAGCCGAGCATGTTCTCATCCGCCGAGAAGTCGAGGACAGCTTGCAGGATTCAACGAGAGAAGATGTCGTTTACGCTGTTCTCCGCGACTTGCAGGATCACCGGAAAAGGCTTGTGGCCATCCAGCAGCGTGCCAGTCAGTTCCGCTCAGCGCTACGGGAAATCCTTGAAAATGACGAAGACATGGCGACCATGTTCTTGACGGATCGGCAGGCAGGTCGACCGCATGAGGTAGAGGATCACCTAGAAGTGGAATATCTCCTCGAGGCATATTACAAGAACACAGACGCGATCGCGGAGTCTGCCAATGCTTTACTGGGTGACTTGGAGCGCACAGTAGAGACCATTCACTCGATCTTGGATGTGCGACGAAATCAGATCATGGTTTTCGAGGCTCAACTGGAGATCTGTATGTTGGGATTTGCCGTGCCAACTTTTGTGGCGGGCCTATTTGGGATGAACGTGGCGAACTTCTTTGAAGAGAGTACATCGGCATTTGTAGTCCTTGTTGCAGTGTGCGTGATGGGGACGGTCACCATCGCGAAGTATGGTCTGTGGAAGCTCGACAAATTCCGGAAATTGCGGTTCTAAAGCTTGCTGGCATGGTTATCAGAAAGGATCAAAAGTAGAATAACAATCAAAATTGAGAAAGACATCCGGATGCAGCTTGAGATGGTCTTCAAAGTACAAGTAGAGATGAACTCTTCATGTCAGATGAGCGGAGAGCTCGGGGCGATTACCTAGAGGGGTTTGATGGAAACTTGAGAACCTTCACGGTTTCTGCCTATAAAAGACCTGTCCCGTCTTCCTCCTCTCCTCCTCTCCTTCGTCTCCTCACCTCTCACACTATTCATCAACCCACTTCTACTTTGACAAACTCGAACCGCAAACCATGCCTCAGGACAACGGCGGTAAAGAACACTTAGAAGAGCTCTGGTACAAACAGCCAGGTGAGTCAAAAACTCCAAAACACTCAACTTAACTCTGACTGATACCCAGGGCGATGACTACTGCTCTCCTGACTACGGCTCCGGGGCATCGAACACCAACTCTTACCATTACTCCAACAAGTGACAGCTCATATACCTGTTTGATGGTCTCAGAATCGTTAAAACATCAATGTCGTGTATAAATACATGATCCAATGATTGGCTGCTATAATGCATCATCCAGCTTAGTTCACAGCAATCCCACTCTGTTGTCGGCCTTCCTTCAACGCAATCTCCAACCCCTCAATCACCTTTTCCGGCACACTCAGGAATGCGGAGTGAGATGCATCGACATGGTAAGTCACTGGGTTGCCCAAAATCTGAGCAAAGTTCTCTTGCGCAGCCAACGAGATAGCTCCGTCCTTGTCGCAGAAGAGGTACATGCTGGGCATCTCACGCCAAGGTTCATGCGTAGCTGGTTCGTTGAACGACTTGTACGTGTGCGGCTTCAATTTGGAAATCGCCTCCTGCTGCGCTTCTGGACACATGTCGTTATAGAATATTGTCTCTTGGTTAGAGGACCAGCAGTATCCGTCATCCGGGCTCTATATGTCGTCCATCAGTTGCGTACAAAAGGGGGGAAACAAACGAAGATGAACCACTCACATTGATGACCATCCAGGGGGCGTGCTTTCCGCCCAGCATGTCCATTAACGTCTTTCCCTTGGGCGTCACAAATGCGGCCATCCACACTACCATGACTACACCGCCGGGAAGACCGGCTTTGCACCGCTGCGCGTACCCCAAGCCCTCGACAGCGCCAGCGCCGACCATCCCGCCATAGGAATGGTTCACCAACACGATCTGGCGTCCGGCTTCCACCATCTCCTTGAGGACGGCATGAGTATGTTCGATATCGTCGTGTAGCCCCTTATCTGGAGGGAATGCGCCCACAGATGGGGTGGAGACAGCTTCGGTTGCAAGTCCACGCTTGTGCATCAGATCCCGAACGACGTCAAACGAGTCTGCCGTATGCCACGCGCCTGGCACGAAGACAAATACTGGGTTCACAGACATGGAGTTAGAGTTATCGTGGAGTTGTTTGAGTTGGAGTGGGATACGAATACATCGACGTTCAATGGAAAATCAGCGAACGTTGGGGAAATGATCAACCTCTCCTTTTCATGACAAGGCAGGGCCCACAATCCGTCAGTACGTGGAGTGATTGGCTCTTTTGATCGATTATTCCAATTCTTCCCGAAGGATTTCAGCCATTTGGCACCAACGGTGGAGCGCGGCTGCGCCTCGCCTTGCGATAGGCTCCCGGTGTCACTAGCACCTCCATGAGACCGGCCTGATATTGCACCAAAGGGCGCCCATTGGGATTTGTATCAGATTCCACGCGGCCGTCGCCAGCGGCAATGTTTAAAGAAGGTGGTTGTTTTTTTTTTCTCTTTGTTGATTACCCTGTTCGACGTGTTATAGTCTTGTTTCTAATTTGCCGTGGGAGATTGATATCATCGTATGTTTCAGATGAAGTCCCCAGTATGACCTACCAAACGGAGTCTCTGCATACCAAGCTATCAGAATGAAGCGTCTAAATAATGTAATCTCATACCAGATAACAACATCCCCACTTGTCCAAAGCGAAAAGCAGCTTATTTCACCATCCAAATCACTTTTATTTTCTTATTGCGGTGTACGGAGTTGCAATAGCCAAATATACGAATTTGTTATGTATGCCTGGGTGCCTTAGGCATGGACCCCTCGATAACGTAATCGGAAAGCGAGTGGCCACTGTAAGCGAGTGGCCACCACCTCCAAAAACGCGTCCATAAACTAGCACTTAGTTAATTCAACCACCCGCTATGCCACCAATTCGCTCCCAATCCTCTGCAAATTCAACAGAGCAAGAGGGTAGGATCTTATTAGCTATCCAGGCTTTTAAAAATGGAGATATTACATCTGTTGCTCTCGCTGCTCGCACTTACAAAGTCCCGCGTATAACTCTCCGCCACCGGCTTAGTGGTGTACAACACCGCGCGATTTCTCGCGCTAACTCACATAAATTGACACAAATTGAGGAGGAATCTCTTGAAAAATGGATTCTATCTATGGATGCTCGCGGATCAGCACCCCGGCCCTCTACTGTACGAGAAATGGCGAATCTTCTCCTCGAAAAGCGTGGAACTACCCTGGTTCTTTCGGTTAGCGATAAATGGGTTTATAATTTTGTAAACCGGCACCCTCTCCTTTCCTCCCGGTTCTCGAGACGCTATAATTACGAACGTGCGAAGTGCGAAGACCCGAAGATTATCATAGAGTGGTTTAATCTTGTTTAAAAAACTATCCTTCAATTTGGGATTGACCCTGATGACGTTTATAACTTTGACGAGACTGGTTTCGCGATGGGGTTAACCGCTACGGCGAAGGTGATAACGAGGAGTGAATACTACGGTCGGCGAGCACTTTTATAGCCTGGAAATCGAGAATGGGTGACTGTTATCGAGTGTACGAATGCTGCTGGCTGGGCCCTCCCCCCGTGTGTGATTTTTAAAGGCAAAGTCTTTATTGAATCCTGGTTCGACGGCCTCCCGGAGGACTGGCGATTTGAGGTTAGTCCTAACGGATGGACCTCTGATGAAATTGGACTTCGCTGGCTTGAAAAGCTCTTTATTCCTACTACTTCTTCGCGTACGAAGGGGGGGTATCGGCTTTTAATACTCGACGGCCACGGAAGTCATTTAACCCCGAGGTTCGATGAAATCTGTGAAGAAAATAAAATCATACTAATCTGTATGCCTCCGCACTCCTCTCACCTTTTACAGCCTTTGGATATAGGCTGTTTTGCGGTGTTAAAACGTGCGTACGGCCGGCTGGTTGAATTTAAAATGCGGAACGGGATAAATCATATTGATAAACTTGATTTCCTCGAAGCATATCCCCTTGCACGAATGGAGGCTTTTAAATCGGAGATTATTAAAAGCAGCTTTTGCTCTGCTGGTTTAATACCTTTTGCACCGGAGAGAGTGATTTCAAAGCTTGATATTCGGCTTCGAACCCCTACCCCCCCTTCTAGCCGGGGTAGTGATTGGGATCCAAAAACACCTTCGAACTATGTGCAATTGCAAAAGCAAGCCTCCTCAATAAAAGCACTACTTCGTACGAGATCAAGGAGCCCCCCCGAGCCCGCTCAATTCCGCTATCAACCAGGTTTTAAAAGCCTGCCAGATCACAATGCAATCCGCCGTATTACTGGAGAAAGAAGTGAGCGATTTACGCGCTGAAAACGAGAAGAAAAAGCAAAAGCGAACTCGATCTACAAGGACAATAGTCCACGAAGGGGATCTCTTAGTTCAGGAGGTTCGTGAGCTACGTTCAGAGCCATTTGAGGCCCAAGTTGCGCGTATCAACAACTATCGTGAGCAGGTTTCGGAAGGTTTAAAACCGCCTCCCCAGGCCGGACGAGCATGTGGAATATGTAGAAAGCCAGGACATAGAAGAGAGACATGCCCAGATAGATGATGATTTTAGTTTATTTAATTTAATGGCGTTTTGGTTGAGATAAATGCATTTAAAAACTATATATGGGGGGGGAGGGTGGCCACTCGCTTACAGTGGCCACTCGCTTTCCGATTACGTTAGCTAGATAGTTTGTATGGGAGCTTGCTCCCTTCTCTCCCAATACAACTCTCTCCACTCTGCTCTATGCTCTACATACTGTAGACCTCAACAGAATTGATTCATACTATATATGATTCCTTTTACGCATTAGGTATACAACACGGTCTCTCAATTGTGGATGTGAATGGATATGAATCCGAATACTAAAAGGTGGATCTTATCTGGGTCTCTTTAGGCTATACGAAGTATAGGGAGTCCATCCTTAACTTTCGTAAATAAAGCTATTGCCACTGCAGCTCAAAAGATGTTTTGATCATCGATTTTGCAGTCTAGACGCGATGAGCCGCCAAGGGTCCTATCGGACCGGGATGGTGGCGATGACGGTCCTCGCCGTCCTGTTGGTGATCTTACGATTTTTGGCACAGTGGAAGAAGGTCCCTGAAACCAGGCCTGGTCGACTATGTTATCGTGGCCGCTTTGGTTCCTTTCTTGACTATCGTTGGATTGGGCCTCGCCTGTACGATACAGTGCCCTGGGAGGGTCTTGATCCCGATGTTAAACGCCAATAGTAACGAATTATGGCATGGATGTACACTCTGAGACCCTACCGGTGGAAAATCTCATCATGATTGCAAAGGTTGGATTGTAACTATACATGAAGTTGATTCCGCTAATATTCATGTAGCTTCTGGTGTACGAGTGCGTCTACGTCAAAACAATAGCAGTCACCAAGGTGTCTATCCTGCTCATGTACTGTCGCATCTTCCCCACGAGAGAGATTCGTATGGCCTCCATGGTCCTAGGTGGGGTCCCCATTGCCTGGGGCATCGCTATTGTCCTCGTGAGCATCTTCCAATGTACTCTGATTGCGCGCGCCTGGGACACGCGCATCCCCGGAACCTGTATCAATCTCAAAGCCTCGTTCATCGGAAATGCAGTACCCAACGTTGTCACCGACATTCCCATTCTGTCTCTACCGGTGCGTGTGGTATGGACATTGCATGCTAGCCTTACACATCGACTGTCCGTGATTGGCATTTATCTGTTGGGTAGTTTGTTCGTATACCCCTTTTTCCTACACACTGGTCTGCGACAGTGGCCTGACTGGACTATTTGCACAGCGTTATCTTCACCAGCATCTATCGCTTCACTACCCTCTTCGAGTTCCACCCGGCGGGCATTGTCTGGACACTCGGAAAATCCTGTACCTGGTGTGTCGTCGAATCCTCAGCTGGTATCGTCTCCGCCTGCATACCGACCCTGCGTCCGCTGTTCGTGATGATTCCATCCAAATTCTCCAGCCAGACTGGTACGCAAAGGACACACACGACAGATATCAATCATTCTAGAGGTTATGATTTCCAAAACTCTGCTCTAAGACCGTCCGATGGACCACGTACTAAAAATCAAGTGCCGCTGGTTGTGTCCCACGATGGCTCTGAGGATGAGGTTCCGTTGTATTCCATCCGAGTTCAGCAGGATATATCATGGTATGAATGCAGGGGTAATTCCCTTCCAGCATATAAGTAATTACTCCAACTATATATCTCGATCACCTTTGAAGCCCGATGGCTTCCCTCATATATCTACGCAAAAACAGGCATTAATCCTGTATTGAAAGACACAGCGAGTAGACCAATAGGATTGGCTTGCCAAACAGGGAATAAGGAAATAAAAGAAAGAGAACCTCTTTTGCTATTGCCATCATCAAAAGGATTGGGTAATGTACTTTTCCATGCTGGGCTGGAGACGAATAATCGCTGGCAACACGATTCACAACATGAAATGAAGGTTTGGGCATACGAATATGGAACGGCGTAAATTGCTAAAAACTAAGGCCAAGAGGAAATGGTATACAAATCAAATGCGGTCTTGACACTGTGAATAATCCAACAAGATACCAACGTCTTTCACGGGCACTGACATTGAATCAAGGCAAGATGCGAGTAAGGATATCTACTCTCTATATAGATCATGTCTTGCTCCGAGAGTTATGTTCAAAAATGTCGGGATAACAAGGGAAAACAGACACGCTGTATAAATGCGAATAAGGCACGAACCAAGATCAACTCAACTACAGAGCGATCATTCCAACACCCGCCAGGAGTGCGGTGGCAATGTAGGCAGCCACCTGGAAAGAGCCGAAGGGAGAGCTGGAGTGCATGCTGATGGCGGCGCTGCTAGACGTGGTCGACGAGCCCGTCGAGGAAGCAGAGCCAGAGCCCGCGGTGCCAGTGTTCTCGGTAGTAATAGTTCCGGTCCCAGCAGTTCCAGCCTCCTTCATCTGTGTAGCGCAAGTGCCAGTCGCCTTGGTCACGGATTTGGCGGTTGCAGACCCGGCGAAGCTACAAGCATCGGCAGCACGGTTCTGCTCAACGTAGTACTTGTTCAGAGCAAACGCCAGTTGCTGCTTGGTCGAGCACATGCTGTAAGCACCGTACTCGCCGGTGGTGGCATTGGCGGTCAGTCCGCTGCAGTCGGTGTAACCGCAGACAGTGCTGAACAGCTTGGCATACTTCGTCGATGAGAGGGAGTCGGCGACAACGCAGGCGGAGGCATCGTACATGCAGTCGCACAGTTGGATATCGGCGACAGGGGGGGAGGGGAAGGTTCGGCGGACCACGAGGATCCGACAGTAGGGCAGCTTCGCAGGGCAGTGTTGGTGGGAGTGTAGGAGGCCTTCTTGACACCAGTGGGGTTGACGCTGGCGATCTGGCTGGAATAGTACTTGAAGTCGGCCATGGTGCTGACACTGGTACTATCGACGACGGAAACCAGACCTGCAAGTCTGGTCAGTTACCTTCACACATATGCAGGGAACGGGTTCTCTTACCGTAGTTGTTGGCCTCCTGGAAGTACATGTACACAATACCACCGGACCAGACATCAGCCATACTGTCACCATAAAGGGCCTTCACATCGGTGAACTCGCGGGGCGTGACCTCGTTGCAACCGTACTCGGCGAAGAAGACAGGGACGGAGTAGTTGGCGAACTCTTCGGTGCGATCCTTGTATCCAGATTTCGCGTAGGTCGACTCACCGCACCACGAGTAGATGTTGTATCCCCAGAAGTCGATCGACTCGTCGGCCTCTCCGCAGTTGAAATAATCAGCCATGTCCGCACGGATGTCCGCCACATCGGCGGTAGCATATCCAACACCCATAGGGCGGTAGCCCTTGTTCTTGATGTACTTCTTGGTATCACGAACGGCGGCCTTGACGAAAGCGCTGGAGTCGGAAGTGTTAACGCTGTTAGCGACCTCATTTCCAGCGAAGAAACCAATGGTGTTGTTGTACTGGGCCAGCTCATCAACAACGCTGGTGTATCGGGCAAAGAGATCGGTTTCCCACGTAGGATCGCTGCGATCAATCGATAGCTTGGGGTTGGATAGATCGGAGATCACGTAGATACCCGCGTCCGCCAAGAGCTTCATACACTCCGAGTGGTCAGCAGAGGCGTTGATGGCATAGGTACGGATAACGTTGGTGCGCAGCTTCGCCATGATGGGAACATCACGCGCACAAGCGGTGGGATCGGCGAGAGGGTCGGTGTAGCCACTGCTGGTCGTGCTTTCCTCTGCAAAGGATTAGTCGAGATGTCGAAGTGATGGCATAAACAACCTACGTTGATAGGCGATTCCACGCATGTAGCTGTTCTTGTCAGTTACGACATTCAAGAGATATCGACCCATTCACTTACAATTGAGTGTCATTGCTGGAATAGAAGAACTTGGAACCCTATTAACAGTCTTAGTACCGAATACGCCACCATTACTATGCACGTATAGTGACAGTACCTTGATGACGATAGGATCCAAATCAGCAACAGCAACCCCAGCCAAGGTTGCCAGTGCTACCAATGAGAACTTCATGGTGAAGAATGGGTTTGCAGATCTGATGCCGAAAAGATTTATAGCGAGCGTATATAGTTGGGATAATTGGATTCAAGAAGATATATAGAGAGAGAATCCAGAAGTCAAACGAGTGAACGGCGAAACGGGGGAATTAAGGTCCAAGATGGGGTTTTTCTTGGCTTCATATCCATTAATAGTAAGATCAATAGTGTCAGATACTAGTCCAATTTCTATTTGGTCTCTGAAACCACAAAAAGGACGCGTATAGCCGAGCTAACAAGGCCAAGATGGGTCAAATGCTTGGAAGCCATTGTTCAATAGGTTTAGACTGGCGCCATGTTATTTTTGCCCGGAGATAATCTCTTGGAAAAAAAAGGATCATTAGGGCTCTAAAACCATTCGGTACATGTCGTCCGAGCGAATAATAAGAGACGAACTCCACGCACCCACGCATTAAAGTGGATTGATTCGGCTTTTACATCCTCCGTCTGCAGTTGTCGATCTGCAACGACCTCCAACATACTCCGTATTCTGTATGCAGTCCTGCAGTCCTGTAGTTCCCCTTCAAATTAGACCAAAGGCTATACAATATAGATTCGGAGTAAAATTCCCCAAGTCGTCGAAATGAAAAGTGAAAATCTCCGGTGGGGCCTTTGGGGCTTCTTGGGAGCACGTGGCTTTTTCTTTTTCCGATTTGTCTTTTTTCTCTCTTTTCCCCCCTTCAGAACTAATTTTACTCGGTAATACTCGGTAATTTGAAGCTGTGTGTGGCATTGCTTCGAGAAAGACAGCTAAAGAAAACGGGCCAAGGCCTTAATCACGGAGATGATTTCTTTCCGCTGATCCACCGAGAGGCTATGCAGTATCTCTCTCATTTGCGCAAGTGACTCAATGGTTTATCACTGTGCTCTCTGCGATGGGAAATAACTACTATGTGGGATACAACATATAGTATCTTCATGAATATATAGTTCGGGCCAGTTCAGTCTAGAAAAGATCTACATGTAGATCAGGTCGGCTGTTCTCCGGTTCAACGCTCCTTTCGGCATATTTGCACTTTTATGGACGCCTCACAATAGCTCCGTTCTATATAAGTCCACAATGTCAAATTACGCTTGAGGGTTGGGTGCGCTTTGTGGGTGTGTGCCAACATTACTACAATATTGTAGAAAGACTTTATTTGGGATTCTTTTAAAGGTACTTCGGACATGGATTTTGTGGGGACCCCATGGCACCCATACCTTAAACTACCTTAAATAGCTTTGGTGAGATACTTGCTCGTTGATTTAATGGCAATGGCATATAAACGGATAGAATTCCTACCATCTTCGCCAATCACCATCTAAAAATGCTACACTGTCTTGATCAAAATGAGACGATTCAGACAATACGATCGAATTTTGATATCTCCATGGTGACTCCATTATAAAACGATAATTATACATCAACACCCCGTGTTCGAATTGAAATTGGCATTAAAAAGCGTTCCTTCGTTTCGTTCTGGTGTAACCATTTGGCCTTGGTCGCCCGTTCACATCCGTTGCTGTTTGCGATGTGCGTCGATGGCTGCATCGAACGATCGGATAGTGTCCAACGGGCGCTCGAATCGGCTGCGTGTTGGGTTGGAGAGATCGGGATCGGCTATCGCTAGGTTAGCATGCAGTTCCCATCAAAGATAATGCTAACCGGTGACTTACTGATGATCTTTCCTTCCCGGTCCCTGTGCTGGATACTTCGAAGTGAGAATGTATCCCGAGATCCCGGCTGGAGATTCACAGCGGCTACTTGTTGTCAGTGGGCGTCCGAGATTAAAAAGGACCAGTCTTCAAGGATAAATACTGGGTTCTTGTTCATGTAGGGCCATGTTGGGGTCGGCTTTGGTTTGAAGAGAAGTGCTGGGGCTGTGGTTCGACTCGACCGAGCCAGAGCGCTCGCTAGAGGTCAATGAGGACGGCATTTTTAGGGATGTATGAAACGAAGATTGATTGAAACTGGGCTGAAAATGTTGTACAAAGTATATCAAAGTAGTGTGGTGAGCCTAGTAATGGTATGTCTAATAATGTGGTACCTAACCGGGAGGCGAAATCAGATCCTATATATATCCCATGCCCTTGTCATTTTTGTCACGTTCAGATTTTGGACTAAGAATAGACGGCCTTTCTCGAAACATCAAAAAATCGACATCACGCAAGCCGTGGCGACACCTGTGGATCAGTTGGGATGATGATTGGGCCGATCCTGATCGGCAACCGTAGGCGACTCGTCGCGACAATCTCATTTCGTATGACGTTGATGGGCCATCCGGAGCACTCCCAATGGTCAACCACGTTTCTGTTTGATGTCCAGCAGAATGCTTAGCATTCATTGTGGCCAATCCGACGGGACGAGCACTTCAGGGGCCACGCAAGCACCGGTGGCTGGAATCTTGGGATGTTCCAGGCACCCGCAAGGATTCCCAGGTACCCGTGTTGCATTGCGTCTTCCAAGGTTCGAGCAATCGTACACTTGGAAGACGTGCGTTGCCAAGGTGGAAGCATCCATCACATGTATATTGTACATATGTAGGTACCATTGTATGACGACTTGCCTCCCCTGGTGGAGATGATCGCCGGATTCGAAAATGTGACAGGAGCGCCCCAGCATTCTTCCTCCAGGAACAATCACACCCTGCGAGTGATCCGTGCAATTTGGATTTCACATGGTTTTGTAGGGCAGTGTTAGCTAACATTCTGTCTGGCGCAAAGAATGTTTCAGGGCCCGTATACTCGGTTATGGTGACTTTGCACAACATGAAGGGCATGAAATGGAGATAAATCAATTGCCTCATACAACATTATCAATTAGTTAACTACGGAGTATGGTTCTTTAGGTTACGCTGAATACCACATGCCCAGACGGCGATTGAGTAAGAGACAAGACAAGGCTCGAGAACAGGCAACGCAATTAATATAATTGGACAATCAAATCCGATCCAGTGGGGCGAATAAAAATAATATGGCTGTTGCAATGCACAAAAGTACTATGCATTACTCCACTGCGATGTCACAGCTCTTATTCCGGTGATGGCCGGATTGGAAACAGCATTCCCAACATCGAACTTTCTTTTTCTCCTCACTTCAGGTTCCTTTGCAAAAGTGGACCCCACCCCATGTGGACTGGGACAATGTCATCTCCCGTCATGATCTGGGATGTGGTTGCTACGTAGGGTTCATGGCCGCACATGACTGCATCCCCGTGACTGCCCAGCCCCAGTTTCTCAGGACACTACGGTCGCGTCCAGTCGTTTCGATCTTTTGGGATGAATTTGACCATTCCCGTGTCAAACGAACAAAGGATCGACAGATGCGGCGCTTAAACCTCGGAACGCACTTGAATGACACTCGGGCACAGGGGTTCAGCTCATAATGCAAGAGCAAATGCGTGCAATGGACAAAACAAACTCCGACTATGGCTTGCAGGCGCAGAAGCTCAGTTCGGACCAAGGCCAGATAAACAGACTATCCTGAGCGTGGGTTTTGGTCAAACCATTTCTGGCATCCCCATTGCTAAGGCGATCCGATCATGCCAGATCTTCGCGCTACCCTGTTGCTGTGGACCTGTTGGGTGCAGTCGAGTACCTTTTTGGGCTTGGGCAATTTTAATGAGCTTCCACTCATTCTTACAGGGACCGAGTTTTAACCACGGTGTTACTGTTTTTTGTCGACTCCGATCGGACACTAGCACAACTGACAACTGCCGGAGAAGTGCGATCCCTGAATGAACACCCTCAAGTGTGAATTTCACTGATGCATCTTTGATAGAAGGGGGAATCAATCCAAAGAAAGCCTGAGACTCTTTCTTATTTCCTTCGTGATCAGCCTTAACCCCAGCCATTATCTGGATTTCCACATCACTCAGGGCCTCTCGGCTGCTGTTGATTGCACCCATTAAATCCTCTCTCTCCGTATCGGTGGTTCGCGAGGAAGCGACTAGGGATTTGGTCTTGGCAAGGAATCCAGGGCACTGAGCTATCTCGTTGAATGCGTAGTCCATGAGCTGGCCCAGACCACAGCTTGTGCCACGCCGTTCCTCGTCTTCTAGGGTCTCTGGAAGAGTTGACCTCCACTCCTCGCTTTCCAGGAAACATGCCTCCCCGCGAGTGAAGGCCTCGTAAACTAAAAGTCCTCGAAAGGATAACAGCAGGGTACGGCCATACCCACTCGCGTGACCCTTCGCCCCCCCTTAGACGCAGTAGATGTGAGATTCCACGTGAGTGCAGCAGCCATGAGTTCTGCCCAGTTCCATTCATCAACTCATAGATTCCTAGCAGAATTGCGGCTCCGAGGGTGTCTTCCGTGCCAACAGTAGCAGGGTTCTTTACAGCCTGAACCAAATAACGCAGTCCACGGCCGTACATTTCCTGACTGGCAAGAATCTGCCGTTGATTGCCATTTACTCTGCCTATCTGCAGGGTCCCAAGGCTGCGAAACGCCCATTCCATTGAAATTCCTGCGCCTCGGTCGTACTGAGCGATCTCGAACCAAGGAAGTTCCACCCGGGTGCTGTAAGTGTAATAAATGTTCGGAAATACCGCATCCACGAAATCACAAAATCCCTTCCTGCATTGTCGGTCCAGTGCCTTGGAGACCAGCCCTGGCATTAGAGCCTCATCCATGGATGCACGGGGTGTCGTGGGGTATTGCACTTCATTGGCTTCCTTGGCAGTGACCGCCATACTTGAAGATTGTGCCGTAGATGTAGATCTCGAAGGCAGTGGAGTGTTTGCGGAGAAATGGTAGAACTTCCGGGTCCTTGTGTAGCCAGGACATGTGTTCCCTCTTCTCTCGCAGGCTTGACATCGTGGCTGGGTTTCATCGCACTGCCCTGTATTAGAGTGTTATCCTGGAAAAAAAAAAAACAAAAGATGGGTCTTCGTACTTTAACGCGCCGCTGGAGACATGCCAAGCAGCCTTTACTGCGTGGAACACCCACCATCAGTACTTTTTTGTGTGATGCGAAAGGAGACACATTGCGAGAATACGAGGTCTCTCAGGGGTCCCCGCAAGTCTCGAAATCCCCGCGTTGGGTTCTTGGCAGAATCGGAGCTTGGCAAAAGGAGATCGAGGAGAATTGACTGGAATTTCCTGTGTTGTCTTGAACATTCTATCTGCTTTGTTAATAAATCTTGACATCTTGACATCTTGACATAATATATGTTCCGCCGAAAGTGCACTATTTTTGGTGCACTCAGCCAATGGACGTACAATCACTTTATGAATCTCATGATAAAGTAGTTCTTTATGGTGATTCGCAAGCTTTTTGAACCCCAATTGGATTGGTGTTTCTAACGTCAATTATCATTGGAGAACATCAAATATATCATTGGAGTCATTACAGTCAATGTCAGAAAAACATAAAAAATATACCCCTCATAGCGCGTTGAGTAATGCCTCGACTAAAGGCAAGAAGCTTGTAACACCATCGATCAGAAATGTCGTCTCATTAACGAACTTGGGAGTGAGAAGATCATGAGCGTTCTCTAAGATCGCGCTAACCTCCGAAATGGTCGCAGGCTTGAGCAACTTCTTGACCTCCGGTAGTAAGTCGGGCACGTATCCAAGAATATCCTTAAGTGTGCTGACGATCTTCGGGGTTAGGAGGCCATCGGCGTTGTCGATAAGATCCGTGGTCTCGACGACGAAGTGGGGCGTGAGCAAGTTGGTAGCGTTAGTCACGATATATCCCACGTCGGTGATGATAGTCGAGTTTAGTAGTGACTTCCTAAGGTTGGGGACTAGGGGCACGACGTCGTCAAGGAGGTCCTTTAGTCCAGTTACGATTGTTGGGGTTAGGAGGTCGTCGGCGCTGTCGATTAAACCGATGGTCTCGTTGACGAACTTAGGGGTCAAGAGGGTGTTGGCGTTGCTCAAGACAGAACCAATAGCAGAAATGGTGGTCTTGGACAACAGCGGCTTCAGCTCGGGCAGTAGAGGTGTGACGTCCTTTAGGATCGACTTCAATCCCTTAATTACCTCCGGAGTTAGGAGGTCGCCGCCGCCGCTCACTAGACTCTTAGTCGCCTTAGTGAAGTCAGATGTAAGGAGGTCTTGGGCGTTGTTTAGGAGGGTCACGATCGAGTTGATCGTTTCCTTGGTCAATAGCGAGTTTAGAGCCTTGACTAGGTCCGGAGTGAGAAGGCCAACAGAATCGGTAATTAGTGCCTTAGTGTCCTCGATGAAGGAGTCCGTGAGAAGCTTATTAGCGTTGCCTAGCACGTTTTCGATTTCTTTAATGGTGGCTGGCTTAAGTAGGCCCTTCAGCTCGGGAAGTAGAGGAATGACCTGATTGATTAGAGACTTTAGTGCTCCAATAGTATGCTGAGTTAAGAGGTCGCTGGCTCCATCGATCAGGCTAGAGGTCTTCTTCACGAAGCTGTCGGTTAGCAGGCTGTTGGCACTACCGAGCAAATGCTCGATCGACCTAGCGTTGCTGTCGGTGAGGAGGCCGCTGGCCTGGTTGATCATGGGACCGGCTTGCTTTATAAGCTTAGCGATAGTTGAGATAAAGTTAGGCGTGAGTAGCTTGTTGGCATTGGCCAAGAGTGACTCGATCGCTTTGACGTTCGTACCGGTGAGTAGGCCACTAGCCTCGTCGATAAGAGGGCTAGCCTTGCCGATGAGGGTAGAGGTCTCCTTGACAAATTTGGTAGTGAGTAGCGTGTTGGCATTCGTCAGGAGCGACTCAATCGCGTCAAAATTCTTATCCGTAAGTAGCCCGCTAGCGTTATCGATAAGAGGGGTGGCTTTGTCAATAAGATTGCTGGTCTGCTTGACGAATTTGGAGGTGAGGAGGTTGTTGGCGTTGTCGATAAGGCTATCCACCTTGTTGATAAACTCCTCGTTCACCAATTTGTTGGCTACCTCCAGCAGAGTTCCAATCTCCTTGGTGTTCTCCGCAGTCAAGAGGCTGTTAGCATTGTCAATGAGAGTCCCGGTCTTCTTGGCGAAACTCGGAGTCAGGAGGTCGTTGGCATTATCCAACACGGTCCGGATCTGGTTATCGACCGGAGGCTGCAGAGCGATCGCGAGATATTTGACGGTATCGGCGGCATTACCCAAGAAGCCCGGGTCAAGGATACCTTTAATGCTATGCAAAAGGTCCGAAAGATCGCTACCAATGTCACTACCGCCGAACAAATTCGAGAAGGCATCTCTCGAGTATGGAGCAGATGAAGAAGATGAAGTGCTTCCCGAGCTGCTGTCGGAGCTGCTATCCGAACTGGTAGACTTGGTGCTTGGGGTGCCGGTCGCAGAAGCACCAGAGACAGCGGAAGAAACAGTCTCACGGGCTGACTCAACAGCAGTTTTAATGGCGCTGCCCGCATCATTCACAGCCTCTGTAGGGTCACTGGAAGCAAACTTTTCACCGTCGATCAGAGATTCGTGGTTGCCCTTGGTCGAGTCGGCGGTATCCACATCAGCGGTAGTATCTGCTTCCTTCGCAGCAGCAGCAGTAGCCGTGTTAGCGGCTTTGGCATTCTTATCCGCAGTGGTAGTGTCAGCAACGGCGGCGTTTGCTTGAGCGGCCGAAGTGGTTGGGGTGGCCTCTACAATCTTCGTGGCAGGGGTGATGATTCCCGTCGAGGCTGCAGCATCGGCTGGAGCGGCTGGACTTCCTGTAACATTGACTGTGAATAGGAGCGCGGCGGCTAGCGTTGGCAAAAGCCGCATGTTGTTGAATGGGCCGATATAGAGGTGTTTTGTTTAGTTGATGTCTTGTTCGGCCAGTCGAATTGGCGTCAATTCCCCTGATCTTGTCGGCAAAGGTTTGTTGTTGAGCAGGAAGAGCCTTTAGAAGATTCACCAGCGCTACTCTGGAGTGAGCGAGCATTTTATTTACCTCACAACGGCACCAATTGTCACGGACAGACATGGTCCTAGCTAACCGCGCACTAACACCTCCATTTTGGGGAGCGGGGGTACTACAAACTACAAAATAGCTCCATGATCATTATCACCGAGGAATGATGGTCGACACCGAGGCAGACTACCGATAACCTACCGTGTGGATGGGTGTTGATGAGCGACTCTGGTCATAACCCCACTCAATAGGAGATACTGAGATACTAGCAGCTCGCCATCTGTCGTGTCTAATGGACTGGGTAGGAATCGGCACAAGGGGTAAAAAAGGCAATGGATTGCTCCGCGGTCCGGCCGGGAACATGTGTCACGTTTCCTGGGGAAAGGCCTATCCATAAAGGGGACGTAAACATTTGAACTGTCGTATATTGCCGTATTAGGGGACGGAATGTAAAAGCCGAGGGGTCAAAAGCGGGGATGTCATATTAGTACATCTCCCCACATTTCCCACATCGGGAAGCCAAGATGACGGTCATCTAAAGCCCGATGAGGTCGAGGAATATGTAGTTGGGTGGGGAAAATAATAAACGGGTTTAACAAGGAAATTGTTGGCATGATAGGTGGTGTGGTACCTGATTTGATCAGGCCAGGATCTTGTGTGATTGCCAGGAAGAGGGCTTCTGTTTCGTGTTGTTGCCAGCTTGTTTGTGGAAGGCTTGTCCTTCCTCTCTCTTTCTTCTCTCCTGCAGTCTCTGTTAGCTTGCAATACGAGTGAGTTTATTGTGCCCAGAGCGTGAGGTCCATCAGTGTCAGTGTCGACGTCAGCCATGAAGCCAATCTGATCGTCCAACGGGTCGAAGGCCCGTTTCCTCCACATTGCGTAATTGGTCTGATCTAGTCTGTGCAGAATTTCTCACGCATCAAAGTGGATTTTGATATATGTAGGTCCAGGTAGACGCCTTAGAAAAACGAGGAGTAGTCCTTGCTGGGTGGAGAGGCAGAGAAGCAAAGAAAGAGAGAGAGAGAGATGGCTCCCACAGAATGCCTCAGGCAGTAAATGGCCTGGCATCAAACATGTGATCTGCTAACTACATGTTGTGACCAGACTGTACTCGCAATGTTCAAGTACAATATATCGGTAGCACCGACTTCTCGGAGATCTCTTTTTGCCAATGGATAAATGATTTATGTCAAACACTTTCTGCTACTTTTCTATGGGGACACGATGCACAGTCGCAACGAGGAAAACCGAAAAAGGTCCGAGATAAATGTTATCCTTGCGTTTTGATGTCACGATTTCTTGCATAAAGCCCGAAACGGGGACTTCAAGAACCTCTTTGTCGTTTTTTCACTGGTGTCCAGTATCCCTACTTGGAGCTGGCTTTTGTATCGGTTCAATATCGCGTCCCTATGATAACGATGAAACTGTTTTGTTGCGTCCTTCCCTGCAACCGGCAACAGAACTAGTTCAAGATATCAATTAGATTTGGTTGCAAAATACAATTTCAAGTCTCACTTACTCTTCATCCCTCCGGGGTGCTCCTTGGCAAATTGTGACAAGTCATACACCTCCCTGTCGATGATAATCCACATATCAGCGGCATGGTTGTGTTTTGAGACCTCTTCCGGAGAATGAGTTACAGTAAGAGTCGGATCGCCGTCGGGAGAATGGCTCATTGTTTTTGGAAGGAAAAAGGGGAGGTTGCGAAGAACTGGCATGAACTGAACCAATTCATTCGAAGCGAGCAGATATACCGTCGAAGGGGCAGTTGGATAGGCAGACGCGGGGTTCAAAGGGAAGAGAGGCCCATGGCCCGGTGACCGCACGACCGGTATCATGTGGGATTGCTATTTTGAAGCGGACCCTTTCTACGGTAATAGGTACTTGAATGGATTTCCGCATGTGGGCTATGAAGATAACTCCTCTCTACTTCCCGCCCGGCGCCTTAGTACACATTACTGATCCAAAGCCATTGAAAATGAATCCATATACTGTTACTTCTTAAAAGCTCAGCTGTCCATAAAATCCTTAAGCGACCTAACTGCCAATTCCGCTTCCGTATTGTTTGTCAAATCCAACTTGTCAAGGATATTTGAAATATTAAGCCCGTTCCCACCTCCTGAGTTAGTGGAATCCATGACCCCACTCAACGTGTTCAGCAATACCATCGCAATTGGAACTCGTGCCGTGAGCGTCAGGCCCTGCAGCACCTTCTCGTAGTACACAATGTGTTCCCCGTTGTAGATTGTTGAATTCCCCGAAGCAGAAAGCTCGAGCTGACCTTCCATAATTGCCGACCTTTGTGCCGCGAGAATTGCCGGGAGATGATCGAGCACAATATCTACATCGACGCGGCCACGGAGAGCTACTGAGTTGTTTCCAGGCTTCAGAAGCACATTCTCGATGGTGGCTTGGCCAATTCGGATGTTCGTGCTTTTTAGATCCAGTGTCACATTGCCCTGTAAGGTCGAAGGTTAGCAACAAGACCCGGGGATGGATGTATCAAAGAATATACCAGCGCAAAGGTAAAGACAGAATGGTTGGGCAGGATTGCCGTGCCCCTCAAATTCGTCCCATCCTCTTCTTTAGGGACGACTAATCGTGCGGAATCAATAGCGAAGCCCCTGAGTTTGTCAAGTCCTGGACAAAACGAACTGTCAATATTCATATCGGTATATATGCTATTACACACATACCGTCCAGCTCAATATCTTTGTCGAAAGCCAGTGGCACCTTCAGGGCGCCGAGATGGCCATTTGTGGAGCCTTTTGCAGACATAGTGAAACGCTCGTTATAGATGGCCTTTTCCAGGGTGTGCATGAATTCTTCCTGATCCAGAATCTTGGTATCATTCTTTGTTATGTCCAAATTGGTTTTCCCTTTGAGGCTGTAGGCTGGCATATCAACCGTCAAGTACTTCTTCATGGGTTTCACATCGCGGTTAAACAAGTCCAAACTCAATGGGTCAGTTCGAACGCGGAGGCTTAGCGGAATGTTTATGGAGGTATGAAGGATGAAGTTGACCTCATCTGGCTTGGGATTCAAAATTTCGGCCGAGTACACAGGGAGATCCGTATCGTCGACAAGTCTCTGGGCAATTGCCGGGATGATGATAAGGAAACTAAGTAAGTCAGTGGTGCTAGAAAGGTGGAGCGAGGAGTTTGTCATCGGTATCTCCAGTGGGATGTACTAACAAGATCGGAAGGAAAATTGCAAGGAAGATGACCATCCCCAAGAGGTAACAGCACCAGAATCTCCTCCAATGTCGTAGCAGAATTGCCTGGGTTGACTTGACACGTCCAACAGGTTCTAGTTTCTCACAATCCCGGACATGTTCTACGTGCTGAGTGCCATGTTCTTTGTCGCCAAGGGGCAAATCTCGGTCCGCGCCTATGATGAAGCTTCTTTTAGGCATTTTGAAATCCAAGGGAATCCCAAAGCACAATACCAATAATTGGAGAAGATCCTTGGACCGTCAGGTAAGGACTGACCTCCTGTTCAGGCCACTTATATATGTGATATTGCTCTTTAGCCTACGTACTTGACAACGGCAGATCCCTCATTGGTGCATGTCCCTCGTATGTACTTTGAACGCCTCCTTTGCCCAGAAGATTGCTCACCGGGCGTAACTTATTTTGGGCTAACTTTGCTTTCACTTACAGTAATTCATGTCTCACATATGTTCAAATGGATTGCATAGAGTATATCGGTTTAGTTTGCAAAACATAATGAACCATCTAACATTCAGTCCTGGTAACTCCTTCTAGCTTACATGGTTCTAACAAGCTGCAGACTTACTGAAGCTTACAGTATAATCGGGAGTACTTTGAGTAGATCTAAGGATCTCCAAAGAATAATGTGTTGATTAAGCTCTGGTACCCCGATGAACAGTACCCCGCCATTATGGCAGCGAAACTCACCACTGGGTTCGTATCCAGAACCTCGTGTCGGTCCGCGGGACAGCGGTCCTCGGTACTAGGTAATCTGACGCAAGCAGACCTCCAATGTTGGCCTTTTAGGCTGAGTTAGACCTTGCCGCCCGGCCCGCGGTACCGGGGACAGATCATATGAATATCAGAACAGCTGCAGATGAAAAGCATGAGAGAGATCATGGTATTTTCATGGGTTTACAATTGATAATATGCATAAAATGAGCCCAGGGCCCACCCTGTGGTGGCACCTATATTTATTTAAGACCACTTGGTAGCTCTTCATATACCCAGTGCAATATACAAAAAGGGAAGAGACACTCATTTCTTGGCATTATCCAACATGAGTGAAGCAAAGACTGAGCTGGTCACAAAGGGCGACTATTCGAATGATACAATCGCACAGAGCGAGAAGCCCTCCGAGCAGATTGACGCTACTGGTGCTGCAGACCCTCAGCTCCTGGATGCACTTGAAAACCCACAGAATATCCGCCTTATTGTGCAGGAAGCGATCTTGCTAGCGGGTGGCGCAGCTGCAATTTTGCTGCAGATTGCTGAGCCTGGCGTCGGCAAAGGCGTGGACGAGCACAGCAACTTCGCCTATCGCACCCTTGATCGACTACGAACCACCATGACGTACATATATTGCATGGCGTATGGTAGCCGCGAAGAGAAGAAATCCGTGATTGAAATGGTGGAACGTGCCCATGCCCCAGTGAATGGACCTGGCTATAATGCCAATGACCCCAAACTGCAACTATGGGTAGCCTCCACCCTCTACGCTGTCGGCACCGACATTTATCAGCAGATCTTTGGACGGATGCGCGAGGAAAAAGCGGAAGCGCTGTACCGAGAGTACGCTATATTAGCTGTCTCACTTCGAGTCGAATCTGGAATGTGGCCTTCCAGCCGAAAGGCGTTCTGGGAATATTGGGATCATCAGATTACCAACCTGGAGATTACTTCAAGTGCAAAAAATGTTGCGAAGGATTTGCTTTACAGCAAACACGCACCACTCAGGGTCCGAGCTGTACTTCCACTTGTACGCCTGACGACTGCGGAGATGTTACCACCTCGTTTGCGAGAAGCATATGGGTTGAAGTCCAGTTCGGTTCGACAAGCGGCGAACCGGGTCACAATGAGTGTCACTAGGGCCACATACCCTTTCCTACCCAAAGTCGTCCGCACTTATCCTATGCGGTATTACCTGAAGGACATGCGGAAACGATTGAAGAAATACGAGGCGAAATGATGATATACCAATTGGGTGGAGGTACGCATTGGCGAAGTATAGGGCTAGCTGGGAATTCGGTTGTTTTTCTTCGAGATTGTTCTTCCCCCTTAGGACCGTTGTGCAATTCTACGTATATCATTTTGGTATGTCATACTGTATCCATTAGATCCCATGAAAAGAGATTTTAAACATGTATACATGTATTTTGCACTCGCAAGGATTGTAGAGAAGCCGATTTCGGGTAAGCATGTGCTTATGCGGGGTAAGATGCTACATCAATGGGAATCATCGTATTAGAAATGGCATGTCTAAATGGTCTAAAGGTCTTAAGGTCTAAAGGTCCAAGGTCTAAGGTCTAATGTCTATCTAAATGGTGGAGGGCTTTTGGTATATTTGGGCTTTTAGAGCCGACAGAGCTAGAGTATCCAGTAGACGCTGTTATGGACATAAAATAATTTTACATAGCTTTTCAGCTAGTCGCCTTCTTCCAATGTTATAAGATTGGTGTCCGCTATTCCCCAGGTCCTAAATCTCAAGGATTTCTCCTCAGCCCCGCGCTGTTATACCCCATCTCTCCTCCAAATTCCGACACCAAACTGTATGTCACCAAAATGTTGCGACGCACAACAAGAGCCTCAACGGCCTGCTCCTGGTGTCATCATCGCAAAGTGCGCTGCGATGCGTCAATCCTCGGTTCTCCGTGTACGCGGTGTCGACAAGACGGTCGAAGTGAATGTGTTCTTCGGGCTAAGAATTTCAAGCAGTGAGACTATAAAAACGATTTCGCTCAGCGCCCACTTACTGACCTCTATTAGATCCTCAAGCTCGGCAAACCCGCTTCCCACGCATCAAAGCTCAGGGTCAAACGTGACCACTGGCCGGAAATCCAATGATCAGCATCAGTCATCTAATCATCCAGCTCTTACTTCGCAGCTTCGCGCTCATGGTTTCAGCTCGGATGATCGTAGCACAATCCCACCGCAATCCCCTAATGTCCCGTATACCGATTACGCCTTTGTCGATTCGCAACAACTGCTGCCGCTCCCTTCTGAAGATGTAGCATTTCTCGCATCCAAGGGCTCTCTGAGTTTGCCAGCTTCTAACGCAATCGACGAGTTTGCTCAACAGTACTTCAAGCGCATTCACCCGCTGGTGCCTGTCTTGGACGAGGCTAAGTTCTGGCGCATTTGTCGAAACAACCAACCTACCGGTGCTAAAATATCTCTTTTTGTCTTACAATCGTTGATCTTTGCGAGCTGTCCGGTAAGTGTTGTCCCTCCGGTAACTCCCGCATTCAAACTGAACCACACTAGTTTGTGTCTTTGGAGACATTGCGTCAATGTGGGTTCAATGATAGGAGGGATGCACGGAAACAATTGTACAACAGAGCTAAGGTAGGCATCCCCAGTTTCAGTGTTGCCTCTACCGTAAACGGGTATTGATGGCGAAGTGTAGCTATTATTCGAACTGAGGACCGAAAAGCTGTCTCATGCAAACGCCCAAGGCGCAGTTTTACTTACGCACTATATCTCTGCAGAAGACCCCCAGGCTGGAAGTTTGTGGGTCACAAGGGCCATCGAGCAGGCCATACTTATCGACGCTCAACCATCTTTGCTGGTGGAAGATGTGGCAATCTCGCTTAAGAAACGACTTTGGTGGTCTATCCTTCTTCGTGACCGAAGCCTATGCATTGGCCTACGCCGCCGCCCTCAGGTGACCTCCAGCTTTTATAGATGGAGTGACTGGCTGAGTATAGAGGATTTCAGTGAAGAGTTGTATCAATCTCGAGTCTACGACTATAACACCAAGAGGCTTCTATTCGGCGCCCTTCAAAATCAATGTGAGCTAGCGGTGCTACTCACAGATCTGGTGTCTTTAGTGTTCGCCCATCGAAAGATCCCAAGACGATTACTATCTATGATTGAATATCAGGGCCTCTTGTCGAGAATAAAGACCATCAAAAAATCACTCACCGAGTGGGAACTGCCGATGCAGCCTCTAATCTCACCGAACAAGACGTCGACGTCGGAAGGCAGCGCAGTTGCAATGTTGACTTATATGACGTATATGTATTACTAGTTCGTGAGCTTCTTACACCCCATTGTCTTCAAAGCTAACTAAGTATCTCTGTACTTCTAGCGCAGCGAGAGTGGATCTGGCTCAATATGCAGCATTTGTCCTAGAAGAAAATTTGTTCTACGCGGGGGACACGTACAACAATTTGGTTCGAGAGATTAGCAATGACCTAAGGGACGGAATCGATGGGTTAAGTCTCGTGATGGAATACTTCAGCGTGAATGGATATGCTGACAGTCTTCCGTTAAGCGTGTGAGTACTCCTTTCATGTCTCGTCTTGTCACAGGTGTCCTATTGTTAGTCTTCGCTGCCGGGCGAGTTATTTTGCTAATATGAACGGCAGGCTTGGATACGTCGGCATGCCACTCGTACTGGCAGCTATAGACCTCAAGCTATCCCCTTCTCGTGAGGAGATAGAGGTAAGACAACGACGTTTGAACTCGTTGAGTCAAATCATCCGTCACTCGGAGACTCTCTATGATGTCACTGATTTCGTCGCCGTCGGGACCAACCATATCTTGCAGCTTGCCTATATGACGACACAAAACCTCTTCTTGGAAGGTAAAACACAGCCGTTATTATTGAATGATAGCATGGAGAGTCAAAACTCTTTAGTCAGCACCCAGCGGCAGGAGAGAGCCTCAAATGAATCAATGTCGCCTAAACCGAACCGCTCAACGAGCTGGCAAGACGCATTCATTCGGTGCCCGAGGGCATATCTTTTGATATCGGCTTGTGTGGACTACAGCCTAGAAATTGGGAGACTGCCATCCGCGAGTGGTCTTCCTGAAATTGTTCGCGACCTTCCAGCCATGGGCGTTATTGCTCGACTTCCCTGGACATCTGATATACCTTCATCTGACTCTACAAGCTCACTTTTAAGCCAAATGAACCAAGTGCAGCGACAGAGCTACCCGGTGAGCGTGCGTTCATCTGTTGAAGAGCGAGATGTTTTGGAAACTACCACTATTGAGAGCGAGTCCGAGAAGAGCTTCACCCCGCAAGCCGCCCAAATCAACCACCACTCGTCACCAGATGCATTCCCCTATTCCATAACGCCTTCTTTGATGACAGATGAACAACTGCAATACATCAACCGGGTAGCGGAGCAGACGACTTGTGAAAGTACCGCACCGAACCTAGATTTCATGGACTTTGGCGATTGCGAACGTGTATCAGAAAACACGACGGGGGCTTGTGCCATGGGTATCCCATTGGAACTTATCGGTCACATGCAGGCCGAGTGCCGGTTGGAGCAACCAGCATTTGACTATGGTACCACTTTACCTCAACCGATCGAAGCTATTGACTCGACACTTTTTGACTCGTTCTTTTACGAAGCATTCGAACAAAACTGGGCTGTTAGATAGGGCAGACTTTGGCTAAATAATGGCATGGATATACCAGGAAGGAAGTCAAGCAGATACTCACAGTAACTGTCTACAACAAACAAAAAGAAAACGTTGATCTATGTAGTTAGTCTGGCGTGTAAACACATTCCCGAGGTAATAAAAGAAATTATTCTAGCGAATTCGTATCAGGAAAGCTGTGGGACTCATAGGTAAAGGGGCATGGAGAGATAGAGAAGTGAGGGACTAATCTATCTACATCTCCAGCTGTAACTACGGAGTCCTAAATGAAGCCTAAGGCAAAGATTTTGTTTGCCTGTCAGATCAGGCATCCCACAAACACCAATGGGTGCCTGGTCTGTGAGGCCATGAATCACAGGACCAGATAACTTCCTCTCTCTCTCTTCTTCTCTCTCTCTCCGTAGATTTCGGAATGCAACACAGGCTTTCTCCATCTTCACTAGCTTTCCCAACAGCGGTTCCTCACACCCAGCTCTCATACATCATGTCCACCTGGGCATATAGCCGACTCGTCGGGCTTGGCATGTGCTGAATGTAGATCGGCGTTTCGGCCAAGGTCTCTCCCCCGAGTGCTTGGGGATTCAGGAACTAAAACCTTCAGAGCGATATTCCATACATATAACGCAGCTAGCTGTCTCTGAGGTCCAATTTTACAATATCGGCAAGTCCCAATGTTCACCCCAGAATGAGATTATTATCCTCACTTGCCTCCCGGCCCCATGCCCTGTCAGGCGCAGTTCAACCTGCAAGAGGATCACATCCCACATCGCGTCTTTACTCCTGTGCACCTGCTGCTGGTCACAGGCCTCTGCCTCTCGCTGGAGTTACCGTGGTTAGTCTCGAGCAAGCTATTGCTGCGCCATTTTGCACGCGACAACTTGCCGATCTTGGAGCTCGAGTCATCAAGGTCGAACGACCAGGTGTTGGAGACTTCGCACGACACTATGACACGCGAGTTGGTGGTCTGGCATCGCATTTCGTATGGACGAACCGCTCTAAGGAGAGTTTGGCTCTGGACCTCAAACGCGAAAAGGACCATGGCGTCCTGATGAAGCTCCTTGAAAAGGCCGACGTTCTCGTTCAGAACTTGGCCCCGGGAGCCAGTGCGCGACTGGGGCTGTCTCACGAGGCATTGAAAGGGAAACACCCTGGTCTGATCGTGTGCGATATATCTGGATATGGGCAAGATGGTCCATATCGCGACAAGAAGGCCTACGATCTTCTTATTCAAAGTGAGGCTGGAATGCTGTCCGTCACAGGCACTGGAAAAGAGCCGGTAAAGGTCGGTATCTCTATCGCCGATATCGCTGCGGGAATGTATGCCTACAGCAACATTCTCTCGGCCCTACTGCAGCGTGGTAAGGATGGACAGGGTTGTCACATTGACATCTCTATGCTGGAAAGTATGGTGGAATGGATGGGCTTCCCCATGTACTATGCATTCGACAATGCTGCGGGTCCAGTACCAGCAGGTGCCTCGCATGCAGCCATCTACCCTTATGGACCGTTCGAAGCTGGTGATGGCCAGTCGGTTATGTTGGGCATTCAAAATGAGCGCGAATGGGTCAGTTTCTGCAATGGCGTCCTCTCACAACCAGATCTCGCCACCGACGCTAGATTCTCCAGCAACTCACAACGAACACAACATCGCGATGAGCTCAAATCCATTATCCACGATGCATTTTCGAAGTTTACGGCGGAAGAAACGATTGCTCGGTTGGACGAAGCAGCTATCGCCAACGCTAGTGTCAATGACATGAAAAGTGTATGGGGCCATGCTCAGCTTCAAGCGCGAGAGCGATGGACCAAGATTCAAACTCCTGTGGGGGCTATTCCGGCTCTTTTACCTCCCGGATCGACCAAGTTTGCTGGAAGAGATGGACATGGCGCTCAGATGGGTTCAGTTCCACGGGTTGGAGAGCACAATGAAGCCATTTTTGCGGAGCTGGGTCTATCGAATTGATTCCATGTACAGTCGATATTATAAGAGCGCAAGAATATACACAAGATCATTTGATGTTACTGTTTATCCCATATCCTCCCTGAGCGCGAATGTCACCTGTCTGCACTCGCTCGTATAAAACAGTGTCTCAAGGCCAGGCCGGTATCTGCAGAATAACGCGAAATCTGGTCATTTGCGGTGAGGTAAAATCACACATTCTGTTTCAAAGAAGACGCCAGCATTCTCCATGAACTCCGGTATCATCAAAGCAGTCATTTCCGCGGCAATTCTACAGATCTCCATGTTCAATAGGCAGTGGGATATTGAAATTAGTACTGTGGTCGAATTTGCATCGCTATAGGAATCGATACAGAAACTCGAGGTTTTGTGGGTTCAGATAGTCCGGATTTGATAATGAGCCAGCAAGGCCCATAACATCATCGCCCTCCACGTTGAACAGCTCATACCAGTCCATATTAATTGCGGCCTCCTCTCCGGGGTTATGGTGAGGCATTGGGTTGCTAGTTTCCAAGAGATCGTCCCCTGCGTTAGGAGAAGGGGGTCTATATGGACCACCGGCAGGAGACGCAGGTGTCATCTCGATATTTCGACCCCCTGTTTGTGGTGTTGACGATGGCATAGCAGGATCTGCCAGTCGGAGATCGCGAGCAGTACGATCATCCAAGCACCGGAAGAAAAGATCCAGGACCCAGTTCTCCAAGTCCCATGATTTCTGTAGTTCCTTCAAGCCTAATAGGCATAACTTCGCCCTGTGTTCTGCTAATTTGCGGGCTGTGCTTGTGACGCGTCCGAAATGAATGGTGTGTATACATAAAGCCGAGAAAGTGTGGGTGATTCTGCTCTGGTGTTAGTCTTGATCTAGGTAGAGATCGTGAGAAGAACTGACAAGTGAACTGATCCATGTTGGACCAGATTTTCTGAGAGCATGTCCTCTAAAATGCGGGTGCTTCGTGTTGCTGCGTCCAGAGCGACGTTTCCTTCTGGGTTCGCCGATTGGCCTGGGGGCTGTAAGAAAAGGGGTCGGTACAGGAGAATGTACAAGTTGCTGTATGCATGTTAGCCGAGAAGGCTCTTCGGTTAATAGTACTAGCGCAGCAGTCCATACTTGTAAGCCATATGAAGCATGCCAACTAGGAACATGGCTTCCTTGCTCATGGGCATTTGGAATTGCATTTCTTTTGGGAGACGTGACTCCCAGTCAGCTAAACGTTGACGGAGCATTGGTCGAGCTTCATTGTCCAACTTGGATCGGCCAGGTAGATACTGGCTGCAAACTATTTCTCGCACTGGAGATAAAGTTATTAGCACTTGCGATACTGATATTCCAGGGTATCGTACATAACCTGGCTAGTTGGGCCATTCCAATCACGTAGGGAATGTGGACTTCTGGTGGTGCGCGGAATATTTCAGGAGGTCCCATAGGCTTGCTTTCCTCAAAGTCTGCAGCTTCAAGATCAGCGACTTGGCAGTCTTCATCACGTATTCGAGGTGGCAGCCCCAGAGCTGCCGATGTTTGTTGATCGCGGACCTGATGCAACGTTAACCCCGGGGTCTTATAAGCAAATATTAAGAAACGAGAAGCGTACATATAAAGCCCACCAGATTCGTTTCCAAAGCTTTTGGTCTTTGGTATTGAGGAAGGACAATTTCGACCTATGCATGTTAGCCTATATACGGACTCAATAAAATGATGCACACGACGTACATGACATGCATGCCCTTTTTCTGGGCCAGGCTGATGGCAGCTCCAAGCCAGAATCGAACATCGCGCTCCTCGGTTGGGCTTCCACGCCAAAAGCTCAGGAGAAATAAGGATTGCAACTTTATAACCGTATCGGTCTCCCAACCCGAGTCATAGATATCCTTTGCTCTTTGGTAAAATACTTCTTTCGCTTGGTAGCGATTATCAAACCCCGTGGTGTTCAAAACTGTATCCGAGCACAGGCTCACTCCAATGAAGAGCATTGACTGAAAGAGTAATGGTGATAGTGTGCCATCTTGATAGTGACATTGCAGAGCTGCCCGATCGAGAATTGGAAAACATGGATGGAACCAGTCAAAATAAGCTTGAAGTAACGCATCGCAGACGGCAGGCGACGGGAATACAAGGGCCCCTTCACGGGTAAGACGATCATGTATCAACTTGCGACGGGGACCCAGTGAATCCTGGCCACTTTCCGTTGCGCCACTAATCTCAGAAATGGAGTAGTGAAGTCGGCCTTTTTGGATACTGCACGCGTACCCCTTGTCTGGAGATCGTCGCCCTTCATCCACAACGCAGGTGAGAGGACTTGACTCGCCGAGGAACACGGTTTTATGGATCGCATCCTCTGCTGTCACGGGACGAGCCGGTGGATACTGAGAGTTCTGCCCGGGTAATGGAAACTGACCCTGTATGACTCGGGAATCGGACGCATTCGCCGTGTTAATCGGCGTTGTGGATGTTCGAGCCGATCCCTTTTTCTTTCGGCGGGGATATCTGCCTCGAATGAGTATAAACTGGAGTAATTCTCCATGATATGCTTACTTTCCACGGCGTGAAACCCCTACTTCACATGTGAGATTCCATGACACGCAGTTTTGGCAGGGCTGCATTTCTAACACGTTGCACCGCACGCGACGCGAGTTACATGACAGGCATGCTTTCTTTGCCCGCGTGCGTGGCCGATCTGTACTTTCAGTCTCCATAGATAACAGAAGAATCGGCTGTTTCAATCCAGACATTGGAATATCCAAAAGGCCATTCTTTTGTCCTGGAAAAGGTGGGGCTCGGCTTCTTCGGTTATATGGCCTCGGTGTTTTGCCGACATCTTGGGGATTCATAATGGCAGCTGGTTTTCTTCTTTTGTATTTTATCTGGAATATTGAAGCCAATAATCACAATAATCCTCTTTTATTATTTTGATGTCACAACGTTAGATTGTGAGGTTCATTCAGCATGACGTGCACAATACAGACAATACCCTTATAACACCCGGATGCTGCCGATGGCTACCTCCTATTGAGACTCATCACAAAGATATCAAGGGAAGAGGTAGAAGAGAATGAAGAGAAATCCTTGCATAGAAAAGATCGTACTTATTGAAGCCCGTGATACCAGATCTTGACCGAGTACAAGATACTCATACTACAATATAGATGCATATAGTTATGCAGTTTATGCATAAGGACCTTATTTTAGACGAAACAGACGAATGGCATGCCACGCCAACATTAGGGAATATATGATTACAAATCCAGAAGAATCGAAGAATCGAAGAATCGAAAAATCGAAAAATCGAAATGAAAACGTTTCGGGGCAATTAACTGTCAATTCTTTAAATCAAGATATGCATACGCTCAATACCGAGCATCTAGAGGGGTATTCCGGGATATTCCAACCCTTTCATCCTTGGACAGTCGACAAGATGCTTACAATATAGGTATATCATGAAGTGGATCACACTCGGACTTCATTCCCTCCACAGACTTTTGACCGAAAAGACTGCCGATCCACGGTGGAACTGGGTGGAACTGGATTAGTGACCAATATTGAAGGTCTAGCAGATAAAAAGAAGCTATGTCCCTCAATTGAATGCGATTTATCTCCCAGAGCATATCTTTAGTATATATTACGCCCTTTCACTATGTCTCCAAGGTTTCCCAGCGAAAATGTCAACGTATCGCCTCTTGGGGCGCCTTTGCAGTTCGAATTCAGCCAGCGCAAAGCTTCGAATCGTTTTTTGAAGGCCGCTTTGACAGAACGAATGGCCTCCTGGTCTCCGACGGATCTTTCAGCTCGAGGTATTCCCAGCCAAAATCTCATTAATCTCTACCGTCGCTGGGGAGAGGGTCAATTTGGACTTATCCTCACCGGCAACATTATGATTGCGTACGACCAGCTCGAGTCTCCGGGAAACATGATCATTGATCTCGAGAACCCATTCAGCGGTGAAAGATTTGAAGCATTCAAGCAATTGGCCACGGCCGCCAAGAAGCACGGAAGTTTGATCGTTGGTCAGGTCAGCCATCCCGGTCGTCAGACATTTGAGAAGCTGCAAACAAACCCGGTTTCTGCTAGCGATGTCCAGCTGGTCATGGAGAAATTCGGCGCATTTGGGAAACCCCACGCAGCTACCGAGGAGGAGATTCAGGATATCATCCGCCGCTTTGTGCATGTAGCCGTCTACCTGCACAAGGCTGGGTACGACGGCATCCAGCTGCATTCCGCCCATGGCTATCTCCTCGCGCAATTCCTGTCCCAGACAACGAACAAGAGGACAGATAAATACGGTGGGAGCCTAGCCAATCGTGCCCGGATTATTGTGGAAATCGCCCAGGCTATTCGCCAAGCAGTGTCAGATCCCGGCTTTATCATTGGAATCAAGATTAACTCGGTGGAATTCCAAGAACATGGATTTACCCCCGAGGAGTCAAAGGAACTGTGTGAGATCCTCGACCAGACCAACTTTGACTTTGTTGAGTTGTCTGGCGGAACTTATGAAGCCGGTGCCTTCCAGCACAAGCGGGAGTCCGCGCAGAAACGGGAATCGTTCTTCCTGGAATTTGCAGACCTCATCACTCCTGCTCTCAAGCGCACCCGCAGTTATGTGACTGGAGGATTTTGCACAGCGTCTGGAATGGTCCAGGCTTTGAAGACAGTTGATGGCGTTGGTCTCGGTCGCTCCATTACCCAGGAGCCTCGCTTGCCAAAGGAGCTGCTCTCCGGGGCTGTACAAGGTGCAATCCAGCAGAAGATCGACCCCCAGGACTTTTTCAAGACAAGCCCTGCTGCTGGCGCACAAATGTTGCAGATCGCACAAGATGAAGAGCCGATCGATCTGAGCTGTGATGCCAATATTGAAGTTTTCATGAAAAGTCTTGGAGAATGGGCGCAGCAGATGCAGAAAGACGGGGCGGCAATGAACATGTACGGTTATGCTCAGCTTCCCAAGGGTCAACCATTCCAAAGTCATCTGTGAAAGCAATGTCAAGGGAAGTAGAGGATGTCGAGAGTCACGAATATATGTCTAGTTACGTTTCATTCTATATTTGAAACATATTGATATCGACGTCCTTCTTGCTCCACCGTGTAGTTATGCCACGGTTATAATGGAGTGTCAACCAGACAGGTGATAACATTCAGAATACATTCACTCATCTATCTGTCTGTGTCTCATTGTTAATCGGTGCATCTGGACAATTCATGGCTGTGCAGGAATGTAGGGGTGAACTCCGACAACAAAACATTTCCACCGAGGAATGTCGAACATGGTTTTCTCACATTATCAGAGGGGTAATAATAATAACAGGTGTATGTGCCGTGCATGTGCAAGTCCTTGACCTGTTGGCGCTCGTGTTGCAATAGTATATAGCTGATCAGGACATCCCTCACTGTTGTTCATTTCACCATCCGATCATTGTCCACAACATGCACTTCCATAGCACCTTGCTCAGCGGCATAGCTATCCTTCCAGTGGCTCTAGCTTCCTGGCCTTTCTTCGAACACACTGCAGAGTTATCGGCAACCCCCTACCGCAACGAGAGGCCCAATGTGAAGGTCGAGACCCTCTTCCAATTTCCCAACAATGGCTCATGGATCGACAACATGGTCATCCGATCAGACGGCAACCTTCTGTTCACACGTCTGGACACCCCCCGAAGTTTGGCTTTTCGACACCACAACCGGAAACGCGACCCTTGCCTACTCGTTCCCCAACGTCACCAGCTGCTTCGGAATCAGTGAAATCGACGACGATGTCTTCGCAGTTGTTGTGGGCAATTTCTCTGCCAAAACCTTCCAGCCAGGTCCAGCCTCGTTCTCGGTCCACAAGTTGGATTTCACCAAGAGCGATGCTGAGGGGAATGCGCGTGCGCTGAAATCGCCAACGGCCTCGGAGATCGTCGCAATGCCAGATGCTGAGGCCTTGAATGGCATGGCCACTCTGTCACGGGAGTCGAATTTGGTTCTCATTGCCGACAGTCCCAAAGGGGTGATATGGAAGGTCGATACCAAGACAGGGGACTATTCTGTCGCGCTGAATGATACTACAATGGCTCCAGCCCAGGGCCAGGGTCTTCCTCTGGGTGTCAATGCCCTGACAGTACTTGGTGACTACGTTTACTATACCGGCACGACACAAATGGTGTATTGCAGGGTCAAGGTGGACAAGGAGGCCAACCCAGTGGGAGATTTCGAGGTTATTGCCAGTGGATTCCTGCCGGATAACGTCGAGATGACCGAGGATGGCGTTGCGTATATTCCGACAGCTCCTCAGAACTCCGTTGTGCGCCTCACGCCTTCGGGCCAGATCTCCCTCGTTACAGGCGGTCAAGTATCTACCCAGCTGGCAGGTCCAAGCTCAGTTCGATTGAGCAAAGACCGGCAAATACTCTATGTTGGCACCAACGGTGGTCAAATCGCGCCTGTTTTGGGCTCATTTATCGAGCCCGCAAAGATTGTCAAGGTATCGTTTTAATAATTGAGGGGAGACTTGATGATTTTGGGAATATGTCGCAATAACCATTCTGGACATTTGAAGCTGATGATGAACGATTTTTCTTTTCTTTGGGAGGGCTGGATTTCTTGGATGGCTTGTTTTATAATTTGATCAAGCACTTTAACCCTGAACTCAATTACCTCTCTCCGTGATGACTCGACAGCGAGTCGCCATCTTTCATATCACATGTTGCGTGAACGAAGTAAGCAGTTCCTCACGCGAGGATACCGGCTTTCCGTCTGTAAACGTTCGAATGTGAGATAGTGTCCTCGTCAAGTGGTAGCTCCTCTGGGCACCCGATATGGTGGATTCTCGCAAGACTCAGTTCGCGGTCTCGACCAAGCAAAATAAAGCCGGCCTCGGAGAAGATCCATGAATACGGAGGGACATTGCGAAAAACAAGTCCAATGTATTGCACATACGCTTGGAGCCATGCTGATTCTCGTTTCACCAGACACCTACCTCCCACCCTTCTTGGTCTGACCAATTCAATAGAGACTAAAGTAGCTGGCTATGACCGGCTACCACTGGATGGGGGTGGTCTCGGCTTTAAGCGCCAAACTATGTGGAAGAACTTTTGAGAGAGGCGGGTACGGACCATCGAGGATATAAATGTAGCGACATAGTCGTAAGGGTGAAAGACGATGCGACCAATGATATGTAGGAGGTCCCAGTTGAGCGAATCCGCTTGAGATGGTAATGTCCGGTATAGACACATCAAGACATGTCTTCCCAGTCCTGCACAAATTGTTGAATCCACTTCCACAATTGGGGAGAGGTGACAAACATGTCTGTCCGAAGTCTCGGTGGATGATTGACGGTAAACTGTGCTTTCTATTCGGATATGAGCGTCAGCTTTCTAGCTATTGTCTGTCTGAGATCCTCGTTTCGAAAATAATCCTTTTCGTTCTTTTCAATTTTCGAAAGAGGCTGGTCATCCTGTTGAACTTCGTTGTAAAGTCGGATGTAGTGAGGCGAACTCTTTTGCTGTAAGAAGTAATGGCCCAGGTCCCGTTCATGTTCAGACCCACGTGTAAAGTTCCAGACAGTAGCAAAGAGAGTATAATCACTAATCGAGTCTAGATTGAGGAGTCGGCTCAATCTCCAGGTGACTTGGCTCCGCTCCAGAGAATCGTGATATCTGTGGATCCACTTCTCTTCTACCGAGCCAGGTATAGCAGCAAGAAAGCCATCTATAAAAGCTAGATGTAGCTCCGAACCTATTTCGTCGCGGTACTGTGGCAATCCTGGTGTGGTTAAGAGCATTTATTCAGGAATGGATGAAGCAAATGCCCAGTCGATGATACAGGTGATTTTATAATCATCATCAATATATATGTTATTGACGCTGAGATCAGGGTGGCATAACGGAAAAGTCTCCGAATTGATAGTGAGGAGCTCAAGTTTCCGTATAATGTCACGGAGAGCGTCACCTGCGATGATATAATCCAGTCTGTTATCCGACGAGTCGGTCTTGCCTCCAACAGTCACGAAGTCGTTCCATAGGTTCACAGCGCTCTTATATTGTTTGCTAGATTGATAGTCGTCTCGTAAAGGGACAGGTGCCATAAAGCAATGATGTGATAACTGTAGAATTTCTGCATGCTCTAAGAACGCAGAAACAAGGCTGTCATAGAACTTTGCTTCAGAGGTAAAAGGCCCCCGTGGGATCTCCAAAGAATATCGTTCATGCAACATATGACCACGTGAGAGACATTCCTTGATCTCGAAGGAGTCGTCTTCAAAGAGTGAACCTATTTTATTGAATCGTAACTGCGAAAGTTTCCAGGTAATAGCGCCTAACTGAGAGAGAATTTTGGCTTTACTGGTAGTCTCTAGGTCAGGTTGAGGAGAACCGGCTGATCTCCAAGACTTTGACAGTGGCCGGCCCGGTGCCTCACTCATAAAAATGAACGGAATACCAATGTCATTATCGGACGAAGCACTGTAATATATAGATTAGGACTAGAGCGTTACGGTCTGGGGGATTTCGTTACCAATAGTCGTATACTTCTGGAACTGGAATGTCGCTATGAGCCTCGAGGTATCGGAGCGTGGCAGCTTCACTGGCCAGTAGCTTTATTCCCATTTCCATTGGCCTAAATGCTCTAGCGTGTGGAGACCTAAAGACCCATCGCACGCCATCTCCAAATGAAACAAATATAGCCCAGTTGAAACTCCCCGAGGCAGGATGTTTATCCGGGTCGCAAGCACATGGAACTCCCCGCAGCGTGCTCGCTCGTTTGCACAGAGCTTGAAGGTCAAAACGGGCATAAGTGAATATGTTAGGGTTCGGATTTTGGGACATTTCGATTGGAGATGGTCGAGAGAGAAGGAAAATGAGGAGTTCGTAAAGGATATTGGCCCGTCTACCCCAAAGCTGAGTTCCAGGGATCGATGCGTGAGCCTCTTCAGAAACATGAACATACTACTGACACGTCCTGTCCAGGACTGTCACATGTCGAGATGAGGGTTGATGCCTGAGGCAGAACTGAAAAGAAAAGCAGGGGTCTTGGATTGACGTCATATGCCCCCGATGTCTCTCCGCGCATTAAACAGAGAACGTTGCAGCCTTGCACAACTTTCTAGTCACACAGTCGAATTTCCAACATCAAAATGCCTGGACACTTTGGCCAAAAGATACTCAAGACCTTAGGTCTCAACGATCATGCCCATCAACAGAACTCCTCCTCCGTCCGACTTCCCGGCCGACCAGCCGTGAACAACGATGAACGCGGATTATCTTCACCTCCCAACAATGGCACATACCCTCGTCTCTGCAGGCTCTCCGACGGCACTATCCTCTCGTCCTTCACCCGTTTTCCCGATGGACAACGCTCACTCCGCGTCGCAAAAAGCACCGATAACGGCCGCACATTCGAAGACTTCTCCGAGGTAACCCGCGCGGCTGGCGACGTGGATAACATGTTTTTGTGTGAGGTGGCTCCGGGAACAATACTGGCGGCTTTCCGCAATCACGACACAGGTCCGAATGGCCCCACCCACTTCCGCATCACGGTCTGCCGGTCTACGGATGGAGGCCGGGTCTGGCAGTACGCTTCGCAGGCAGCCGAGAAGCGCCCTCCTTTGGGCATTTGGGAACCCTTCATGCGTGTTGGGCGCCAGGGCGAAGTGCAGCTTTATTTCTCGCAGGAATTCGCGCATAACAACCAATGTACCATGCTAGTCGTCTCGCGGGATCAAGGGAGTACCTGGACTCAACCGACCTGTCTGCATGGTGACCAAGATCCACTTCGTGATGGAATGTGTGGCATTGCACGAACCATTGATAACGGTCGCGAGGCTCTTCTCATGGTATTCGAGACCACCCGATACGGACCGTTTAGTGTTGAAGCGCTTCTATCCTATGATGACGGCGCGACCTGGGGTTGGCGCCATGAAGTTTACCGCCCACGACAGGGTCATAATGCAGGCTCTCCCCAAATTGCCTCTTTTGCGGATGGATCCATGGCTACGATATTCATGACCGACGAAGACTCCGACCGCGTGGAATGGGTAAAGAATGCCTCGATCAAGGTCGTATTCGCTGGCCCACCAGTCGAAGGGCGTGTTCAATGGAGCTCTCCAACCCTTGTTTCCCCCGCCTCCAGCTTCTGGCCTGGAATCATGGCATTGGATCACCACAACGTGTTAGCCACTTATGATCGCGGTGGGCCGCTTGCGAAGACCATCACCTGGCACCCTGCGTAAACATTTGAACTCGGAGGTACTCTCTACCTGGCGAAAGTCTTGAGACTGGTTCCAGGCTCTTCGTCATATTGTTTCTTCCCCAAGTGAGTTTTCCTTCACATGATGCTTCGCTGGACGATCTCCGTGTTCTTTACGAAATTTCGAATGGATCTTATGTTCCCAGGACATGGATAGTTGAATCATATCATACCAATTATGCCTTCTCTTATCAATGGGCCTCCTTGTAGTCCAGTCCACAATAGTATACTAGTATAGCATCCATATGTAGATGAGTTCTCTCCTATTGGTCAACTTCTCCGCAACGAGCCCGGCAGTCATCATCCGAGAATCGGCCCCAACTTACATCTTCCAGACAATTTTGCGTGTTTCACATCGGATGCCGGGACTTGGAGGTGGCGTTCGGTCTTTTGGCGGATATAAACTACTCCGGTGGTTCGGGTTTAGCCGAATCGGGAAATTCATCGGAGTTAATCTGATAATCTGATCAGATTACAAAAAGGGCTGGGCTGCTGGGCTGCTATTTATAAAAGGTCCTTCTGGGTATTGGAGTTTCCCCTCAAACTTCATCTTTGAAAATGGCCTCACTTCGGAATATAATTGTCATTGGCGGCTCGTTCGTTGGACGTGTGAGTTCATTCTGCTGCCCAACATAGACAATCTACTAATGTCAGTACAGACGACAGCTCAAGAGCTCGCACGCATTGTGCCTTCAACACACCGGGCAAGTTACCATTTAGGTCTACCTTGAAAGATGAAGCTAATGCCTTTGTGCAGGTTCTCTTGACTGAGCCTCATAGCCACTTCCACCATCTTTTCACTTTTGTAAGTTGACCTCAGTACCAGTGGATGTGCATTGCAGTAAACCTCCAGAGTTAACATGGCCCATAGCCTCGGTTTGCCATTGTTCCAGGTCAGGAACACAAAGCATTTATTCCGTACAGTGAGATATTCAATGCGTCGCCCAATCCTTCCTCCCATGGAGTAGTCCAGGCTCGCGTTTTGTCGGTCAAGCCCACCCACGTTGAGTTGGACCGTGAATGGCATGGCTCAAAAGATGTTCCTTTTGACTATGTTGTTGTTGCGACCGGCACCCGTCTATCCAAGCCTGCGGCCATGGACGATGATGATAAGGCATCGTCAGTCGAATATCTGCAAAAACATCAAGCTGGAGTTAAGAGATCCCAGTCAATTTTGATTGTCGGCGGTGGTGCTTTCGGCGTCCAAATGGCGACTGATCTGAAAGAGTATTATCCAGAGAAGGAAGTCACCGTGGTTCAGTCCAGGCCGCGGGTGATGCCAAACTTCCACTCTGGACTCCATGACCTTATTAAGAGACGATTTGATGAGCTGGGAATCAGACTCATCACTGATTCTCGAGTCGCTATTCCACCGTGTGGTTTCCCCAACGATGGCAGCACCTTTGATGTTCAGCTCACAAACGGCACCACCGAGTCCACGCAATTCGTCATCTTGGCCACCGGTCAAACCCCAAATAACCAATTGGTGGCTACCTTGAAGTCTTCTCGCCCGGATGCCGAGTCGGTCGTCAATCCCGATAATGGATTTATTCGCATTAGACCAACTATGCAGTTCTTGGATGAGCAGCATTCGAACCTGTTTGCTGTGGGCGATATTGCAGACACCGGTGCACAAAAGGCCGCTCGGCCAGGTTCAGCACAGGCAGCGGTTATTGCGAAGAACATACAGGCGTTGATCGAAGGCCGCGCTGCTGAGGATACGTTTGTTAAGGGACCTGGGGCGATTCACTTGACCCTCGGCATGGTAAGTCAATGGGGCCATTATGGTGATTCACCGAGACTTGACTGGGCTAACTGTTCTTTTTTCAGAAACACAATGTGATTTTCCGCAATCCCAATACCGCCGAGACAGAGCCTTGGATCAACCCAAAGGATGAGTGAGTTCCTTTTCTTCTTGCATCACACCAGCAGAAGCTAACATCTTCCCAGTGGCCGAGAGGATATGAATGTGGAAGCTATGTGGGAAAGGCTGGGTATCTCGGTTGATAATCCTCGTCAATACCACCTGTAACCCTTTCAGGCATGGGAAAAATAAATTAGAGAGAACGTCGCCACCTTCACCAGACAATTGAGAATTCTTTCACCTTGATACGGAGGCTCGGGTCATCTTCGCCCAGTCCGTAGCACGACATGATTACTGAAAGTGAAGGATCTTAGCCGTGAATGGTCTGTGATCTACACTTTTATCGAGTACATTAGGAAATCTTGACCTTTTTCCAAACCATTAAACTGACATGCAACGTACTATCTGAGGCAGGAACTTGGTTATCTCTAACAAAGTAACATTTCGGCGGATATAGCTTCCGTCGTACGTGAATATCTAACTAATTCAATGGCGTACTAACGGCTATACCCATGGACACCGCCGTTGTCACTGTCTAGTCGATCGTGGATTTTCTCTCCGGATGGCTCAACGACCACACAAGATACTAGACTATATTCACCTTGGACGAGCCGGTCTTAACGTCAAATATCGCAGAACCACGGATCAGATAAGATTTCCGCAGGTGAAGGTCGCTTCGCGGGATCATATTGCAAAATCCATCGAATGAGCGCCTTCATTTTGTGAGCTTCCTCCTCATCAAGATCCGGGCGTGCCCGATCGAATGACTCTTCCATGGATGCCTGCTCCAGCATAAGGGGTTTCTGCCCCGGAGCGACTCCTCCAAGCTGACAATTAAACAGCTTCCTCTCGGGCGTAAAGTAGAGCGACGATGTCGTCCAATGCTTAAAGAGCTCGTCGGGCAGGGCGCCGAGCTGGGCGGTGAGGGAGAGAAGATGATCGTCATCTTCCATCTCGGAGTATGGTACACAGAAGAGCGGTTGACCGGTGATAAGCTCAAAGACTATGCAACCGAAACTCCAGACATCAAGAGTATTGTTAACAGCTCCGGTAAGAATCAACTCGGGAGCTCGGAGACCGACTGGAGTGACGGGCTTCTCTGGTGGATCGGTAACGAAATATGCTATTCAGGTCAGGCAGGTATAAGTTTAGATATTCGTCAAGAAGAAGGAACAGATAATCGAAACAGGAGGGACTGACCACCGCCCATGTCGGATAATTTGACCTTGAATCCTTCGGCGTAGCAGGTAAACGGCACCAGTGGCTGCGCAACGAGGGGCCCATTTGTCTTTTCTACCATCTAACCTCTGTATAGGGGGCGAGATCGACCGGGCTTGCACGTCTTCCTCTTGCCGGAGCAAGTCCCCTGGCGTCGAGTCGATATTGTTGAGAGTGAAGAGTATGTTTCCCGGCTGGAAGTCTCCATGGGCGATGCCATTTTCGTGCAGGAATGCAAGAGCCTGCAAGGATTGCTTAAGGATGCTCTTTGCCATCCGAAGCGGATAACGGATCTTCATTTCTCGCCTGCGAGGTTTGAACTGCGGCAGCTCCTCAACCATAGTATTCACACTCGGACCCATAGGCTCAAATACCAGACACTTATGGACGCCATTAGGCCCGCGGTGTTCGAATTCGTCTAGCAGTCGCGTGATATACCGGTTTCCTTCTACTGGTGCGACTTCAGTGATGTGGCGTAAGGTTCGTAACTCGGTTGTCGATCCCGAAATTTCCGACATGAGGATCTTCAGGGCGACATATCCGCTGTTTCTTAGAGGAAATGAGCAACGATACTATACCTAGGTAGCCTCGCGGGTAGAAAATGTAGAGATGAACTTACTTCAGGTGATGTGAAGATCAGTACTTCTGGCATGCAAAATCTATGTCTTCGCGGGATGGAGTTTGTTCTCACATGTTTATAAACGCACCAAATCATAGACTGGAAATTCTTGGTCACCGTTGCTCACCTTCTTCAACGACTGTACGCACCATTGATGCACACCTTCGCAGTGGAATTCGACCTGACATACAGTCTCCCTCTCTCTGTGTGTGTACGTGTGTAATTCATTTACCGTGACTCCTCACGAAAAGAAATGTAGGCTGCCACTACTGTACATATGCATATGAATATCGTGTATCGCTTCTTAAGCGAACTTAGGAGCATTGCTGAGGCCTGCCATGTCCTCTGTGCCGAGAAGCAAGTCTCTGGTTGGGACGGCAATTCCGGAACTCCAATAAGTATACTTAGATGTGTCACAGTCCTGGTGGTTGATTCGGCGTTTTCTCTGAGCAAGTGACAATTTGTCGTTTGGTAAAATAAAGCGATATCATTGGGTCCAGGTAGTCCTTGAATATTCACATCAGCCTACAGGAACTACTATGCCAGATTGCGGTTACTATTTCGGCCAAGGAACCAAAAGGCGACACATACACACGATATAACCTACATATGACATGATGACCTAGGCGCTTTGTGATTGGGTACCTAGCTCTCGTGTAGTATTAGTTCACCTCAGTTCCTATCATCCAACAAGTTTTTTTCAAACGATCAAACTGACATCAAAAAGCCTCACTATTCTATTGCGTTACGACCTCCTTCTCAGTGTAGCTCTATTTCTGACCTTTATTTTCCCGCAACTCTACCCAGCACTTGTAGCTAGGATAAACCAGAAACGAACAAGACAGGTCCCAAGGCTTCTCTCTGTCCTCGAACTTGAAGTCAATCTTGCATACTATCTGAGGCAGGAACTTGGTCATCTCTAACAAAGTAATGTTTCGGCCGATGCAGGTTCTCGATCCGCCTCCGAACTGATATTATGCGTCAACACTTTATTGTCCAGATGCCAAATGTGGAATACCAGGGCAATTAGCTGCACAACTTACTGCAAACATCATTGAATCCCTGTACTCAAGATCTGATTTGTCCTCAAGCCAGCGTTCTGGTCGGTATTGGTCGGCATCCGGCCCGTAAACAGCCTCGCTGTAATGAAGTAGCCAGGCATTTGTCCCAACGTGTGTCTGCAGTGTATATTGAATCAGTAATAGGACAATGATACTTAACGCCGAAGGAAAGAAAATAGAGAACGGAAGAAATGCAGCAGTAGCGGGTGTATGGATGACTCACTCCTTCAAGGAAATGATAGCCCCCAAGGGTCATCCCACCTTTGGGCACGACCCTAGGCAAGATTGTACCAACAGCAGGATGTATCCGAAGCGTTTCCTTAATGACTGCATTGAGACATGGCATATCCTTTGCCTGATGGTATGTCACAGGATCGGAAATAAGCCCTTTGGAAGTCATCATATCAATCTCCTCCCGAAGCCTCGCCAACTTGTCCGGATTCCGGTACAAATAGTATATAGCCGCACTGAGACTAATACCCGTTGTATCAGATCCCGCACCAATATTAGATCCGCATGCGTCAAAAACATTCTTCATCTCGACCTTGTGTGCAGCTTCTAGTTCGAGTATCTTCCGTAGGAATGTATCGTACTGGGATTTCATCTTGGCACCAATTTTTGAGTCTCGGTGCTTTTGACACTGGCTCGTGATATAGTTGATCACCCTGGCCATGGGATGGCCCCCAAAGATGAGTTTCTCAAGTATCCGGTACGGCTTTTGTAGCTCTGGCAATAGACCCAGACGAGCCATGTTGTTGTTCGCGGTATGGATCTCGCTGATGACACCTTAAGTGTCACCCATGTTTTCCATCATACCGAAGTTTTGGTCGAACTAATGCAATTTTAGCTGTTACTCGTGGCCTTCACGCTCCGGGGTTTGCCCTACTGTGATCTCACCAATAACATCCCAGGCATAGAACTGCATGAAATTGGGTATGACAATGAGCCGCTTTTCTTGTCGTCATCCTATCGATGGCATCTTCATAAGATACCATAGCCGACATAGAGTATAGAGACGCAACTTTTCTGCGTCGATCGCGGTGCTCAATGTTGTCCCTCATCGTGAAGAGTTCGTCGCCATTGCCTCGTCCATCGTAATAACTGGATTTCGTGCCTTTTTCACTGAGGTCGTAGATTGTTTTGACGGCTTGGGGCTGGATAATACTGTATCGTTTTGGGCCAACACGCACTACCGGGCCTGTACTCATCATCAATCAGTATCAGATTCCAAGGTTACTCATGGTGATTAGAGACATTTGGGACTGCAGACCGTATTTCTTGTGTAAGTGGATGTAGTCCTCATGGGAGTGTCCTCGAAAAACAGAACGAAACTCCCAGAGATTCGTGAACCTAGCAAATAATGGCCCGGGAACCTTTTGCAAAGGAGAAAATAGAAAGCCATAAAGAACAGGCCCGGCCCAGAAGATAATTGAAAATCCTATTAGAAGCCCGGCGACAGCCCTGATGGGATTGTGGAGGGTTAAATGGATGACGTCCTCCAACATAATGGACCTCTCGACAGGAAAAGAAAAAGGGAAAAAGAAGTTTGCTATGTGCAGGTTCTGTACTCAGATACCCCAGGGAAATCTGATCCGAAGAGGATTGTTCCCTGTTCCATCTACCCTCACAGTTACGGTATTTGTCTACTTATACAAAATATACTGCAATTGCTTTAAAGGTGCTCCTATCCCAACCACGATAGGATAATTCTTTCTATTTCCACTATCATTGACGATGTTCGGAGATCATTTTAGGCGTTGTCCGATCTTATCATTCACAGCCAAGTAATAACATTACTACCATGATTCAGCGTAGCTCGGGGTGTTCCGCCTTATCTAAGGCCAAAGTCTACCTTAGCATATAAATAGAGTTAGGACTGAAGCGAAAATACTTACTTTGGATTTTTTCTAGTTGAAAGTAGACCGAAGAAGATTTATGTTCAGTCAGCTCCAGTGATAGATCAGGTCTCCGGGACACGTAGCGCTTCGTGACAAGGTCTTGGAATGTGAAAATGTGGTTTGTCGTGTCAACTTGAACGACCCGATAGGCTTGTTCGGATCCATCAAGGTCCAGCTTGCATTTGCCACGCCTCGGGCATACGAGAGTGTTGTTGGAATTTAGAGATGTGATGACAGCTTCATCATCAGCAAGGCCGTCGGTATTGAATTCCCAGCCCTGAGCGTAGGACCCGTCGCCAAGTCTCACGGATGTTGCACTCTCAATATCATGGAGTAAGTAAAGTGATTTGCCGTCAACAACTTGTTTGATATTATCACGAAATACCAGGCCATGTGCCGAGTGGCAGAGAGCGGCAAAGAGGGCGATTAAAACAGATGATCGCATCGTATTATACAGTGGAAGTGTAGAATAGAAGCTTCTTGATGTGTAGAGGTTTGAGGGAAGTGATAAATGGACAGAAAATAATGGGAGAAAAGTAGGTATTTATATCCAATTGGCCACTGTGCCAAAGGTCTTTGACGTAATTCAAGTTATGGAGACCAAATGCGGAATGCAAAATACTACATACCTATTCCGTACGGAGTATACGGAAATACCCCTTTTTTCGAACACTTTGCAAAGTCTGCAGTATACTGTAATGCAGATACAGGGAAAGCAATACAGTAATCGACACTTGAGTCATTAATTGAATTGAATATAGGTTTTTGATATATATCTCCTGCATACAAGTGGAGCTGTGGGGTTTACAAATCTGTGGCCAGATGGGGTACCTACATCTTGTTAAGATAGGGATCGGCGCTGGAAGGCTCATTGATGGGGAAAGGAAAGGGCAAGAATTCGCAGATTTGGTTCTCTTAAATGAAATCTATTGATGTTGATCAGTGCATAAGGTTGAATACATACGGAGTACTCCGTACATACACGAGATTGAAAAGTACCTAAGACGCAAGTCGCACCAGTCGGGGCCTGAAGGATCATTCTTGGATAAGACATGATGATGCATTCTTGTTGTATACTAATACCGTTATCTTACTACAAATTCGATCGGCTCTACCTCCTGTCCGGCATTTTGCAATATCTGCAGGGGTTAGTGCATTGTGATGCAGATGCTGTACTGTACAGAAAAAGCAATTATCCACACTTCGGTTACACAACATACGTACGGAGTAATGGCATCGAATATCCATGCCGATGCACACTCACACCGCCTCCATCCATGTGGGTACGACGGCACGGATACTGCTTTGTTATGTATCTTCTGCCCATGGGTGGAGCTGTGGGATTTGCAAATAGGTGGCCAGAGGTTTATTGAGTTTCAGCTCGATCTAGGTTCAATAGTCGAATGTTTTCTCTAATCACACTGGCATACGCAGCCTCGGACTGAAAGGCAACAGGGCCCACTAATTCAATGGGTATTCTTGTTGGGAATTCAGGGGTTTGGGGGTCTGACGGCACTCGTACTGGTATGTCTCGTCATGTAATGAAAGCGGTTTGGATAGCCAGATTTTGAATCGTCAAGACTCGTCGAAGTGTAGAGCAGCACGTAAAAATGCGTCGGTGGCGGCGATGGGGAGTCATTTGAAACTTGTTTTTGTATCCTTGAGTTACAGTCCTTACAAAATTGTATTGCTGATCACTCGATTATACCACTTCTGGGCTCACTTCGATTTGAAATTACAGTATTGTTCCGTTCTTGGTATTTTAAACCAGCTCCGACTTCATATCACGGAGTGGAGACAGTTTCAACCGTGGCCAATTGATAGGGAAGCATTTACTACTCCGTACGGAGTAGAGACAGAGGCATTCAGTACTCAACGGTAGTGCTGTCGTAGATGGTATAGCTGTTCTCGCTGTTCTCAGTCAGACCTTCAATTTTGTGGACCAATATATGGATGGCTCTGATTTAATGCCATTGTGACTTTCGAAGTTAGTCTGCACGGCCAGGCGTATGTATATATTTCCCCTGTAGGCAGCGATCTCGGCATTCCGTCTACAGTGCTCTCATACGAACGATGCCATACTACAGGTTCAAATGTTTATTAATTCTTGATTCTCATTATAGTTCAGCTGAGAATAACACGTCATTATTTGTCTGCTTGTGGGTTCCCTCGCAGTTATCTCAACAGACATAGGACATGGATTTGAGCAATCCACCTCTGATCAAGATATCTGAATATATGGGGTGACTCTGATTAAGCGCCGAGGGTCTTGTAGAGCTCCTCAACATCTTTACCAATAACCCAGTGGAGCTTATCAATCTGGCCCTGGTAGAACTCCTCGTCGCCACCCTCAGCGGCAACCATGGCTCCAGGCACCTGCTCGAGGTATTCTTCCTTGTTCAGAGCAACTGGTTAATTAGCATTGAGTTGGTCCTTGGACAAAATCAAGAAAGCTTACCGTGAGCATTGACAACAGCACGCTTTGCACTCCACATGGCATGGTAGGCATTGGTGCTGCCGTCGTTGTTGGCATCACCGACAACGTAAATGCCACCAATGCTGCTTTCCATGTTAAATACAACTTTGACGGACGTGCCGTCCATCTGCAAATGTAGTTGCCTTGTGCAGATTCGTGATCTGCCTGTGGTCTGTGCTCATCAAAACTCCAATGGTGATGAGTGTGCGTATAGAACCATCAAGGGTGAGCTTATACTCATCATCATAGGGCTCTTTGCCTTTTGCCGTTCTTTCAATCTTGATGGTGTCGGCCTCATGAATGCTGATATCGTAGGTTTTCTTGATGACCGTCTCCCATCCAGACCATCTTGCCTCGGCATTCTTCTTGTCCGCATCAGTGATCTTACCCCCAGCGAAAATTTGGATATTGGTTCTCAACTTTCTCAAATTCAAAGCAGATCCGATAGCGCCGGCGAAGTTCCCGGGCTTTCCGAGGATCACCATCGTGCACCCTTTATAGTCGAGTCCATCACACTGGGAACACCAGAACAAACCCTTCCCAAAGGCCTCCGAAAATCCAGGTTTGTCTGACAGTAGCGACATTGATAGACATTATAGTGACTATGCCTTCCGCGCAGCTCTTGGGAAGAAGGTCACTGCTATCCAGTCGCTTGCGAAAGGCTTCCGTGTATTTGATGACATGGGAGGGAAAGTGCTCTCCCGGAAAGTTATTCTCGCCACTGGTATTCAGGATGTACGAACTGCCCTTCGATGCCACAGACCTGAAAGATGAGAATGTACCTTCGCTACACTAGCTGCAACTATCAACCTGGTGGAAATTCAGTGCAAGTGATCTTGATTTACTACTTTTGCTGCCTCTTTGGTTCTCTCAGTGTTGTCTCCTGGAGTCGTTTGTGTATGCTCCGGAGAGCATTGCAGGCCTTATGGGGTGCGCAGTGGTGCGCTTGTTACGAGCTTAACTTGGATTTGATATAAAATATACGGTAGTTGCAGGGATAGATGAGTTATCTACAGATGGTATTGTTGAGATTGGCCTGGAGATGATTAAACGAGACTCTTTCCCTGTTCCTTCTGATATGTCGATGCTCCTCGCTCGTTGGCCCTCTAAATTCGCAGAAAAGATGCTTCAGCTATCTTCAAAACCATTCCAAAACTTGGTTGTTCTACTTGGTATTTCCGCGGTGCTACTTGAACTCCAGGGGGTCATCGCAGAAGCCCCTAACGTTGGACTGCTTTCGCCGGAAAGTTACGCTTATTTGCAAGTTCTTTTTTGTCAGCAATACCATACCACTGTTTGCAAGAGTGCCATCAATATATATTCGCAGATGAGAGGCTGCTTATGGATTATTCATATGGGTATGCTATGGCGAAAATAGAGACTGCCAATTGTGTTAAGGTACAGAAATAGAGGAGAAATCATTAGAAAGCGACATTGTGTTGTGTATTACAGCTCTACTCAGGAGGAATAGTAATAGTAGTCGTAAAAATCAGTTATTCCTATCTGGCCGTCTCTACGGAGTACATACGAGCTGATATGTGGGAGATGGAATCCAGCCTGTGGATGCGGAAATAACTTGTGACCATCTCATTCCCAAGTAGGCAATAAGCGCCATTAGTGGTCTATTCTTTTACCTATGAAATGTTCACGGAAGCAACTTGGATATGTAGATGGTTATTAATCGTCTCTAAAGATCAGGGTAGCCAATCATTCATTCCAGGAACGCGGAGTACTAAAATCAATAGGAGTATGAACATGATGGATATTATTTGTTGACTGATTGAAGAACTGGCTATCTGTTGGAGAAACTGAGCATTACCATCCCACATAGACAGTGACCTTCATCTTTCAAGGCTCATCGTACAAGCACACAGTTTACTCCGTGTCGCAGCAGGTCCAGCAGCCCTATAGCGCATTGCATTTGTCAGTCATTTATAATGATAAAGCAGGTATTCAAAGCTAGAACATACGCTAGAAAGCTGTTCTTTTTCGGTAGTAGGAGGGCACTTATAGTCGTTTGGATCATCGTGGCAAAGGTTTAGGCAGTCGGTCAGGGATTGCTGCTCATAGTACTGATTGCCGGCAAAGGCGGTAGAAACAGTCAGGCCAAGGGTGGCGACAAGGATGGAGTAAAGATGCATCTTGGTTGCAGGGCTGCAGGAGGTTTTTTGGGAATTTGTTGTGTGATTATTCGTGGAGTATTGTCTGCGGGAATGTTAAAAGGGTAATACTATATATAATTCAAGCGCCTCGCCAAGACTCTCAAATTTCTAAGGTTCATGCCAGAAGCAGTACGGAATGTAGATCCACACACCGCTACCCTGTAATGGAGTCCATCATCGGCGTCCGGAGTTCCCTGGCTGAATCGATCGGCCAAATTAGCTGGTGGATCCCCCTTCAAATGTGCAGCTCAGCTACGCCCTCAGCTACCCTTCTCACCACAGACTTGCAAACCCCACAGCTCCACTTGTATGCAGTAGATAGATACGTAACAAATTATCTGTACTTGATGCAACTAGTATGACTTGGGCATATATTGCTTTTTCTGTATCTGCATTACAGTACATTAGCGCTTGCAGACCTTGTAAAATGTTGGACATAGGAGGTACCTACTCAGTATAGCCAAAAAATTTGAGGGTTGGGGAGCACCACTACGGAGTCCATATGATTCATACTAAATATTGGTTTGGCAATGTAGGTAACTACTCCTTACCTGCGTGATGATCTCATGAGGATCTACAATCGTAATCGTCATTCATGTGATTCGCTGCAAGATACGTACATTCCCCATTCCCGCATGCATCGAGCGATATACGGTAACACTACGCATCTCGACCCCGCCTCTTCTGATTTTTTATCTGAGTGGTCCTTGTCCCGCTATCTGGTAAGGATTACGTATTGACATTGACATATCCCAGCTCTGTCCCGTAAATGTTCTCTGTTATAAAATGATTCGATCCGCTCTCACTGTCATAAATCCTTCAATCCGCTCTCACTGTCATAAATCCTTCAATCCGCTCTCACTGGTACAAAATGTTTTCATCCACTTTTTTGGCAAAGGGACAACAGATCCACGATTTCCTGCATAATCTACTGAACCAACCACAAAATGAATCGGACAAAATGCCAGACCGGAAGAACATCCAGGGAGATACTTGGTAAGTCAAAAGAAAAAAGGGCTACGGGCTACTACTAGGTGCTCATTTATGGGTTATGGATTGTTTTTTTCGAACTGACACCATCAGGCCTCGTCTGCCTAAGAAGGCCGAAAAATTCATCTTCTTTCGAATTACCAACGTGAAAGAGTTCAAGAAGGGACTACCAATGATGGCTGATTTCATTACTACAGGCGAGGCGGCCCTGAAGAACCGTGCCGATATCTTCAAAAGGAAAGCCCAAGGCATCGAGGGTCTCATTCAGGGATTAGTATCCTTCAATATCGCTTTCTCGGCCAATGGCCTGGCTAAGGTAAGCACTGGAAATAGCTATAAAAGATTCCCATGCTTATTTTCAACAGCTTGGGGCGGAAAAGCTCAACGACGATTTTTTCAACGGTGGCCAGTTTAAAGACATGACTGCCCCTGAGGAGGGCCAGTCAGCTGAAGACCACCAAGGTCTCGATGCTCAGGGCGAGTGGGTCCCTGAATTCAAGCCCAGCAGTGGTGGCATCGACGGTGTTCTCACTGTGACTGGTGAAAGTCCAGAGAGTATTGAGAAATGGACGAAGAAGACATTTAATTACACGTTCAATGTCGATGACAAGCAAACTAGTAGTGTTGAAATCGTCTATGAGAAGGAAGGCAAAGTCTTCAAAAATCATGAAGAACAGTCAGTTTTGACAAGCCCCGTCCGAATATAGGAGTAACTGCTAACATCTATGGTCACAGCTTCGGATGGGCGGATGGTATCAGCCAGCCCATCATCAAAGGATTGGACGACATTTCGGTAGCACAGAATGTTAACGGAATGAAACCGATAGACCCCGGGTAAGTAATCATCATCTCATCCTGTTACATAGTCTGTCAGGTCTAATTCTGTGATATCTCAGAGTTATTTTTGTCGGAAGCGAGGGCGATGAAAGCAAGCATCCCAAATGGGCCAAGGACGGTAGCTTCATGGTCTTCCGTATTTATGAGCAGCTGGTCCCCGAATTCTACCAGTAAGTAGCCCCTATTGTAAAGTCATTATCTATAGACTTGGTTCAAGTGAACTAACTTTGCATATCTAGTTGGTGTGCTAGGAATTGCCCTATTGCCGCGGAAGAGGTAAAGAAGGCCCAAGAACAGGGCAAACAGATCTCGTGGTCTGGGAAGGCGATGGATCAAATGGGTCTGTTTTCCTCACGATTAGTGGGACGGTGGCCTAATGGTTAGAATCCTCATACAGGAATCATTTCCTGCTCCTAGCCCAATACCCGAGATACTAATCAAGTATAACGCATTAGGTGCCCCAATGGAGGTTCACCCCCTGGAGGACCCCAACCATTCCAAAAATAAAGACCAGCCGTGGTTCACAACGAACAACCTGAAGACGTTGAATAACACGGATGACTTTAACTATAACCCCAGTGACCAGACCAAGTGTCCTTATGCATCCCACATGCGCAAGACTGGTCCTCGTGATGACTATCCCGGTTACAACAAGCACGTAATGATTCGCCGAGGAATTCCTTATGGGGAATGGTGTTCTGACGAGGAACGGGCAAGTGGCACTACACAGTATGAGCGTGGCCTGCTGTTTGTCAGTTACCAGAGCAGCATTGAGAATGGGTTCGTGACGCAGCAAAAACGTAAGTGTTTCTCGTAAATCTCAAAAGATATTGTATTTTCTGACACTCTGCAGGGTGGGCCAATTCTCCCGATGGCCCAGCGGACATGGCCAAGCACAATGGAGGAGTCAGCCAGGGAATTGACCCTATTATTGGTCAAGTTCATCCAAGCCAGAACGGGAAGTCTACAGGTGCTCGAATCAATGCCAAGTACCAACAGCCTCCTCAAATTCCCTTCCCTGACTCGGATCTTGAGAAACCTGCTCCCCAGGTCTACGATAAAAAACTTGACCTGGACAGGATCGTTGTTCCGCATGGTGGGGAATACTTCTTTACTCCCTCAATTGAGGCATTGAAAAACTACTTGCCCAACCGCCCATAGGTTGACTTGATCAAAATTTCGGTCGAATACTAGTACTTCTCAATGTCACTTGACGTTTGCCCGCCTCCACATAATTCAGATTACAAAAGCTCTAGCATATCTGAAAGTCAAGTAGCCGTATGAAGTATCAACGATACTGTGTCCATTTCGACGTTCTCAAAGTCCGCGGAGAAGAAAACCCTGCAATAGCGCAACGCTGCCGATTCTGATAAGGTCGATTGGATTGCCACCTTTGGTGATCGCACTGTGGTGCGAGACCCAGATGGGATTGAGGATGGTCCGTTCAACCGCCAATCCTGGCCCGTGTATTACATCGCGATCGTACCGATCTATAGTCGTAGACCGAACTCAACCGAACTTGTGTTCTTGACCCAACCCCTTCCGCCATGACGATTGGTCGAGAGGCGATCGGCTGATCGAGGGTGTCCACACCAGCTGAACATTGACCTTGCTGTCCCCATCCACAGCGGTACATAGCTTTTTACCCCCCTCTGGCCACAGAGTTGCAAGCACCACAGCTCCACTTGTATGCAGGAGATACATCACAAAACTCCTGTACTCGATGCAATAGTTTGACTTAGGCATACAGTGACGGTGTATAAGTTTGAGCACCTCTATTATGCCTGCCCGAATCCCACCAATTATACGACCTAAAATTACGGTCGGTATGACTAGTCAAGTCTTTTAAGTAGGGGGTGTAACTTATAGGAAGGCGGTATCTGAAAGGGGTGCCCAAAGCTATGCACCGTCGCCATAGATTACTTTTTCTGTATCTGCATTACGGTGCACTAGCGCCTGCAGACTTTGCAAATTGTTGGACAGAGAGGGGTAATGTATAATGTAGGTGGCTGGCTGAATATGTATTTATCCCGTCATAGCTCCAGCTTTGTCTTTGTCATGAAGATGCATACAATACGATGTGGAATCGAATAGAGAAACAACGTATGTATTGGAGCGGACAGGGAGAGGAAGAAAAGAGAGAGGAAGTACAGTAGTAGTAGTAGTAGTAGTATTCATTTACACTGGCCCCTCGCCGAAGCGATATGCAGTATACGACAACTATATATCCCAGTATGTACATTGAGAATGATCCACTTCCTGACATGAACTTAGAGCCTCGTCACGGCCTCTCATGGCCCATTGCCGCTCCCATTGTTAGGCTGCCCTTGTGGCGCACGACTCTGAAATCTCTGTGACGCCTCGGCGAAGTCCAATACGGCCTGAACTGTCTTGGTCCTCGAGACGATGTCTGGTTTACCTTTCTCACCTTCGTCTGAGCCTCCCAGCAGACTCGATACGCTGCTCAGCGTGTCCCCAATTTTCCGTTTCAATTCTACCCTCAGCTCTCGGAGTTTTAGGCATTCCATCAGCACGTGGGCGACCGTCTCCTGCGCCCCGCATTCGCATAGATCATCATCGCGGAAGCCGAATTTCTTCGCGTGGGTGGATAGCCAGTTGTGGCCCGTGCGCAGCTGTGTCAGCAGGTAGGCTCGGTTCCTAGGTAAATTCCCGTAGAGCTTTCTCGTGTACCGCGCTGGTAGGCCACCGTCTATCTTTCGTAGGTGAGCACCTTTGGTGCTTGATTTCCACTCCTGCTCCCACTGGGCATAAATTTTGTTGCGGACAAACGCGTTCTCCCTCGATAGTAGCGGTCGGAAGGGGTGGGTTTTACCCGGTTGCGCGGCTTCTTTGGCGAGTCGATCTGCAGTGTCGTTCCCTCGGTTTTCACAGTGCCCTGGCATCCATTGGAGGCGAAGTTTGATGTTCTCCCCTTGAAACTCGGTGGCTGCCTGGAGGATCGCATGGACGATGCGTTGTCCTGATTTATTCTTCACGTTCTGGATCGCCTGCAAGGCCGATTTGCTGTCGCATAGGATTGTTGCTATTACAGGAACCCTGTTTACGGCGTTTAAGCGTTGGTGGAACAGTTTGAACACCACGTTGACCGCATAGAAGATGCCAATGAGTTCCGCTACGTGAACTGACCAACGGTCCATCGGCCCCACCTGGATCTGTTGGAGTTCAGTCACCTCGTCATTTTCGTTGAATGTGACGATGGCCGCCCCGAGGTGGCCCTCGCGCCCTGAGGCGTCCGAATAGACGACGAGGTCGGATGTGGCCCGTATGGTCTCAGCCCGTTCCCTTGCTGTCTCCCGGTCCGACTTGACTTCAATCTCCGCGAATGCCTCGGCACGCCATGGTGGTAGCGGTCTAGGGTCGATCGTTTCTAGTGTTGCTAACCTGGATGGGTCCATGGTCTTGAGAGTTTCCGCGAGGGGGAACCTGTAGCGTGATCTCATATTGTCCCTGCGTCTCTGGGCTCGTGATAGGGCACTCCAGATAGGGTGATCGCGAGGCAGAGTGTGTAGTCTTGCGATGGTGCGTTGCGCTCGGTGGCGTAGGCGGAGGTGGGTAGGAAGTATGTAGGCCTCCACCTCTAGCGTTGTTGTCGCTACTGTCTTGAATGCCGAGAGAATTCGGGTCAATGGGGCTCTCTGTATCGTGCTCAGTTGTCGGAGGTGAGTCTTGTCCCGAAGCGGGTCATGCCAGACTGTTGACGCATAGTCCACGATAGGCGTGACGCACGCTTGGTAAAGCTGTCGCATTTGCTCTGGACGCAGATGTCGTAGCCCACTTAAAGCGATAGTAACTTTGGTAGCACGTTTGATGGCCTGCTGAACGTGTTCTTTCCAGCGGAGTTCCTGATCAAACATCACCCCCAGCAGTTTTGCTGTAGGTGACGGTTTAACGTCGGCTTCGTCGAAGGTAAGTTGCCCTTCTAGGTGCACATCCCTCTTTCTAGTGAGGTGGATCAGCTCGGTTTTCTCTGCTGCGAAGCTAGATCCGGTTCGCCGTGCCCACTTCTCGATACGAGGGATGTCTTCGGACTGCATGGTGGCTAGGTTTTCCTCGACCGAGCGGCCTACTCGCCATCGGAAGTAGTCGTCAATGAATGCCGACGCGCCTCCGTGGGAGTCGACAGGTTGGTCGACCAGATCGGCGTTGAAGAATGCAAATAAGATAGGAGAGAGTGGAGACCCTTGCGCTAGTCCTGCATGCGCGAGGGGCTCTGTCTCGGTGCGGAAATCGTCAAATCCGATGTTGGCGTAGCGGTCACTCATGAAGCTTGCAATCCACTTCCGTACCACCGTCGGAATCCCTCTCGCCTGTAAAGAGTAGTCTAGGCTCACCCAGTTCACCCCGTTGAAGGCACCCTTGAGATCGAACGAAATTAATGTCACCACCTTGTGTTTGTACCAAGCTTGATCGATCGCATTAGACAGCACCAACAAGGCTTGCTCGGTAGTTCGGCCTGGGCGTCCGCCGAATTGGCTGTTCGGCAGCAGGCTGTGCTTTTCCGCCAGATAGGACAGTCGTCGCGCTATAACTGCTTCGAGAAGCTTGCCGAGTGTGTTCAGCAGTGAGATTGGTCGATAGGCGCCGGGAAGCGAGTAGTTTGGCTTGCCTGGCTTTCGTAACACAATGATCTTCGCGCTGCGCCATTGTTTTGGATGATGTCCTAGATCTACACATGCCGTGAAGATGCGGACAATAAAGGCCTTCAGATGTACCCATAGTTTTTTCCAGACCAACATTGGTAGGTTGTCCTCCCCTGGCGCTGTCGTCCCTTTCGCTGTCCTTAGTGATCGCTCAACCTCAAGTTCCGTGATTGGGTGCCATGGAAGCTCCGGTAGTGGGGAAGCTGGTGGGCTGGGGTCGGGTGTGTTCATTGCAGGGAAGAACGCATCGAGGAACGCCTTTGCTTTGTCTTCGTTCTGGATGATATCCTCGGAGCCAGCTCGCAAGGTTGGGGTACAACCCCATGTTTCCCGAGGCTTCATGTAGGTCGCGGCTTTCCAGAGTTTTCCCTCGCCTGCCTCGTCTAGGAACTGTCTCCAGTGTGATGCTTTGGTCTTCTCGATGGTTCGGGTCCACGCTCGCCGCTTTTGTTGCATAGCCTCAAAGGCAGCCGTGGTGTTAGCATGGTGTCGTCCGAGCTCCGCGCAGCTTGCCTGCCACCTTCTGCGTAGTTGATTGACTTCAACTTGTTGTGCCTTGAGATCCGGGGTAAACCATCTCTTGGAATATGGCGTTGGGCGCATGTCGGGCGTGAATCTGTCAACCGCCTGGGCCGTCGCTGATGTGAGTTCCTCCACCACTCGGTCGAGTGTTGGCCGGGTCTTGATGTCCCTCCATGGGGACATTTGACGAGCTACTTCCTCGCCAATTTTAGACCAGTCCGCCCGCTCGTACGCTTTCCTCGCTTTAATTCTTGGCTTAGTCTGAGGCTGCAAATTCCATTCCGAGTAGGTGGCGCGGTGGTCAGATCCGTAGTTCTCGTGGTATAGATGGCATTTGACAAGCAGGCCCGGACTGTCTGTCACTGTCTGATCGATGGTTGAGTTTTGGCCTGGGTTGTTCAAGGCCCAGTAAGTTGCCGTGCCTCGGGGGAGGCAGCCTTGGAGGTTGTGAGCCTGGAAAAAGTCGATTAGGTCGCTGGCGTCTTCGATGAACCTGGGCGCGATGTGATTGCCGCCCCACATCGGATGGTGTCGATTGAAGTCGCCAGAAACAATGATACTGGTCGAGCGATGCTCGTTTTGGGTGGCAGCTGCGATGGAGGTCTGAATCGCAGTGAAAGCTGGCAACGCCGATGCGTCGCCGCCAGTGAAAAGTGGTACTGGCGGTATATAGACAGAAAAGAGAAGTATTTGAGAGTTAGCCGTCCAGATCTTGATGGCTGCAATATCTGGGTGGTCGCATGATATTTGACGGTGTGAGGAGGTGGAGATTCGTCTGTTAACATAGATCAGGCTGCGAAACCGATCAGCATCGAGCTGTGCGGTAGGCCGATATAGTCGCCAGGTGCTGTGGTTGACGTGTGTGCGGTACGTGGTGATGGAGGGCTCCTGGATCAGTAGAACATCCAGATCTTGGCTTTGAGGATCATTGATCAGCGCCTCCATTCTTGGTCCAGATTTCATTATGTTCAACTGTAGGATACGGAGGTTTCTCTCTAGCATCTGACGGGGTTAGAGGTCGCTGGTCCTAGACACTGCCGATCGCCAGTCGGATGTTCGCCACTACAATCCAGGCACCGCGCTCTCACTCCCGGTGGGCATCGTTCACGCTCGTGTTGTCCTGCACAGTGTCCACATCGAGGCGTTTCCTTGCACGTCCATGCCAAGTGTCCGAACCGTTGGCACCGAAAACATCTCTTTTTCTTGATCTCACGTCGCTCAACGTGAGGGATATAGTGCTTGCTGACAAGGAAGCCATTCCGTAGCATATGTTCTGCTCCTTCTGCTGAGTCAAACCAGATTCCTAACGATGCGAACTTCCCCAAGGCTTTATCTTTCGCTTTCATCCAGGCCAGTTCGTCGATGTGGAAACCAAGCTCCGCCAGGTCATTATCGTTGATGATCTTCTCCGCTGCCTGGGTGGTCCCCGTTTCCAGGTCAAATTCCTCGGTAGGGGTACGGTGGACTACAACCCCGAATCGTGGTTTGACCAGTTTCGTGTTGTTGCCTAATTTATGTAGCCATCGAGTGTTATTGCGCGCTGCTTCAGCCGACTCCGTATTCTTGAATCGGATAAGATAGCCGGTCTTGGTGGTGCCGATGCCCGCCACTTGGACACCATGCGTTGCGTCGTCGCTCTGCAATGCAGCGCGAATGTGGGTGTTGACGGTGTCGGTGGGAAGATATCGTCCAAATGCGTTTCCGTCGTTGTCATCATTGTCTCTTGGATCGACGAAGGTTCTCTGGGTGCTTATTCGGACGCAGTTTTGCTCTTTCTCAGGTTGTTGGTGGTTCAGTGACGGTGTGGTATTGCCGCCATTGGCTGCAACTGTCGCCCAAGTCTTAGTTGCGGTCACTGCTGGGGCGTTTTCGAGCTGCGCCCGTAGTGCTTTCACTTCCTCATGGAGACTCTCGTTCTGTTCCTGGAGGACATTCTGGTTGTGTTTGATCTCCTGGAGTTCGTTTTGGGTAGCTGCGATGGTCGTGGTTTGGTGGCGGATGACGTCCTTCAGCGTGCTGATCAGTTTCCACACCTCCTTAGTGGTGATTCGACCGGCTGGGTCCGACGGGGCGAAGGCATCTCCACTCCGGGTTCGCTTCCGGCTTTCGACGGTAGTTCTGGCTTCGAGGTCGTCCTCCGTGAAGCTGGCGGTGGTTTCTTGCGTGTTTGTGGGAGGGGTCTCGGGCCCTCCCGTGGGTGGGTCCGCCATCGGTCAGGGGTTAGTTCCCGCTCGGTACACAACACAGTAGCTTTGTATCGCTTTTATATCGACCACAACGTTCCTCTCCGCGTTGGTTTAGTACAGTAGCCTCCCTAGGAAGTACAGTAGCGACCGGTATCGCCTTCTATGTCGGAAACAGAGATCTTCTTTCAAACCCTAATCACATGATATGCTAATCGAGATATGGGTATAGCGTGAATTCTTCGTTTTGTAGCTTACCCGGTAATAAATACCAGAAGCTTAAAATACCGGTATGGAAGGTACAGCGGTCTAGAAGCCTTATGTGATTGGAAGGCTTGATGCAAAATGAGCAAACATGGCAGTCCTTGAACAGGCAATCTGTCAACAATTCCATCTCTACTGCATAAAAATGATTGGTTGTGGGAGCAATCCCCCTCAGCCTCACCCGTCAACCCCGCTCCTCTCATGAACTCTGGCCTTTATTTCCAAGATCTGGTCTCTGTGACATCCTTGCTTGTCTTGCATTTCCCTTGAACTCACAATAAGCTATCCAGTTTCAATAACCAACAATCAAATATTCTATCATGGCAGCCAGGGACCCCTTATCCTATAACGATTACACGGTCGGGTGGATATGCGCTTTGCCCCTAGAGATGGCAGCCGCAAAGCTAATGTTGGACGCAATATACCCGAGTCTACCTCGCCCGCCGACAGATCAAAATACGTATATTCTGGGAAATATCGGGGAACACAATATCGTCATTGCCTGTTTACCAAGTGGCGTATATAGCAATATATCAGCTGCAACGGTAGCGATGTAGTTACTCTCGAGTTTCCAATCTATCCGGTTCGGTCTTATGGTCGGCATCGGTGGAGGTATACCAAGTAGCAAGGCAGACATTCGACTAGGCGATATTGTGGTGAGCCAGCTAGTGGACATATCTAGAGGTGTGATCCAATACGATCTCGGTAAAGCATTAAGCGGCGGTCAATTCTAGCGGACAGGGATGCTTAACCGGCCACCTAAGGTCCTATTGACCGCACTCGCTACACTCCAAGCCCACCACTTCACAGAAAATAGTCGAGTTCTTGACTTTATTTCTGAGGTCGGAGCGAAAATAACGCCGCGAATAGCTGCAAACTTTACACGACTAACCAAAGAGGATCTCTTATACCGAACAGAATATGGCCATAGAGCATCCGATACATGCATCGATTGTGATCGATCTAAACTGGCTCCGCGGCCTTTACGAGACCATGAAGAACCAGTGATCCATTATAGGCTGATTGTATCTACGAATCAGGTAGTGAAAGATGGTAGATGACGAGACCGGCTAGCTCGAGACCTAGGGGTCCTCTATATAGAAATGGAAGCTGCAGGGCTTATGAATGACTTTCCTTGCCTAGTTATTCGGGGTATCTGTGACTATGCCGACTCACACAAGAATAAGGAATGGCAAGGATATACGGCAGCGGTGGCAGCAGCCTATACTAAAGAACTTGTCTTGGTGGTTCCGATCGATCAGATTAAGACTACTCCAACAGCACGGGACACTCTAGCAGATTCTGGTGAGAGATTCTAAGTTTCAATCTGTATCACTCCCTACCTAGTTCGAATCCATGACTAAACAAAATTTTTCCGTGTGTAGTCTACCGCTTCAATGTCCCTCTAGACCTTACCGCAGTGCCTGTGATTGAAAACTTCGTGGGACGGCAAGACGAGCTAGACAATCTGTGGCAGTATTTACAACCGGCAGATCCACCATCACGGAAAGTTGCAATTCTTCACGGGCTTGGCGGAATGGGAAAGACGCAGCTAGCGATTCGCTTCGCGCGAGATCATAGAGATGATTTTACGGCGGTCTTCTGGCTGAGTGGCAAGGATCGCGATGCGCTCTTACAATCGTTAAGCTTTGCCTTAAACCGATTACCAGGACAACGTTCGGGTAGCGAGGCGATTAATAACGGAGAAGTCGAGCAACGAGCCAGACGTATGTTACGGTGGCTAGCATTGGATGGCAACTCGCGCTGGCTAATAATTTTTGACAACATCGATCAACACTCGCCCTTTAACGGCGCTATTAGTGATGGATATGACATTGGGGAATTTTTCCCTATAGCAGACCATGGGTCCATCCTTATCACCTCTCGACTTCGGGGGCTGACTGAGCTAGGAGAGTCTTTTCCGGTGCACAAACTTGACTCTTATAATACAATTCAATTACTCCTGCAAAGCAGTGGTCTGTCAGCAAGGAATACCACTAGTAAGCCTGAGAGCAATCCAGGTATTATGGCACTCGATGAATATATGTTACAGATCGTGCTAACATATGTAGACATCCTTGCTCTCGCCAATCGACTAGGTGGATTACCTTTGGCAATTGTTGTCGCTGGGTCATTTATGCGTGAAACTGGAACCAGCATCACTGAGTACCTGGAGTATTACCGAAAATCTTGGTACGAACTACAGTTGCAATCGAAACCTGGTCGGCAGTACCAGCAAGGCAACATGCTACAAACATGGATGGTCTCTTATCTTGAGATCCAGAAGCGGGAGCCGAACGCAGCAGACCTTCTACTATTACTTGCTCGTTTTGATAATCGAGATATTTGGTACGAGTTAGTAGAGAGTGGCCGTCATAGCTCAAATGTCCCTGGTTGGCTCGAGGGGGTTGTATCAAGCGGACTTGCGTTCAAAAATGGTGTGAAGACTCTCATTGGGTTCTCTCTTCTTGAGACTAGGCAACAAAAAGGAAGCTATACGATACATCCAGTGGTACAAGACTGGTGTCTCCATATTGCCAGCAAAAACAAAAATATGAATTCGATGCAGCTTAATGAACTAGCACTGATATCTGTTGGGTACCTTGTACCTAGTGCAAGTGAGAAGGATTATTCAGAGCTCCAACAACGGCTCATTCCACACGCCAATCATGTACGTCATCGGGATGTGTCAGGTGACAATATTGCATCATGGGCAGCGTTCCATAGATTAGGGGATCTTTACTCTGATCAGGGCAAGCTGAAGGAGGCAGAGGAGATGTACCAGCGAGCACTAGCAGGCTTTGAGAAGGCCCTAGGTCCAGATCATACGTCTACTCTCGATATAGTCAATAACCTTGGAAATCTCCATAAGGACCAGAGCAAGCTGAACAAGGCAGAGGAGATGTATCAGCGAGCACTGGTAGGCTACGAGAAAGCTCTAGGTCCAGGTCATACGTCTACTCTCAGAGTAGTCAACAACCTTGGGGTTATTTATAAGGAGAAAGGCAAGCTGAACGCGGCAGAGGAAATGTACCAGCGAGCACTAGCAGGCTACGAGAAAGCTCTTGGTCAAAATCACATGTCCACCCTTGATACAGTCAACAACCTAGGGGTTCTCTATAGGAAAAAGGGCAAGCTGCATGAGGCGCAGGAAATGTACCAGCGAGCACTAGCAGGCTACGAGAAGGCTTTAGGTCTACATCATCCGTCCACCCTCCGAACAATTAACAACCTTGGTCTTCTCTGCGAGTATCAAGGCAAGCTGAAGGAGGCAGAGGGGATGTACCAGCGAGCACTAGCAGGCTACGAAAAGGCGCTAGGTCCAGATCATTTGTCCACTCTCAATACAGTCAACAACCTTGGGGGTCTCTACTATGACCAGGATAAGCTGACGGAGGCTGAAGAAATGTACCAGCGAGCATTCGCAGGCTATAAGAAGGCTTTAGGTCCGGATCATACGTCCACTCTTGATACAGCCAACAACCTTGGCAGTCTTCATAAGGTTCAAGGGAAGCTGAAGGAGACAGAGGAAATGTACCAGCGAGCACTAGCAGGATATAAGAAGGGCCTCGGCCTAGGTCATACGTCCACTCTCGATACACTTAACAACCTTGGGAATCTCTACCTTGACCAGGGCAAGCTGTATGAGGCGCAGGAAATGTACCAGCGGGCACTAGCAGGCTACGAGAAGGCTTTAGGTCTACATCATCCGTCCACCCTCCGAACAATCAACAACCTTGGTCTTCTCTGCGAGTATCAAGGCAAGCTGAAGGAGGCAGAGGAGATGTACCAGCGAGCACTAGCAGGCTACGAGAAGGCTCTAGGTCTAGGTCATACGTCCACTTTCAACGCAGTCAACAACCTTGGCAATCTCTACAAGGGTCAAGGCAAGCTGAAGGAGGCAGGGGAGGTATACCAGCGAGCACTGGCCGGCTATGAGAAGGCGCTTGGCTGAGATCATGATAGAATCCGGTGAGTTGCAGGGAAGTTAAAAGCATCAAGTGATTATTTCATTTGCTATATTCTTAGCAGTGGTTGAGTACATACATAATTCTCTACGTTCAAAAGTGATATCGCTCGTGAACATCCAGAGGATGTCAGAGAAAGATTTTATATCGTAGTATTCTCTGTCTTTTAATGCAAATGGGAGGCTGTGGGGTGTTGGGGAACGTCTGACTTTTCTAAGCGACCACATAATTTTGTAAACATTTATGATAGAACGCTGACTAGGCTTCCTCGCTTCGCTTTCTGAGATCGTAATAACATATGGAACATGATCCTTCACTGCAAAGGTGTTCTTTCGGTCGGGTAGGGTGTGTGTTTTGTATTTATAGTGACGTAATGGTCGTCGGCGTGGGAATTATATCTCAGACCTGTAACAATACATGGTCAGATATTTCTTCTTCGTTTGGTGTTATACAATTCGGCCTTGTGACGGATCCTTAAAATACGAAATTAGCCATATATGGCTTAGCACTACATGTGACTAGGGTTTGAAAAAGCTCCTCTGTTGTCCGACATGGAAGACGAAAGCGGTCGCCACTGTAGCAGATCCTTGAAACTAGTACTAAAATTAACAATTTACTCTATAGTGGCATCACCACGTATATGTCGACCGGATATATATATTACCTCATTATTTTTGGATTTTATTGGGAATAAGACGCAGGTTTGTGAGGACCCTCAAGATTAGATACTGGCATTTACCCTTTATGAGGAATAGTGGTCGAGCATATCCATAAAATACCGTGGAATATCAGACCCACATGCAAATAGGACAAACGTCAATAAGGAGTGAAGCTAATCTTAGCTCTGGTTCAAGTCTCGGCGCCATTCTCGTACCACTACTGCTGCTCAAGGAACGGCGTGGGACGGACCACGTTCCATGTTCCACCACGTGATGCTCCACACCGAATGCCACATAACCCCCACCCAGCCAATGACATTTTATCTCTTGCCGCCCGCTCCTGCGCCTCGTTTTTAGAGCACGAAGCTGAGCCCGGCTGACAATGGCGTCTGTTTTTTTCCCCATGCCATCTCGGTGTTCTTCTCATTGCGATATAGCAGATAATACATCAATATCTGTAACTGTGTTTTGCCATCTTTCCAATATTGGTCGTTACCTACCTTTGATTCCTATCTTGACCAGACCAGGTCTCCGGGATGGCCTACCCCCCCACTTGAAAGGTTCCAGATCGGTTGGATATGTGCCCTGGCGATCGAGGCTGCTGCCGCTAAGGAAATGCTAGATGAAAGCTTTGGCATTCTCGACGCGCAAGATCCAAGCGACTCAAATACCTATACCCTAGGTCGAATCGGCAGCCACCTCGTCGTGATCGCTTGCCTTCCAGGCGGCCAATATGGAACTACATCGGCCACGACTGTTGCGAATAATATGGTTCGCACCTTTTCAAAATCCCTCCGGATTGGATTGATGGTCGGTGTTGGCGGTGGAATTCCGTCGGATGCTCATGATATTCGGCTTGGTGATGTTGTGGTTAGCTTCCCTGAAGGCACTTCTGGCGGAGTGCTTCAATACGATATGGGAAAAGTCGGTACGAACGGAGAGTTTCATAGAACTGGCTCTTTAAACAGCCCTCCTAAGGCCGTTTTAACAGCAAGCAACTTGATGAGGGCCGCTGAGCTCACGGATGATCCTCGTTATCCTGCATATCTCTTCAAGGCGATCGCTAGAACGGCACGCACTCGGAAGAACTTCGACCGACCACAACAAGACCGGCTTTTCAAACTTGAACACGTTCATCCTACGACTGCGAACACTTGTGATGGATGCCTAGCAGTATGGGAAAAAACGCGGAGTGAACGTGAGACTACTGGTCCACAATCACACTACGGTATCATTGCATCTGGAAATGCTGTTATCAAGGATGGAAACACACGCGAGCAGCTTAGGCTAAACACCGGGGCATTGTGCGTTGAGATGGAGGCAGCTGGCTTGATGATGGACTTCCCTTGCATTGTCATCCGTGGCATCTGTGATTACGCCGATACGCACAAGAACAAGGAATGGCAAGGATATGCGGCCTTGGCAGCAGCATCATATGCTAAGGAGCTGTTAGGGTATATACCTACAACCCATGTGTCGCAGGAGAATTTGGTGGTAGATGTATGTTGTATGTATAACCTTTAATTGATTTGTATTGAATGACGAGTGGTTGACTGGTATAATAAGCGAGACTAAAAGAAGAAATCGAAGGCACCAACAAGCGATTAGACCGAGCATACGATCAACAAGTACAACACCACAACGAGCAGAAAACAAGAGCTTTGACAGATCAGCAACAACGTTGTCATCAAGTGTTCAAGATAACCAACTATGAGGAGCAAAAAAACATCAATCCGCAAAGAGTGGAGGGAACGTGCCAGTGGGCCCTACAGAGTCCTGAATATAATCGCTGGTGGGAGAGCCGCTGCAATGATCTTCTCTGGATATCAGCCGACCCAGGCTGCGGGAAGTCTGTGCTGGCCAGATCGATCATTGACGATCATGTCAGGGCTTCAAGTCCAGGAGTGACGATATGCTTCTTTTTCTTTAAAGATAATGACAGCCAGAACCGTCTTGATATAGCATTGTGTTCGGTACTACATCAACTCTTCAGTCAGCGGCCTCATCTCTTGCCTTACGCCATACCATCCTGGGAGAAGAATGGGGAGAAACTCCAACAGGAGGCCGATGAGCTTTGGCGGATCTTTACAGCGGCCGCATCAGCTGACGTTTCACACAAGACAATTTGCATATTCGATGCGCTGGATGAATGTCATAAAATGGACCAGGGACGGTTGATTGAGAAGCTCCAGTTCTTTTATCACCAAACATCTTTATTAACGACGGATACCTGTTTGAAATTCCTGGTCACCAGTCGTCCCTACGACCACATACAGGATAATTTCCGAGCAATCACTGATTCTTTCCCGCAAGTACACATCAAGGGGGAGGAAGAAAATGACCGAATTCATAACGAGATTGACCTGGTGGTGAAAATTCGAGTGAAAGAATTAGCCGAAGTAGTGCAACTGCCACCAAAGGTCCACCAGCGAGTCGAACAGCAGCTACTTCAAATGGAACACCGTACTTATCTCTGGCTATATCTAGCTATTGATGATATCCGCACTGCCTTTGAGCATAGCCTTCGACCTGCAAAGAATTCGATCACACTTATACCACCTTCTGTGAATGCAGCATACGAAAAGATTCTTTGTCGAGTCCCAGCAAATGAAATATGGACAGTCAAAAAGATCTTGGAAATCATCGTGGCGGCACGACGTCCTCTGACAATACGAGAGATGGCTGTGGCGCTAGGTATTGCCACCTACTCCGAGGCACGAACAACAATGGAGGCCGGGTTAGATCCAACTCATTTACAAAGAAAACTTCGACAATTATGCGGCCTATTTGTCTTTACAAACAACTCCAAAATCTATCTCATTCATCAGACTGCCAGAGAGTTTCTGATCCAAAAGAAAAGTTCGGACAATCTCCATCTTACATACTGGAGCGGTCTGAGTGATGCAGAAAACCAGATGGCCGACATCTGTTTGCGATACCTTTTGATGGAGGATTTGGAAGACGACGAAGCCAACTCTAATATCCAAGCCCTCTTACAATACTCAGCAGTACATTGGGCCGATCACGTACGGAAGATGTCTTTGGCATTAGACCGAAACGTGAACGATCGACTGCATCGAGTATATAATATGAGTGCAAAACGGTTTTCTTTGTGGTTTCCTATTTTTTGGAAGGCAGTAATGCCATACGCAGACCAGCGATCAATGAATGCGCTCAACCTAGCAGCATTTAACGGCCATGACCAGGAGGTTGATTTTCTACTTGCTACCATGAAACAGAATGTCAATACGACCGACGGTGCAGGAGCAAACCCCTTGATGTGGGCCTCACGGAACGGACGCGACAAAATCGTGCAGATGCTACTAGAGCGAGGAGCCGGTGTCAACGCCCAGGGTGGACTCCACGGATCTGCGCTCGATGCAGCTTCTTTTGGAGGACACGACAAGATCGTGCAAATACTGCTAGAAAGAGGAGCCGATTGCAACGCCCAGGGTGGACGCCACGGATCTGCGCTCCAAGCAGCTTCTTCTAGAGGAAACGACAAGATTGTGCAGATGCTACTAGAAAGAGGAGCCGATGTCAACGCCCAGGGTAGACACCACGGAAATGCGCTCCAAGCAGCTTCTTCTGGAGGACACGATAAGATTGTGCAGATACTACTAGAAAGAGGAGCCGATATTAACGCCCAGGGTGGGCGCTACGGATCTGCGCTCCAAGCAGCTTCTTCTGGAGGACACGACAAGGTCGTGCAGATCCTGATAGAAAGAGGAGCCGATGTCAACGCCCATAGTGGATACTACGGAAATGCGCTCTATACAGCCTCTTCTCGAGGACACGATAAGATTGTCCATATACTACTAGAAAGAGGAGCCGATATTAACGCCCAGGGTGGGCGCTACGGATCTGCGCTCCAAGCAGCTTCTTCTGGAGGACACGACAAGGTCGTGCAGATCCTGATAGAAAGAGGAGCCGATGTCAACGCCCATAGTGGATACTACGGAAATGCGCTCCAAGCAGCTTCTTCTGAAGGACACGACAAGATCGTGCAGATACTGCTAGAGCGAGCAGCCGATGTCAACGCCCAGGGTGGGCACTACGCAAATGCGCTCCAAGCAGCTTCTTTCGAAGGACACGACAAAATCGTGCAGATACTGCTAGAGCGAGGGGCCGATGTCAACGCCCAGGGTGGGCACTACGGATCTGCGCTTCAAGCAGCTTCTTCCAGAGGACACGACAAGATGGTGCAGATGCTACTAGAGCGAGGAGCCGATTCCAACGCCCAGGGTGGACGCCACGGATCTGCGCTCCAAGCAGCTTCTTCCAGAGGACACGACAAGATGGTGCAGATGCTACTAGAGCGAGGAGCCGATTTCAACGCCCATGGTGGACGCCACGGATCTGCGCTCCAAGCGGCTTCTTCTAGAGGAAACTACAGGATTGTGCAGATGCTACTAGGGCGAGGAGCCGATTTCAACGCCCAGGGTGGACGCCACGGATCTGCGCTCCAAGCAGCTTCTTCTGGAGGACACGATAAGATTGTGCAGATACTACTAGAAAGAGGAGCCGATGTCAACGCCCATGGCGGGTACTACGGAAATGCGTTCCAAGCGGCTCGTTTTGGAGGACACAACAAGATGGTGCAGATGCTACTAGAGCGAGGAGCCGGTGTCAACGCCCAGGGGGGTGGGTATTTCGGAAATGCGCTCTATGCAGCTTCTTCTCGAGGACACGACATGATCGTGCAGATACTGCTAGAGCGAGGGGCCGATGTCAACGCCCAGGGTGGGCACTACGGATCTGCGCTCTATGCAGCTTCGTCTGAAGGACATAACAAGGTCGTGCAGATACTGCTAGAGCGAGGAGCCGACATCAACGCCCATGGTGGATACTACGGAAATGCGCTCCAAGCGGCTTCTTCTAGAGGGCACGATAATATCGTGCAGATCCTGATAGAAAGAGGAGCCGATGTCAACGCCTATGGTGGATACTACGGAAATGCACTCCAAGCAGGTTCTTCTAGAGGACACGACAAGATCGTGCAGATACTACTAGAGCGAGGGGCCGATGTCAACGCCCAGGGTGGGCACTACGGATCTGCGCTCTATGCATCCTCTTTTGAAGGACACGACAAGATCGTGCAGATACTACTAGAGCGAGGAGCCGATATCAACGCCCAGGGTGGGCACTACGGATCTGCGCTCTATGCAGCTTCTTCTGGAGGACACAACAAAATCGTACAGATCCCGATAAAAAGAGGAGCCGATGTCAACGCCCATGGTGGATACTACGGAAATGCACTCCAAGCAGCTCGTTTTGGAGGACACGACAAGATCGTTGAGATACTGCTAGAAAGAGGAGCCGATCAATCTGCACCCCATCAACCCCCTTTCAAGAGGTTTAAATTATTATAAGAATTATAGAATGCATAGTCAAATCAAGTGTAATCATACTTCGTTTATCCTCAATTCCTCGGCCATTTAGGCACCGGCGCTACGATTCTCGCCATTGATATCGGTCGTTAGAAACAGATTGATACCTTACCAGGGAAATATTATTGTGCGCGGTGGAGCACGCCGGCTCGCCCTTAGGCGTACAAGGATCTCACTTTGGGATGTCTGATGATGATATGTGATGTACATGACGAACTGGGGCGGCCAAGAATCTTGTACAGTATGAGCTGTGAGTAAATGCTGCCATGATTTGAGCATTAAAACGAAAAGGGAAGGGTCTCGAGTGCTGGGCATTATCCGGTACGTATGTACTTGATCCCCTCTACCGGGTGAGACTTTCCTATCTTTGCTGCCGCCGTAAGAATCAGGCTTACTGAGTATGTAGCTTTCAGTTCAGGCTCATCAGTTAATCTACGGTGTGGTTTTGCTTCTTTTCAGATGATCCCCGGATCGCGAACATTAACATTCTGCTATTCAAATAGATTATAGCGTATAATACCTTAAATACTGATGGAACTGTAAACAGGGTCATTGCCTTAGATATCGATTATAATGGCTCTAACAAAGCGACAATTACCGTATGGCAACCGGAATATGCAACAGTAGACGGTGTGGAGGAGTTTCGAGCGACCGCAGTGATAGAAGCCCAGGTACGGTCCTTTCCGGGGCAAGATGTCTTGATGCGCGGGTACTAACTACTAAATAGCCATTTCGGACAGACTCTGGGCTTCCAGCCGGGGGAACAACGCTACGACTATCCCTTAGGGACTTCGCGACGGAGGAGCCCTCACGAGGGCATACCTATTACGGTTACTCTGCCCCTGAACCCCTTTCTTGGCACTATTCTTCTTCACGACGCCCTGCCTCTTCTCGCTCCAGTACAGTCGTTATAACGGTTTAAAAGTAGCTCCTGTATTAGACTCGTAAGGTCTCCAGGGGTAATATGTAGATTGTTGACCCAGGAAACGGACGGATGTCTGCTCGTTCGGAGATTTTTTTGTAATCGTAGCCTGGCTACACTCAGCTTCTGCGGCCACCTGAAATGTGGTAAGTGACTGTCTCTCTATCATATCACGGACGAGACGCAGATTCCATGGAGGAATAAGTCTCGGGGCCATCTTGTGAGGTCTTAGATGACATTCAAGAGGGGTGAAGGATTGAAGAGACCATCTTTGGAAGGGGTCCGCGGGAGGGAAGAGCAGGAAGGCAGAAAATTACAAATTGTTTGGCATTTTCGTGTAATACACATGGCGTGGTCCCGCCCCCGTCATGTTAAACACGATTGTCTATTCTTGGAAATTAAAGATCGGCGGCTATGCCAAATATGAATAGCGCGTCTTGAGCTAGGGTTCGGGAATTAGGTCGCAAGATTGTGGGGTTAAAACTGATTTCGAATATGGCTGTAACAATAAGTTGCGTTATTTGGAAGATGGCGTCATTAACCGCGAGATAAAGGATGCGTGTCTTATACGTACAGGTATGGAAACTCACCAATTATAATCTACGCCCTATTCCACGTCCTCTAGGAGAATGACAGAGTGTGGTGAGAGCTCAGAAAACAGCTTTATCAATTTTCTATCGCACGATTGTACGCAAAGCCGTGATGGTGTGAGACTAGGCTATAGCGTTGCATCAATCAATCAATCAATCAATCAAAGTTCAATTAACCTGTTGCAGTCTAACTAGTTGCGTATGACTATGCAGGCGCTTCATCCAACTGAAGCAAGAACTCGAAGCCAAACGCCGAGTTGGGATTACTCCCAAGAGTATACAGATAGAAACTGATCGTAAAGAGTGTGGAATCAGCCCATTCCTGTAACCCGTAAACCCATAAACCCATAAAACCCATACATAAGAAATATATAGAGATTGTCATGGAGTGCACCCTCCATCTCCCTGTCTCACTTCTCGCTTCTCACTCTTTCTTTCTATCCTCTGCAAACTCCCTCTGCCTCAGTTTCAATTGATGATGACGTTGTCCTGGCCAGTTGTTGATTGGCATGTTTGTCGACTGTGGCTGAGTTTCTCGTTTCCACAGCTTCATTTTCGTCATTGGCTAATACCCATCGTCTTCCACACCTAGGTCCATTGCCGCAAGGCCTGTCGGTTCGTCATCGTCGTCCTCGGGTGTCACATACTGGAACTGCTGGAGGAGACCTGTTCGGTGCATAAAGTTGACCACGTAGCGGGTGGCCTGCGGGTTAGACATGATCTTGTCATAGTCTATCTCTGTAATCCCGATCCCAACTTTGTCTAGCTGCTCCCACAATTTCGTGCGCGGGATGATATATTGTGGACACTGCATAAGAATATGCCTCGGTGTTTGTGAGCCCTCGTCACAACTGCATCGGTCTGTCTCCGTTGCCTTGATTTTGAACAAGAAGTGTCGAAGCCCGATCCTCATTGTGCGCATCTGAATAAGGATTGCACATTGTGGCTTCGACAATCCTTCGTATAACCGAAGTGTCTTCTTATTCGGCGCCTGCACCAAGCGCTTCGTGGGAGCGGAGGTTGTCTCCCGCTCCCACTGCTTCTCCCATCGCTCTCTGATTCGCTGGCGTACCGCTCTCTTAGCAGCTGCGGCGAGGCGGATTATCGGTTTATCCGGCTCGGTCGCAACTCCTATCCCCGCACCAAGAAGCGCTGCACCTTTTGCTTCTTCATCGGTGCCGTTCACACCAACGTGTGCAGGGATCCACCTGATGGTGATGTTCGTTGGTTCTTGGGTTTGCAACCGGATGGCTCGTACGTGGTCATATATCGAGGCGAGCACGTACTGGCCAGATGGTCGCTTTGGGTTTTGAACTGCCTGAATGGCTGCCTGGCTGTCAGAGAAAATGATCACTTCTCGAGCCTGTTGGTGTCCCTCGTTCTCTTTTCTGGTTTTGGCGAGTGCCATTTCAATGCCACTGAGCTCGGCAGCGTACACTGTGGACTGGGAGTCCGTTCCGAGGTATCGTCTTTGTGATATTACCCCATGTTGAAGGCTGGCCATTGATGCGCCAATGTGTCCCGCAAATCCGCTCCCGTCGGTGAAAATCATATCTTTTGTGCCTTCGAGAATTGCGCTTTCATAGATGTCATTGTGGGTTTTTAGTGCAGCCTCCTGGTTCTCAATGAAGCAGGGAATCCGTGCCTCCCATGGGGCGAGAATGAATGCCCGTTTTTCTTCCCATTTCTCATTTCGTAACTGGAGTGTTTTCCATGCGATCGCTTCGGTTGGGGCCCGTTCCCTCGGTTTCCTGGCTTCTTTAGCCGTTTGTGGACGGGCCCATTGCGGGCCGGTGAGAATTCTTATCGCTGTTTCTTCGACGACCTGCTGTAGTCGTAGTTTGATTGGGGTGATGAATAGTTCTGTATCGAGTGCTGCTCCTGCTGTTCCCCGGAATGCACCGCTGATCAGGACCACCGCACGTTTTTGTATCTTTATGAGTTCGTTTGTGAGCTTGTCGAGGTCCCCCCCTTGGCATTGCTTTGGCCGCTGGGCAGTACCACGCAGACAGTCCCCATAGCATCTGTGGAATGATGACTGCCTGGTATACTTTCCGCATGGCGATCAATGATGACCCCCAAGTGGAACCTGAGATTCCGCGGAGTGCTTCTAGACTTCCGGCTCCCTTCGCAAGCATTTTCTTCCTATGTGTTGTGAAGTTGAGGTGTTTGTCGAGCCATATACCAAGGTACTTAGCTGTCTCGGTAGGTGCGAGGACGGTTGGTGTGTCTCCTGGAATAGTAACCACCATGCTGTCATGTCCTGACGGGTCATCCGGTATCTCCCAGATATCGTCCCTAGGAGATAGCGCGGTGGTGGTAGTAGTGGATCTTGGGTTGGTAAAATGGATTAGTTCAAATTTGTCGGGTGCAAATTTGGCGGCATGCTTTTTGGCCCATAGGTTTGCTTTTAGCAATGCCTTCTCCAACACCTGGATGTTTTCTTCATAACTCTTCGAGATCAGAGACACCGGTAGATAGGGCGCTAGCTTCTCGAAACTGTAAGTTACGTTATATAAAAATGTAGTGGGCCTGGTGGAGGCTTTCTATAATGGTATATCTACTCTATTTATGATTACTATAGTTTTATTATTAATCTTATATAAGTCGGCCTAACTCCTACCATATAATTAAGTGAGAAAGATCTAGCGAGTATCTATAGAAGTGTTCTTAGGGGCCTTAAATATATCTATAAGCAGCTCTAAATAGTCTATAGGGGCGTTAACTATAATAATATTATCCTTTATAGATATAACACTAAGCCCGCTAGCAAATATTAGGGATAGTATGATTAATAATAGTCCTATATCTATAGATCTTAATCGTGAAAATATTAGTTCACTATTACTTTAACTAGGTGATATATAGATATATAAAAAAATCCCCAAAAAATCCCTAGAAAAGCTGCCTATAGGCTATCGAAGTATATAACTCACTTTATAGAGTATATTACCTTATTATTATATTTATATATATTTAAGGTTAGGCTACTATTTAATATTATTTAGTCTTATACTAACAATATATAGTATACATTCTTTTAGTAAGTGGAGTTAGATAGTCGGACTTAGTATCTTATACCTTATTATCTAGATAAAATTATGTACTAGGGGTTTTTGCTATAAGAAATAGAGACCTAAGCGAGACTATAGTTCTCTTTCTAATTTATAACTTATAGCTAAGGTAGAAAATTACCGGACTCTCGTTATTACTAAGCTTTTTGCTATTAGTTGAATACAGTTTGTACTAGGGAATTTAATACTATACCTTATCCTTTATATATTCCTAGCCGTTACCCCTAGGATAATATAATATAGAGAAAGAGTAACTCTTAGGTACAAATACCATTTGTGCCGAGGGCGCCGCATTCGGCGCCCCCCTCGATCGGGTGGTTTGGCGTCTACCTCCACTGCCCCCAGTTTGGGTTTGGTCCATCCCACTTTGGTTTGGCGTCTACGCTTTTCCTGAAATGGCAAAGGCACAACCCGCTCCTGTTCTGGTTTAGTGGACTCTGATCTGGTTTAGCAGTTCCCGAAGCAGTTTGGCGGCCCCGGCTATCACTAAACGGGGATCTGCCATCTCCGACCGCCTGCCAGCTTCATCTTTTGGACTATATAACTTCCAGTGCGTCGCTCCACCGTCCTCCTCTCTTTGACTGACTGCATTCTTCTCTCTCCCGTCATACCCAGTGGTGAAATGATACCGTAATTCCGGATCGCACGGCATACTCCCCCCCCTGCGCCTCCCTGTTTCAGCTGAGTTCCTCGTCATCGCCTGCGCGCCCTTTCTCCACTCGACTGGCTGTAGATGGGTCCATTCATCGGTCTCCTGGTCGCCCTGATGCTCATATTGTACCACTGCGCTGCAACCCTGTGATTTTACTTGGGCGGCAGCTAATATGCGTACCCTCTGGTCCCCGTTTCACTGGTATGTGTTTGTTTTGCCCGCTGTAATATCCGTAGCCATCTACGACTGGCCCGGGGAGGGAACCTTGACTTGCGAGATTCGATCGACCGACTGGTCAGTCGAGCACGATTGTGACGTGGCACTCTCTGAGCTCGTGCTGATCACGAGCTCTCGCCATACCTATGCATCCATTGGCATTTGCTGCTCTTACGCCCCACCTATCCACCGTCTAGAGCCTATGACGAAGAATGTCTCATTCCCCGATTTATTTTCGTGAGGGCTTCGACCTTTGGTGGCCTTGAATATGCCAGCGTCACTTTACGGATGATGGGTTATCATTTGACTGGGCGCCAGTGTCTGCGCCAATTGATCTTCCGTCGACGATCTTGCCGCAATTGTACTGTTCTGGCGAGGCACAGCAAAGGGGATCAAGGCCCCTAGACTATCGGAGGTTCCTAAGAGGGTCGGCACCGCCGTGCGCGTGATGTCTCACCCGACTAGACGCTGATGCCCACGCTAAGCAGCCCTTCGGAGACGATCCCTTCGCCACGATCCTCTTCTGGCGAGGCGCAGCAGGGCAGACCGTGAACTTATCCGAGCATGAAACGCTTTGATCCAATGGGAGAAATGCCGCATGCAGTGTGGCCTTACGCGTGGCTCCTTTGTGAATTCCATTGTGGATGGGTTGGTGGATCCTTGTATCGGCAGGCTGCGCTTTGTCTCATGACTCTTGTCCATTCGACCTGCCCAAAGCGCTCGGAAGAGGCAGGGGACGGTAGGCAGGTATAAAGGGTTGTTGGAACTCCTCACTGGGACCGAGAAGGAGGCTGGCTATCTGTATATAGTTCCTTCTCTTCTATTCTGATACATTGCGTCTGAAACTTTCTCGCGGCATGGCACCGATCAATCTGGACGACGTTATCCATTATCGTCCGCCTACTAAAAAACCATATTTCAAACCGTTCCGGGCACCCGGTTCCCACGATCGTATCAATCCACAGATACCATCGGATAGACCCGCGCCAGCCTATCCGTTTCTACCCAGCCAGCACTAGCGTTCGAGTCTTCCATTCTCGGGGCATGTGCCATACTTTCAAAGTCTTTTCCATGCATCTAGTGAAGTCGAGACGTTATTAGCCCCTAACGAGCTTGCGGAAGAAGTGACCATTGACTGCTCGAATGAGTTTGATATGGATTTCTTGAATGCCTCTTCGGGAAGAGATGCAAACGTTGCTATATCAAATATACACACGGCGAGTCGAGAATTGCCGGATGATGTTTCCAGCAGTGATTTAGGGCAAGGTTTATACGAGCAGCGTCACGGCGGTACGTGGTGACCATTATTTTGCGTCCCCTTGATTTCTTCATTTCACTCTATTGGATTCATTGTACCTATCTCTTTTTCCTTAATGATAAAGTGGTCGACAATAGAGGGCTGACTTCGCACTTTGAGACCCAGACTTCCAAGGTGACGGGCACTATGAGAGCAACGTGACATCTTCTTCTCAAGATATTATCCAGGGGGGAGGTCTTAAGCAATCCACTCCTTTATACTCTACATCGGTCCGTGATGGCCTCTGCATCCCGGTGGCGGAGGAAGAAATTCTAAGCCAAACAGAAGCATATGAAAATATAGGTCAGTGCTCTCAGTCAGCTAGGTTGCCCAGTCCTCTAGCTCACGTGGTAGAATGCAGATGAATCCACGATGGAGGGAGACATATTGCGACATTCGAACCCGACAATAGATATAGCAGACGGCAATACAATGGTCAATGGCCAAATTCTTGACCCTGCGGGCCAAGAAAAGCAATCCACTCCAACGCATTTGCTGTCTAGAGATGCTGGAATTGAAGCAGACGAATTAGGATTGAAACCGGCAGCTTGCGTCATCGGGGAAAGTATGCCAGCCGAGAAGTACAACAGACAGCCCGTTTCCGAAATCCATATGGTTATTGGCCAGGAGAAAGACAGGGCTGCAGCTCATGACAACGAAGGCGAGCTACAGCGTCGTGATGCGGAGAGCCAGTCAGTATCTCCAAAACCTCATCAAAATGGAATATTGGTGCGTTCAATCTCACCCGCATTTCAAGTCAGTGAGAAGCAGTCGCCATACAGCCCAACAGTGGAAGTTACAGGATTCTGTCCAGTGTTAGATCAGGCCCCAGTGTTAGGTCAGGGCCCAGCGTTAGACCAGCCGTCGGTCGTCATCTCCAACTTCCGTCCCTAAGAGCGAGGAATGAAGGACTCTGCCTCAATAACACGAATGGCCTCTCCGAACAGAAAGCGAGACCGGGATGAGTATATATCCGATGACAGCAGCGATGATCCTGATGGCCCCGACGATGCGGACTATGTGGGCGAAAGTGGTGAAGATGCACATGGAAGCAGCGTTCCTTCCAGTCGACTAAAAAGAGCAAGACGACCTGCCATGCAGCTCAAGACTAGACCTCCCCGGCAGAACACTAAACGCCTCTCGGTCGACGAGGCAGTTCAATCCAAAGTGGCCGCAGATCAGACTTCCCTAACAAGCTTGCACGATATCGAAACGATTCCTATCCGAGGTTTCCTTACGCGACAGATACTTTTGTTAAGGGTCATCTATTCAGTTACCTTTGAAAAGCAAGCAGAGCATTCTTGCTCTCAGAGATCAGGCAGAGCTACATCACAATATGAAAACAAAATTGGCAGCCAGCATTCCAAGCAAACCCCCCAGAAGGGCTCCCGCGCTGGCAAAACGACTAGGCCAACCCGAATCCTATCTAAGGACGACCAGCTTTTGATTGAATTGAAGGAAAAGCGGAGCTTGCCATGGAAGCGAATCGCAGAGTATTTTCCTGGAAGGTCGGAAGGCTCCCTCCAGGTGCGCTATTGCACACGCCTCAAGAGCCGCAAGGCCGGAAATTCTAGGCATTCTGGGCGGAGTTCCAGTGCGAGGAGCGATTCTTCATACAGAGGCGGACCTTGCGAGGCAGTTCAAGCCGCGGGTGGCAAGAGCAAAGGCACCGAAGAAGGTGTGTCAAGCCCGCGATACGGTCGACCTCGGCGCAGGCAAACGGTGGACCGCTATTCCCCGGTTTGAGTTGGCAATAGTTATTAGTCTTTTCGAATATCAGTCAAATCTTAGGCTTTGAAGGGCCTACTATATATGCTGCTGCAGCGACAATCGGACGTTCCGATTGTTGTTATGATCTTTTTGCCCAATGGTTGAATCATATAATGTAATTATAACAAGCGAGATTTTTATATTCCCTTTTCAAGTTTGGCAGTCATCAGTTATTAAACTCACCCTTTCTAGTTCGGTATCGCTACCACACCACAGACTAGGCACTTGTCTCAAAATAATCACGTGATCATGCACCACCTCGGGTTCGTTCGGGATTCAAGGCACTGTTTTTCGCCCTCTCTTCAGTGATAATCATGGCCAAGGCTTCTTGTCCACAGCCCCCTTCTTCCTGGAAATACGGAGCCTTCTCCCATACTGTGGCTGTGTTTAATATACTGACGTAAACTGCGAGGCTGAGCCACATCGGCCTCAGAACTAGATATATAAACCCCTTGTTTTCTCTCGTCCAATTCTTCTTTGAACCTCGGACGCAAGGACCACGATCCTTGGTCACCTTTAATCTACCACGACTTTCCTTGGTTGGTTCTTGTAAACGGCGGACCTGGAATTGGTCTACATCCGGTTAGTTTTGACTTTTTGGGTTTAGCTCCCCAATACACCGTCACGTAACCTCCCTTCAGTGCCCTCCGACATAAAGACCCCGTCTTCGCTGCTCGTCCTCCATTTCTCTCAATTTTCCATTCGTCTACCTCTCTATCTTGTACTTATAGCTATGCTCTTGAACTTTCGCCCGCCTAATCGGACTTGCCGACTACCCTATTCGCCCCCTATTACTTTTCGGTCGCAAACTACGGCTAAACCCAACTTCTTGGATATTTGTCCTGGTCGGATCCCAGAGCGCTATAGCTATTCCAGACGGTCAAGTATAGTCGATTTAATGTCAGACATGCTCTGGCCTATTTCATTGTCGTCGTGAGGTTGTGTGGTGGGATTTACTCAAATAGAGAACTGCGAGACATCCTTCGAGATGTGCGTTCTATACTCTCCTCGTCATTGTAGAAAACTTTTACTCCTTAATCCAATGGCCTAGATGAATACAATCTGCAATACGACATTTAATGTTGTGTGACATCTGAAGTGTGACGGGTTGTAGACTCCTACTATATCCGTCGCATTATAGACGACCGAGCCACGTGGTGCTGCATCGCTGTAAGACCAATTCACCAAGGGAGGAAGGATATATTGCTGATGATCAGCTGATGGTAACCTACAAAGGCAACCATATCATGATATTTGTCATTTATATAGCGATCATATCGACTATTATTACAAAAACACATTCCTCTTACTCCGATCCAAATGAATACTTGAACATATCGTTACTGTCCAGCAACACGAAAGATTCATACCGAAGTCCCCTATCAACCGGCGGTTCAACGTCGCGTGTGACATTCGCCGAGACTTCAGCCCATCCCTCCCACAGAGCTCTCCAGTAGCATGCCTCAGCAGCTGGCGTTAGGTATCGTTCTCGGAAGGTTTTGATACTGTTATTGGCTATACGCTCTGCCTTGTCCGGGTTCTTCAAGAATTCGTCCATGCGTTTCGGGAGATCGGAGAAGTCTCTCTCGACCTCCACGTAGTTCTGTTCCGGACCGGAGGATACGAGGAGATAGTGGTGATGTTGGATATACTGCAGCTTATGCGCCACGATAACGGACCGACAGGCTTGTCGGTATTTAAGGGATGCCGAGTATGCGCGACCTGGATATCGACGATATCTGTCAGCCTTATACAGCAAAGTTGGGTCGCGAAAGAAACGTACCTTCGACATGTCCGATAAACATATACCGACAGTGATCCTCCATCGACAAGAAGTTGGCCTTCTTGCTCCAATCCAACTCCTTCACACCACTCCAAGGCTTACCCCGTGCAATATCCAAGAGCGCCCGACGCAGCTTTGGTGCAAAGCTCAACTTACCCCGCCAGACCAGCTTCTGTTCTTTATCCGCGAATTTCAGATTGGATTCAGCGGCTATGATGCTCTGTACGACTTGTCCGTATGGGCCGATGTTACTCTTGGCCCAGGACCAGTATCCGAAATCGGGCATCAGAATAACCGACTCCTCGGATGCTTTTCTCGATAACACCCAGACCGGGTGGCTGACCGCGTTAACGTCATCCACGCGATCTTCGATCGAGAAGATAAACTCGATTGTGGGGTGCGAGGTACGATTCGAGGACGCAGATAGCGCCCGATGGATAGATCCTAGAGTACTAAGGATCTTACGCCGATGGTCATCCCCTTTTGCTCTTGTCGCCACGACGTACAAGTCTCCGTTAGAGATGATGGCGCGGGCCATGCCATCTTCGAATGGGACCGTGTTCAGATCCTCTCTTGATATGCGCCCTCGCGACTTCCAATACTCGACCCCTCGCTGAATGTCCTGGAAGAGACCGGGGAATGCTACCTGACACTGACTCTGGCTTAGGCCTAGGTTCTGGTCGTCTCTTCCGTATTGGAAACTCCAAGCTGCAAGGTGTTCTGGTTCCGATAGCGGTGGCGAGGAGAGACAGGTGAGGCAGTCGGCGCATTGAAATGAAGTGGATGATTGGCAGGTGCAGTGGCCTGCTGGGATAAGTTGTGTGAGGAGCTGGGGGACATTATCACGGTCTGAGTTCATCCCAAACCATATCAAGTAGATGAAAACACCGCAAGCGCCAATGGCGACTGCGAATATCATCCGCCGAAGGGAACACCACCTGTTCCATGATTGGTGCATGGTGAGAATGCTGAAAATGGCGAGAATGGTAAGTGGGATACCTGGGGGAAAGTAAGAAGAACACCAAAACCTCTCCCAGGTAGAAGAAGTCTGAGCCAGTTCAGAGATTGTCTCAGCCTACATGGGGAGGGACTAGGGACAACGGGGGCCTTTCGCCCAGACGGGTAAGGATATGATCCCTGAACGGGTCACCCAGTCCACATTTAAAACCCAAACTAAATGACCCACAGGACCAGAATTTTATGAACTGTCAGTTAGTGCCCGAGCCAAGAACCACTAGAGCCACTAGCTAAGACCGCCCAAATGTAACCCAAAAACTTCTTCCTATCCGAATTAGGGGGGATTGGCCTCAAAAGTGAAGCAGCAGCTAAATGTTCACCATGAGGATTCTAATACGGTTTGGTACATTTGAGAGAGCTTTAACCCCGGACTACTTCGTTCCAGTCCTTAAGGAACAATTGGACACCATTTCCAACTAGATTTTGGAAACTGAAAGCCAAAACTGCGGCCCTGTGGCCCTAAATACATGTAAATGGTATGCACCTCCCAATCAACACGGCGCAGCCCCATTTAGCAACCCGTCACCCGGTCGATTTTGATCATACAGCCGTTGGCGATTTGCTTGCGTCCGCAATGGTTGCAATGGCCTCGGTTGCGAATGTCATTGTAGGCGTCCATCAAATCCTGCCCCATGACTTCACAGTGGTCGCCGCTGACAAAAAGACCGCAGGTTCCACTGCAAGATCCAGTATCGGAAGCGCTTTGTCAAGTTAGTGAAAAGCCAAATCATCCATTCTCATTAAAGCGTAGACATACCTCAGGTAAGTGCTGTAGGTGTTGCTGGGAACAACCTTGCGATATGCATCGTCACAGCTAGAACCGAGTTTTTCGCAGAAAGCAGAGCCCTTGCAGTCGACGTCCCCTTCGCCCAAGGCCATCAAAACGTTGCCCGTCTCCGCAGAGGGTTCAGTTTCAACCATAACGGATTTATCGCCATTGGAAACGGGGAACTTTTCACCCCTAGCAACGATTGGGCCGGGGACTGCCGCTGCAATGGTGGCCAGGAAAGTGACGGCATAAACGGCGTGGCTGATAAGCTGCATTGTGGTGGTTTGGATAAAGGGCTCTTGGTCAGAGAAAGACAGAGAGATGAGTGCGTTGGTAGTAGAGAAATCGTCCAGAGGCAGCGAGCATCGACCCTTTTATATCCGTCTAGTCACGGAGATGTCCTACGACACAGCACTAGCTATGCGGAGACATAGGACGGAAGTCGTGGTCACTCTTTGCATATCATTAACTCGATTGGTATCAGACCCTGGTGATAATGTTTACTTGATAAGCGACTACGATGGCAGGGTTCGAAGCAGGCTCAGCAAAGGCGAGTTTTTACCTAATACCTGGCGGAGCAGTGACATATGATTCACTTATCCAGCATACTTACAAGCAACTATTCAATACCATATCTGATCAAGGATGGGCACACGTTGTAGATTCGGTGTTACTATGTTCTGTGAAGCCCAAGGTCGATGTTAATGCACCTGATAGCACAAAAATATCAAATAAGCTATGATCCTTCGGTCTCAGTTGAAGTAGGTCTGTAGCGCCAACAACTCTATAGAAAATGTATAGCTTTTCCCTAATCTATCTAGTATTCCTAAGCACCCTCCGGCCACTGCATTACTAGCTCAAAACTGTAACCCGAAGATACGCCGCCGACTCGCCGAAGAAGTTTCATTGATTGACACGTGAAGGTGGATAGTTCTAGATACTTTTACGCTATATCCCATGATTGGTCTGCGGTGCTTGTTGTTGCCCTGCCCTGTTCATATGGATCAGAATCCCTGTTGAACGGCGATCAATTACCACAGTGCTTGAGGGATTTGAACAGACCTCGTTGCCGCCGGGCTTCCAGCGCAGGTAATGATCCTCCTACGTTAGTTGATGTTGCATCGCGTTCAGAAGCGAAGCAGGAATGGGGCTAACTGGTGCTAGCGGGTCACGGATACCCGGGAGAAAGGCCGGGGACCTTCAGAATTCAAGAACAGTCTTGCTTACCAACATAAAAACATTAAATAGTTAGAAACTAGAATGCCTAAATACCCTAAACCCCTTAATCCCAACGTGGCCGTAATAGAGAAATAGCCCTATAGAGGTGATGACGTTGGGCTGTGATGATGTAAGCGGGCGTTTTTAACCTCGGGACCTCGGGAGTACATCGGAACCTTTTTTTAGATATCCCCGAGCTGTAACCCGGCAGGAATACTTTCATAGACAAGGTTGCCTTCGGGTCGCAAACACAGCCCTTACGAAAGCTCGATGCCAGGGGTCGAGTGTCAGAAGTACCGCATGGATCGAGCATTAGTTATGGACGATTATACGATCATCATAAAGCTGTGAGCTACTCCACTTTTCTAGAGACACTATTGTTATTATAAATAAACTTAGCGTCGGTTGAGGCTGTGCCACAATCTCCTTAAGACAACACTAATGCACGGGCGTACATTTCTAGCTTAGTGCGAGCGACGATCTCCCGGGATCCGTCGAACCGTCGGTCAAGGCCGTGCCGCAATCTTGAGACAACACTAATGCACGGGCGTACATTTTCTAGCTTAGTGCGAGCGACGATCTCCCAGGATCCGTCGAAACGTCGGCCAAGGCCGTGCCGCAATCTTGAGACAACTCTAATGCACGGGCGTACATTTCTAGCTTAGTGCGAGCGACGATCTCCCAGGATCCGTCGAAACGTCGGCCAAGGCCGCGCCGCAATCTTGAGACAACGCTAATGCACGGGCGTATATTACTAGCTTAGCTGTCCTCCAGTAAGATGCCAATAGGGGATATCCACTGAGGCCATGTATTTTCTTTATTGGTACCCTTCTCCGTTGTGCGGCTCGGGAAAAGGAGCCAGCGGCTAGTCCACTACAGAGTTCGCCCATGGCCGTATACTACCAATCAGCTAACAATATAGCCTTAAGCAATTGGTTGATGCAGCATATTGCTTCTTTGGAAGGACGCTTGGCATATTGGAATGGCCCAAATGTTCCCATGTACCTTACTATTCTTGCGAGTTTGCCAGGTACCCAGCCTTCAACGACCCGTAGACCTCCGACTATTGTCCTGTCTGAGAGCTCCCACTATGGATTGAAACCGTGTCTATATAAGATGACTACAGACCCGAAATACCGGAGGTTAGATAAAAACACGAATTCCTTTTCCAGAAAACCAGTCCTACTTCTTAAGTAACCAAAAGTGCACGCCGTCGTCATGAAAGCTTTTACCTTTATGTCTTTTGGACTTGCCCTCTCTGCTGCTCGGGGAGCATTAGCCAGCCCAGCGAGCCTTGGGTCTCCTACATCAAATGACTTGGATGTCAGAAACGAAAACAATCGCCAGATTCAGTACCCAGGAGTAAGTCTCTTAAGGTTCATTGAGGTACCAGACGAAGGGCCTGATCTTTTCAATCTAGACGTGCTATCCAGAAACCAATCAATGCCATTATGAGTCACAAAGTGGGCTGAACGCTATCTGTCGTTGCGAGTTCAAAAAGGTAATTTGCCCTCGACCCCATTACTCCAGGAGTATGCTAACTTCTACGCACAGTGTACTGACGCAATTGAGAGTAAGGCGTGTTATTTTGATTCTTTTAGTAGAAAGTGTATCTGTCAGGATGTCGTGACTCCCCAAGGCGGATAGTTCTGTGCTGCTAGGTTGATCGTGAACAGCTACTGTAGAGGAAGACATACAAGTTTGCTGCATTTCAGTATATGTTGTCCTATTTTCTACACTATACCAGCATTGAGTATGAACTGTTATCTCGAACGTCTATAATTCGCGTCACTGTACTCCGCATTTTCAACTCTGCTGGATTCCCCTAGATAGTCAGCGTATCTAGCCCAGATATGGAGTCATGGACACGCCTGCTGATCTTTTTCTGATCCCCTGTGGGTCTCCTACCCTAAACAGTGGTGTGTCACCAATGGTATATTGGTCTGATTGGAAGCAAAAGATTGTTGCTGCCTGCCACACAGACATCTCCTTTTCTTTATCTACTCAGCCTTTTCTTATTTTATAAATAATATATTGTCTGATCCCATTGCAGTCTATCTCTCCTACGTTCACCTCATTTCTAGAGATTCACTCTCGTGACACTCATCACCAATCGGTACTGCCAGCTCTTTACATTCCTGAATTCAGGATGCACGACTTACTAGGAGATTCACCGAGCTCAGCACCGCGAGGTAGCTCTGGCGGCTTCGCTGCATGCAGCCGAGCAGATTGGGCGGACCTGGAGGAGGCTGCTCGAGCAGGGAATTTCGTCCTCCTCCAATCGGTGGCATATAACAGAGCATGGATCATGGGCCAAAGCTATTGCCGGAGCCGGGCGTCCATTGATTCCTGCGAGCCGTATCTGCATTCTCTCTGGTGTGTCTATTACCAATGCGCCAGGCATGTCTCCCACGAAAGCTTTGAGCAAGACAGATGGGTCCTTGACATCCTCCGGACGCGGGGACGCGGGCCTCTAACCAGACCGGCACCGGGCGGTGGCATCGATATTGCTAGAACTCCCGATGGGACAGTCTGGAACGACCTGCCGTTCCTTGCGACGGACATGACAGAGTGCTGGATCAACGACTTCGCGGAAATGGACTTAAAGCAGCGCCTTAATGCTGCGTCTTTCCTTGCGAAGCTTGCGTCCACGCGCATTGCGAACGATCGGCTTTGCCAGATTGCTCTGGTCCTTTTTCGTGATATATTCGAGTCCGAGCGTCCCCTTGGAAGCTCCAATGAGCCAGATGACGAAAACGAAGACCATCGCCGAACAATGCCTGGATGTACTATTGCTTCGTTACTCCCATCTGCATGTGCCTGGATCCGAGAAGCCGGGCATAACATCATACTCTTATCCGATGTCTCATGGAATGATTGCTCCCACAGTACCATTGGGACAGGTGGCTTCACCTTTGTCCAGTCGGAGCTAGGTCAACGGGCACCTGGAGGATTTAGTCCCTGGAGATGGTTATACTGGCTTAAGCGGTTACATCAGATTGCCGATGAAGCATCAAAAGCAGATGAGATGCTTCTTGCAGAGCAGGCCGCGAAGGCAATTGACATTATGTTGAGTGACGTTAAGCAGAGGAACTCTCGGATTCTCAGGGTGTTTGAGGCAGCGGGCGATGCTGTGACCCAGGATAAGGATTTTATGGGTCTGAAGAGGGAATGGTAGATACAGCACAACCAGAGTTGACGTGTGATCCTATGTCTAAGAACTACCGTGTTCTTCCTATTTCTTTCTTCTATGCTATCGTGTTTTTCTTTTTTCTTTCTCATATGTCAATCATATTGTGAATTGCTGTTCTCGTGTAGCATGTTTCATCGCCCTAGAGATCTCTTTGGGAGACGTTTAGATTTGATTTGGACATCATGAGCGCACGTTAATGGCCTGCGCCAAGAATTCAGTAACCTCTGTGAACTTAGGGACATTGCAGCAGGCCGCCCAGGTGCAGCTAATCCCCTCATGCGCACGGGTGAGATGAACATCAATAATAGACAATGCAAACTTCTGTTGGGCAATCCGGGGCTTCCTCTCCAGAGGGTGGTGATTCTTCCGAATCTTCACGTTCAAGTTCATCGGCCTCAGTGTCATCACTCTTAGCCCAGTTGATTCGGTTGCCTCGCCGGCTTGGTTCGCACAGCTTCCAGAGCGCAACCATGTCCTTGGTAACCTGGATACGTCGTGCAAGTAGCTTATCCGTATCAAAGAACTCCGCTTCAGGGCCATAGAAATTCTCTACAAGTCGTGCTCGCTCGGGAAAGACGTATTCCGGAATTGGAATATCCCAGTCTTCGTGTAGCACGTGCTCGAGTGCTAAAGCGGCGGCTGAGGGAAATTACAGGTGGAAATGCGGCCGTTTATGGCCTCAGTAGTGCTCATTTTCGGCGTCGATTTTACAGGTCCTCATATTCTAGTAGCAAACGGCGGACCTGTGAATTACTATGCGTCCTAATACGCCGTCACGTAACCTCCCTTTAATGCCGCCGACATAAAAGACCTGTCTTCGCTGCTCACCCTCCCCCTCTCTCACCTTTTCCGTTCTTCCTACCTCTCTATCACTCAATCAATCAAAGTTCAATTAACCTGTTGCAGTCTAACTAGTTGCGTATGACTATGCAGGCGCTTCATCCAACTGAAGCAAGGACTCGAGTCCAAACGCCGAGTGGGATCACTCCCAAGAGTATACAGATAGATGCTGATCGTAAAGAGTGTGGAATCAACCCATTCCTGTAACCCGTAAACCCATACAACCCATAAACCCATACGTAAGAAATATATAAAGATTGCCATGGAGTGCACCCTCCATCTTCTATCTCTCACTTCCCACTTCTCACTCTTCCTTTCTATCCTCTGCAACCTCCCTCTGCCTCAGTTTCAATTGATGGTGACGTTGTCCTGGCCAGTTGTTGATTGGCATGTTCGTCGACTGTGGCTGAGTTTCTCGTTTCCACAGCATCATCTATCGTCATTGGCTAATACCCATCGTCTTCCACACCTAGATCCATTGCCGCAAGGCCTGTCGGTTCGTCGTCGTCATCCTCCTCCTCGGGTGTCATATACTGGAATTGTTGGAGGAGACCTGTTCGGTGCATGAAGTTGACCACGTAGCGGGTGGCCTGCGGGTTCGATACGATCTTGTCGTAATCCATCTCGTTGATCCCAATATTGTTGGGGTGGTCACGTGACACCCCTGGTCCCAGGACTTCCAGTAGTCAGTTAGCATAACTTCCTCTCTTCCCTTTTCCTCTTCCAGAGTCCAATACACTGTTTCCCTTGTGTTATCTTTATTCCTGCGTAGCCTTCTGCTTCACTGACAACATTAGATAACGGATTTAAGGTTGGAAGCTCGTGTATTGCTTCCGACTTGCCTTCATTGGCATCTTCATCGACATCTTCATCGGCATCTTCATCGGCATCCACACCTTTCATGGAGATACAGTACGAAGTGGAATCGAATAGAGAAACAGCGTATGTATTGGGATGGACGAAGAGGAGAAAGAGAGAGAGAGAGAGAGAGAGCAGGCAAACTATCTGGGTTCTATCCTATGGTGATGCCTCAGGCATCCAACATCCCCCTCATAGAACCTGCATGACATCCCCTATCAAAACCTCCAATTCTGGCATACATAGCAAAAACTCTCTTTTTTTTTTCATGCAGCTTTAGATCATCCCAATTAGCTCGGTAAAGACCTCGAATTGATCTTTGGCCAAAGCCTTGGTAAATCCGTCTGCGGCGTTCTTCTTGGTATCGACTCGGTGGATCTCCACATTACCCTGTGCAACAGCATCCTTCACGAAGAAGTAGCGTAGTGTAAGCCATCTGTTCGCTGATTTGCCTCCTTTCTTCGAGAGTAGCAGTTGAGAATTGATATTATCTGTGTAGATCTCCATCGGGCGTTGCTCCGGGAGCATAAATGAACGTGCAACTTTGTTCAACCACATCGCATCTCGGCAGGGTTGATCCAGTGCGCACCATTCGGCAACCGTCGTGGAATTGGCGGTGATCGTTTGTTTTCTGGTTGACCACATGATAGGCGATCCGGCGAAGTACCAGATACACCTTTCGGTGGATTTACTGTCTTCCCAGTCTGTGTGTGAAGCGTCTGTGTGTGCGTAGAAGCGAAGCTCATCTGTACGTCCGAGGACAATTCCGATGTCAGGACGTCGTCTCAGGTACTTCACAACGTGTTGCATTGCGTTGTAATCTGCAAAGGTGGGTTTTGCTAGCCTGTGTTGCAAGCGTGTCACTGCGAAGCGAATGTCCGGTCGAGTCTTCACAGCCAGCCAGTTTAACATGCCAACAAGAGACTGATACTGATCAAAAGCATCATCGTCTAGTATGTTCGTAGCATCTGCCGGTGTCTCTCTCCATGCAGCAGGCAGCGGTGTATCCTTCCAGCCGGAGACGTTAGCAGTACGTAGCACCTTCTGCACATACGCTTTCTGTGACATAGTGATAGTGCGGTTCACGTAGTCTCTGTCAAGTGCGCAGTTCAGATACTGCTTCGGTTCACCGAGATCCTTCATGTCATAATACTGTCGAAGCTCATCAACAACGTGCTGGATGTCTTCGTCAGACGGAGCTGCAATGATAAAATCATCGACGTGTATCATCATGATAGTCAAATTCATGCCTTTGCCTTTAACATAGGCACAGGGATCATCGTCAAGCGGGTGGAAGCCGATCTGTCGAAGCTTGCTATCCATCTCTTCGTTCCAGAGATATGCCGAGTCCCGTAATCTAAACAGAGCTTGATTCAGCGTGCATACCCATTGATTCTTGTCACCCGAAGCATCGGCGTACTCGAATCCTATGGGTTGTCTCATGTAGACTGTCTCAGCATCATCACGAGATGCATTTAAATATGCTGCTGTGAAATCAACTTATCTCTATTTCAGGCCGTAGATCGCAATCAGTGTGAATACGATCTTGATCATACATTCAGCAACAACAGGGGCATACGTCTCTCCGTCATCCTTGTCCTGGAAATTACCGCATACAACCCAGCGTGCTTTAAAACCGTACACTTCGTCTTTGGTGTTGGTCTTCACTGTGAAGCGCCATTGGCCTGGCAGTATCTTAGCTTTTGGTGGCTTAAGAATCAGGCTCTATATACCTTTAGCTGCCAGATCATCTAGCTGTTTCTGTATAGCGTCTTCCCACTGCGGCCAGAAAGGGCTCTTCTGTGCCTGCTTGTACGGAGACGGTAGATCGACGTCCTTGGCATATAATGGCTTCCCATCATGGAGGAATGGCTCATCAATGTCAACTGTGTCCGATGTGACAGCCATTGCATTTCCACTACCACTAGGTCCCGCAGACCCCTGTCCACCACCCTCCGTCATATTATTACCACCTGAATCCCCCGCTTGTGCTCTCTTCTTAGCAGCTCGTTGTATGTCACGGTCTCGTTTCTCGTACTCGACGGCGAGATGCTTCTGCTGTGGATCGTAGTAGCGATCGGGTGCAATTCCGATGTTAGCGCGTCTCGATCGGCGGGGTGGAAGGGGGGGTGGGAGCCGGCGTGGCAGGGTCTTGGGAGATAGGGTCCGGCGAGGATTCGATTGAGATGATCTCACGTCTTGGTGACACCTCAGATCTTGCAGTAACCGGTGTATTCTCAGTGCTGGATGCTGTCTCTGTAGCCTGTGTGATCTCACGACTCGGTGACGCACTGGCTTGCTGTGTGGAGACAGCTTGTTGTGTAGCAGCTTGCTGTACCTTAATGCGTGGAGAAGCAGCTTGCTGAATTGGGGAGGAGAAAGGGTATTGATACTCCACTCTCTGCTGCTCCGGGGACGGTGTTGTCTCCCTAGTAGCTGTCTCAGAGCTTTGTTCAGTGACGCTCTTCTCAATGTTGTCAGCTTCTTTGTGAACGTCCTGCATACTCTCAGCTAACTGAGAAACCTGTGATGTCAAAGTGCGAAGTCTTTCCCCGAAGTCAGCTCTTCTTTGAGCCATGGACGAGGCTTGCTGTCTAGCAGTAGCATGCTGTGCATTCTCACCAGGTGCATTTGTAATGTCAGTGATCCTTGCTCCTGTCATGAGAGGCTCTTCTTGCACAGTAGGGAGACGAGTTTGAAATAGCTTGTGCTGCCGTACCGGGGGTGCAACGATAGCCTTTTGCTGCGGCGTCTCGCGCGGTGTTTCCGGCATAGTGGAGACGCTTCCATGAATTGTAGGAAGGTGAATTGTAGACGGTGTAACAGGCATCTGCACAGGCTATGCAGGAGTCTGTACAGGCAGTGTCTTCACAATCTGCTGTTGCTTGTTATCAGGTTTCGAGTCCTTGTTAAGCGAGACAGGCATGAATCCAACGGCATCGTCGTTATTATCATCTGGATCCTTGGGACCGGGAGCAGGTTGCACCGGCATTGGTCCCATACCGTCTTTATCACCAGGCTGTGGAAAGCCTACATCCCGGGACACCACTATCTTCCTAGCGGTAGGATCCCACACTTTGAAAACATGACCGCCGTCCCCCTCATAGCCAACAAGCATTCCTTTCCAGGCTCTAGGGGCTGCTTTCCTAGACTATACACGCTTAGCTTTTGGGATATACACGTATGCAGTCGATCCCCATGGCCTAAGATGCTTCAAAGATGGCTCTGGGTTCGGGATTTCAAGCTCCTGTCGCTAGTGTGTGAGCGGGGAGATCTTGGTCTTTGGATTAACCAGTCTGTTGTAGATATAGATAGCTGTCTCCGTGGCGTACGGCCACATATCTTCCGGCATGTCAGCATCGATAATCATCGTGCGTTGGATGTCATTGATATGACCGCCGAAGCGCTCCACCGTGCCATTTGGCTCCGCCGTGTATGGAGGCGTGATCTCGAACGTCATCCCTCGTTTCTCGCCCCATTTGATGAACTCTTTAAACTCAGTACCGCCATCTATTCGCCAGATACCAGGGTATCTACCAGTAAGCAGCTTTATCCTCTCACAAAAAGCAGTGAGCTTATAGAAAGCATCGCTCTTGGTCTTTAGTATGATCCCTTTAATCAATCGAGTGGCATCATCGACAACCGGTAGCCAGTAATTCTCTCCACCTGGTCCTGTGGGTTTCATCGGCTGTGTGTCGATATAGAACTTCTATGCTGCATCTTGCACTCTAGCCTGGGGTTCACGAGATATCTTCTGTTTTGATTTGCCACGAAAACAAGCTTCACAATCGAAGTGTTCAGTGCCGTACTGTTCATATTCACCCAGCTGCTCAGCATGCTATAGCGTGGAAGCTATGCGAGCTTTGCTAGCATGACCGAGACGACAGTGCACTTCGTAAGCTGTCACCTTGTTGATAAAACCAATGTCATCGTCTGAATCAGAATCGGAATCAATCTCGTTAGGATCATAATTAATCTCCTTCGGACTGATAAGGTACGGAACACCTGTCGACGTGTCCGCATACCCCAGAATATCACCGTTCCCATTTGTAAGATACTTTGTGCGGGTGTTATAAGAGATGTCTTGCTCTTCAAGAAGCTTCTGCATGCCAAATAGCTTACTATGTCCCCTAGGACTATAGTAGCTAGTTATCATCCATGTGTGTGTTTTCCCATTAGGCAAAGCGGCTCTCACAATGATTTCTCCGTGTCCTAGCGTGACAACTCTGTTTCCGGAGTAATCCTTGTATGCATAAGTCACATCAGGGTGCGGTCCGAATCCGCAGAAAGCACATATGTTATTGTCGTCCTTTTGCGTCCCGTTACGCATTTCTCGCGCATAGTCGTGAACTTTATCATTAGCGGGCTGTTTTCGAAGGTTCTTCTTTTTCTTCTTACCGCTATTATTGTCGTTGTTGTCGATTGAATTGACATCTTTGCCAGGCTGGGTGTTGTTATATCCGCTAGTGTGGCCTCCGCGGCCCCCTCGGCTACCTCCACGACCACCTCTTCCTCGGCCTCCTCGACCAGAGTTGTATGCTGCGTTCGAAACACCTTCTATGTCTACGGTAGCTTATAAAGCTCTCTAGTATTCTTCAACTTTGGCAAGACTCAATTTCTTTGGCTTAAGGCCAGCAACTTCCTCCCTAATGAACTGTACTTTCTTGACTATGCCTCTAATACGGTTATATATACAGAGAGTGCGTGGAAGGATTTCTATCCGCCCGAATAAAGAGCTCTTTGATCTTCTACGGCGAGATTAATTATAACCTTAGTAAAGAGGAGATTAATAATAGCGACTTTTGGATTAGGGACAACGAGTATATTCTCGTGTACCTCGATCCCGATATACGAAAGAGCAGAGCTGTGAGCAAGGGTGAACAGATGGAGTCGCTCCCCAACCCCCTCGGCGGTCCACCACCGTCCCTGCCAAAGCTCTCCGCCATCGACATCCAGACTTCTCATCGCAACATGGCGCCAAGACTCCCTCTCTTAAAGCTCGAAATGATTCAGGATATAATACATCTTGTTGCATGACCAGCTGCGCGGGAAAAAGTTATATGAGCATAGGAATCCGAAACAGCCCCACTGATAGTTGCATCAACGCAATTGAAAGCATACCAGTAATACTCCATATTGATATGCTTGTTAAGTGCCGCTAACGTCCAATCATGCACACAGTTATGCATGCTCCACGATTCCGATGCCACGTGAACTTCTAAAAAGTAGTATTCCGCCAAGATTCCCATCACTCCCTGGAAGGACACTTTATCTGTAACCAGTTCACGAAGCCACTTGGGGGATTCTTGCGACCAGGCAATCGAGTTAACCCGACCCCTATGACCCCGGAAGGTTGATACGCACTGGCCAGTGACCGGATCCCAAATAACTGTGGTAAGGTCGGTCACCTGGCCAGGAAGTGCCGTGCACCGAAGACGGAGGAAACCAAAAGGAGACAGAAGGGTTCCTCCCGCCGCCGTACACAACCGGCGGATGCCAGAGGGGGTGTCAAGGTGGATCGCAACGCCTACTGGCATCCCGCAGGGCTCCCCTCTCTCCCCGATCCTATACCTGATCCATAACGCAGACCTAGTGGAGGGCTGCGAAGAAGAAGGAGTACGGTCAAGCGGATGGGTGGACGACGTGTCATTTATTGCGGTAGGGGAAGATGAGCAAGAGACAGTGTCGAAGCTATACCAAGCATGCCAGCACGCAGAAAAATGGGCAGCTAAGCATGCCTCTGTCTTCGAACCTAAGAAGTACGCACTGATTCATTTCATCAACCCGCAGTCAGATGTGGAGGAACAACACACCCCCTTAGTGCTACCCAACACGATAGTGCAAGCAACCACAGCAGCGGAGAGGTATCTAGGGGTCTGGCTAGACCCGAAGTTATCTTTCCAGTAACACCGAAGGCAAATGCTAGGCAGAGGTCAGTCTACAGGTATTAAGGGGGCTAACAGGATCCATATAGGGGACATCAATCTCAGCAATGCGAAAGATCTACCAGGCAGTGGTAATTCCGAGATGCTCTTCGGCGCAGCGGCCTGGCACCAGCCGCTTATAACAACAGCGAAGGAGAGGAGCTATGTTAGACAGTTTGTAAGCATCCAATAGAGAGCAGCATGCTTGATGAGCGGAGCTTTCAAAACAACAGCGAAGGATGCACTCGATGTCGAACTGTATTTGCTACCTATACAAAACCAGCTAGACCAGTTGGTTCAAATGACTGCATTGAGAATACGTATAGGCCCAGGCTATGCTATTCCAAAGACAATGCTATACCGCAGAAACCATATACAAATGCCAAGGGGAGGATTGACACCAATGGAGGCTCAGACATGGAAGAAGAGTGGATGTCTCTCGGCAATCCCGAACACTCTGGCCGGAGGGGAATGGGAAAGCCGGAAGGCATTCATCCAGGCACCATGGACTGAGCCACCGAAAGTGTATATCGAGGACAGAGAAGCAGCAAGAACGACATATAATAGGATCTGGCTCCAACTAGAAGAACCACTGCGGTTTTACACCGACGGGAGTGGCTACCTAGGGGTAATCGGGGCAGCAGTGTGCTGGGGAACGGAGTCAAGGCTCTGTTACATGGGGACAGATGAGACAGCCACAGTGTACGCCGCCGAGCTCCGTGCTATTGAGATGGCGCTAGAAGTCATTAAGGAGACATTCCTTGAGGACCAACAACGGCATCGACTGGCGAACGGAGCGGTCATCTTTACAGATAACCAAGCAGCATTACGGGCCATCCTAAATCCCAAGATGCCATCCGGCCAGGTATACCTCGAAGGGTGCCTCCGCCAGCTTGAATGGTGTATAGGCAAGACCCAAGTGGAAATACGCTAGGTGCCAGCGCACGAAGGCATTCTAGGGAATGAGACTGCCGACATGCTAGCAAAAGAAGCAGCCACCACTACCAATACCAGTCACAACCGCTATGTCCGACTTGCCTCCGCGGCAAGGAGGTGTATTAAGCGGGATACCAAGACAGTATGGGAGAAGCCGTGGTCGAGGATAGGGGTTCGGATGACGGCACGGAGGACGAAGAAGCTGATCGAGATGCCGAACAAGTCGAATTTGGCATACTGGAAAGGACTGCGGAAAGCGACTTCGTCAGTACTGATTCAACTCCGTACAGGGATCATCGGGCTGGCGGAGTATTTTTCAAAAATCAAGAGAAAAGATTCACCTCGCTGTCAATGCGACATGGGAAACCAGAGTGTGCGCCATGTGTTGCTTGAGTGCCCGCTTCTGGAAGAACAGCGGTACGAGATGTTAAACGAGCTATTCGAGGAAGGGGGATTGACGACCCTCGGGGAGATGAAGATACTAAAAGAGTCAAAAGCGGCACCGATCGTGGCCAAGTTCATGATCGCAACAGGACTCCTGGGACAGTTTCAGTCAGTGGACTCGGTCGCCATAGGGAAGGAGAAGGGGGAAGGGGACGAGGATTCAAATCCGATAACAAAACCAATCCAAGAGACTGCGAGTGCTGGAGAAACAGGACGCACAATACAGTGGCATGGCGCCAGGTCCGCCGATGTCACCTCATATCAACGCACATGGAGATCGGCCATTGCTGACGACGAGGGCGACGAGGGCGACGAAGCACGGCGTCGCGATCCGAACCTGTTCGTGTACGACCTGCCGACATGACGCATGATGCAGAGCTGGCGGTCCTGGTGATACAGGGACTCGGTGACTCGGGGAGCCAGCGCGAGATAAGAAGTGGAAGAAGGAAGCGAGGAAGTGAAGGGTGTATTGCAGAGGGAAGGGGACACACTGCGCCCGCTTGGAATGCTGGAATCATCTACGAATTGACTTTCTTTACGTTTATTTCTTTTGTCTTGTTTGCATTGCCGGCAGGGTTGTGGCCTTATAATTCAGGTTGCAGAACCTCGAGGAATCGAGACCTGTATACAGGGTGGTTGTATACTGGGGATGCATCACCATTTTTGTCGTCGAAGAGCAGGCTCTGGAACACTATCCCCGCATAGCAGCATGTATGTACTAGCGAGCTACATCGGGTTAATGAGATCATCATCATCATCATCATCATCATCGTTTCCTTTGCTGTCTTCCCTCACTGTTCCCTAGTGTTATCGCGTTCTCGCAGCATGCGCTGTAGAGAATCATCAGACACCTGTCCTAAGACTTGTAGCGAGTCAGATCCCGAAGTGATTCGTCTTGCAGAGATAAGATCTTTGAGTGTTGAGACAACAGCTTGCGTACTCCTATCGCCGGTCGTTATATCCTCGAAATGGTTGGTTCGGTTTTTGCTCGTTTCTTGAGATATTCGATCAAAGAAATTCAAAGATTCTTTGATATTGTCGGCCTCTTCTTGACTTTCATTTTGCTCGCCTGTTTTATCGTCTTGTAGCAGCGACTTTTGGTAATGTAATAATCGGGGCTGTCCTCCTCGTTCATGATGATGTTGTAGTAGCCTCAACCTAGAATTAATGACCTCTCTCTCCGCAGAAGTCAAAGCTTGCGCGAGGATCAACCAAGGTATGTTGTTGTGCCCTATGGGTGATGGTCCCACTTCGGAAGTAGTTGGAACTTGAGTCATTTTCTCTAGCGAAGTGGACTTCGTCTGCTCTATATAAGCAGAAAATTGATCACAGATTTCGAGGCCATGCTGCGTGCTTTCCCTTTCCTCTTCCATCATCTGAACATTGGTCGATCCCATTTCTCCAGAGGATAATGACTTCAATCTATTCTCAATGGACTGTAGATGAAGACTAAGATCACATTTGGTGTCTTCGATAAGTTCGTTGTATTCATCGATAACGTTTTTCGTTGTTTTGGTTAAATTCCTAGAAGAGTCAATAAGTGACTAGTAAGAAAGCGCCCCCTCCCCCGGCACTCAATATAGGATATAGGAAAACGTACATATTGGCGTAGGCAAGGGCAATAGTAATTGTGGATTTGTAGCCTGAAATCATAGTCTGAAAGCCAACGACGTCTTCACCCATATACCGCAATTTTGCCCAATCACGGATACTGAATCTGTTGTCGGTCGAATGTTCGGAACAATTTATGATCAACGCGTTGAAATCATTACATGCTTTGCAACATCGACCCAGAGGTCGTTCAATGATTCCACTGTTAAGGAAGGGGGTGGTGCTAATTGATTCTCGAAGGATATTTAGCACCTCATCAAGGTCCTGCAGCGCGTCTCGGAGATCCCGGATAGACTTTTCTCGATTGCGAAGGCTTTGAACAGTGCTGAATAGCGTTGTGCTCGACTGGAGTGCCAAGGACACCAAGCCGGCAAGGCCTGAAGCGATACCAATAACCTCAGCCATATTGAAAGAGATGGAAGGGAGCGGGGCTGGGGTTTGAGAGCGATGATTAGGTAATACCAAGCTTGGGCTCTGGATTTAAGTAAAGTGAGCGAGGAGATATGTAGCAGTTTTAAGCTGCCCAGTTCTGACAAAGGTCCGACCGCCCTGAGCTAGTCTTTTTGAGACAAACTGAGAAGGCGCGTATTAATGGCTGATTATTGGACCGACTAAGGGCATTTGGTGTGACTGACTTGCAGATCACTCCGTTTCCGCCCTGTGACCAAATATATCTCCCCATGTGATGGCCTCTTTAAAGTTCATTAACTACCCCGCACCCAAAGCCGAATCACCTTAAATAATCCACGAACCATGAGCAACGGCAACCAGTATTCTGACATGTCCGCAGAGGAACAGCTCACTCCTACGACACGGCGAGAAAATGAACGCCGCAACATCTTTGAAGACGTCGTTGCAGAGGAGAACGTGTTCCAATTTGTTGGCTCTACAAAGGGGCATACAACGACCGCAAGATCAGTCATAGCCAAGGCATACGCGACCCAGTGTCTAGGAGATGCGTCCGAAACTATAATCCAGCAAATTTCAAAGGACCGCATCGGAATCGCGGCGAAGAAACAACCTCCTCATCAGCAACAATTGACAAAACCCTTCGACGGGCCCGGTCGCACGGTCGCACAGTAGGTTAGAAATGCCAGGTATGTCATCTCGAGATTCTATATATTCACCATGGATACTCGGATCAGAATCATCTTACTGATTAAAAGCACACAAGGGAGGGAGGAACGAATCGGGCATAAAAAATGGAGGTGGTTATTAGGAGAGGGCCGACATAGTAGAAGAGGGGTTGGAAATAACAGATTGGCAAAAGTATGAGAAAAAAATATCTGAAAACATCCTTTTGGACGGCTCTGATTTGAGCTCTGCTCCCGTTACTCCTGTAGAGTTGAGAGACCCCGAGATTATCTAACGGCACCAGTGCAACAATATCTACAGTTTGGCCGCTCTTTGTCACCTTCTTGCGGAGCTTATGTACAGTTTACACAAACCAAGTTTGATACCTTGGCGGAGGCCATGACGGGAATTCTGAAATACGTCATTTCGAGACACATTATAGAAGCTACACTCTCCGTTGTTTTACTTTCTTTCAGTAAGTACTACAACTTATTCGTTCCGATACTCAAGATGAATTCTCCAAACCTCCAATTTAGGTACTGACTAGCTCTTGCTCTCAAAAAGCGAAATACGACGTCTGGGTCAAGGTGTAGAGCGTCGCTATCGTTCGCACAAGGGTGGGGCTGTGGACGAAACATTGGGCGAGGACCGCTCCGTCGTCAGCTTAAAGCCTCGGCCATAACGGTCCTTGAATTCCGACAAAGGTTGATCTTGCAAGCCTTCGTCTTGCATGGAATGCCCTGCTGAAGGCGAGCCCCTATGATCAGTATTCGCAAAATTGACCCGTGTCATATCCCTCGACAACTGTTGAAGCGATGCATCACTCAGATGGCCCCCGACTTGCCTCGTCCTCCATCCCAGCCCACGGTTTCTGCCATGAATTATTTTCTCATTGGTAGAGACCATGAATTGAATGGCGTCACCAGTGGCATAATTATCGATCGTACTAGCATTCTCGTCCAAATGAGTTCCAGCATTCGAACAGATATGCATGCACTGGCGAGTTGTCTCCCACTCTTCTTGTAACCTAAGAAGTTCTGCAATGTCCTCCTGAGAGGCTGTACTTGTCTTTGTCTTAGTCACGATTCGGTCCATCAGTATCTTAAGATGATCCTCCAGCCTCGCAGCGGTGTTCATGAGGCTATTTTTGCATTCCTGCAAACCCTCGTTGGTGACTCTTTCGGGCACGTTGCTCGAACTGGAAGAATCGGAGGAGCTGTCACGAGCTTTCCGCAACTGTTGAATTTGATCAATATGGCTTGATAACTGCGCACATATTTCGAGACACTTTTGGGTGCTCAGGCGTTCCTCCTCCATCAGCTGGATTTCCCCAGCGTCCGTGTCTGAGTCGCGTGTATTCTTGGCGATAATATTCTCGAGCTTTTCGTCAATACTCTCTAAATGTGTTTCGAGGTCATCGGTGGTGGTTTCAATCATTTCCTTGTAGCTTTCAAGGCCATCAACTGCGTTGGAGGACTGTCGGCTAGAAAGGCACATCAGCGTTAGTGAAAAAAATGACTAATGTGCACAAGGAGACTCACAGATTCGCATCAGTGAGGGCAATGATGATAGTTGATTTATAGCCAGCTAACATTCGTCTGAAACCATCAATGTCTTCGCCCATGTACTTTAATTTGGCCCAGTCTCGAAAGCTCGTTTTGCCGGCAAGAGATCGCGTCGAACATTTCTTGAGCTCCTCCTCGAAATCTTTACAGGCATTTGCACAACGGAGGAGGGGATATTCGAGGCTAACGAGTTCTGTATCGGTGTTCGCATTCAAGGTCTCTGCTAGAGATCCAAGAACTCCATTCAGACCCTCAAGCTCCTCCGTTAGGTCGCGTACGCGTTTTGGATGAGATCGGTAGCTTTGAACTACATCGAAGAGGGCACTGCTGGATTGAAATGCAAACGTAGCCAAAGCCACCAGCCCAGAAGCTATGCTAATGGGTTCTGCCATTGAGCGTCGCTTGATGATGCGTTGCTAGTGCTGGAATGGTTGGAATTATTTACTCGAGATGGAAAATTGCGGGGCTAAGCCTTCACTTTATGATTTTCAAGCAAGTAATGGGAGAGTTCCTGATCCAATCGGGACTAGATAATAAGCGCCCGTCTCTTGTGTGATGGAAGGAGGTGAAAACCCTCTAGGAGGGGCATCACAGTGGGTCCAGTGGGTCCAGTGGCCAAATAACCAATCAAACAATATCCAGACTAGTCCGGTCGACAAATGTAACTTGCAAATCTCACCATTTCGCTGGGCGGGATCAATTTCCTCCACTAACGATGCCTATGGTTCTGGTATTGATCAAAGGGAGAACTTGTGTATTTACTTTAAAATATTATTACCACGTTGAAACACGCTGTTAGTTTGGCATAATCCCAAGCAAGGTATTTCTCCCGTTCACATTCAGAGAGCCACCCCTCTAGCGCTAACAGGGTGTGGTACATATATTATTTTATGTCATGTTTCTAATATGAGCTGTCCGTGGTTTATCGTGAGATGTAAGGGGTTCCTTAATAATGTAGTTTTTAGCGGTATATACTGGAGACGGTTAAAACATATTCTTTGTCTTAGACGGTAGTTGGCGTGCTTTTAGTCTTGCTTTCTCGACGCCCGCACGTATTCCAATATACTTGGATCGTATCAGGACTTTCCCATATCGGTCCGAAAATAAGCTCGTCACCTCCGACCATGGTTGTTGCTCGTCTCTTCTTAACCACAGCAAAAGATCCACCTCTTTTGAAGACTACCGCAAGCGCCTCCTACGCTCTCGCTGGGGCCCTTGCAACTATCACGAGATGGCGAGTGTCGTGGCAGCTTGGTCGACCGCCCGTCTCCGTCCCCACCGGACGACCAAAACTTGTCGTCCGGTAAAGAAGCCCAGAAACACAACGTCTCAGAAGATTTGACTTAATTTACCTTTGATTTCCAGATGTATCCCTCGACACCCTAGTCAGACTATATTTAGATGCCCGTTATCAATCTTTCCCAAACGGTTTCGCCGAGCACCACCCGAACGGCCTAAACATAAACTCACCAAACAACTCGGATGTGACTTCTCACGACTCCGCCATCGATTTGAACGATGACCATCAATATACCTCGACTCGGCCTGGATTAGCAAAACCCTTGGGTACCCGATATACGAAGAACGAGACGCATATTCGTTCGGTCCGCCTAACAAGTCCAACGATCGGGCGACTGAAGAGGTCAACAAAAGTGACATCAGAGGAAATTAAATCGAGAGGCGCAACACCCGAACGCTTCCGACAATCCTTGTCTAGACTCCAGCCGACAGTTGAAGATGCTCCCGATGAGGACGAAATTGCTGCTGTCAATCTAATTGGCTCTGACGACCTTACTACAAATATTATCGGCATAGACTGGGCTCAGCCAGGCATTCAGATTCCCTCGAGTGAATGATACTCATTGGAACCACAGCAACGAGCCGACAATGCTCTTGGCAATTCAAGGGGTAGTGACCCTGATGATTGTTCAATTTCAAATGAAAGCTTTGGGGAATTGGATATTGACTTGGCCATTGGTGATTCTATGAGGTTTTTGGGTGAAGACGAGAATCCGATCGCTTTACCTCGAATCCCCAAGGTCGCATTTCCATATCTGTTTCTCCTTCGCTTAATAATAATGGCCTGTCTGCGCTGCCTAAGAAGCTTTCAGATGCGCCTCACTTGCCCTTGTCAATTGGGGGTTTTCAGGCAAGTTCCAAGCGGAAGCTTTCCCTTGCTGTTGAATCTCAATCAGGCCAATCCTCCAGGAAATTCAGGCCCCGCCTTGTCCCTGAGCAATCAGAGGAGCCTGAGCAACCAAGTGTAGCAGTTGAAGATTATGAACTGAATGAAACTGATATTCTGGAATCGGTATATTCCCGACTGACTTTGCAACAGCTGACGGAAGTCCAGCGCACCGGCGAACGCCTTCATCCACCCAACCTCGCTACCTTTTTAAAAAAGTACTCCTGTACCTGGAAGGTCTCTGGTTTCTGGAGCGGCCCTTCCTGGAATAATTCAAGCTCCTCGAATGCCGCTCAAAAGCCCAATCGTGCCAGTCTTATGACCTATTTGATGCGCCTGCACAGTGAGGATGACATACATGAAAAACACATATCTTTGCGCGAATCTAATTCTTGAAATTGCACCACAACGCCGAGGGCTACAGCTCTCATTTTAATTGCAACTTAATTGTAACTTCCGGCTCCATCTCCTGATACCAATTTTATATTGGTAGAAGGTATGGTGGCGCCAGGGAGCCAGTGGCCGCCCCTTTCAGGGGGCCGCGAAAATTCTGCGCGCAACACCAACGAGCGCATTTTGGATGCCAATTACGACGTACGCCAGTTGCTGAATCATATCAGCAGTAACAACTCTGTGAAAGTCCCGAGGCCGGTGTTGGAATACCTGAAGTCCATTCAGGAACTCACCACTGACCTTATCAAGAACCTAATTGGCCAGGACTGGAAGCAGCAATTTGAACAGCTGCGCCAGGAGACCAGCCAAATTAAGCAAGACATACATGCAGTGAGGATTGCTTCTTCGAATGTTAACACCAATGCCAACCTATCGAACCGGATCCGATCGTACGTCGACGCTGTCAAAAATGCGCCGCCGCCGACGCACTTTTTGTCCAGCCATGGGTCAGCATTGACCAGCCCCGCGGCCCTCACCGAGCTTATCCACGACCGACAGATCATCGTCAAATTGGGTGATTCCGATGGTATAAAAAGCTTCCGAACACGATCCCCGGCTGAGATCACTAAGTTAGCCGAGAAGGCAAGGGTGAAAGCAGCGAAGGGTGTGGACGGATTGACGATAGCGTCGGCGAAGTTTGTTACAGCCAAACAACTAAAATCGGGTGATCTCTCGCTAAGTCTGCGGACTGCGAAGGAGGTGGAGATCATGAGATGTCACCGTCAGTTCTAGGTGAAGCATCTATAGAAGGGCTCGGAGGTGCGGCTGCCGAGCTGGGGGGTTTATCGTGCATGATGTCAACGTACGATCCCTGGGAATCAACACGGCGGCGGAGATCAAGGACCGAAAACAGGGAATTGTGAAGCAGCTGCTTACCGAGAACCTGTTTAGCTGGGGGGACAACGCCGAGATCGTACAGATCTCATGGCTAGTTCTCCCAGAAGGCAAAAAGTCAGGATCCCTGATCGTCGAATTCACCTCACCGCACACAGCGAACAAAGCAATCGACACCGGTACTCTCTGGGACTCAGAGGTCCTTACCACGGTTCTGTACGACCGTGCTGCGCGTATACGCCAATGCCACAACTGTCAGAAATACGGACACATAGGAAACACCTGTTCCAACCAAACCAAATGCGTCTTTTGCGCTGAGCAGCACCACTCTCTGGACTGCTAGCGGAAGAAAGACGCCACACTTAGTGAACGCAGGTGTGCCAACTGCGGGGGCGCACACAATGGATGGTCGAAGCGGTGCCCCGACTTCATCAGAGAGATCGAGAAGGTGCAGGCCCTTGCCCAGGCAAGGGAGAGGCATCACCGGGTGCCAGCATACTTCTCGATAGACACCGGGCAGGGGACCCCGGCATCCACAACCACGAGGGGAGGAGGCCCAGGGGGTAGCGGCTCCGGGGTTTCTACGACAGAAAGCGGTTCACTGAGCTCAGCGAGGCCATCAACCAGCAGACCATCTATTAAAACAACAAACTCGGGAAAGAATGCTCGCTCCACTGTGAGCGAGAAGGAGACGACTTCCAATACTACAGACGCTATGGAAATCGACCCTATTGAAAGGTCAGAGGACATTCAGGAGACACAGCCTCGAGATGAGAGTCAGAACCGTGTCCAACATAAAGTCACAGCTCCTCAGGTCCGGGGAACCCCCCGATTTCACGGCTGGAAGAGCAAGCAAGATCGGAGACTCCCTTCGCTAGTCTCTCTATACACCGACAGAAGTACGCTCGGAGCCACCGAGGCGCAGAGCGCCGAGTCGTGCACCTACATCGTCATCCATGGCGACAAGAAGCAAACACACACTCGGCAAAGTGCTCCAGGTCAACAAGAGAGCTCGAAAAGAGCACGTAGTGTTCGAGGACGAAGATATAGACCCAGGGACTGAGACGTCGTCAATCGCAGCTAACACAGCCAGCGATTACCAACCGTCCTCGGTCCTATCGAAGGCTAGCAATAACCACAAGCGGGCAGATGGAAGAAAGACACAGAACGCACCTGGCAAAGAGAACATACCTATCTTCGACTATGAAAACCTCGCACGCACGCCAGGGCCAAGGGGCCGAAACAAGCGTACCCACGATGATCAGGTCGATCTCACAATGTCAATGCCATCTGTCAGGTTCACCAGCCGGACAGACCTCCAGGATGAGAGAAGAACCCGCCAGTTCACCAGGAAACACGCCAATAACCAGATTCATGAATAATACACCATTCACTATCATCCAATACAACACGCACCGGTCAAGAGATGTCGTTATGGCGGACTTCCTGGCGAAACCAGAGGTCTCCAAGGCGGACATTATCGCAGTGCAAGAACCATGGGAGAACCCATATAGTGACACAACATACCACCCTTTGAAACAGACACACGAGCTTCTCTTCCCGTCAAGTTTGGAGACAGGGAGCAGAGCAAGGGTGTGTATATATATAACGAGTGCGGCACCACCAGCACTGTGGAGCTCGTTAGCAAACTGCTGGGCAGCAGACAGCGGTGGGGAGGCCGACAACATACCATGATTGCTGGGGACTTCAACCTCCATCACCCTGCTTGGGGAGGCATTGAAGCCACCCAGGACTTGGGTATCGATAGGCTCATTGAGCTCTGTGACGAGGCAGACCTTGACCTATGGTTAAACCCTGGTACCATTACAAGGGACCAAAGCGGAGATCGAACGACAATCGATCTGTTCTTTGCTACGCCAGCTCTCACTGAAAGACTGGTGGTTTGTGAGATTGCCCTCGACTGTCACGCAGACTCCGACCATCTGCCAATCCGCGTACTAATCGACATCGACACACCTACACCGCCGGCAGAGGCGCAGAGAAGAAGGCTTTGGAAGGCTATGGATACCGAGAAATTCGACGTATTTGTGGCTGACAATCTTCCACGCTCCCCCCCGGAAATGAGGACGCCTCAGCAAATCGATAACGCGGTGAACCACCTGATCGAGATCATACAGCGAGGTGTACAGGAATCGACACCGTGGGCCAAACCGAGTCCACACGCTAACTCATCCTGGACTAAGGAATGCGGGGAGGCTGTTAAACACTCTCGCCGTATGTTCCGACGATACATTGCGACACATAGTGAGGAGGACTGGCAGACGTACAAACTGGCTAGGAACCAAAAGGGAAAGGTTATCAAAGCTGCTCTTCGACGTGGCTTCCGGAGCTTTATCGAAGAGGCAGTGGACCAAGGACCACAAGGGCTATGGAGAGTGGCCAAATGGGCCAGAAGTCGAGGCCAGTAACAAGGGAACACGATGCCAGCATTAAAGACGGCCGAGGGGGTTGCAGATACTGATACAGAGAAAGTCAATCTGCTCCGCAAAGTGTTCTTCCCACAGCCACCAGAGGCCGACCTCTCCAACATATACGCCAGCCAAAGACAGTAACAGCAACAAGGCCGCACCAGCTATCGAGAGCAGTTCTAGCTACCACCGGTAAACGACACCGAAGTGAGAGCTGTAATCAAGAAAGCGCCACCGAATAAAGCATCTGGGTACGATGCACTGCCGAACAAGGTATGGTGGGTGCTGGCGGAACCAGTCTCACGATCAGAGAAGAGATTCATTCCACTTCTCACTGATATCTTTAACGCATGTGTCCAAATCGGACATAACCCCTAGCACTTTCAAACCTCTGTCATAGTGACACTACGAAAAGCCGGCCCACGAGACTACCGAGTCCCAAAATCGTATAGGCCAGTCACATTGTTAAACACACTTAGAAAGATCCTCGAAGCAATTGTCGCCACACGTATCGCATAGCTTATGGAGGAACACCATCTGCTCCCGAAGACACACCTTAGAGGACGAAAAGGGGTCTCCGTTGATCATGCAATCCAGCTGATCCTTGGACGGGTACACCAGGCCTAGGGGGGAAGGTAAGATAGCTAGCATGCTGCTCCTCGATGTTGCCGGTGCATATGATATAGTCTCCCATAAGAGATTGCTATATAATATGCAACAACTAGGCCTAGGTGCGCTTATTCCATAGGTAGAATCGTTCCTTACCGGCAGGAGCACACGAATCAAGCTACCAAACGGCTATCTGAGTGAAGCATTTCCTACACCAACCGGCATCCCGCAAGGGTCACCGATCTGGCCCATCCTTTTCCTCCTTTTCAATGCACCGCTAGTCCGCGCATGCACACTACGGGGTCTACACTACGGAGAGAGTGAGGCATACGGCTTTGTATTCTAGCCATCTCGAAGAGCTATGAAGAAAACATCCAGGTGTTGGAAAAGGCATTGCTAAAGGCAAATTTATGGGCCAAAAAGCATGCAGTTAAATTCGCATCCGACAAATTTGAACTGATCCATTTTACCAACCCAAGATCCACTACTACCACCACCACTACCGGGATATCTCCTAGGGACGATATCTGGGAAATACCGGATGACTCGTCATAGCGTCAAGCCACTATCGTATCCTTTTGGCCGAAATTGCACAAGTATCAGGGTATTGCTATCTTCTGCCGTCTTCTCATCACCAATAAGGAAGATTCCCGGCTCCACAATGCTCCTTTCCGTGTTCTCGGCCGGAAATCGCACGACATCCGAGAAACCGGAAGGTAAAACGTCTCGACGAGTATTTTGAGTCACCAACCCCATAGTGTGATATTCGATTAGATTTCTAGTCGTCTCGGTGAGAAGAAAAGGTGTAGCTGGCGAGCTGAGATTTTCGGACTCATAATACTCTGCGCTAAGGATGGATGAGAAGATGTAGATCTAGAGGATTTGTAGTGCCTACTTTCCAATCAGGATAATCATACAGATTTTGGAACTTGTTTCGAAACCATATTCAAAGAAGCATGGATGCAAATACGCTTTTGTCCCAACGGCTCGATCTAGTAAAGAACTCTTTGAAGAAATCTCAATTCCACAAAGAAGCTAGGAATGAGCCGAGAAATGGGAAATCGATTCTTGGAGCATCTAATTCAGTACTCGGTCCTACCAGTGCAAACCGGATGATGAAAAAAAGACAGGATGCTGATTCTAAAAAGATCACACGGCAGCATGCAAAGCATGCCAAGGCTTTAGAAGTTGAAGCACAGGCTCAAAAAGCAAGGGATTTAGCTGAAGAAGAACATGAAGCTACAATGGCAGCTAGAGATAGCAGGTGTGCAAATTGGTATATAGATAGTCGTGGTGGTTATTTGTAAATAGTGGTTTTAATGCATGGTGTATAGAAAATCAGTGATCGAGTGGGAATCGGTTATCGACTGGGGCCCACCAACACGGTGTGTTAGTGTTGGTGGGCTTGGCACGATTAATGGATTTTTCTTCGTTTTTCTGTCTCCAGCGCCAAGATATGTTAGATCATCTTTAGAATAATCTGATAATATGCCATTGTAACGTAGAAAGAGTGTGAGGCCACACTGAATTCGAAATCTGCTGTAATAGAAAATGGCATTATTAACCATCTTCCCGTGCATGTGGAGATCAGATTGAAATCACTGCCTAATGTGCGATAATGCAGTCATAACTAGCCGATGGTTTTAGTGTGTAAGCGCTGAAGACAAATCTGCCCCCCCGCACTCACGGTTGTGACACCAATCCCCCAACTTGGACAACTGCATGGGGCGGAGAAGATGACAGGTGGTCGGATACGTAAGATCCACCACTGTTGGAGATGTTTGACTTGTTTGCATTTTCAGGAAGGTTTCATCAATATAGTCATTCTCGAAATCGGCTTGACCAATACGCCGCCTTAAAAGCGGGAGGCGGAGCGAAAATGCGCTTTGCATATACAGTACCTAGCTACGTAAAATTACACTCAGCGTACGAAAAGTCCGTGGAACTCCATGGAAGCCCATAGTGGAACTCTTGACTATGCGAGATCCCCACGTCATGCCCCATCATCCCTTGATTCTGGGTGATCTGCCTCGTGGGAGCAGCTCCACCGTCTTCTACGGGTCACGTAACTACGACCGTTATTTCAGCAATGCCAGATCTCCAACTTCTCCTAGGTCGTCATTTTGAAGGAGATTGGAAAATAAAAATTATGAATTTGTTCGATGCTTTCCGCATGGTCAGTAGGCAAGTGGCTCTTTGCCTCGAAAATTGGGGAATTTTGTACTGAACCGACTAGTAGTTAAGAATATAACTTAATTAAGCAATTATTTCCTATGGGAATGGTAAGGCACTACTTTCCATTTGCGATGTTTAAGGCATTTAACCTCTCTGCAAGTTGCTGGGTCCTACTATGATCTGGACCTAGGGCCTTCTCATAGCCTGTCAGTGCTCGCTGGTACATATCTTCTGCTTCCTCTCGCTTCTCCTGGTTTCGGTAGAGATTCCCAAGGTTATGGACAGTATCAAGAGTGGAGATATGATCTGGACCTAGGACCTTCTCGTAGCCTTCCAGTGCTCGCTGGTACATCTCTTCTGCCTCCAGCTTGCCCTGATTAGAGTAGAGAAGACCAAGGTTGTAGACGGTATTGAGAGTAAAAGTATGATCTGGGCCTAGGGCCTTCTCAAAACCTGCAAGTACTGCCTGGTATATCTCCTCCGCCTGCTGTAGCTTGCCCTGATCTTTGTAAAGATTCCCAATGTTGCCGACTGTTTGAAGAGTGGAAGGATGACCTGGACCTAAGGCCTTCTTAAAGCCTGCGAGTACTCGCTGGTACATCTCCTCTGCCTCCTTCAGCTTCCCCTGACTAAAGTAGAGATTCCCAAGGTTGTTGACCGTATTGAGAGTAGAGGTGTGATCCGGACCTAGGGCCTTCTCCTTGCCAGCCAGTGCTCGCTGGTACATCTCCTCTGCCTCTAGCTTGCCCTGATTAGAGTAGAGAAGGCCAAGGTTATTGACCGTATTGAGAGTGGAGGTATGATCTGGGCCTAGGGCCTTATAGTAGCTTGCTAGTGCTCGTTGGTACATCTCCTCTGCCTCCTTCAGTTTCCCCTGACCAGAGTAGAGATTCCCAAGGTTGTTGACCGTATTGAGAGTGCAGGTATGATCTGGACCTAGGGCCTTCCCGTAGCCTTCCAGTGCTCGCTGATACATCTCCTCTGCCTCCTTCAGCTTGCCCTGTTTAGAGTAGAGAAGGCCAAGGTTATTGACCGTATTAAGAGTGTAGGTATGATCTGGACCTAGGGCCTTCCCGTAGCCTGCCAGTGCTCGCTGGTACATCTCTTCTGCCTCCTTCAGCTTGCCCTGATTAGAGTAGAGAAGGCCAAGGTTATTGACCGTATTAAGAGTGGAGGTATGATCTGGACCTAGGTCTTTCTCCTTGCCTACCAGTGCTCGCTGGTACATCTCCTCCGCCTCCTTCAGCTTGCCCTGATCAGAGTAGAGAAGACCAAGGTTGTTAATTGTCTGAAGAGTGGAAGGATGACCTGGACCTAAGGCCTTCTTAAAGCCTGCGAGTACTCGCTGGTACATCTCCTCTGCCTCCTTTAGCTTCCCCTGACCAGAGTAGAGATTCCCAAGGTTATTGACAGTATCAAGAGTAGAGGTATGATCTGGACCTAGGGCCTTCCCGTAGCCTTCCAGTGCTCGCTGGTACATCTCCTCTGCCTCCTTCAGCTTGCCCTGATCTTTGTAAAGATTCCCAATGTTGCTGACTGTTTGAAGAGTGGAAGGATGATCTCGACCTAGGGCCTTCTCAACGCCTGCGAGTACTCGCTGGTACATCTCTTCTGCCTCCTTCACCTTGCCTTGATCAAAGTAAAGAAGACCAAGGTCATTGACTGTATTGAGGGGAGGTATGACCTGGACTAGGTCCTTAGCGCACTAGATAAGGAGAATCGAGGTCGCCCGTTACTTGGCGCCAAGTGGTCGTCCGCACGTGATTTGCAGAAATTCAATACAGGTCTCCAAACATTTCTACTGAATTCTTGTACTCATTGTATACCATTACGTAGAAAGGTACAGTGCTGTACCATACAAGCTACATCTTACAGTGCCCTTCCGTTCAACTGCAGCCTGCTCAATGACATATTTGCGCTATGGCCTTGGCGGTAGAGCCCGAAACTAGTAACGAAGTGTGTATTGGTCAAGCCGATTTCAAGAATGACTACAGTATATACCCGTATTCCCCCGTACACACATGAGAATGCGGTGTGTAACTTTGCTGTGTTAGGATTTGTATTTGTAAAAAAACCGGAAAATTGATGTTTATTCTTTTCATAATAAGGTTTAGCGTAACTTGGCATTAGGGTTCGAGAATCAAATCGCAAGAGTGTGGAATCAAAACTAATTTCGAATATGACTGTATTCCCAAGGGAGGCAAAGCACTGAGTCCAGATCTCGGTGGTCCGAACAAATAAAGCAGAACCAAGGACCAAAAATTTTCAACGCAAATCGAATAGAAAGCTCTAGAAAGTATTTTTGCTGACAGATGCTGCCAACTGCTTTCATTTTCCCGCTGCGCGTGCTCGTTCTCCTCGCGCGCGGAATTCGTATAGTACTTCTCTGGTCTATATTCTCGCTGGATACAGCAAATGCGATTCCATTCCAAATTGGAAGTAAACGGATACCGAGTCAATGGCTTCGTTGATTCATGGCCGGCCTATTCTTGTTTTTGAAGTCCCTACATGTTACGGACCTACCCGTCACCAATCAGTGGTGACCCACCAGGCACACAGATGGGCCACCGAGAGCCAACCAACAGATCTGTCATCAGATCACGTGCAACGCCTTATACTCTGGGATCCCTAGGCATTCAGGGAAAAGAGAAACCATGATCATGCTCACTGAGCGAGAGTATGATCCGCCCTGATCGGACCCACTCCGCAGAGGATTTCCACTATATATGTTACTATATGTACCAGAAATTTTGCGCACCAGAAATTGCCTATTTGGGAACCACGGGGCACGTGATATCATTGGGGTATATTCCTATGTAGGGGTAGGATATACTTTGGGGAGTCGATCTACCCTATGGAGTAGGATATACTCCACAGGAGCCGTCGACTCCAGGGAACGAAGGATATATAAGGACACTCACTCATGTACTTAGTTTAGTTCTTCGTCTTCAATCATATATTGTTACTTATGTTTACCTTTTGGATTACTGGTGACTCTCTACTTGATTATAACTTGACAACACTCACGAATAGACCAATACTCCGGTATAAATCTATTCGGCGCTCTACCTGGCACCGTTCCTCGATACCTCAAAAGGACCCAGTCTGCAGTAAGGCCTGTTAGGCAACAGTACGGTTGAGAGCATAGATCGTTGACGTTGGAAACCTGAGGAGTATAAGGCAAGTATACCCGGAACCCTCTAACCTAACTGTGACCAGTTTGCAGTGCGTAACACTACATCGGATTCGGGCATCGCCAGCGACTCCGCACGCGATGCATATCAGAAGTATGGCGCTGGAACGCCATTCGATATAGCAAGCCTACTTCACACCAGCTATATTTAAGTGGTTCTTCTTTAAGATAAATAGCATCAAAGTGGCGCGTAATACACCCGGGATCATGAAACATCTGAAAGCGAACCCTGTCCGGAAGCCCTTCACTTACGAAGCATTGAAAGCATGCCTCTGGCTGCTTAGTAGTTTCAAGGTACTCCCTAGTGGCACGTAACGGCTTGCTATATATAGGGGCAGGTATCTTATATAAGTCGATATCACTTCGGGTCTGCAATAAATCCTTCGGCTGGGCTATCGGTCCCGTCCGCGAAGCAGATTTAGGAGCTTTCTGTTTAGGCCGGCCCCTTAATAGGCCTCCTTTAAGAACGTCATAATACTAGATAACCGCTGTAGTATCTATATCGCGCCGATGCCACTTATTCTCTAACGAGTTAGAAATAGGGTAGGAAAGAAGACTCTGTACGAGATATAACTGAAGGGGGTGTATAGTGTCCTCTAAGGAGGGTTTATTGTTATTCTCTTCCTTAACCGCAGCACCCGATAGCTATGCCTCGATATCTAAAAAGGCTTGCTCTTTATCAAATTTCTCTCGGATCTGATGCCGTAAGCTCCGGTATAGCCTTTTCCGCGTATTTCTTACCTCCTTCTCCCGTTATTAGAGCCGGAGAAGTAGCCCGGGTTGCTAGGTCTCTTTTTATTGCGCGCGTATCTTACCTAGATTGCGCCGGGCCTCTTCTAACTCGGGATGATCTTTAACTTACGCTCTTTATTGATAAGTTAAGTAGCGTAGGCGTCGCGTGTCTCGTGTTACGCACTGCAAACTGGTCACAGTTAGGTTAGAAGGGTTCCGGGTATACTTGCCTTATACCGCTCAGGTTTCCAACGTCAACGATCGGTGCTCTCAACCGTACTGTCGCCTAACAGGCCTTACTGCAGACTGGGTCCTTTTGAGGTATCAAGGAACGGTGCCAGGTAGAGCGCCGAATAGATCTATACCGGAGTATTGGTCTATTCGTGAGTGTTTGTCAAGTTATAATCAAGTAAGAGAGTCACCAGTAATCCAAAAGGTAAACACAAGTAACAATGTATGATTGAAGACGAAGAACTAAACTAAGTACATGAATGAGTGTCCTTATATATCCTTCGTCCGTATTCCCTGGTCCCTGTCTAGGTATACCGCTACCGTCCCGGTAGTAGTCCCGTTGGTATACCATGTTTATACCATGTCTTGGCGTGTTGGGTTGGTATACCAGTTGGTCACGTGGCACTCGTTGGTGTGGGAGATATCCAGTACCCTGAAGTACATACGTACCGGAAACCTCCTGGCAGCGGGTCTGATCAGGCTCGATCATGCTTCTGCTCACTGAGCGTGAATGGGTTTCTCTTTCCTGAATACCTGGGGGTGCCAGAGTATTATGTACTGCACGTGATCTGCTGACAGATAGATTGGTTGGCTCTCGGTGGCCCATCTGTGAACCCGGTGGGGCACCACTGATTGGTGACGGGTAGTTCCGTAACATCTCGCTAACGGCTTTGCTGGGTGACGGCTTGTATTAGTTCTATATCCGGGTCGAGGCTATAGATAACTCGGATTATGTCGGTGTCGAGTTATAAGGGATGATAGTGGTTAAGAAAGGTACGGGGGCTAGCATGCTTTATGATCAATATATGTTGCTCCTTGCTCATCCACCCTACGGACTATATCAGCCACTAACTTGATAGGGCAAATCAAATTTATAGTATCTAAAGAAGAACTCACCGCTCTCGTTGATTACTTTACCACTTCTATACCGGAACTGATAGGCGTGAAATACCCCTTTCCACCCGCGAATCTCGCTAAATGTGACTAGTAAGGTGGATATTATAGACTTAGGTATTTATATAGTCCGTTGAATGATTAGTGTCAGTGAAATAGAAGGCTACGCAGGAATGATGATAACACAAGGGAAACAGCGTATTGGACTCTGGAGAGGAAAAGGGAAGAGAGAGGAAGCTAATCTATCACTACTGGAAGTCCTGGGACCCGGAGTGTCACGTGACAGTTCACATGCTAATCACGTGACCTCCAACAATTAGCCCGCCATTAACTAACTCCGTTTTGTAAAAGATATACTATCCAGACTTTTTCGGATCTAAAGGCACTAGGAGCTGCTCACAGCCTTTGCTAATGAAAAGTTTCCGTAGTTAAGCCTTCGAAGTTAGCCCCTGATTCCGGAACGCCCGCGCGTGAAACAGGATGCTAAAAAGTAATGTATACGGGTATATCACTAAAGACGGCCCGTAAACGATCTCGAGAAGGACAAAAGTAGTTCTGTTAATAGGTTAGCTATATTACCTGTGAGCAATTTAGCAGATAGTGTGTTATAGTCTAATATAGACTATAATTATTCAGAGGAATTGTTGGTATAATAGTGTATATATATATATAATATATTAGTAAGGCATAATATGGAGGGAAGAGAAGTTATATTTATTTTACCAGTACTATCTAAGAAATCCTTAGATATATACTATACGGTAGAATTATTAATATAACTCGCCTCCTAGTATAACAGTGAGATAATATAGATATCATAAAGATATCAAAGATTATTTCAGATTTGCCTCCTAAAGAGGTATAAAAGGCATGCCTGATCTCTACTTATGATGAAATGTAACTTCTTAATTTTATCTGACTCCTATTATAACCCTACTTCCTATTTAGGATAAGTATAACCTATCTAATTGTCTTATATAATCCTATTATATAAGGTTATATAAGATAATATTCCCCTGAATAATTATAGTCTATACTACACTATAATAATATTATCTGCTAAATTGCTCACACTCCTAATATAGGTTAGTATATATATATTCTTAGCCCTAGTTTTCCGGTATTTTAGGTAGGCTTTTATTTTTAGCTCCGGATCTCTAATAGGCTTTTATAATTTTAGCCCCGGTTATACTAATATTTTAATAGGCTTATTTTTAGCCTTAGTATTTTCCGGTATTTATTAGGCTTCTTAATATCTATAGAAGGCGTTTATTATATTTCTAATATTATAACACGTGCTCGCCTTGCTATATAGATATTATAACTTAATTCTATTAATAATAGATTAAGTTTCTTTTAGGAAAGTATACCCTTTAACAAAAAAACATGTGTGCGGAGGCGGCCATTTCTGGCGTCAAAGGGGGCCGAAAGTGGCCTCCTGGGCACGGCTTTTCCGCACACACCTTCGGCCCCAGAGCCACGCGCTCCTCGCCTGCCCCTGGTAACGCGCACCGTCACGTTCTTGTTCGGTCATGCCGGTGCCTGGGCGCGTGGCTCTCCTTCCCCTGCCCCCGAGCCCCGCTCGTGCTTTCTATCGACTTCTACCTACCTCTAGGCCTGCTTCTCGAGCGCTAATATGACCCTTCGTTTTATGAGGTCGCCAAAAATAGCACACTCTATCCCAGGCTCATTGGTCGCTAGGGCAATGTGGTCCATGGCTATAAAGCTGCCAACAGTCCCTCCTCACTCTCCTACCTAGCCTATCTCTCATCTGGTACCTATCTTTTGCTAGTCCCTCCTTTAGCGTGTGCCTCACGGTCGTTCGTCATCCCCGTTAATTTGTCTACCTACCTAGAGCGGCTTCACGTATATCTTTGTTTCCCTAGACGTAGTATAAGCCACGTTACAGATCCATCCTCTGCGACCGATAGTGACACTTCCGGGGTGTCTTTCCGGCCTGACTTCGATGCGACCAAAGACTCAGATTCTGGGGAAGCCTTAAATTTAACCGAGCTAATAACTCCGGAACCTACCTGTCTTCCTAATAATCGTAGCAGGCCTTTAACCTATCTAAATCGACTAGTGCGCCACCTAGCGGATGCTAGTGCTCTTACCGATTTTAGCGATAACCCTGATGACGACATAGACAAGGATATTGCAAGCGTACTACTTGATTATAGACGCTTAGACCAAACCAAAGTTCGGGCTCGACGAATAGAAAAGCGCTGGGATAAGTAAGCATTTACTTAGAACTACGCAATGGGGAGGTGATTATTGATATGAGGCGTAGGTACTACCGAGTGAAGGCTGCTTAGGCTAGTGCGCTTTTGGAATGGGTTGACCTAGTGGAGGCACTACACGAGGTTACCCCTAATGACGTATATCGATTTTTTAACTACTATATGAAGCTGAAGTATAGTGAAGGCGGTCGTCATCTAAAGGGAACATCGAAAGCTAGCGCCCTAAAAGCTGATTAGAAAGGATTTCGGGATTACTATCGGAGAATTACACGGACCAGGATAACTACTAAAGATAGCGAAGAGATTAATACGGTAAGTTATTCCCCTAGTTTGACCCTCGGAGCTGACTAAGTTCTAGGGCATTCGGAAACTCATCGATAAATTCGACCTCGATATATAAGAACGGGGCAAGGAACCGGTGTACGTCCAAGACTTGACTGAATTGAACGAGACGATTCTCCGAACTCAGGAAAAACGATTTCATTTTAGATACGAACGAATCCAGCTCTATCTCTTCAACATACTTGGTATTTATACCGTGAACCGGCTATATACTCTTCTTTCGCTACAATTCCATTATCTGCGTTTCTCTATACAAGATAATCCGGAGGGGGGCCCTCCTATACTTTTGGTGGAGATCAAATCGGAGCATATAAAGCAATTCCTCGGAACTTCCTAAGTGTATGTATCGTGCGCTGAACCTAGGTAATAATGATCCTAATATTAACACTAATTCTTAGTAACAATTTTCCTTTCCCTGAAATCATCAACGATCCGTCGCTTGTCTTCAGCCCCTATACATTCATATTCGGTATACTTTTTTGGCTTTAAGCCTTCGAAGTCCCTGCGCTTTCCTCTATAGAACGCCTTCGAAAGCTGTTCGTCGAAGGCGGTCGATAATAGATGGAACTACCCTTGAAATACAAAGTCGAAAACTATTATATCTTCTGTAAGACAGAAGTAGTTAATAGACATACGGTTCTGTAATGGAACCAGCCAATGACCGAGGGCGCCATGTCTGGACATCTGAGAAATCTAGGGGAGATCCACGGCTTCCTTCAGTTAATGTTCGCGTATCGCTTTCGCTATGGAGGGGGGAAGATATTAAACGAAAATAGCGCGGTTAGCGAAGCATAGCAAAATCTAATTATGAAACACGCTGACACTCGCACTTTCTTGAATCATTATCTTCCACGCCACATCGACACCGATATACAGAACGTTATGAACGGCCGCGAATCCAACAAGTCTCTAATGCGCGCGATCACCCAGATGAGTAGGTGGATTGACAAGAGACGCCCTCGGTATCTTACTTCAGAGCAACGAGCGTCCCTTCGCGAACATTCAGAATATGTTGAGGCCACTCGGCGAATAAAGAAGTAAGCCGAGGAGTGTAAATGCGATCCTAGTGCAGCGATGTAATCGCGATTAGAGAAATTGACACACGAAACCTCCAATATATTCAGCCGGTTAGAAAGAGCACTAGGACAGAAGGTACGCCATAAGTTCGACTGTAAACAGGCCATCATAGGCATTAAGCGATAGCTCTCGGGGGCTGCTATTAATAACGAAGAGACGAAGAAGGTACTTCAAGTAGAAGACTAGATACTACCGGAGTAGATCGATCTTCTTAAGAAATTATTCACATGGCCTACCTCTCCATCCCTAGAGGCGGAGTGGCAAAGAAGGAACGCTACTGTGGCTACGATCTCCCGATACTATTGTTTACTTGAAGGTAGGCTATTGCGTAGGCGACGTAAACGGGCTATACCAAGTGACGGGTTCGATAAAGAACAGACCAGCGTGTTACCAGAGCTAGCTAAGAAGAGTTATAGCTCTCCGGAGCTTTTGTAGCAGGATATTCTTATAAAAGCCAAAAATTATATTAAGAAGGCCAAGAAGCCTCGCCCATGTTTTCAATGTTATGGTGACACCGAACTTCCCATTCATCGCCGTACGTAGAAATATAGCGAATATAAGTCGACTCTATAACACTTTCGAGAGAAGCACTTGCAGGATCGAAGGTGTCATATATATGACGAAGATCTACTACATAAGATGTATCTTCGCAGGCATGCAGAAGAGGTTCATCGCCTCAGCACTAAACGGAATTACTACACCAAAGAAGATACGGGATCGGATATTGATACCGATTAATTAGGAGGCTTGCAGGTGTTCTATCAAATTGAAGTACTCTACTTTATCTATGCTTATAAGTATGTCTAGGTTCATAATATCAACAGGCTATTTAATGTTTCCCTTTTTACATTATTGAGAAGCGGTCTTTCTAGATTTGGTAACTTACCTACTTTCTTTAGTATATACACGGTCTCACGTATCCGTAGATAAGGACAGCGTATTCAGATAAGTAGTCAATATTAAAGAAAGCTATAGTCGACTCTAGATATAAGACATAGCGCGAGGAAGCAAAAGGAACAGGCCTCCTCGCGTTTAGGGGAACTTATATACACTATATAGGTCCCGTAGATCATTTCTCCAAACATCCTATATACTTCATATATATCCCTGATAGCTAGGATAGGGTACAGACGCTTAATAAACTATCTAAAAACATTTGAGTTTAGATTCGTGTGCAGTATTAGGGAAAGAAAAGGAAATATATATTTTCCTACCATAATCGAAATATAATATGGTTTCTATCTACTCCATTTCCCGCGCTCAAGATACGCCCGCAATAGTCGTGTGGTTTTGACCTCCAATAGATGCTCCGCACTCTAGGCATCTAGCTTACTCCATCAGCATACCACACTCTCTAATAGCAAACTAGAAAATATTGTTAGCTAAGTTATCCTATTAAGGTAACTTAGGATAGTGGATAGATCGAGACTAGGGAAATTTACTTACTAGATGTCCGTTAACGTAATTGTACCAGTGCCTAGAGTAAGTCGCGATTCCTCCTCGCCCACTGACTATGGCCGTCTTAACTGATTACAGTTCTTCTAAAGTCACTATCTTATACCGCGGTCCCTCGTAGAGACAGGTTATATCCTGGACCTATTCCTAGAGCTCGGGGTAGTCCCCTAGTCCGTCGCATAGTTTTAACGCAGCGGTAAGGAGATCACGGATAGTTTTAGTACGATCTTTAAGCTTCTTAAGGCAGGCGTCGCTTTCTTTGAGATATAGATCCAATGTTGTTTCTAGTGGATAAGTGCGGCGATACCACGCCTCTGGCTAGGCGACCTTCGCGAATAAGATGGTTACTATAATGACGATACGGTAGAGACTTCGTTCATTAGCTTAAGATATCAAGTCTCGGCAATCCTTCAACACCCGACTCAAGATTGGTGATAGCTTAGTGAAAATTAGCCGTGCTTTTGTAGGATCCTTTCTTAACTCCGTCGCTTTAAACATATGGCTTAACGTAATTTCTCGGTATTTGATTCGAATTAGCCGTGCGCCGAGAGTGATTTGGTTATCGGGTTCTCGTGTTACTAGATCTATTGCCTCCATTCTAGCTAATAGGGATGCTATTTCGTCCGTTTATAGCTTCTAGTTGATGGTAATCGCATCCATAAGCTGTTTTATCGGCTGATTCTCGGCCTTTATGGCTTTGCTGAGGTTCAAACCCTCTATCCCAAGACTCTCACAGGCCTTATATAGTGCTTTAAGCTTTGATTCGGCGTGCCCAGCGAGCAGCAATGGTCCCTTAGAGTTCAGCTTATATTCAATATTATTCACACGCGATTCAAGGGCTTCAAGGTCGATGCGACCCTTGGCAAGGAACCGCTTATAAGTCTCGTCCATAACAGCACGATTGATAACGCGATTATAACGTTTCGTCACAAACCAGCGGATTGGCTATTTACAGTCAGGGCATAAGGGTATAGCACTGGCAAGAGAAGAAGAGATATCTCGGAGGTCTTCGAAATTTCCATCTTTATCTCTCATGTATACTTGATCTAGGCCAACCAATCCATCAACCGACTCACTAGTAAAGAAATGGCCATATCTAAGCACGATAATTAGAGTTTTATCGAGGTTGATATCGGAGTAGTTTTTCTATTCGATCAAGTTAATATAAGCATCACTCTTGTCGCCACACTTTTGATATAGACTGTTTAGACAATCTTCCCTACAGAGGCTCGGACACTAGTGGCCGCATTCTAGATTCTTAGAGCATCGCTTATCGCAAGGAAGTCGGTTGTATGGTGCCGCGTAAGGCATTAAGCAGGAATTTTGGTGGGCGCAAGACCAGGTGTATCTTTCGATATATGGTGTACATACCTTTCTATAGGTTAAGTCGCACGCTAAGTGCGAGTATCGGACCTATAATATGGTTAGTATTTCTTCTCTATACGATAACGAGAATAGGTTATAGTGAGTCTTACTTCGCACTTTGCCTCGTAGTGACCGTAGCTTTCCCTATTGTGGCATTCCTTGGGATACCTATGGTTATAAACACCATATGGACGGTCACATTTTTTTATGTACTTCGGGTGCTTGGTTATCCTTCTTCTATTAACAACGTCTTCGAGACAATTTCCACAGTATTCACTATAGTTATAGCCACAGCTAAGAATATCGGTATATGGCTCAGGGCAATAGAAGTTCGGAGACGTTACATCCTTAGAATAGCTAACCTAGATTTTATGGCCACACTTAGGAACGGTCTTTTTAACCTTAGTTTCGCACTTAACGGCTTTCAGGTTAGACCTCTGATGGCAAAAGACAACCTTCTTAACATAACCATAAGGGAGCTCGACGTCTTATATCTTCGTTAAGCAAGGGCCATAAGCTTCACCACAAAGCTTAGGACATTCGTGATTATAGGTTGATCGGATACGTAGGCAAGGCTTTCTATATACAAAGCTATCGTGTATAACCGCCGAGTGACACTTAGCCTGGCATTGATGGCTATATAGGTCAAGTCGACGGGTGCATAGGAGACTGCACCCACCCTTAGGACTCTTCCTTTCAAAGTCGTGCGGTTCAGAATATAGAATAGGCGTATCTGGGTGACGAGGATAATATAAAGCCAACTCCGTGCTAACTATATTAGCACTAGAGAGCTAAAAGTGGATATCGGCCCACATTAGCACATTTTGGTATATTTGAGCATTTCTAATGAGATATATGCTGTGTTGAGCCCGGCTAAGGAGCACATTAATACGGTTTTCGGTACATAGAAAGCCGACCTTACGCTTTAAGTTGCTACGAACTAGTGAGACCACTATCACTTTTGCCTCCTTGCCTTAGAAGTTATCGACTATGGCAAGGCGGAGCGTCTAAAGTAACGTCTTCTTCTCGAGTGCCTTACGACTATTTGACTCGGGAATTTCATCTTCAGCCTTCTCAAACCTATCCGTAGCCAAGGTTTCTAGGTCTCGTTCACTAAGATAAATCTCGAAATCATTGCTAAGCGATATCCTGAGCTTCCGTAACTGCCCGGTATATAGAGTTAAGAGGGCAATATCCGTGCTCTTATACTCTCCCTATCGAACAAGATGCCAAATAAGACCAGTAGCTATATCGACCTCCCACTGGTTGCTATAAGACTTCACACGGCTGCCATCATCTCTCAAGTCTTTATCGCAAAGATGGTCTAGCCAGAAGAGGTTGTTCTTCATTCCAACAACATTAGGTATAGTCGTCACGCTTTCATGATCCTCTAATTTGGGATAGACACTCCTGATAAGTTACGAGATTTCGGGTCTCATTCTTCGCTGTATATTAAGCTATGCAATAGGGGCAGGCTTAAGACCTGGCTCACCGAGAGCGCGTCTCTCAAACTAGCTTCTATCTAGCTGCCACGTCTTTCCTATGGATGATTCAAGACTAAGTGAATGATTTTGAATCTGTGGTCGCAGCTGTCGATGATCCCCAATCTGAATGAAGTGTTTAACTCCTGGCATAAGGGCTGAGATAACGTGGGCTTCCATTACCTCAGCTACTTCCTCGCATATAATGACCTTTGTTCCTACTCGGCGCAGTGTCTCGATATAGCGTGCAAGGGCTGTGGTCGTGATTCCTACTATATCTGCTTGAATCAAGGCTCAGCGGTTGACCTCTTCGTGGACTGCATTAATGTCTCCGCGAAGATTTGCAGCGCGATGAAGAGCCTCAAAAAGCGAAGCGGTTTCGATTTCCTGCCACTGTCTGAACCAGCTCATTACAAGAATCTAGCGTTCCGGTATCGAGAGACTATGAATATTTTCATTCGCAGCACGTGTGAGGCCTTCTAAGCGCACATCGTTAACTTCACTCTCATTCTGGTCTTTCTAGGTTTTTCATCGATTTTGCTCTAAGCCAGTTAAGTAATTTATCATCAGTGACAGTTATGAATCCTTCCGTGTCTAGTCGCTCCAGTTATTCATATATGATAGGCCATTTTCGGTATAAGAAATGCTCTATCGCGGCCCAAGACAGGCCTTTTTGAGACTGGTGTAGAGGTTTCATTGTATATCCAGCGTCTTTTATACAGTCCTCAAGTCTCCCGTAGGACATGCCGAGGGTTTGCGACTCTACCCTCGTCTTCCTAATGTCTTTACTAACAACGCGAAGGTTCTTGCCTTCAAGCTTAGTGGCCTAACTACGGCCACCAATACATATGATTTTCTGGATACCAATATCAAGAAGATGCTTTAAGAATTGGTCCAAGGCATGGTTAGTATAGCAGCTGTAATTCCTGTAAGTAAAGATACAAGAAGGCATGAAATCAGTACTTATATCACAAGAATTGGCCCTAGCTTTGCCTTTTCCTTGATCTTAAGGAGAACTTAAACAAGCTTAACACCCAAATAGGACTTCCCGGTGCCCGGTGGGCCTTGGATAAGGGCATACTCCTATGTGAGAGCCGCGATAAGTCCCTAGCACTGGCCATGGTCGAGACTAGTTTGAGTTTGCAGCTTTAAGAGGTCAATAGACTCAGGGGTACTCGGGTCTAATATAACCTTTTCAGCTCTAACAGTTATGATCGAAGTCAGGGGAAAGACAAATCCTGGTTTGCGCGCGTATACCGGTGGGGGTATGCTATAACCATCTTTATCATCCTTGGGGCCTGGCAAGATCCATTTTTGGAATGCTAACTCCCCTTCGCATTGGATTCGCTGAAGGTTTTTCAGGATAGGGGCGAATGTGGCAGGGATCAGGCTATAGAAGTCGACCAGAATACCGGTGAGTTTCTTACTGTAAAGCCGGCCTAGGAGGATCAGTTCTTATTATAGGCATGCCGCAAGCTTGACCGTAATACTAGGTAGAAACCTATCAGAAACAAGACTACTCTTATTCTAGTACGCTCGGTCCTTAGAAGCATTCTTCATAGTGACCTCGAGGAAAATAAGCCTCCTATAAGTTTCTTCGGACGTCAAGAAACACACTAGGCTTCCTTCCTCTAGTCGATTAGAGTCTTGCCACCATCTGCATTGCTCGTTAGATATCTTTTTACGGACTTGTGGTGGAGTAGCAAAGGACACGGTCGCTTCGAGGTCATTTCTCTCATTGATAAATATTTAGAGGACCTATGCTCCCAGATAGAGATATGCCCCGCTATCTTTGCTTGAGAAATACGAAAATCGTGTCAAATCATTCTACTACAGCAGATCTCGAAGGACATCTTTAGCTAAGCCGAAGATATCATAGCGCAGGAGTCGGAATGTTAAGTCAATGTATCTTTGCAAAGGGTCGGGGAGAAAGTGCGGCTAAAGGAAGTTGGTAGAGGGTAGATATTCTAAATTGCCGCTAACAATCTCTCCATAAGTAGGAAGGATCTAAACTTGAGAGATTTCAGCAAGGTCGTTATCGTGTCTCCCACCAGGTGTTTACATATCCAGCGGAAAAGACGACAGGGCTGATCCACTTTTCTAGGGATTTCCCTCATGCACCCTAGGTATAAAAAGACTGCGGTTTGCGCTAGCGATCAGGCTCTGCATGACTTCTATTCTGCTTTCAAGTCCGTCAATATCGGCCTTCGAGCATGTTTCGGTAATTTTAGAGCCCACTTCGCGGATTAGGTCGAGCAGTGCGGCAATTTCATCGTGGAATCGAGCGCGTCGGACTCTTAACAAGAGTTGGTACAGGGTATTCAACAGTAACTTCATCATGCCCAGAGAGATGACCGGTACATTTTCGTTGATCTCTTCACCTTTACTCATCAGGCTCCGGCAGACACTTCTCAGATATCTGATTGCTCGATCTCCATTCGTACCACCAAAGGATATATACAGAGTGCCAACAAATGAATCGACAGAAAGACAGTTCAAGAGAGAAGTATAGGTAATAACTTTAAGAAATGGCTCGTCGTAAGTTGGAATAGGTCGCACTCCCTCTGGATTGTCTGCATCCGCAGTTGCCAGGATAAAATCATATCCATAAAGATTGTCGTCCACAAGATCTTTGGCGAGGAATTGATGATTCTCTCTGCTATCGCTTTCGAGAATTTCAAGAGCCCCGTTCCAGAATTGAACGATCTCTTCATATCCCCTTCGAGAATACCCAGACCCTAATATCCCATTTCTAAGAAGTCTCTTCCAGTCGAAGTATTAATTCCGAGCGTCCAGATCATAGGTTGTGGGATGGCATGCAGCCGGGTTTGTTTTAAAATCGGAAGCCTTATTCACATCGTGCGAGAATCTGCACCTCTCACCGTAGTGGCACCTGCCACGTTGAAAGTGCACACAGAATATTTCCGCCTGATTGCGCTTTCTGAAGCTGTTAGGTCCTCCTCGGTTGCTCGTATTGCCCTGAGATCGCCAATTTCCGCGGTGAGTCATCGTGAAGGAGACAGCTGTAGAATTTGTAGCTCTCGTGATCCTTAAAGTAGTATAAATATTTCTAACGCGGGAAGTTGTACGGATGGATGGGTGGATGTGATTGTCCGGAGAAGGGAAAGATAAAGTAGATACGCCAAGCAGGTATCTTCTTTTATAAGAGAGACGTAAGTAAGACTGCCTTGTACTTTGTAAATCTGACGTGTCCTAACGTCTTGCAGGACAACTCATACCTGTATCACCCCTCTTTTCAAAATCTCTTTACGTGGCCCCGGCTGGGGGGGGGAGGGGGGTTCCAATATTTTCCTTTTATCTCCGCTCGCTTTTTTTGGTTCAAATTTGTCAAGGAGGGTTGGATGGTTGATGGGAGGTGCCAAAATCACAGGATGGATACCCGTCGTCCGTCGTCCGGTTGTTTTGGTGGGGAAGAGGGGGGAAACAGAGTTCATTTGAGTCTTCGCGTCGTGGTTGGGTAAATAAAAAACCGTACAGTAAAGGAGGATAATGGCTCAATTGGCTGACTGGCTTAGAGTGATGGTTGTAATTTTTATCGCCAAGACATAACCCAATGCAGAATTGATTGAGCTTACCATACCCAATACCACGCCCTAGCTCACCCCCAGACGGTCCGAGTTAGGTGCAGAGAAAGGATAGCATAGCCTTTCGTAGAGGCTTATCTTCCTGCAGCTTATATCTTGGGCTGCTATCTATCTCGAACTGGGAACCTCTGATCGTGGGTCTTGAAACTGCAAAGGTCATGGGCTGAAATTGGTTATGCGCGATTCTGGCGACGCAAGCATTCTTCGAAAGATAGGCGTTCTCGCCTGCCTATGTTAGAGCGGGAGATGACTGCCCTTTCTAAGTAGCCTTGCGTCATATGGAAAGACATAAATAGCCAAGGTTATCTAATGAGGTTATTGTGAATCGCGAATTTGAAAGTATTCTAGAACTTCGGGAGCAGGCCCTCGACCATAGGATAGTGGGGAACTTGTGGTTCTCCAGAAGGCCGATTGGACACGGGTATTTGGCGGTTTGAAACTACGGCCCCACAAGCCTTTTGAGTTGCTTCGGCTTTTCTGACATCAAAGCTTGTTGCTAATTAGAAGGTAGGTCAGTCATCAAATCCCGGAAAGACCACTTCTCAAGTATACAAAGTGGAACATAGCTAGTAAAAGAAATCGTGTTGTATGATAACTTTGTGATGATTGTATAGGTGACACGCGGTTCAGAATATCCACCCTTAGCTCTACATGATTGGATGAAGAGGCACTAGAGGCAGTCCGGAGGCACAGAACCTGAGTAGATCGCTCCCAGAATTACTCCTCTAGATCCCCGAGGCAAAAAATTGATCCTGGGGTTCAAGCAAAGGGTTTCAGGAGCAAGTCAGCTCCTAGGGTCAGCTCATGCGTTCCCAGACCCGATAGGGTTGTGGACAAAAGAATGAACCTCTGCTGGATGTCCAATGACGAGCACCGGTTCAAACTTGGCGGAGATTCTTAGCGGGCGAGTGACGAGGGGAGCAGCAAAAGCGGCGAATTGAGAACCTGATCCTAAGCTAGGGTCTTCATCACAGCATGGGACGCGCTCATCTCGAAAACGCGGGCGCCCAGAAGAGCTGCCTTGGGGAGAACTGGGGGGAAAGAGGCTGTCGGGCGAATTGAAATCTTCCATGATCAAACCTACACTACGTCGGTCAAAGCGATTACGAGCCCTGTGATTCGTGTACTCGGTCTATTTATGTTTGTATATTCGAGTGCAATCCAGGACGTCTCAGTAGATCGTACATCGCTTCCCAGTTATGCAATGAATTTAGCCTTCAACTATTATCTCTCCATTAGCAGGACACAAAATAAGTAATGACCTATGGTGGTCAAACGAAAATGTTTAAGGAATGATAGGATGGCAATTATGCTAAACATAATTCTCAGATCAATTCCCAAATCTGGAGGTACCAGTGTGTTTAGTCAGCTTACTGAAAAGTCAGACTAGGTGAGGCTCGTTACATTCTGCGTTACATTACGTTTCGAAATTTTAAAATTGCCTAAACCAGACATGGAATAGCGTGTTTCAGGATAAAGTTCGGGAAAGAAACAAGGAGAGTAAAGTGGTGAAACTGATTTCGTCAATTGGTACATTTGATATAGGATTCACTGGTACCGTCCCGTCCACTCCTCACTGTTCGATGTTGCCAGGACAATACGGGTATGGTTTGAATGATGGCCATTCCTGGATAACCAATAATGGAGTGAACCTCCTTTGGTTGCCTGCCGAATATCGACCAACCAAGTCCTCCCTTTTCGCTGTGTCTGCAACTTTGGCAATCGGTTCTTCGTCTGGTCTCGTCATATTCCTCACGCTTACAGAACAGAGTCCCATCCCTTGCCTTTGATCAAATCATTCATTGCTTCAGATCCCTGTGCCTTTCCTATACATGCCTCATCTTGAATGTCCTACACGCTTATGCCCAGAATCGCTTTCAAGACAAAGAAGTGGTGAGACAGTAGAAATCCTAAATCGCGACTACCTACGTGATCCAATTGAGGATTTTGAAGCTGCAGATCAATCCATTACAACGCTAGGGCAACCGGTAGTCAACCACTGCGGAGTGACTAAGCGCACGACCCATCATCCGTGGCTCCTGAGGCACTGATTGAGGGCCCGCAGTTTCCAAATCTTTCTTCTAGAAGCAACCAAGGTCCTGGGAACTACCAGACCCAGGGTCACGTGCATTTTCAAATACTCCATCATCCCCGGACCGTCGGCTAAATCCCATTTCATCTGCTCACTGAGCAGAAGGGTGAGCAAGGGTGAGCATGACGAAAAGAATTTCCTCGTGGTGCCACACAATGCTCATCAGGCAATGCCTTAGAATGACGACGAAGCATCACCCCTAGAAGCCGTAGAGAATGAGATGGCTCGTCTCTTGTGGGAAGCTCTCTTACGGAATGAAGCTCATCATTGGGTGACAAATTCGAGTCTCAAGTAGGCTACCACCTTAGTCGGTTAGTCAAACAGGTGGCTCGATAGTGATTAAAGGACAACTTTACTAGTTTACGTCAACTGCATACATAGCACTGTAGACTAAATTATAGCCACAGGTCGCAACGTCTAGAAAATTATGAAGAAAAATCCAAAGCGGATTGTAGCATGCCACACAGGTTATAAGCAGACGCCAGACGCTGATAAGGTCCCTAGGGATGGCATTTCGATTCATCACATGTAGAGATATCCGACAGATGACCCTCTTTTAGGTACCACTGCCATTCCAATTAATAGTACCAGTACTATGGCCGATCTGCATACCCCTATTGTGACTACCTGAAAAAGTAACCTCATATGTATTGGCGGCCACTGGGATGGACAATTTCGAGAGTAATTGGGAAACAATTCCAGAGGCAGCTCGGTCATCTTCCAGCAAACGTGCCTGCTCTTTGGTCTCTTGGATAGCGAGGGTTCGTTGAGCTCCGCTGTCGTCGTCCTCATCTTCATCCTCAGGGTTTTCGAGCGCGTTCTTGCGCTGAAGAGCTTCGTCTTGCTTTCTCTTTGTAATGTTGATGTGCTCCTGAATGGCCTTTTTGAGAAATCGCAGTTGTTTCTCTGTCCCTTGGCGTGCAGTTTTAGACGCATGTTCGGACCGGATCAGGATAATCCTTTAAGCACTTAATTAACGCCTCTTCTCTAGCACAAAGACGTTTCACTTACAACTGAGTGCTATCGATTGCAAATTGGACGATGGCTTGGCAAGAATGGACCTGTGTCCTAAAGGTCCGGATCTTTTCTTTGTTCCATACACCTACCGACAATCGATCTCTGAGAGAAAGTTTCGTAGTGGTGGAATGTTTTGTCCACTGCTCAAGCCTCTTAGTAAAATCCGCGCATGCCTGCCCACATTTATTCACGGCTTCAGCAACACCAGTGTTCTCCAGATCTTCTTTCGCTGCAAGATATGTCTTATCATCAGAGATCTGGAGATTCTCGAGGGCAGAGAGCGGAAGCTGTATGGCTTCCAAATCAGACGTCACATCTTGCATCACATCTTTTGCTTCGTCAAGGCCATTGATAAATTCACGAAGGTTACCGATGCTAGATATAGCGAATTGTGTGATGCCAAGAGCACCGACGGTAATGCTGAAGGGATCCATATGTTCTAGAAAGAAATGGGAAGCTGGTGAGATGCGTCAGATTAAACAAATACCAAGTAATTCTATCACGGCATCAGCTGTGAGCGTGGAGTGGACCACTATCGCTTGGGCGGATCAAAACAAAACTGTGACCGTAGAATGGTGACCGTGATGCAGTTGTGGCGCCAATACGTGTGAGTGAGCGGGTAAGAAACTTCTACCCACCAGTTTCGTATCTCAGTATAAGTTCTCTCCGCCAAAGTGTTCAGTGGGGTGTGAATGGGGGCAGTTGAGCGAAGGTGGATACATGGGGGATGCAGAGTAGCCAGACAAGAAGCAAATCTCTTGCCAACGAGTCTGTTTGGCTTGTTTGGTTTGTTTGTAAGTGACCAGTTAGCTCTAGACAGGATGTAGCGAATACAACAATGATACAACCGCTATTTTTAGGCAACCATTCATTACCGTACTGTGATACTGCCTGAGATGTGGGCCAGGGACAGGCTAACCGTATATTGTAAGGCGTCATGCAAAGCAGAGTTCAAAAAAGAATTGAAGAGAGTAAAGAGGCGAAACAGGTTTCGAGCGCGTCTGTATATGAAGCTACATCAATCATGGGGTTTCCAAACTTTCAACCAATCTTGCAAGCCTTCTGGTTCCGAGTACATCGGGCGATAGGGGGAGGTTCGAAATCAGTTTCACCACTTGCACACAGAGGTTATTTCACGAATCCTAGTGTGAAATACGCTAATCCATTTTTGGTTTGGCTCGGGTGAAGTACCGAATCGTATTGAAACATGAAGTCACGTGAAAAAATGTTCTATACATTACTTGTAATAATTCTGTCAAGAATATCCGAGTTAGCTCGTTGACGACTCTGCTTGTCCTCAATCTCCTGACAGCGATTTTCACAAAGAAGGCGCCCACAAAGTCAATCTATGAGGGGAAAGGTCAATTTGGGGAGTATATATAAAGTAGAAATTGCTATGTAAACATGCGACATTGAGATATGAAAGTTATCTAAGCATTAGGTTTTCCGTTAACCATTTCACCAATGCTGTAGAATTGGCTAAAGTTAGCCAATGGTTTAGGCCCAATGTTTTTTTCTGCTTGGCTACGCAGTATCTTAGTAAATTGATGGCTTTAACCTTCTGACCTGATTGCTCCCAGGTAAAAGCGAGGTTCGCCATACTGTTCAGCGTGTCAGGATGGTCCTCGCCGAGCTTGGTCTTGCGAGTCTGCATAACATGCACCTGGAGCTTCTCAGCCTCCCGCATCCGGCCTTGGTTACAGTATGTAACCGCCAAGTTGGCCATAGTCCTCAGCGTGTCGGGATGGTCGTCGCCGAGCGTCGTCTTGCGGGTCTCCATTACCTGCACTTGCAGCTCCTCGGCCTCCTCCCACCGGCCTTGGTTACAGAACGTTGATGCCAGATTGGCCATAGTCTTCAGCGTAGAGGGATGGTCGTCGCCGAGTTTCGTCTTGCTCGTCTCCATCACCTGCACTTGCAGCTCCTCGGCCTCCCCCAACCGGCCCTGGCTACAGTATGTCAACGCCAAATTGGATATACTGGCCAGTGTGTGGGGATGGCCGTCGCCAAGCTTGCTCTTGCACGTCTTCATCGCCTGCTCCTGGAGTTGCTCGGCTTCCTTCCACCGGCCCTGGTCCCAAAAAGTCAACGCCAGGTTGGTTATACTGGTCAGCGTATCGGGATGGTCGTCGCCGAACTTCATCTTGCGAATCTCCATCACCTGCCCCTCGAGTCCCTCGGCCTCCTCCGTCCGTCCTTGGTTACAGTACGTCAACGCCAAGTTGGCCATACTGAGCAGTGTGTCGGGATGGTCGTCGCCGAGTTTCGTCTTGCTCGTCTCCATCACCTGCAGCTGGAGCTGCTCGGCCTCCTCCGTCCGGCCTTGGTTACAGTACGTCAACGCCAAGTTGGTCATACTGAGCAGTGTGTCGGGATGGTCTTCGCCGAGCTTCGTCTTACTGGTGTTCATCACCTGAACCTCGAGCTGCTCGGCTTCCATCCACTGGCCTTGGTTCCTATATGTCGATGCCAGGTTGGCCATACTGGTCAGTGTGTCGGGATGGTCGTCGCCGAGCTTCGTCTTGCTCGTCTCCATCACCTGCATCTGGAGCTGCTCGGCCTCCCCCCCACCGGCCCTGGCTACAGTATGTCAACGCCAAATTGGATATATTGGCCAGTGTGTCGGGATGGTCGTCACCGAGCTTGCTCTTGCTCGTCTTCATCGCCTGCACCTGGAGTTGCTCGGCTTCCTCCCAGCGGCCTTGATTCCAAATGGTCAACGCCAGGCTGGCCGTACTAGTTAGCGTGGAGGGATGGTCTTCGCCGAACTTCATCTTGCGAATCTCCATCACCTGCCCCTCGAGTGCCTCGGCTTTTCCCCAGCGCCCTTCAAGCGACCATGCTCTGGCTAGTATCGCAGTGCTATCGAGGGCATCTTCATGTTCTTCACCTAATAGCTTTACTCTCTCCTTTCTTGATTTTAATGCCATGTCCCTTGCGTCCGCGAGGATACCGCTCTGCGACGCATACCATGCACCTTTGTAAAGCAGCGTTGCCCACTGCCGTAGAGATTCCTGTGATTCTGGCCGCTGCGACATCGCTGCTTTAACATGAGGAAAGAGCTGTCGGCATATTTCCCAATTTTCATATTCACCAGTCGGAAACTTGGAGTAAAGTTTACTGATAAATATCTCCCTCCATTGCTCTGTTTGACCATGTCTCTTCAGCCACATACGTGTAGTCAGTTGGACTAACCTGTGCATTGTGAAGAATACGCCGTTTTTGCTAACAGAGATGAACGAAAAATCCCTCAGTGTTGTAATATCATCCTCAAAATGGTCCAATATGTCGGACTCAGACACCTCCTCGTCATCACTAGAATGATCTACAAGCTCTGACCTTGGCATATGGTTATTCTCGGGTTGAAGTCGGAGAAGTTCCTCTGGGATCCCTTGCTGATCGAAAAAGCTCATGAGAGAAAGCAAACCCGCAGCCGACGGTTTTCTTTGGCGAATATGATCGAACGATATTTGCCACGTCACCAAAATTGAGTTCTTTGCTTCCCAATCCCGGTAGGTGTGACCCGCCTCGATTTTCAGAAGCTTTATTGCTTCGCGGTCACTCTTTTGGAAGTCTCTTAGATACTGGGACACCGAACAGCGAGGAGCCCGGTTCCTGATATAGCTTGCTGCCTGTACGATCGCTAGTGGCATAAGCTCGAGCTCTTCCACTAGATGTCGGCTGTCATCGCTTTTCCTTGGTTGTTCAAGCTTTCTTTCGAGAAGCTCCAGCGCCTCGGACCTTTCCATCGGTTTGACTTCAATAAGGTCCTTATAATCGACTAGTTTCAATGCAACCTCTCGAGTGCGACTCGTGATAATAATGAATCCATTCGAGCTTCTGGGGAGGTATTCCAAGAGTGGCTTTGTGGAGACGTTCATTAGACGGTTCTTCGGGCCTCCTTGGCCAGTCACCGGTGACTTGCGAAGGAACTCATAATCATCGACATTATCAAGGATAAGAACCCATCGTCCTCTCTTCTCATCCCGGAGCCAATTTTTGACTAGATTGAATATGTTGGCTTGCGGGTCCTTGCGCCCCGATATTTCAACCTGGTCCGCTATGTCTCGGAAACTTTGCTCGAATCGGGTTGCGTTGCTCGCATGGACCCAGAAAACCCATGTTGCCGGTGCTTGGGATCGGACTTGGTAGGAGTATTCGATGGCAAGTTGTGATTTCCTTTTCATTATTAGCAATGGACCGCGTACTGGTTGCTCTACACTAACCCGACACCGCCAAGGCCAACAAGCGCAATTCTCGACCCTGGGACCAAGCTTTTATCGCGAATCTGGTCAAGCAGTGTGTCGCGACTGACAAAGTCTGGGTCGCGCGGGAATGGGACAGTCGTCAAAGGGCTCGGCGGAGTTTCCGGTCGCTCTAGGGTGGGAAGCAGTGGTTAGTCAGTCGATCCTGACTTTCGGTTCCGTTCCTGGCTTACCCGGAGGCAGATGGAAGTTTGCCGTGCCATAATTGATTCCCACCTGGGCTCCATAGTTGACACCAGAGTAACTTATCGACGCATAGTTTACACTAGAGTGACTTGATACCATGGTCGTATTAACGTGCCTGTTTGTGGTTCATTACAAGCTCTTGTCTAGGTCTCAGCTGAAGGAGGGGCACGCCATTCGGACTCCGCTCCGCAGCGCTAAGACATGAAATCAGATTAACTGGTGCCCACCTCGAGTGGGGTAGGATTAGCACTTTCCCTGAAACCGGGAGCCAAAGCACTCAGGTTGAACATAGCACGCGATAAGCAGCCCGCGGTATGAAATGCACGGTTTGGCAATATCACTTCGAGAGCCTATTGCTGCCGGCTGTTTCAAACACACGAATGGAAAATATGAGATCGCATTCTGCTGTTGCTAGGGCGAAACTACTACGTGATTTTCCAGCCTAGCAGCCACTTTTTTTGAGGTCCGCAGCTTTGAGACGGCCCCCAAGCTCCCAGGAACTGCGAGATCGCTAAGTCACGTGCATTTCATATTACCTAGCAACCCCCGGACTTTTCATTCAAAATCATTTCACCTGCTCACTGGGCAGAGGGGTGAGCATGGGTGAGCAGATAGAGTCGCTCCCCATCCCCCCCCCCCAAGCGGTCTCCCACCGCTCCCTGTCAAAACTCTCCAACACCCACTATTTTTCTTCGCATCATGGCACCAAGACTACCTCTCTCCAAGTTGGAAGCTCCACTTTTTGGACTAGCCCCTTTGGCATAGCTTCGGGATATGGATATGACGGTTTGGTGAATACACAGAAGCCGCTGTAAGCAACTTGACTCGTCTACCGTATTTATCATCTTCGCCCAGCTATCATCCGATATTAGACGGCCTGATCACCCTGTCTGCTCTCACTAAGGAGAAAATTCGTTCCATCTCGAGCGCTTTGCAAGGCTCGGATCTGTAACATGAATGACCTCACGGTATCCGGGTTTTCAGAGCGGAGTTTAACCACGGTGTAGACCAGTGCTTGATGCAACATAGAAGACTCGATGCTATGAGTTTTGCGTCTGCGATCACTGCCGTAGAAACATTGACAACCTTTCGCGGTACAGTTCGCACATGGAGTTGTACCAGAACACTAGATCCTGTCAGCATTAGGATATGAAGGATTCATTACGTTCTAACCTTGATTCGTTTTTGGCGACACTCTGTGCAAGCAAGAGAGACATTCCGTCGCTTTTCAACTGATGGACCTGGTATCTGTGATTGGGAGGATAAGCCTTTCTCCATCGGCCACAAGGGGGTGTTTTCTGTCATTGCTGGTGATCGGGACTCATGAAGTCGGGAAGTATTGTTCATTATAGATGTCCAGACTCCATAGTAAAGAGTGGGTGATGGGACGGAATTAAATAGTCGATTCGCAACGTCGGTTCTCTTTTTCTCTTTGTTTGCTAGAAAAAGAACCTTGGTTGCTTCTTTGAAATTGGACCATGTGTGAGATCAGACCTGTGCCACATTCACGATCCTGGCCCCAGAGCTTGAAATGTCACCGGCAAACAAAGAATACTTGATTTGTAGGCATATTATTGGATGCTTCCGACCGTCTTGGCAAGGGCGCGTACATTAATTGGACAGTCTCCCGGCCAGCCATGCACTAATTATCTCGCCCTGTTTGATGGATATTGCGATGCTAGTTAGTGGTCAATGATTGAGGAAACTCGGGGTAGCACACTTGCTGCAGCCAGCGGCCCGTCCGATACAGATAGCGCTCCGCTGCCGATGATGTCATGTATAATCTCGTGCCTCGAAGGGGATAGCCACCATTCAGGTGTGACCTCTCGTGCTTAATTAAAGATCTGCGCGTATCTAGGGTGGTATTCAATCACATCTCCAAACGAGCAGGCAGGCATCCGCCTTTTTAGCTTGTTTGCTGGATCAACATTCTAGGACCCCTGGAGACCTTACGAGCATAATACAGGAGCTGTTTGTAAACCGTTATTTACGTCTGTACTTGATTACTGCCAAAAAAAGGGGTTCAGGGGCAGAGTAACCGTAACAGGTATAGTGTGTTTCGAAGGAGGGTTCGAGAAAGAATCTCTGTGTGCAAGTGGTGAAATTAATTTCGATCCATCCTGTAAGAAAGGTGCTGTAAAGGAAAAGTTGAGTAAACCTATGGTAAAAGCCAAGGGACTGACATGTTTCACCTGCTTGCCTCACTCTCTCCCCAGATCACTTCAATCACCTATCTTTAATGTCGACTGGGTCCGGAACGAGCACAATCGGAGACTTCACCCCTGCGGGAACCTACATCCTGCGGGAACCTACACTCCTACGGGAACCTATATCCTGCGGGAGTTTTTACTCCAGCGGGAGCTTTCAGTCCTGCGGGAACCTATATCCTGCCGGATATTTCACTCCTGCGGGAGCCTTCACTCCTGCGAGAACCTATATCCTGCGGGAGACTTTACTCTTGCGGGAGACTTCTTCCCTGCGGGAGTCTTCTTTCCTGCGGGAGCCTTCACTCCTGCGGGAGCCTTCAGTCCTGCGGGAACCTATATCCTGCGGGAGCCTATATCCTGCGGGAGACTTTAGTCCTACGGGAACCTACATTCTGCGGGATAGTTCACTCCTGCGGGAACCTATATCCTGCGGGAGTCTTTACTCTGGCGGGAGCTCGTGCGGACTGTGTCTTCCCATTCCACACAGGCTTCCATTATGACCTCAAACGAATCCTTACTTTATTGGTTGCTAGGACGACAACAGAGTTACAGCCTAAAAGTTCGGAAGTTTGTCTTTGAAGTATGAAACAGAAGTGAAATATATGACAGGATCCTGTGTTCTTAGAGAAGACAGATATTCGCGATCTTAGAGCTCTTCCGAAGATTCCCTGGTTGGTCCTGTACGGCGCTTGCGAGGACTCTCATTTGTAATTGCTTTTCTCTTTCCCGTGTGAACATCGTAATTTAGAATATATTCCTGTAGTTTGTCCAATGAGATCATGCCGACCTCATTTTTCCCTTGAGCTAGGTTATCTCTTTTGCTGACTAGTAACAAGCGCTCTTTAATTGTCTCTTTATAAGTCTTGTTAATATCCGGCGTGCCAATGCCGAACTCATTGATAACTATGAAAATATGCTCCCTGGAAAGGTCCTATAGCTTTAATCGTAGGTTGACTCCACCTGTTAAATCGAACTTGAAATATGTCCGTAATTCAATTAGGAAGATAACGATTACCTCTCGCTCTAACCGAAATCATATCTTAAGAATCTCGGGGACCTTTCGGCGCACAGAAAGGTAATTTTCGGTCTCTATTGGGCAATTATAAGATGGATCTTTAAAGCCCGGGGTAAGTGGTGGCGGGCTATCTGGTGTTCCACTTAGATGAGGCTCGAACTCAACTAGCTTATATGGATTATCCTCTGGCGTGATCGGCACTTTGGGGCTTCGAGAATACTGACTAGAACACTAGTCCGGTAAGGTATCTCCGATATTAATTTGTCCTGATCTCGAGTTCCCCGGACTAGACTCCCGTTCTTCCAATAGAGCTTCGTGTATCAGAGGATTGAATGTAATGGGATCATTCATTAGTATATCCTCGCCATTAACAACCTGAACATCAGATTGCTCTATAAAGCATTCCGGCACTTCGATTGACTGACTTAATATCATTGCCGTGGCCAAAGAAACAGCATAGAATCTCTCTTATAACGCTAAGAGAAGTTAGATATTAAGTAGCTGGCTGGTTTTGACTAAGGACCTGTTCTAGAAAAAGATGCTTTCGTTGCTGCTCGTACTGATCCTTGGCTGGGCTATTAAATCTGTTCTTGGCTTCTTTTTCAGCGATGTTTGTTATGAATTCCACAGCACTATAATCTTCTCTAGAGTAGTGCTGAAGATTCCGCAGAACTTTACGCAGTTCGTTTGATAACTACTCTACTCGGGGCTTTTGGATGATGTAGAAGTCCTCTTTACATAACGACTCAATCAATCCTTTAGCGATGTTTTGGTATAGGTCTTCTTGAAGGAGCGCAGTAATCTTATTTGATTTGAATCCCAAGCGATCGGCTAGGTCTGCTAGCTTCCTCAAGCTATAATCCTCGGTAGACCATCTGAAATAACGTCTATTTGTTTTCGTGCGGCTATATTGATGAATGAAGTGCCGGAAGGCAAAAAGCCAAAGCTATATCATACAGATTGAAAATGATTCTACAGACTATTGCATGGTTCTAAATATATGCTCGGATTTTTATATCTCCAGTGTTCGTTGACTCCCAAGGTTCCACTGGCGAAGTATTACTTTCCTAAGGCTTCCTGTGAATTGAGGACACAGACAACGGAGTGCCCTTGCTGGATCTTCAAGGAATAGAGAGTCCTAAGCCAGAGTGTTTAATGATATAATCCTTCCGGGTGTTAAGAGAAGACGGTCTTATAAGGCCTCCTGTTTATTAACTCCAGTAACAAGGGCAAAAATTTAGTGTGACTCTATAAGACTTATTATTCGACGCTAGTCACTAAGAGAAGTTTGAGGTATCAGACCTTTGACTAGATAGACCGATATTGGGTCCATAAATGACGCGGCCTCTCCCTCAAAAATTCGGGACTATCTATCGTATATATGGTTCAAATAGCGGTATAAGAGCTGTTTCAATTAGTAGGTGAAGTGTACTAGAACGAGGCAACTACTACTTTACCTCCGGGCATTTAAGACCAAGCATTCTCTCAATCTACGTCGTCTTTAGGGGCCTCCACAATCCCACGAAAGGTAAGATTTTGTCTAGACATTCTAGAAGTATTCTATCACGCTATAGGCGCCGAATATCTTGGCGCCGCCTATCAGATCTCAGTTTGGCTTGCCATTTTCTTTCTTGTGTATAGTTTTGCGAAATCTGATATAGCCTAAGCGTCCGGTATATTTCACCATCAGTAGGCTCGAGAATTTTTGTCGATTCTTCTCTAAGCTGAGTAAGAGCTTCCGAAGGGATAACTGCATTCACATTCAGAAACCTTTCACACAGGGGCTTAATCCGCCATACCATCCAGATAAATATCTACTAACCACCTTGACTCTCCAAACGCCTAGGCAGCCTTTAAGCGATGCCTTCCATAGATATAGGTTAACTACATATCGTCCCCGAGGAATAGCTGCGGCTGGTTTGTTAGATCTATAAGGGACTCGCGTGTAAGATTTGATAATAAAAGTGCGCTTGACAATGTCTCTTGGCCTATCAGTGCAGCAACTCTGTATTCCGGCTCCAGATTGCCGTAGCCCTCAATTTCAAAGATTTTAAGAATCCTAGCAACGTTCCGTTCGTCTAATTGCCGGCTTCCAAGGACTGAATTTACTTCAAATACTAAGTTATGGAATTCGATAATAACGTAGCCCTAGTAAAATTAAAGCCGTTAGGAAGCAAGGTTATTAGTGCGATGCCTAAGAAGATTGTTGGAGATATCCATTTTGTTTTTTATGGCGGATGGCAGAGTCGCGTCTTAACTAATACTACGATACTATTTTAGATTTATAGATCGGCCCGTGACGCTAGGCAATAGGTAGTCCGTGGCAATATAACTAGCTAATTAGGGCCTTCCAACGTAGGGCACGGATAGCTAATAAGAATAGCATTATCTAAATACCCGGTCGGCTAGTATAGTTAGACCTAAGGCACCGGAACGCAGTTCCTTCAACATCACAGTCGACTCACCTTCGGAAAGGAATAACGACAAAGGTTTATCAAGCAACTAACTACCAATTATCTATTCATGAATTGAACCTTAGAAAGACAATAAATGAGATTTCGAAATGGACTTAAGTGCTAAGCGAGAAACTATCCTACCCGGTCAGTTATGGTCGCAGAAGGGAGTTACTAGTGTGAAGAAATCCGACTTAAATGCTAGCGCTGTGAATGAAGACACTAGTGGGCAAATAAGCCCGCCGAGAAGGGTATTCGAAAAAACCCGCTTAGGGATCCCTATCAAAGCAAGCGAAAAGAATGTCTCTCTTACCATTTCCAAGAAAAGCTCACTCGATAAGTATCACAAATCATACAACATCGACTAGGCTAGACAAGGAGTGATAGCTTTAAAAGATACTAAAAACCTCCCCGTTTGTCTTATTAAGGACTATAGCGCCCGAGATATACAATCTATTCAAGGACTACAATTTGCTAGTCATAGGAATCTGGTATCCTTAATTAATCACTTCCAATCTAAAGATAGGCTCCATCTGGTTTATAAGTATAAGCACTTAGCGATCAGTCTTGGCTGCGTTGCAGGAACTATTCAGTTTACCGAAGCAGATATAGTAACAATCTGCAAAGAAATCTTAGAAGGACTGAAATTCATCTATTTGGTTTTAAGGACTTCATACGGCCTGTTAGATTTCAGCAATATTCTTCTTACTTGGCAAGGCGAAGTCAAACTCGGTATATCTTCTACGCACAACTTGAACTTTACTAACTAATAAAAAGCAAATATTAGCGAATGTTTATTGAACAAACACACCTCTATTACGATCCGAAAAGATATCCAAGATGTTAGGTCGATGATAGTGTTCCTAAGCGACCGGACCATCTCGCTCCTTTAGTCAAACAATGGCCTTGATATACCGTCTCTTTCAAGGTTAGCTCATTCATTTGTGCAGAAAACCAAGGAAGATACAACCGTTGAGCAACTGGTAAATATCAGTATTTCGGACTTTTGCTTTGTTCTATAGCATCGCTGATTTATTAGAAAGGATGAATTTCTGCATCTTGCCAACCCTAGGGGAGCGTGGAGTTTGAAGCGACACTATTTCCAGACCTTGCCTTTAGGCATCCGGATTAGAAATCTAGTTAGTAGGCATAATAAACAGGGCTCCGGAAGCCCCGCGGACAAAGAATAAAATATATAAAGCATTCCAGGCTTTCTAAGCAGGCCATAGGTGATAGGGTCGAATCAAAGATGGAAGCGAGGCTCCGTCCTTTCAAAAAAACCTATAACTCTGGTTATAGAGAACCTCTAGATTATAGTTTTGCTTTAGTGAACTAGATTCATAGCTTTCAGTCTCTTCACATTCTGCAGATCGCCTTCGTTATACAGTAATGGGCTGCCCTCTTAGTTATATTTTATCCAGAAATGGGAATATAGCGACTTGGTCAATTTAATACTATACAAACTACTAACCTATGGTCGTGGCCTCAGGCTTAGCGTAGAAGTAATCAGGTAATACTCTAAGACTAACGTTATATTATATCTTAGGACAGGGCACTAATCTAATATATACTAACACCACTAACTAGATGAACATACAACCCCCCCATTCTGTGGCAAAGATTCGTTGATACGTTGACATTCGCGACATATCACCTAAAATTCCCACTCCTGTTTTGCCCAGGCAACACGTCTTTCAAACATGATTTAAACCTTCTTCTTATAGATAAACGCCCGCTATTCCTCCGATAACAAAAGGTTGGTTTCCTCTAAGCAATTTGCGCATAGTGTATTGATATTGATACGCCGCTTAGCAGGGAGTAAATACGACCAAACACAAACAAAGTAGGATCCAGGCTTATATCCTATAAATTTGATCTTTATGCGATAGGAATCGGTATATTAGCAAGACACGCAAAACCAGGAGACAGTTCCCTTCATTCTAGGCAGTATTAGTATATATAAGATTTCCTAGAATATGACAAGACTTACGTTCAAGCCTAACGGACCTTAGGATACATAATCTTGGAGTAATATAGAAGAATGTTTGCCTCCATATATCTGGATTGGGTTATAAACTGGGAGATTATCGAACCTAACGAGCAATTTAAAGTGCAGTGTCGTTACTTAGGCTTTGTGCCCTTACTGGAGCAGTAACCCCAATCCATCGGCACCATATATGGTGGTCCGTATCACGACCCATATATCTGTAAGCCGGTTAAGGAGCCAAAATAAGCCCAGGAATTAGTAACACCTCGATCCAAAATGTGTGTCGTAAACTGTGTCGCAAAGCGTGTCGCAAGTGTTTCGCAAAACGTGTCGCAAGGGTTACGCGCGTATTGCCACGGCTTTTTTATCACAATGCATCAGGAGATTTGTGGACATCTAAATTCGCAGATATGCCATATAAAATCGTCGCTTTTCATAATAGCTTAAAGCTAGAGATACCAATCAGTCTATTATCCTTCAATCCTTACAAATATTAGAAATATAGCCTTCTCTATCTTCCTACTTCTCACTAGCGCCTACATACGCGCCGCCTTAGGTGGCAGTCTCACGGTTATCGATTATAATCGTCAATGCGTGATATGGTCCGATGATAACTATAGCTGTACAGGGCATTCAGCATCTTTTGGTCTCCTTAATAGAGACGATTGTTCTAGTGCGTAATGGATCCACCGATATATTATTAGTACTGACAAAGCCCTAGACATAAGCATGATTACACATGGTATCCGTAAGGACTACTCTAAGCTCGATGTGGGAGTATGCGGCACTACAAAAGACAACACCAAGCCTGTTGCATGGATAGATATAAACGATAATGGAATGGTTAAATTCTATAACCAAAATGAAGACGAGGCAGGGTGCACATTAGACAACGGATTTAAGGTTGGAAGCTCGTGTATTGCTTCCGACTTGCCTTCATCGGCATCTTCATCGACATCTTCATCGACATCTTCATCGACATCTTCGTCGACATCTTCGTCGACATCTTCATCGGCGTCTTCATCGACATCTTCATCGGCATCATTTAGTGAGATCTCAAGCTGCACTAAGTCTGGATAAGGGACTCATTGCGCGGCTATGCAAATGAGCTTTTCCCGCTCAATATCATTCATGATATAGCTCGCTCCTTCCTTACCCTCCCCCACCCGGCTCCTGGATGGAAAGATGATTTCCGCTTTCTCTTCTTACTCAGTCAAGGTGCAGATAAAATATCCGTATCTTACATATCTCTTTGGGTGTGGTTTTGCCTACCGGGTTTTCCATATCACTAGCGTGAATGCGAAAGAGACTTTCTTACGTCGTGCTGCTCTACGAATGTTAAATTATTTGGGCCTAGTGATGGCATTTATTAGACGAGTTTATAAATTTGTATGTGTTTGACTAGCGTAAAATGCCTATTTAGTTAGGGAAGCGATAGTACGGTAGCAGTGGTAGGTTTCTAGCTTACATTTTAGGCGAGCTCTCTGTTATTTCACATTAATCGTTCTACTCGGTCAAGTCGGGGACCCAGATATTTATCCGTGTGTGTATATCTCTATGTATATAGCATTTACAGTGTCCCCCTTAGCTACTATGCAACACAATAACTAAACCGCTAGTTGGGTGACTGCTGGCTCTGATGCGGGCTCCTTTTTGGCGTAGCATGAGCGTCTTGATGTGGACCTATTAGACATATGTTGATCTCATCCCTAGGTCGCATTAGTATCGAAAGTCTATATAAAGTAGTACTAATGTTGCGAGATCGAGGTGCTGACGTTATCGCTCAAGTTGGATTTTATGGTAATCCACTCCAAGCCACGTCTTTAAAAATGATACAGTGGCGACCGCTTTCGCCTTCCATGGCGGACAACATAGAGGAGCGTTTCCAAACCCTAATCACATGCTACGCTAAGCCGTATATGGCTATATCCATGTTTATGGATGCGTCACAAGCTGAATGGTATGATACCGGACGAAAATAAACGACTTAGTACTTATCCCGTAAACACCAGACATGAAAATCTCATCACCCCTATTGATATCAAACATGTGAGAATGAGGTGGCCAATGGTGCAGGGCAACGAGATGGGTCTGGGACGGTTCGGGCCGACAGTCGAGCCGACAACCAGTGCCCACTAGACAGTTTCCACGTGTGTTCTCTAGAGCATGATAGGATTAGGTTCGTGTACTTCACCTTGAATATAGGTCAATCCTCACTTCTTGTACACTACTATAATTGCATATTTAGTCTTGGCTTCTTACGAGTTAGGGGAACATATGATTAGTCACATTAGCGCCTGAAATGCACTCTGGATCACAGCCTCGCGCCTGGCGTCTAACTTACCCCTTTTTATCTCGCCAGAAAAGCCCAACCTAAAATCGAACTCGAATTTTTACACTTGCGTCACCATCGTACCTACCTACGTGGGCTTTTATGCCGTGCCCTTCCAAATGGATGGTTTATCCTCGGCGGCGAGCGTCATCGCTGTCATTCAGCTAACGGGAACCATCGTGAAGCTTTGTGGGGGCTACATTCAAGGGGTGAAAGATGCGCGAGACGAAATTTTAACCCTACAGGGGGCGATTGCAGGCCTTCAAGGGACATTCCAAGACCTGCAGAAATTTCTTCAAAGTAACAACGGAAAGGCCCTACAAACCTCCTCACGACTCGTCGGCAATATCACCGATTGCCTCTCTGACGTCCAAGCATTAGAAGCGAGACTTGATCCAGGAAAAGGAAAAAAGCTGATGAAGAAAGTGGGATTACGAGCCTTAAAGTGGCCCCTGAAGCGCACAGAGATGGAGGTCGTTATTCACAATCTCGAGAAATATAAATCTTTATTCCACTTCTCTTTGCAGGTGGATCAGAGGTATGTTTATCGAGCACGCTTATATGACTCTGTATCATTGACTTGAAGACTGTATAGCTCTCTGATGGTCGGTGTGGTCGACAATACAGATCGTATTAATCAATATATGGATCTTGGGAAGTTGGAAGGCGCGACGGAGGCAGTGTTTGAGTCATTCTCCGATCGAGACGAAGTCCAATGTCTCCAAGGCACTAGGGCCGAGCTCCTCCAGCAGATAATGGGATGGTCTATGTCACCGGCCCAAAAAAGCATTTTCTGGTTGAAGGGAATGGCTGGGACAGGAAAATCCACAATATCTCGGACTGTGGCAAGGTCGCTCAAGGACGCCAACCATCTAGGTGCTAGCTTCTTCTTTAAGCGGGGTGAAGGGGACCGAGGGAACGCGAAGAGGTTTTTCCCGACATTAACGAGGCAACTGATGCTCAGGATCTCTGGGATGAGGTCCGGCGTGCAAAAGGCACTCGACCATGACCCTGACATTGCGTCAAAATCGCTCAGGGAGCAGTTTGAGAAACTACTCCTTCAACCGCTGCTCAATGTTGACCAACTTGGCCCGCAACCTCAAACCGCTGTGATGGTGATCGACGCTTTGGACGAATGTGAACATGATGAAGATGTCCGAAACATAATTCGATTACTACCTCTTCTACAGCAGGCCAAAGCGGTTCGCCTTCGGATCTTCTTGACTAGCAGGCCTGAACTCCCAATCAGCCTCGGCTTTTCAGAGATCGCGGATCATGAATATCAGGATCTGGCTCTTCATGAGATTCCCGAAGAAGTGACAGAACATGACATACGCTTATTCCTACAGGACCGATTCAAGAAGATCAAACACGACAGATGTATTGCCCCAGACTGGCCTGGCGATGACGTCATCGATGAATTGGTCACGATGTCCATTCCACTCTTTATTGCGGCTGCCACTGTCTGCCGGTACATCGAAAACTCAAAATGGGAGCCCAAATCGCGCCTCGCGGAACTTCTGAGTGACCAAGCTAAATATGCATCAAAATTGGATAAGACATACCTGCCAATTCTGATGCGACTACTGAACGATCAAGGGATTGATGAGTCGGAGCAGCAGCAGCTCCTGCAAGAGTTCCAGCAAATAGTCGGTGTCATCATCCTTCTTGCTGTTCCGCTTTCTATAAATGCGCTGTCGCTGTTTCTTGGGATAGAAGCAGACCAGATCAGTAATAGATTGGATTCATTCCGATCAGTTCTAAGCATTCCTAGTGACCGAGATCAGCCTGTTAGGATTCTACATCTATCATTTCGGGATTTTTTGGTCCGGCCTGACACCAAGTTTCATGTGGATGAGCCAAAAAAGCAGAAAGAAATTGCTCAGTTCTGTCTCAGAACTATGCAGGGCCGTCTACAGAAAGATATCTGCAATCTGGCAAGCCCTGGAACGCGTAGGGCAGACATCGACCCTCAACATATTCGCCAGTCTCTACCACCGGAGGTACAGTACTCTTGTCGCTACTGGATACACCACCTAGAACAAAGTCAGATTTCATATTCCGGCTTAGAAGAAGTGCAGCTATTCCTTCAGAAGCATTTTTTGCACTGGGTGGAGGCGATGAGCCTGTTGGGTCTTATGTCGGAGGTTGTGGGTATGCTTGATATACTCCGCACGGTTATCCAGGTAAGTAACATAGTATACAGCCGCTCGTAATATATACTAATAGGTGTAGGGCGATGATGATTCCGTAATGGCTGACTTTCTTTACGATGCAAAGCGCTTTGTTCTGAAAAATCGCCAGATAGCCGATGAAGCACCACTTCAGATCTATTGCGCAGGATTGGTATTTGCGCCTCGAAGAGCAATGATTCGTACAGAGTTCAAGCGAGAATTTCCTAGTTGGATATGCCAGCTCCCAAAAGTTAAGGAAAGATGGAGTGCAGAATTACAGACGCTCGAGGGCCATTCAGACTTGGTTCTCTCGGTGGCCTTCTCGCCCGACGGCCGGCTGCTGGCGTCCGGCTCTGCGGATAAGTCCGTGCGGCTCTGGGACACGGCGACGGGTGGTCTACAGCAGACGCTTGAGGGCCATTCAGGCCCGGTTTGGTCGGTGGCCTTCTCGCCCGACGGCCGGCTGCTGGCGTCCGGCTCTTTAGATAACACCATACGGCTCTGGGACACGGCGACGGGCGGTCTACAGCAGACGTTCGAGGGCCATTTAGGCCCGGTTCGGTCGGTGGCCTTCTCGTTCGACGGCCGGCTGCTGGCGTCCGGCTCTGCGGATAAGTCTGTGCGGCTCTGGGACACGGCGACGGGTGGTCTACAGCAGACGCTCGAGGGCCATTTAGGCCCGGTTTGGTCGGTGGCCTTCTCGCCCAACGGCCGGCTGCTGGCGTCCGGCTCTTTGGATAAGACCGTGCGGCTCTGGGACACGGCGACGGGCGGTCTACAGCAGACGCTCGAGGGCCATTTAGGATCGGTTCTGTCGGTGGCCTTCTCGCCCGATGGCCGGCTGCTGGCGTCCGGCTCTTTGGATAAGTCTGTGCGGCTCTGGGACACGGCGACGGGCGGTCTACAGCAGACACTCGAGGGCCATTCAAGCTCGGTTGAGTCGGTGGCCTTCTCGCCCGATGGCCGGCTGCTGGCGTCCGGCTCTTTTGATAAGGCCGTGCGGCTCTGGAACACGGCGATGGGCGGTCTACAGCAGACGCTCGAGGGCCATTTAGGCTCGGTTCGGTCGGTGGCCTTCTCGCCCGACGGCCGGCTGCTGGCGTCCGGCTCCTTGGATAAGTCTGTGCGGCTCTGGGACACGGCGACGGGCGGTCTACAGCAGACGCTCGAGGGCCATTCAGGCTCGGTTCGGTCGGTGGCCTTCTCGCCCGACGGCCGGCTGCTGGCGTCCGGCTCTTCGGATAAGACCGTGCGGCTCTGGGACACGGCGACGGGCGGTCTACAGCAGACGCTTGAGGGCCATTCAGGCCCGGTTCGGTCGGTAGTCTTCTCGGACGACGGCCGGCTGCTGGCGTCCGGCTCTTTGGATAAGACCGTGCGGCTCTGGGACACGGCGACGGGCGGTCTACAGCAGACCTTGAAGGCCACGGGAATGGTCACCGAACTCCAATTTTCTCTAGATGGTTCATATCTAAGCACCAACTTAGGCACCTTCGATGTTCAGTTCAGGCACGAACATCATGCTTCTAGTTCAACCCATAGAAATCTGGCGATTTTTATTGAGCAAGGACAGTGGATAAACCTGAACGGCAAAACTGTACTATGGCTTCCTCCTGACTTTCGGCCCACCTGTTCTGCGATGAATGGGGACTTACTTGTCTTGGGACACGCATCAGGGCAGATTTCCTTCCTACGATTTTGCCTATAGTAGGCGTCAATGATTCCGCATGGTCATTCCTTCTCTATTTTCTAATCTCTTTGTAAAGGAAGGGCCTGGAAGAAAAACAGACTTTATACGGCCTTTCGTGTTAGTAGAATGTGCCATCAAGTTCCACGATGTTCTAGATCCTATACAACGAATGCCTTGTGGTTTGCCACAATTGGATGGCTGAGTGACAAGATCTGGAAGGTTCTACTCTACACCAGCCGAAAAAGAGTACATATCATACCCCACTAAACAGCACTCATTTTCCAGCCTAGGATCTTAGCAGTGGGGCCCAGAATCAAGAGAAGAGTGTAGAACGGTGAAGCTGGTTTTGCACTCATCTGTAGATTGGGCGCCATCTTAGTGACCACTAATGGCTGATTGTTAAGATCTGCCCTTACCAAGGGACGAAGTTCCAAAGTGGGGTATCGAGGTGTCAGTTGTATCAAATTACAAGGTAGTACACCCCGCTACATATCCAGATTACTCTACGTAAGAAACAATACAGGGCCCACTGACAGGGATACTCCGGAATAACTCCCAATATAGACTAGTCTGTCTTGGCAATTGGGGTTTGAGAAACAATCGAAGAGTGTAAGTGGTGACACCAGTTTCGGGAAGTACTGTATCCCGTCAAGAAAACATCGGGAAAATGGGCGCTGTATTTGGGTGGATGACAGGATGTCGGGGTTTACGCTCATCGAAGTCAGTTAACGTCAGCTGGGTTGAAGAAACTGAAGACAGAGCAGTTGGACCGAATAGAGCGTTTCTTTGCGTTGCTATGTACTCGTGCAACCGCTATAGCTAACTCTGGTGGTTTGAATGAAGCAAAAGATCAAGTGGAGAAGTAGAGTGATGAAATTGTTTTTCTTCCTGTCATCCACCGCAATAGCCCGGGGCGAGCTACAGGAGTGTGTGTGTGTGAAATCATTTACCCTGACCCCTCGCGAACGATATGCAGGATACGACTACTATATATATCCGTGTACGTACATGTAGAGTGTTCCACTTCCTGAAAACGAACTTAGAGCCTCGTCAAGGCCTGTCTTGGCCTAACTGCCGTTCCCATTGTTAGGCTGCCCCGGTGGCGCGCGACTCCGAAACCGTTGTGACGTCTCGGCGAAGTCCAGCACGGCATTGACCGTCCTAGCTCGCGAGACGGTGTCTAGTTTACCTTTCTCACCTTGTTTTGAGCCTCCCAGCAGGCTCGATACGCTATTAAACGCGTCTCCAACTTCTCTCCTTAGCTCTCTCCGAGGTTCCCTCAAGTTCGGACAATCCACCAGCACATGGGTGACTGTTTCTTGTGCGCCGCATGCGCACTGGTCGTCATCACTATAACCAACATTCTTGCGGTAACTGGATAACCAGTTGTGGCCCGTGCGCAGCTGCGTCAAGAGGTACGCACGGTTTCTTGGCAGGTTCCCATATAGCCTTCTAGTGTAGCTTGCTGGCAGGGTGTTATCGATCTTTCGTAAGTGACCACCCTTGGTGGATGATTTCCATTCCTGTTCCCACTGAGAGTAGATGTTCCGACGGATGAACGCCCTCTCCCTGGTGAGGAGCGGGCAGAAAGGATGGCTTTTGCCTGGGCTGGCAGCGTCCTTTGCTAATCGATCTGCAGCGTCGTTTCCAGGATTGTCACAATGCCCTGGCACCCGGCGAGCTACAGGATGGATCGAAATCAGTTTCACCACTTTATGCTCTTAAATTCTTTCTTGAACCCTATTTCGAAACACATTAATCCATATTCAACCTAGCGTGTTTCGAACTTTTGGAATGTATTGTAAGGGCTTATCACATGATGACTCTCTGCGTCAATTAGATGAAACAGCCACACAGTCGACATTGCCAATCACCACCTGCTACCGTAAGCAATTTGTACCAACAGCACCGTGATGCCCCAATCGTCGTCTGCCACGTGCTGCGAACTCTCTCCATCAGGGCGTGATACAATTTGTGATGCGAGACTTTCCCAAATTACTGGCAATGTTTTGGATGGCCGTAGCCGCCGACGCGCAAGGATCTTGCGGATTTCTTTTCTGTCTACCTGGTATTAAGGCCGCCGATTTGATTGGCGCTGGCGGGGTCTTGGACCACAGACTAATGCGCAAGTGATCACACCCAAGAAATCATCAATCCACCCGTCGAAGTGCCTGAGAATCCCAATCACTTACATGGGGACGATCAACCCGTGTATAAGAAGCCACATAATTCTTGGTTAGGAACCTTCGCCCATTCTTCTCTATCAATTATCCTTGCGCTATCAAGGATACCGCTTTTGAGAGTCCGAGATACCCAGACAACTACGATTCTCTGTCGATATAAACCTTAAGAATGGCCGAAGTGATCGGCACCATCTCCGCGGTCATTGCGCTTATCGAAGCTTCCATAAAAATCTATGATAGTGCTCAGAGGGACATCAAATTATCTGAGACATTCGAAACGGTTCGACGACGGCTCCCTGTTATTCTCCATACCCTCGCGACATGCAAAGACAATGTCGAACCGCGAAAAGACTCGATTCCCGAAGATGTGTGTGATGCCTTAGGGGCGACCCTCTACGTTTGCCGTACCAAAGCAAGGAACTTGGAGGAAATCTTTCAGAAGATCGTACCCGGTGAAAGCGATACAAGAGAACAGCGATATTTGAAAGTCCTCCGCAGACTCGGCAAAGGGAACAAAGTCGAAGAGCTCATGCTGGGTCTTGCTGAAGAAGTTCAGCTCCTTATCAATCACGATGCGGTCAAGTCTGCCAATCAGAGTCAAAATGCTGAGCTTGAAGATATTATGGATGAGATGAAGTCTTTCATTTCTGGACCAGACAAAGAGAGCTCCACAATGAACTTCAGTACCGGAGGTGGAGCACAGACAAATAATGTCCAACACGGTAGTGGGAATTTGTATGCAGTCAATGGCGATGGAAGGCAGTATATTGGTGAAACCCAAAATTTCGGTAAGGACTAGTTGTTTTGGTCGTTTTTGTATGCTGGCAGAACAATATAGTGAAAATTCGCTCGGCTAGTTCACGAAAAATGAGGCTTTGCGTCCCATGTTGCCATGCGTCCCGATCAAAATTACTCAATATGACTTTTTATTGCTTGACCTATCTTGAATTTTGTTCAATGCTAGTAAAGTCCTCCGCTAACGTTTACATGTAGTCGTCAAAGAGAAAGAAGACTTCAGTTTTCGCGAACCCATTGGACTTTGTCTCAGCCAAGCGCCTTATATCGCTCCAGAACTCTTCGTTGGTCGTGGGTCCGAGCTGGATAAAATTGCAGAAATTTTACACCCTAATCACTGGCTTCAGAAGAAACAACTTCTAGTCCTCGGTGGAATGGGTGGTATCGGTAAGACCCGGCTTGCTATCGCTTATGCACAGTCTCGATCTCGATCTTATAGCTCGGTCTTTTGGCTGAATGCAGCGTCCGAGGCTGCACTGAAAGATAGCTTTCAGTCCATCGCCAGCCTTATCTTTGACATTCAAGACCCTCGACTCTTGGAGAGTAAGGATATCATCGGACGTGTACATAAGTGGCTGACTCATTCCGAGAATACCAAATGGCTATTACTCTTTGATAACTATGACGACCCCGACCAATTTGATATCAGTGATTATTACCCACACACTACGAGCCATGGGACTATCCTCGTTACCTCTAGGTGCCCGGATCGCGTTGGCGGAAAGACTTTGCATATAAAGGAATTGCAACAGATCGAAGAAAGCCTAAAAGTCTTACAAACCCGATCGGAAAGAGAGAATGTCCAATCTGGTATGAAATATATTAATCTATATAGGACCAATTAATGAAAGCCGTTAGATCCTCACGCAAAACGTCTCGCAGAACGACTTGGTGGTCTTCCGCTTGCTTTGGCAACTGCTGGCACGTATCTTCGGGAAAGTAGTCTTAGCTTTGAAGACTACCTACAAGAATACGAGAAACGCTGGAAGGTTGATGGTCGTCGCCCCATTAACCTCCAAGAGTATCGTGAACGTACACTTTACACGACCTGGGATCTTTCATACGCTCGCCTGGAAATCGACGACTCGGACGCGGCAAAACTCCTGAAATTGTTAGCGTATTTCGGAAACCAGTGCCTTTGGTACGAGCTGTTCCACGACGGACTTACTGAAGAATCTCCGGAGTGGCTTCGTGACTTGTTTACAGACGATTTGTCGTTCAAGGATGTGATGAGAACTTTGACCGAATACTACTTTCTAGAAGTCCACTTGGCGTCAGAAACATGGAGCATGCATAACTGCGTGCATGACTGGACGTTAGGTGCTCTCAATAAAAACGTTGATATTGGGTATTACTGGTATGCTTTCCATTACGTTGATGCGACTACCAATGGAGTTGAGAGGGATTCTCTTGGTCATATCACTTTTTTCCGTTCGGCTGGTCATGCAATACGACTAGTGCAACAACGATTTCTCGAAAGTGATATGATCTCTGATCCTACGCCTTTCCAACTCGAAAAGATATCACGTGTTTCCGCATTGCTTCAAGCCCAAATTCAGCTTGCTGCTGCCGAGCAGATGTACACACGGGCGCTCGCTGGGTACGAGAAAGCGCTAGGACCGGACCACACTTCAACCCTTCGCACTGCCAACGATCTCGGGAATCTATATCGCGACCAAGGCAAGCTAGATCAGGCCGAGCAGATGTTCATATGGGCGCTCGCTAGGTACGAGAAAGTGCTGGGACCGGACCACACTTCAACCCTCAGTATCTTCAACAATCTCGGGTATCTATATAACAACCAAGGCAAGCTAGATCAGGCCGAGCAGATGTTTACGCGGGCGCTAGCTGGGCAAGAGAAAGCGCTAGGACTGGAACACACTTCAACCCTTCTTACTATCAATAATCTCGGCAATCTATATATCAGCCAAGGCAAACTAGATCAGGCCGAGCAGACATATATACGGGCGCTCGTAGGGTACGAGAAATCGCTAGGCCCGGAACACACTTCAACCCTTCGCACTGTCAATAATCTCGGGATTCTATATCGCAACCAAGGCAAACTAGATCAGGCCGAGCAGATGTTCACGCGGGCACTCGATAGGTACGAGAACGCGCTCGGACCGGAACACACTTCAACTCTTGACGCCGTCAACAATCTCGGGAATCTATATAGCAACCAAGGCAAACTAGATCAGGCCGAGCGGATGTACACGCGGGCGCTCGATGGGTACGAGAAAGCGCTCGGACCGGAACACACTTCAACTCTTAACGCCGTCCACGGTTTTGGGCTTCTATATAGTAACCAAGACAAGCTAGATCAGGCCGAGAAGATGTACACACGGGTTCTCGCTGGGTACGAGAAAGCGCTAGGACCAGACCACACTTCAACCCTTCGCACTATTAATGAACTCGGGAATCTATACCGCGACCAAGGCAAGCTGGATCTAGCCGAGCAGATGTTCACGCGGGCGCTCGATGGGTACGAGAAAGCGCTCGGACCGGAACACACTTCAACTCTTAACGCCGTCCACGGTTTTGGGCTTCTATATAGTAACCAAGACAAGCTAGATCAGGCCGAGAAGATGTACACACGGGTTCTCGCTGGGTACGAGAAAGCGCTAGGACCAGACCACACTTCAACCCTTCGCACTATCAACGATCTCGGGAATCTATATCGCGACCAAGGCAAGCTAGATCAGGCCGAGCAGATGTTCACGCGGGTGTTTACTGGGTACGAGAAAGCGCTGGGACCGCAACACACGTCCACCCTTCGCACTGTGGACAATCTCGTACTGCTATACAGTGACCAAGGCAAATTAAGTAAGGCAGCTCAATTTCTTTGGCGGGCAGGAGCTGTCAGATAGAACAGTACTCTTGTATGTACTTTGTGTAGATACATTTGTCTCTCCAATTTGTCATCTAGACGAGCTTTTCGTCCTTAAACCAATTACTTGCAAGAACTTGTCTATGGGATTTCGTTAAAACTATCAAAATAAAGTTGCAAGAGAATGTCGTTGCTACTTGATATATGTGGCGTCAAGATATGGCTGCCAATCAAGTTTCAACCAGTTCCACCAAACGCCTGCATAGACGATGACCCCAATTTCTTATTTTCGCGTGCGACATAATTGGAATTCTAGCACTATAAATGCTCGGAGCTGTCATCCGTGTTGGGCAACTCGTGTGGCTAATGCAGCCATTCAACGTGATAACTTCTATTCTCTTGGGTTAGCTCGGGGTCAGTAAGGGGCACGATATCAGCATGTTCCAGCAACCGGGTTCATCCAAGCCCAAGCCCAAGCCCCTCAAAAAAGACATGAAACGTGATAGACGACATGAATTGCGACTATATTGGAGTGAAAATTGATATTTAACGATACAGGAATCGGATCGACTCGAGCCAGAACACTCGATTTAAGCGCAGCACGCGATAATCAGACAGACCCCGCTGACTAAAGAGCACGCTTTAACATTATCACTTCGAGAGCCTATTGTTGCCGACTGTTTCAAGTGCACGAATGGACGATATGCAATTACATTTTGTTTTTGCTATGGATGAAATAATGCTTGGATTTCTAGCCTAGCAACCAAACCTTTGAGATCCGCAGCTTTCAGATAGGCCCCCAAGCTCCCAGGAACTGCGAAATCACGAAAGCCCGTGCATTTCCTAATGCCCGGCATAGCCCAGACTTCTCACCAAAATTCATTTTACCTGCTCACTGAGCAGAAGGTTGAACAAGGGTAGGCAAATGTATTTGTTTTCTATTGTACTCTAATGGTCTCGGGTACTAGCTAAACTAGCATAGCCAATCTACCGGCAATTGCCTTTGTCTTATTTGTAGAAAAGATACCCTGAAAACCATACAGAACTAATACAGAAGCCATTTTTGCGGTGTCATTTACTGCTGTACTGAAATACTGCCAAGAAAGAGGATCAGGGGTATAGTAACCGTAAGAGGTATAGCGAATTTTGAAAGAGGGTTCGAGAAAAACTCTCTGTATTGAAAGTGGTGAAACTGATTTCGATCCATCCTGTAATATTGAGGTGACACCATCACTATTTCTACAAGTGCCGCAGTTTCTTAATATCAACATGGTGCTGGTGTCCTCGTCACTTGCAAAAGAAACCACAATCCTGCAAAGCTTATATTTTAAATGGTGCTTTATCTATAGGGTTGGGCTACAGTACGGAAACAATTCTAATAGTCAATAGAAACCAGAGAACACCCTATACTGCAGACTTGAGAACAATGCTGCAAGATGTAGGGTGGCAGAAACTGTGCTGCAGAGCACGTCACTGTGATCCCTGTTCTCCATGCCGAGAATAGTGTTGCAAATTTGCCTACTTGTTGCCTCGAATTTCTAATTATTTACTCCAGTATAAATGCCTTTCTTACCTTGCTACTTATATACCTATCTATAGCCTTAAGAATCCGTGGGAGAGCCACTTATCCTGCCGACTTCCTTCATCCTTTCTTCCTATCATATTTATTATAAAGGAGTTCAATTCAATTACAGGATTTAACAATGTTTACAAAATGCATTCATACAAATTTATCAATTATGAATTTAAAATACGATTCTTTATTATAATGATCTTGTAATAATGTTAAAAAGTTAAAATGAATGTATGACACTAAAATTTAAATTAAGATTTAAATTAAGATTTAGATTTAGATTTAGATTTTAAATCATGTTACATTAACTATAAACAAGATTTTTAGTGTTACATCAATATAATAGATCTATATGAAATCATGATCTATATGAAATCCTGATTTATAATTAAAATTAAAAATCTAGATCTATATGAAATCATTAAAACTAAAAAATCCAGATCTATATGAAATCATCATTTAATTTAAATGTAACTATACATTTAACATAAATATAGGGAAAAATCCCCGGCATAAGTTAGTTTTTTATCCTTCACGGTTTTTTCTATAAAAATACATTGATTTATACTTCTTCCTATTTTACATCTTTTACTTTATCAATTTGTTTTTTCCTTCCTATTTTCCCCTATAACCTCTGAGACTTCCTGATAGTGACGACATAAGGCATCTTTCTATGACTTCCGCTTCTCCAACTAAGTCCCACCGACCTAATTTGGTCAGAAAATCTAAGCGCCAAAAACAAGGCCGTCGAAAATCATGTCTTATGAAAAAAGCGGCCGAATATAGCAAGATGTGCGATGCTGATGTCTGTGTGGGCATACGCCTTCGGGAAACCGGCCAAGTTTTTATCTTATCAGCAGATGCTTCGGGGTTTTGGGCTTTCATTGGCTCGCAATTAGTACGTTTCCAAGTCTCTGATAGAAAATCGACTAACCTATCAAGAACTCGTACTATCCAGCCCCAAAACTAGTAACAGGCCAGGATCTAGAGCTTGTTGATAAAGATACACCGGAACAACATATATAAAGCGGAAGGACCAAGGTGGTACTCGCGCTAGACTAGAACCATCGAAGTTAAAGATTTGATTTCTCTATTCTCGGTCGGCGACAAAAAAATATCCATTAATGGATGTTTCTTCGTTTTTCTGTCTCCAGTGCCAATCAATCAATCAATCAATCAAAGTTCAATTAACCTGTTGCAGTCTAACTAGTTGCGTATGACTATGCAGGCGCTTCATCCAACTGAAGCAAGAACTCGAAGCCAAACGCCGAGTGGGATCCCTCCCAAGAGTATACAGAAAGATGCTGATCGTAAAGAGTGTGGAATCAGCCCATTCCTGTAACCCGTAAACCCATAGAACCCATAAACCCATACATAAGAAACATATAAAGATTGCCATGGAGTGCACCCTCCATCTTCTATCTCTCACTTCTCGCTTCTCACTTCTCACTTCTCACTCTTCCTTTCTATCCTCTGCAACCTCCCTCTGCCTCGGTTTCAATTGATAATGACGTTGTCCTGGCCGGTTGTTGATTGGCATGTTCGTCGACTGTGGCTGAGTTTCTCGTTTCCACAGCATCATCTATCGTCATTGACTAATACCCATCGTCTTCCACACCTAGGTCCATTGCCGCGAGGCCTGTCGGTTCGTCGTCGTCGTCCTCGGGTGTCACATACTGGAACTGTTGGAGGAGACCTGTTCGGTGCATGAAGTTGACCACGTAGCGGGTGGCCTGCGGGTTAGACATGATCTTGTCATAGTCTATCTCTGTAATCCCGATCCCAATTTTGTCCAGCTGCTCCCACAATTTCGTGCGCGGGATGATATATTGTGGACACTGCATCAGAATATGCCTCGGTGTTTGTGAGCCCTCGTCACAACTGCATCTGTCTGTCTCTGCTGCCTTGATTTTGAACAAGAAGTGCCGAAGCCCGATCCTCATTGTGCGCATTTGAATCAAAATTGCACATTGTGGCTTCGACAGACCTTCGTACAGCCGAAGCGTCTTCTTGTTCGGCGCCTGCACCAAGCGCTTTGTGGGTGCGGAGGTTGTCTCCCGCTCCCACTGCTTCTCCCACCGCTCTCTGATTCGCTGGCGTACCGCTCTCTTAGCAGCTGCGGCGAGACGGATTATCGGTTCTCCCGAAGCCCCGCTCCCGGTCGCAACTCCCATCCCCGCACCAAGAAGCGCTGCACTCTTCGCTTCTTCATCGGCAAATTCATTGCCGTCCACACCAACGTGTGCAGGGATCCACCTGATGGTGATATTCGTTGGGTGTCTTGGCTGGGTTCTGTTTCTCGACCGGATGGCTCGTACGTGGTCGTATATCAGTCCAATCACGTATTGGCCGGACGGTCGCTGTGGGTTTTGAATTGCCTGGATGGCAGCTTGGCTGTCGGAGAAAATGATCACTTCTCGAGCCTGTTGGTGTCCCTCGTTCTCTTTTCTGGTTTTGGCGAGTGCCATCTCGATGCCGTTGAGTTCGGCAGCATACACTGTGGACTGGGAGTCCGTTCCAAGGTAGCGTCTTTGTGATGTTACCCCGTGTTGAAGGCTGGCCATTGATGCGCCAATGTGTCCTGCATATCCACTTCCGTCTGTGAAAATCATAGCGGTTCGACCTTGTTCGTCACAAGTAGTATCTTCATAAGTGTCCTTGTGGGTTTTTAATGCTGCTTCCTGGTTCTCAATAAAGCACGGGATTGGTGCTTCCCACGGAGCAAGGACAAATGCACGTTTTTCTCCCCATTGCTCGCCTAATTGTAGGCGTAGAGGCTTTTTCTGTGCGATTGCCTCGGTCGGAGCCCATCCTCCGAGCCTTCTTTGATTTGGTTTCCTTGGTTCCTCGGCCTTTGATGTCTCTGGGCAAGCCCACCGTGGTCCAGTGAGGATTCGTATGGCCGTTTCTTCGACGATCTGTTGTAGTCGTAATCTGATTGGGGTGATGAATAATTCTGTATCGAGTGCTGCTCCCGCTGTCCCGCGGAAAGCACCGCTGATCAGGATTGCCGCACGTTTCTGGATTTTTGTGAGTTCGTTAGTGAGCTTGTCGAGGTCCCCCCTAGGCATTGCTTTGGCCGCTGGGCAGTACCACGCAGACAATCCCCATAGCATCTGTGGAATGATGACTGCCTGGTATACCTTCCGCATAGCGATCAATGATGACCCCCAAGTGGACCCTGAGATTCCGCGGAGTGCCTCGAGGCTGCTGGCCCCCTTTGCTAGCATCTTCTTCCGGTGGGTTGTGAAATTGAGGTGTTTATCAAGCCATATACCAAGGTATTTAGCCATGTCCGATGGTGCGAGAACGGTTGGCAACGGGTCCCCTGGAATGGTGACCGGCATGCCATCATGACCCGCCGGGTCATCCGGTATCTCCCAGACATCGTCCCTAGGAGATATCTCGGTGGTGGTGGTGGCGGTAGTGGATCTTGGGTTGGTAAAATGGATTAGTTCAAATTTATCGGGTGCGAATTTGGCGGCATGCTTTTTGGCCCATGAATTTGCCTTTAGTAATGCCTTTTCCAACACCCGAATGTTTTCTTCATAGCTCTTCGAGATCGCTAGAATGCAGACGTCGTCCACCCAGCCGTATGCCTCACTGTCTCCGTAGTGTAGACCCCGTAGTGTGCATGCGCGGACTAGCGGTGCATTGAAAAGGAGGAAAAGGATCGGCGAGATCGGTGAGCCTTGCGGGATGCCGGTTGGTGTAAGAAATGCTTCACTCAGATAGCCGTTTGGTAGCTTGATTCGTGTGCTCCTGCCGGTAAGGAATGATTGTACCCATGGGACAAGCGCACCTAGGCCTAGTTGTTGCATGTTGTATAGCAATCTTTTGTGGGAGACCATATCATATGCACCGGCAACATCGAGGAGTAGCATGCTGGCTATCTTACCTTCCCCCCCAGGCCTGGTGTACCCGTCCAAGGATCAGCTGGATTGCATGATCAACGGAGACCCCTTTTCGTCCTCCAAGGTGTGTCTTCGGGAGCAGATGGTGTTCCTCCACAAGCCATGCGATACGTGTGGCGACAATTGCCTCGAGGATTTTTCCCAGTGTGTTTAACAATGCGACTGGCCTGTACGATTTTGGGACTCGGTAGTCCGGTGGACCGGCTTTGCGTAGTGTCACCGTGACAGAGGTTTGAAAGTGCTGGGGGTTATGTCCGATTTGGACACATGCGTTGAAGATCCCGGTGAGAAGTGGAATAAATCTCTTCTCTGATCGTGAGCCTGGTTCCGCCAGCACCCGCCATACCTTATTCGGCAGCGCATCGTATCCAGGTGCTTTTTTCGGTGGCGCCTTCTTGATAGCAGTTCTCACTTCGGTGTCGTTTACCGGTGGTGGCTGGAACTGCTCTCGACCGCTGGTATGGCCTTGTTGTTGTCTTTGGTTGGCATATATGTCGGAGAGGTCAGCTTCTGGTGGCTGCGGGAAGAACGCTTTACGGAGCAGTTTGACTTTCTCCGTATCAGTATCTGCGTCTACAAACCCGTCGGCTGTCTTTAATGCCGGCATCGTGCTTCCTTGTTGCTGGCCTCGGCTTCTGGCCCATTTAGCCACTCTCCATAGCCCCTGTGGGCCTTGGTCCACTGCCTCTTCGATAAAGCTCCGGAAGCCACGTCGAAGAGCAGCTCTGATGACCCTCCCCTTTTGATTCCTAGCCAGTTTGTATGTCTGCCAGTCCTCCTCACTATGTGTCGCAATGTATCGTCGGAACATACGGCGAGAGTGTTTAACAGCCTCCCCGCATTCCTTAGTCCAGGATGGGTTAGCGTGTGGACTCGGTTTAGCCCATGGTGTCGATTCCTGTACACCTCGCTGTACGATCTCGACCAGGTGGTTTACCGCGTTATCGATTTGCTGAGGGGTCCTCATTTCCGGGGGGGGGCGTGGAAGATTGTCAGCCACAAATACGTCGAATTTCTCGGTATCCATAGCCTTCCAAAGCCTTCTTCTCTGCGCCTCTGGCGGCGGTGTAAGTGTGTCGATGTCGATTAGTACGCGGATTGGCAGATGGTCGGAGTCTGCGTGGCAGTCGAGGGCAATCTCACAGACCACCAGTCTTTCAGTGAGAGTTGGCGTACCAAAGAACAGATCGATTGTTGTTCGATCTCCGTTCTGGTCCCTTGTGATCGTACCGGGCTCCAACCATAGGTCAAGGTCTGCCTCGTCACAGAGCTCAATGAGTTTATCGGCGCCCAAGTCCTGGGTGGCCTCAATGCCTCCCCAGGCAGGGTGATGGAGGTTGAAGTCCCCAGCAATCATGGTATGTTGTCGGCCTCCCTGCCGCTGTCTGCTACCCAGCAGTTTACTAACGAGCTCCACAGTGCCGGTGGTCCCGCACTCGTTATATATATTGAAGAAGCTGACCTCGCCGATCCCGGTCTGTATTCTCACTTCCTGGCAGAATTCACTATGTGTATAGTGCGTCCAGTTGGTGCCAAATCTCTTCGAGAGATATATACACACCCGCGCTCTGCTTCCTGTCTCCGCACTGGACGGGAAGAGAAGTTCGTGTGTCTGTTTCAATGGGTGGTATGTTGTGTCATTGTATGGGTTTTCCCATGGTTCTTGCACTGCAATGATATCCGCCTTCACGACTGCCGGCCTCGCTAGGAAGTCCGCCATGACGACGTCTCTCGATCGGTGCGTGTTGTATTGGATGACGGTGAAGGGTGTGTTATTCATTGACAACTGGCGTTTCGGTGTGCTTCTTGGTGAATTGGCGGGTTCTTCTCTCCTCCTGGATGCCCGCTCTATTGGTGAATTTCACCGTTGGGGCTGACATTGTGAGATTGACTTGGTCGTCAAGGGTACGCTTGTTCTTGCCCCGAGGGCCAGGTGTATGCGTTACGTTATTGGTGCCAGTTTTGAAAATGGTGGTGATCCTGTTCTCCTTGCCGGCGGCCCTCCGCTTGTTAGCTGATTGGCGTGCATTACCGCTGGTACGGGATAGTGCAGATGGCTGGTACTCGCTGGCCGATGTAGCTGGTGCCGACGATGAAGGTGTACCCGGTAGTACTGCTTCTTCATCTTCGAGAACGTACGCTTCGTCTCTTGCTCGCTTCTGTGCTTTGTCTGCAGTAAGCACCGTCCTGATAAGGCCTTTGCTCCTAGTTGTCGTTGATGATAACGTCGATGCCCGGCTAGGTGCCCTACGCCTTGGAGGCTCAGAGCGTGTCACTGCTGGCGCGTGGACTGAACGATCGACTCCCCTTGTCGGCCTCTGCGCCGACTGGCGGATCGATTGTCCAATTTCACTGGCTTCTGTGTCTCCCACTATAAAGGTAGGTAGTATGTCCCCTGACTGGGGTTCCTGGGCCTCCTGCATATCGGTGTCCTCCGATGCTGGTCCCTCGTTGCTGCTCGCCGGTTGGCCTGAGCTTGGTGTGTTATTTGACGCCTTTGTTATGCTTCGTCCTCCATTCCTGGAGCTTTCCCTGGTGGAAGTCCAGGAGCCGCTACCTCCTAAACTCCCGGATCCCACTGTTGTAGCTGCCAGTGTCCCTTCGGCAGCCATCGAGAGATATGCCGGCACCCGGTGGTGCCTCTCCCTCGCTTGTGCAAGAGCCTGCACCCTCTCGATCTCTCTGATAAAGTCTGGGCACCGCTTCGACCATCCGTTGTGTGCGCCCCCGCAATTGGCGCACTTTCGTTCACTGAGTGTGGCGTCTCTCTTACGCTGGCAGTCTCGAGAGTGATGCTTCTCAGCGCAAAAGACACACTTGGTTTCGTTGGAACAGGTGTTTCCTATGTGTCCGTATTTCTGACAATTGTGACATTGGCGTATACGCGCAGCACGGTCGTACAAGACCGTGGTAAGAACTTCCGAGTCCCAGAGAGTACCGGTGTCGATTGCATTGTTCGCAGTATGCGATGAGGTGAATTCAACGATCAGGGAGCCGGATTTCTTGTCTTCTGGGAGGACAAGCCACGAGATCTGAGTGATCTCTGCCTCCCCCCCAGTTAAACAGGTTCTCAGTGAGCAGTTGCTTTATGATCCCCTGCTTCCGGCCTTGGTCTCCGATTCCGGCCGCCGTGTTAATACCGAGAGACCGTACATTGACATCGTGCACGACAACCCCCCCAGCTCGGCAAGCGCACTTCCGATCCCTTCCACAAATGCTTCACCCACGCAGTCCGGTGGCATCTCATGATCTCCGCTTCCTTTGCAGTTCGAAGACTAAGCGAGACATCCCCCGATTTCAGTTGTCTAGCTGCGACAAATTTGGCCGATGCTACCGTCACCCCATACGTGGCCTTTGCTGCCTTAACACGCGCTTTCTCGGCGAGCTTCGTGATCTCTGCAGGCGTTTGTGAGCGGAAGTGTTTAATGCCATCGGGGTCACCCAGTTTGACAATGATCTGGCGATCCTGGAGAAGATCGGAAGGCGATGCGGGGCTGGTCGATGCTGACCCATGGCTGGACAAGAAGTACGTCGGCGGCGGCGCATTTTTGACGGCGTCAACGTATGACCGGATTCGGTTTGGCGTGGTGTTCGAGGAAGCAATCCTCACTGCATGTATGTCTTGCTTAATTTGGCTGGTCTCCTGGCGTAGCTGTTCAAATTGCTGCTTCCAGTCCTGGCCAATTGGGTTCTTGATGAGATCAGTGGTGAGCTCCTGAATGGTCTTCAGGTATTCCAACACCGGTCTTGGGACTTTCACGGAGTTGTTACTGCTGATATGATTCAGCAACTGGCGTACGTCGTAGTTGGCATCCAAAATGCGCTCGTTGATGTTGGTTGCAGAATTTTCGCGGCCCCCTGAAAGGGGCGGCCACTGGCTCCCTGGCGCTACCATACCTTCCACCAATATAAAATTGGCGTCAGGAGATGGAGCCGGAAGTTACAATTAACTTGCAATTAAAATGGGAGCTCTAGCCCTCGGCGTTGTGGTGCAATTTCAAAAATTAGATTCGCGCAAAGATATGTGTGTCCCTCGATCTCTCCAGTGCCAAGATGTGCTAGATCATCGTTAGAATATCAAGTTGTAATTTATCGCATTTATTATGTGTTTTAGAGATGACCACTGGATTACGTTCGTTAGTGATAAGACAGGTTACTTAAGTGGATTTCCTTAGAACGGTAACACTCATGTGCGGGGCTGCTTTTGTGGTTTAGTTAAACAAAATCGAACGCGACCTACGCCCACTTGCCAAGCAATGCCATGAGCGCCGCACCGCTGGAGAGCAAAAGAAGTGCTGCCAGAACCGTTTGAATAGGAGCTCTTCGCATAGAAGGGGTGAACATGAACTCGTGCGCCATAAGCTCGACAAGACCAACGTAAATGAGGATTCCTCCAGATATCGAGTCGAAAATACCATTAACGATCAGCGTTGTTCGACCGGTTGGTGGATAAGTTTTACGCACACCCAAGCCAATGGCAATAGCAATAGGAGTGGAAACTCCATAAACGAGCCCCAGAATATACGGTGTCAGGAGTTTTGATCGCGGCCAAGGAAGGGTAGCAAGGCGAGAGCCCAAACCTAGCCCTTCAAAAGTCTGGTGGAAGACGATGACAATGTAGAGGGTTGTGAACTCTTCGCCAGATACGGCGAGAGTCAAACCGATAAACACAGAGTGAAAGACGATACCGAATTCCAAGATGAAGATAGAAGTCAGTTGAGCCATGTACCCTTCCATACCGGTTTTTTCGGACATTTCAGTATCCTGGTGCCGCCAGGGTCGGTCCAAGTTATCATAGCTCGGCACCACTCGATTTCTCTCATCAGTAGTGGCATTCTCATCGTCGTCCAAGTGTGAATGTATGTGATTCTCAACATCGGGCTGATCGTTTTGGCCAAACCGAGCGTATCGCATGACCATCAGCTCCACGAAGAACATGACAACGATAGTCATTAGGATTATACCTTCAACCCAGCTATATTCTGTGATAGGACCGGTCAAACAACTGTTCCTTAAAGCCTCCTCAGCTGGGCCAAGGAGGTGAATGAAGGCGGTAGCAATAATGACACCAGACCCGAAGTATTTGGCAACGAAAAATGTCCAGGATGGGATTCCTGAACCACCAAATCGCCTTGCAACGACGGGGAAGACGGCGCCGAAAATCGAACCAACCAATATCACAAATATAGACGAAATCCTCAGTCCCATCCGGCCATCGTATTCATTTCCCGTAAAACAGGGCGGAGCAGATTCGGCTTCGTCTCGTGCAAAAATTCTATGGACTAATTCTGTATCCATCTTCGGAATGATGGTAGAGCGATACAGTGCCAAGTGTTGAGGCATGACGATCTGGCAAGCTGTTAATAGGCTTTTGAGGAAGGGTATGAAACTCATGTAGAATGGGTTCCTCCACATTTAAAACTGTGCCCATGCGACAAGGTCCCCCTACAAGAGGCGGGAAGACAATGGTAGGTGCTATAGGATGGTGGCGCACATTCGCCTGGTCTTGGCCCAAAACTAAGTTAATGCAGACAAACCACTGGCAATTTTCATTCCACCGATATAGCTGATTGGCTCAGCTTGTACTTTAGTGGGACAATCACGTGGTTCTCCGTGATGACCCCATGGGCATCCCTTACGTCACTAGAGAGTTATCCCTTCGACCACAGGATGGGCACTTAGTGAGATGGTACTTACCATTGTCTATACGAGTCCACCAGAATCTAGACCTGCCTTAGTTCACAAGAAAGAAAATCACGCGCTACGCTTTTGCATGTAGCTCCGCAATGAGCAAGGATCGACACGATTGGGTGTGTAGTGCAGCAGCCATTAAATAGATGCCTCAACCGTTTCTTTTAATATGTGGAAGGATCGATAATTCCAAGAAAGACCCAAATTACATGGATCTGATTTGCACCTGTGGCTTTTTATTTTATAAGTAATCTCTTACATGCGCAAAGACATAAACGTTAACATGCGCTTTTGCTCAAACGCTAGCTGTGAAGAAGATTTGCGCCTTTGCGCATTGCTTCTAGCCTTGCAGATCCTCAAGGATTTCCTCCATGGCTGTCCCTATAGGGCGCGTGCTTACCTCTTGGCGTTGCTCCATGGGCCCCATTATCCAGATGATTAAGTACCATAGAACGGATTAGACGTGATTCACCCGTGTTCGGTTCTGCTGACGTACGACCCCCGGGACTAGAAAGCGTATATGGTTTGCCAAATCCAGGCACCCGCAGAGTTTGGAAATTCTCTTGCTGCTTTCCTTCATGCTGAAAGCTGAAAAGGGTAGTATGAAAAAGAAAGGTACAAAAAGGAACGCGATAAGACTTGCCTAAATTGGGCCAGTGCAGATCAAGAAATGTCATTAGGCCTCTATCTGCGTAGTACACAGAGTTTGACAGACGTCATCGCCTGCAAGGGTCTTCAACCGGATTACTTCTGCATAGGTAGATTCATTTGTAGCGACAATGACAAAATGCCTCTTTTTATTAATCAATGCATCGGTGTCGGTTCACAGAATAAAAAGCCCCTTGCCATTTCTACAAAGCATATGTCCCTGACTACTTCCATGATCTAAAGACCCTATTCTCTGCTGTGTCAAGTCCCAATCACAATGGCCAACATTACGACCAAGGAAATGTGGGAGACAGTTAAACGGTATTTCGGAGATAGTCATATCCCCGGATCTGCTCCATTGGGTCTTATGCATATTTGCGAAATGGATGGGCTATGTACATGCACAAATGTCATAAATACTAGCAAGAAGGGAAGCGAATATGGTGTGGAGATTAGCGAGGACTTAATGCCAATGTTTTCCATCTGTAAGTAAACGGTGACAACCCACCTGGATCGAGGAAATAATAACTAACTGAGAACAGTAGGGGATACAGCTTCTCCGCCTTGCACATGCTTTGAAATGACTGATGTCTTGAAGCACATCGAAGAGTATATTGAAACAGCGCCAGACACTCATCCAAACGATATGTCAATCGCGAGCGGCTAATGAACGCCTAATAAAGAATGCTCGGTTGCAAATTCTTCCTATGGAACAGGTACGTCGAAAGAGCCAGACAGAATTTTCAATTTCCGGTCCTTATTTCTGGACCTCATGAGGGATAGGAAGGAGAGATCGGAGACCCCTTATTTCCCGAGCAAGGATAGATCGACAAGCCAGCTTACTGTAAACAAACAAACAAACAAACAAAGAAAGTTCAATTAACCTGTTGCAGTCTAACTAGTTGCGTATGACTATGCAGGCGCTCCATCCAACTGAAGCAAGAACTCGAGTCCAAACGCCGAGTTGGGATCACTAAGTATAGTGCATCCCAAGAGTATACAGATGCTGATCGTAAAGAGTGCGGAATCAGCCCATTCCTGTAACCCGTAAACCCACAAACCCGTACCCAAACCCATACATAGGAAATATATAATGATCGCCATGGAGTGCACCCTCCATCTTCCCATCTCCCACTTCTCACTTCTCACTTCTCACTTCTCACTTCTCACTTCTCACTTCTCACTTCTCATCTCTGCATCCTCCTCTGCCTCAGTTTCAGTTGATAGTGACGTTGTCCTGGCCAGTTGATTGGCATGCTTGTCGACTCTGGCTGAGTTTCTCGTTCCACAGCTTCACTTTCGTCATTGGCTAATACCCATCGTCTTCCACACCTAGATCCATTGCCGCGAGGCCTGTCGGTTCGTCGTCGTCCTCCTCGATTCCCACGTGTTGAAACTGTTGGAGGAGACCTGTCCGGTGCATAAAGTTGACCACGTAGCGGGTGGCCTGCGGGTTAGACATGATCTTGTCATAGTCTATCTCTGTAATCCCGATCCCAATTCTGTCCAGCTGCTCCCACAGTTTCGTGCGCGGGATGATATATTGTGGACACTGCATAAGAATATGCCTCGGTGTTTGTGAGCCCTCGTCACAACTGCATCGGTCTGTCTCTGCTGCCTTGATTTTGAACAAGAAGTGCCGAAGGCCGATCCTCATTGTGCGCATCTGAATCAGGATTGCACATTGTGGCTTCGACATACCTTCGTATAACCGAAGCGTCTTCTTGTTCGGCGCCTGTACCATGCGCTTTGTAGGAGCGGAAGTCTTTTCCCGCTCCCACTGCTTCTCCCACTGCCCTCTGATTCGCTGGCGTACCGCTCTCTTAGCAGCTGCGGCGAGACGGATTATCGGTTCTCCCGTTCCGCTCCCGGTCGCAACTCCTATCCCCGCACCAAGAAGCGCTGCACCTTTTGCTTCTTCATCGGCAAATTCATTGCCGTCCACACCAACGTGTGCAGGGATCCACCTGATGGTGATATTGGTTGGCTGGTTTCGCGACCGGATGGTTCGTACGTGGTCATATATCAAGGCGAGCACGTACTGGCCAGATGGTCGCTGTGGGTTTTGGACTGCCCGAATGGTAGCTTGGCTGTCAGAGAAAATGATCACTTCTCGAGCCTGTTGTTGTTCAATTTCTCTCTGTCTCTCGTTTTCTTCCTTGGCTTGGGCGAGCGCCATTTCAATACCGCTGAGCTCGGCAGCGTACACTGTGGACTGGGAGTCTGTCCCCAGGTACCGTCTTTGTGATGTCACCCCATATATAAGGCTGGCCATTGATGCGCCAATGTGCCCTGCAAAGCCACTTCCGTCGGTGAAGATCATACTTTTGTTTCCTTCGAGAACTGCTGTGTCGTAGATGTCATTGTGGGTTTTCAATGCTGCCTCTTGACCCTCAATGAAGCAAGGGATTGGTGCTTCCCATGGAGCAAGAACAAATGCTTGCTTTCCTTCCCATTTCTCATTCTTTTGTAGGCGTAGCGTCTTCCATGCGATCGCCTCAATTGGTGCCCAGCCACCAAGACGTCGTTCTCTCGGCCTTCTTGCCTCTCTTACGGACTGAGGGCATGCCCAGTGGGGCCCAGTGAGGATTCGTATAGCTGTTTCTTCTATGATTTGTTGCATCCGTAGTTTGATTGGGGTGATATATAATTCGATGTCGAGTGCCGCGCCTGCAGTACCTCGGAATGCACCACTGATTAGGATCGCCGCACGCTTCTGTATCTTGATAAGTTCGTTTGACAATCTTTCGAGGTCTCCGCGCGGCATTGTCCTCGCTGTGGGGCAGTACCATGCTGAAAGACCCCATAAGATCTGTGGTACAATGATGGCCTGGTATACCCTTCGCATAGCAATCAATGATGATCCCCACGTGGACCCTGAGATGCTGCGAAGTGCCTCAAGGCTGCCTGCTCCTTTCGCGAGCATCTTTTTGCGGTGTGTTGTGAAGTTGAGGTGCTTGTCGAGCCAGACCCCAAGGTATTTAGCTGCCCTCGTCGGTGTGATTGTCGTTGGCACCGGATTTCCCGGCATAGTGACCGGCATATCGTCGTGACCCGAGGGGTCGGGTGGGACTTCCCATATGTCGATAGGAGGATTCATCGGTGGTAGGGTAGTGTTTGTTATCTGGGGTGCTTTTGGGTTGACGAAGTGGATTAGTTCAAATTTATCAGGCGCGAACCTCGCTGCATGTCGTTTGGCCCAGATATCTGCCCGTTGCAGTGCTTTCTCCAACACCCACACATTCTCTTCGTAGCTTTTCGAAACTGCGAGGGTGCATACATCGTCCACCCATCCGAAAGCTTCGCTCACTCCGTAGGGTAGCCGTAGCGTACATGTGTGTACTAGTGGTGCGTTGAATAGTAAAAACAGGATGGGAGATATCGGTGAGCCCTGTGGGATGCCGGTTGGTGTGGGAAATGCCTCGCTGAGATATCCATTTGGCAGTTTGATACGAGTTCTTCTCCCTCGGAGGAATGCTCGTACCCATGGGACGAGGGCACCGAGGCCCATTTGTGTCATGTTATGGAGTAGTCTCTCGTGAGACACATTGTCGTATGCTCCTGCCACGTCTAGGAGTAACATGCTCACGATCTTGCCTTCTCCCCACGCCCGGTGCACACGGTCCATAATCAGCTGGATAGCATGGTCTACAGAGACGCCTTTTCTGCCACCGAGATGTGTGTTTGGGAGCAAGCCATGCTCTTCTACTAGCCATGCTAGTCGTCTGGCAACGATCGATTCAAGGATTTTAGCAAGGGTGTTTAGGAGCGCCACGGGTCTATACGACTTCGGCAGTCGGTAGTCCCGTGGTCCTGCCTTGCGGAGCGTGACTGTCACCGACTGTTGGAAGTGTCGTGGGTTGTGGCCTGTCTGGACGCAGGCGTTGAATATGCTTGTTATCCAGGGGGTAAAATACCTTGCCGAATGAGAGCTTTGATCTGATAGTATCTTCCATACTCTGTTCGGCAGCGAGTCTCCCCCTGGTGCTTTATTCGGCGGTGCCCTGCGTATTGCCGCTTCCGTCTCGTTGGTGTTAATAGGCGGTAGGGAGATCTGTGGCTTTGTCTTGGTGGGTTGGATGTCATTTAGGTCGGCTTCAGGTGGCTGTGGGAAGAAGACTTCACGCAGCGTTGCCACCTTGTCAGAGTTCGTCTCGGCTTCCCCGTTATCGCCGGCTTGTAGTGCCGGCATGACGCTGCCCTGTTGTTGTCCTCGATTCCTAGCCCATCTCGACACTCTCCATAGCCCTTGTGGTCCTTGTTCCACTGCCTCCTCAATGAACGTGCGGAATCCCCGGCGTAGGGCTCGTTTGATGATCCTTCCTTTCTGATTCCTGGCTAGCCTATATGTCTCCCAGTCGTCCTCGCAGTGTGTGGCTAGGTAGCGTCGGTATGCACGGCGAGAGTCCTTGACAGCTTCGCCACAATCCTTTGTCCATGAGGGGTTGGCAAACGGGCTCGGTTTTGCCCACGGCGTTGATTCTCCCACACCTCGCTGTACAATGTCGATCAGGTGGTCTACAGCATCATCGATTTGACGTGGTGTGGCAAGAGGCCATGGCTGGGAGGTGATACTAGCCAGGTTATCTGCCACAAACTTGTCGAATTTCTCTATATCCATAGCCTTCCATAGACGTCGCCTCGCCTCCTTCGCCGGTGGCGTGGTGATGTCGATGATCGTGCGTATCGGCAAGTGATCGGAGTCGGCATGGCACCCTATGGCTAGTTCGCACACTACTATCCTCTCAGTAAGGTTTGTAGAGCCAAAAACCAGGTCGATTGTGGTTTGTTCTCCGTTTTGGTCTCGTGTGATCGTGCCTGGTTTGATCCATAGGTCTAGGTTGGCGTTGTCGCAGAGCTCGGTCAGCCTGTCCGCTCCGGTGTCTTGCGTGCTGTGGATGTCTCCCCATGCCGGGTGATGGAAGAGAGGATACGTGAAGCAGTTTGCAAATATCCAACAGAGAGCAGCATGCTTGATAAGCGGAGCCTTCAGAACGACAGCCCGGGAAGCGCTTGATATTGAACTTCACCTACTACCGATGCAAAACCAGCTAGACCAGTTGGTACAAATGACAGCATTGAGAATACGTACAGGCCCAGGCTATGCTATTCCAAAGACGATGCTAAAACGGAGAAACCATATACAAATACAGAGGGGAGGATGGACACCAATGGAGGCCCAGACATGGAAGAAGGGTGGATGCCTCTCGGCAATCCCGAACACCGTGGCTGGAGACTGGGAGAGCCGGAAAGCATTCATCCAGGCACCATGGACTGAGCCACTAAGGGTGTACATCGAGGACAGGGAGGCAGCAAGAAAGACACACGATAGAATCTGGTTCCAACTAAAAGAGCCGCTGCGGTTTTATACCGACGGGAGCGGCTACCAGGGGGGGGATTGGAGCGGCAGTCTGCTACGGAGCAGAATCAAGACTTTGCCATATGGGGACCGACGGGGAGGCAACGGTGTACGCAGCTGAGCTCCGGGCTATTGAGATGGCGCTGGAAATCATAAAGGAAATTTCTCTCAGTGATCAACAACAACGATTAGCGAACGGAGCGGTTATCTTCACAGATAACCAGGCGGCACTACGTGCCATCCAAAACCCAAGGATGCCATCCGGCCAGGTGTTCCTAGAGGGATGCCTCTGCCTGCTGGAATGGTGTAAGGGGATCCAGGTTGAAATACGCTGGATCCCAGCACACGAAGGCATTCCTGGCAATGAACACGCCGATACGCTTGCTAAAGAAGCAGCCACCACCAACGACATCAATCACAACCATAACCGTTATATCCGACTGGCCGCTACGGCGAGGAAAGGTATCAAACAAGACACCAAAGCAGCATGGGAGAGATCATGGTCGAAGACAGGGGTTCGGATGACAGCACGGAGGACAAGGAAGCTGATCGAGGCGCCGAACAAATCAAGTTTGATATACTGGAAAGGTCTGCGGAAAGCGACTTCGTCAGTACTGATTCAACTCCGCACGGGGATCATTGGGCTGGCCGAGTATCTCTCCAAAATCAAGAGAAAAGACTCACCACGCTGCCAATGCGATATGGGGAACCAGAGCGTGCGCCATGTATTGCTGGAATGTCAGCTTCTGGAGGAACAGAGACACGAAATGATAAACGAGTTATTCGAGGCGGGGGTCTCGACGACCCTCGGGGAGATGAAGATGCTGAAGGAATCAAAAGCGGCACCGATCGTGGCCAAATTCATGATCGCAACAGGACTCCTGGGACAGTTTCAGTCAGTGGACTCGGTCACCATGGGAAAGGAGAAAGGGGCAGGGACGAGGATCGTCAAGATCCGAACACAAAACCAAAACCAAATCAAGAGACTGCGAGTGCTGGAGAAACAGGACGCACAACCCAGTGGCCAGGCACCAGGTCTGCCGAGGCCACCTCACACCAACGCACATGGAGATCGGCCATTGCTGACGACGAAGACGACGAAGCATGGCGTCGCGACCCGAACCTGTTCGTGTACGACCTGCCGGCATGATGCATGACGCAGAACTGGCGGTCCTGGTGATGCAGGGACTCGGTGACACGGGGAGCCAATGAGAGAGAAGTGGAAGGAGGAAGTGAAAGGTGCATTGCAGAGAGAAGGGGTCACTCTGCGCCCGCGGGGACTGCGGGAATCATCTACGGATGAATTGACTTTCTTTACAATTTCTTTTGTCTTGTTTGCATTATGCCGGCCGGTTTGTGGCCTTACAATTCAGGTTGCAGGACCTCGGGAAGCCGAGTCCTGTCTACAGGGTGGGTGTATACTGGGGATGCACCACCATTTGTCGTCGAAGAGCAGGCTCCGGGGACGCTACTCCCGCATAGCAGCATGTATGTAATAGCGAGCTAGATCGGGTTAATGAGATCATCATCATCATCATCATCATGCCGGGTGATGGAGGTTGAAGTCGCCTAGCACGATGCTATGAACGTGGCCGTCTCCCCTTATTGTCTGGTGAAGGAGGTCTATTGTATCCGTGGTGCCACACTCATTGTATATGTTGAAGATGCGTACGGTGCAGGTGACGGTCTGCATTCGCACTTCCTGGCAAAATGCTGAGTGGGCGTGGTGCGTCCACTCGCTGCCGATGCGTTTCGAGATATATATACACACACGAGCTCTTCCTCCTGTCTTGGTAGATGGGTATAGCAGCTCGTGAGTCTGTTTCAGTGGGTGGTATGTGGTGTCACTGTATGGATTCTCCCAAGGCTCCTGGATAGCAATGATGTCTGCTTGGTACACCCCTGGTTTAGCCAAGAAATCCGCCATGACAATGTCTCTCGATCGATTCGTGTTGTATTGGACGATGGTGAGTGGTGTGTTACTCATTGGGTATGGTATGGCTTTGTTTCTTGGCTGATCTCCGGGTTGTTCTTTCTTCTTGCATACTCGTTCGCTTCGTGAAGTTGATATCCGGTGTCGTCCCGGTATCGAGGCAGATCTGGCTATCGATGGTACGTTTGTTCCGTCCCCTTGGTGCCTGTGTGCGTGATAACGTTGGTGTGGTGTGCGAGAAGATGGTGTTCTCCTTGCCTGGTGCTCTCGTCGTCTCCCTTGCTGTGATTGGCGTGTTGGTGTCCTTTTGTGTGAGTGCCGAAGACGGCTGGTATTCGCTAACCGTCCTCACTTCTGACAGTTCAGAGTCGCCTTCGTCAAGTATAACGTACTCGGTCCTTCTTCTCTTCGGGGTTTTGCCATTGTTGGCCTGTGTCACCCTTCCGAGGAATCCCTTGCTTCGCGTTATAATCGACGATGATGTGGATGCCCTGCTCGGGGCCCTTCGTCTTGGGGGCTCCGATTGTACGCCCGGTGGTGCATGGATAGACTGGCGAAGCGACTGGCCAATCCTCTCAGCTTCGTCCTCTCTGACAGCGAATTGTCTGGGCTGATGTTGTGATTGGATATCCTGCCCTTCCGCTGACGTTGTGCATGCTGGCGCTTCGCTGTCTATCTCCATGTCATCTGCACTGCTAGGGTATCCCCGCACCAAGAAGTGCTGCACCCTTCGCTTCTTCGTCGGCAAATTCATTGCCGTCCACACCAACATGTGCAGGGATCCACCTGATGGTGATGTTCGTTGGTCCTTGGGTTTGCGATCGAATGGCCCGCACGTGGTTATATATCAGTGCAAGCACGTACTGGCCAGACGGTCGCTGTGGGTTTTGCACTGCCTGTATGGCAGCTTGGCTGTCGGAGAAAATAATCACTTCTCGAGCCTGTTGTTGTCCAATCTCGTTCTGTCCCTCGTTTTCTTCCTTGGCTTGGGCGAGTGCCATTTCAATGCCGCTGAGCTCGGCAGCGTACACTGTGGACTGGGAGTCCGTCCCTAAATATTTCCTCTGGGACCTCACTCCGTGTAGGAGGCTGGCCATTGATGCGCCAATGTGGCCCGCGAAACCGCTCCCGTCGGTGAAAATCATGTCTTTTGTTCCTTCGAGAACTGCCCTTTCATAGAGGCAATTGTGGGTTTTTAATGCGGCTTCTTGGTCTTCAATGAAGCAAGGGATCCTTGTCTCCCATCAATCAATCAATCAATCAATCAAAGTTCAATTAACCTGTTGCAGTCTAACTAGTTGCGTATGACTATGCAGGCGCTTCATCCAACTGAAGCAAGAACTCGAGTCCAAACGCCGAGTGGGATCTCTCCCAGAGTATACAGATGCTGATCGTAAAGAGTGCGGAATCAGCCCATTCCTGTAACCCGTAAACCCACAAACCCATACCCAAACCCATACATAAGAAATATATAAAGATTGCCATGGAGTGCACCCTCCATCTTCTATCTCTCACTTCCCACTTCTCACTCTTCCTTTCTATCCTCTGCAACCTCCCTCTGCCTCAGTTTCAATTGATGGTGACGTTGTCCTGGCCAGTTGTTGGTTGGCATGGTTGTCGACTCTGGCTGAGCTTCTCGTTCCACAGCTTCACTTTCGTCATTGGCTAATACCCATCGTCTTCCACACCTAGATCCATTGCCGCAAGGCCTGTCGGTTCGTCGTCGTCGTCGTCCTCGAGTGCCACATACTGGAACTGTTGGAGGAGACCTGTCCGGTTCATGAAGTTGACCAATTCCTGAGATCAAGAAGCACCCGGATCCGGATGCCAGAGGGGGTGTCAGGTTGGATCGCAACACCTACTGGCATCCCGCAGGGCTCCCCACTCTCCCCGATCCTATACCTGATCTATAATGCAGACCTGGTAGAGGGATGCGAAGAGGTACGGTCAAGTGGATGGGTGGACGACGTGTCATCTATTGCGGTAGGGGAAGATGAGCAAGAGACAGTGTCAAAACTACACCAAGCATGTCAACACGCAGACAGATGGGCGGCCAAGCATGCCTCCGTCTTCGATCCTAAGAAATACGCACTGGTTCATTTCATCAACCCGCAGTCAGATAAGGAAGAACAACACACTCCCTTAGTGCTACCTAGCACGACAGTGCAAGCAACCACGACAGCAGAGAGGTATCTAGGGATCTGGCTAGACCCGAAGTTATCTTTCCAGCACCACCGAAGGCAAATGCTAGCTAAGGCGGAGGTCAGTCTACAGGCATTGAGGGGGCTGACAGGATCCACATGGGGGGGCATCAATCTCGGCAATGCGAAAGATCTACCAGGCAGTGGTAATTCCGCAGATGCTCTTCGGCGCAGCGGCCTGGCACCAGCCGCTTATAACAACAGCGAAGGAGAGGAGCTACGTCAGACAGTTCGCAAGTATCCAACAGAGAGCAGCATGCTTGATAAGCGGAGCTTTCAAAACAACAGCGAGGGAAGCACTCGACGTCGAACTACATTTGCTACCTATACAAAACCAGCTAGACCAGTTGGTGCAATTGACTGCATTGAGAATACGTACAGGCCCAGGCTATGCTATTCCAAAGACAATGCTAAAGCGCAGGAATCATATACAAATGCAAAGGGGAGGATTGACACCAATGGAGGCTCAGACATGGAAGAAGAGTGGATGCCTCACGACACTCCCTAATACTCTGGCAGGAGGCAACTGGGAGTGCCGGAAAGCATTCATCCGCGCACCATGGACTAAGCCACCAAAAGTGTATATCGAGGACAGAGAAACAGCAAGAACAACACACGACAGGATCTGGCTTCAACTGGAAGAGCCACTACGGTTTTACACCGATGGGAGTGGCTACCAAGGGGGAATCGGGGCAGCAGTATGTTGGGGGAGTGAGTCAAGACTCTGTCATATGGGGACAGATGGAATGGCGACAGTGTATGCCGCTGAGCTCCGGGCCATTGAGATAGCGCTGGAAGTCATAAGGGAAATACTCCTTGATGACCAACAACGGCACCGACTGGCGAACGGAGCAGTCATCTTTACAGATAACCAGGCAGCACTACAGGCCATCCTGAATCCCAAGATGCCATCTGGCCAGATATACCTCGAAGGGTGCCTCCACCAGCTTGAATGGTGCATCGGCAAGACCCAGGTAGAAATACGCTGGATTCCGGCTCATGAAGGGATCCCCGGGAACGAGAGTGCCGACATGCTTGCAAAAGAAGCAGCCACCACCAATACCAACCATGAACACAACCGTTATATCCGACTGGCCGCCGCCGCAAAGAAGGGTATCAGACAGAACACAAAAGTTGCATGGGAAATATCATGGTCGAAGAAAGGCAAGACAGCGCGGAGGACGAAGAGGCTGATCGAGGCGCCGAACAGATCAAATTTGATATACTGGAAAGGCCTGCGGAAAGCGACTTCGTCAGTACTGATTCAACTCCGCACGGGGATCATTGGGCTGGCCGAGTATCTCTCCAAAATCAAGAGAAAAGACTCACCACACTGCCAATGCGATATGGGGAACCAGAGTGTGCGCCATCAATCAATCAATCAATCAATCAAAGTTCAATTAACCTGTTGCAGTCTAACTAGTTGCGTATGACTATGCAGGCGCTTCATCCAACTGAAGCAAGAACTCGAGTCCAAACGCCGAGTGGGATCTCTCCCAGAGTATACAGATGCTGATCGTAGAGAGTGCGGAATCAGCCCATTCCTGTAACCCGTAAACCCACAAACCCATACCCAAACCCATACATAGGAAATATATAAAGATTGCCATGGAGTGCACCCTCCATCTTCCCATCTCCCACTTCTCATCTCTGCATCCTCCTCTGCCTCAGTTTCAGTTGATAGTGACGTTGTCCTGGCCAGTTGATTGGCATGGTTGTCGACTCTGGCTGAGTTTCTCGTTCCACAGCTTCACTTTCGTCATTGGCTAATACCCATCGTCTTCCACACCTAGATCCATTGCCGCAAGGCCTGTTCGTTCGTCGTCGTTATCGTCCTCCTCGATTCCCACGTGTTGAAACTGTTGGAGGAGACCTGTTCGGTGCATGAAGTTGACCACGTAGCGGGTGGCCTGCGGGTTCGACACGATCTTGTCGTAATCCATCTCGTTGATCCCAATATCCCACAATTGCTCCCGTAACTTCGTACGCGGAATAACATACCGTGGGCACTGCATCAGGATATGCTTTGGTGTTTGTGAGCCCTCGTCACAGTTACACCTATCAGTTTCGACTGCTTTGATTTTGAACAAGAAGTGGCGAAGGCCGATCCGCATTGTGCGCATCTGGATTAGAATTGCACACTGTGGCTTCGACAGTCCTTCATATAACCGGAGTGTCTTCTTGTTCGGCGCCTGCACCAAGCGCTTGGTGGGTGCGGAAGTTACTTCCCGCTCCCACTGCTTCTCCCATCGCTCTCTGATTCGTTGGCGGACCGCTCTCTTAGCAGCTGCGGCGAGGCGGATTATCGGTTTCCCCGTTCCGTCCCCGGTCGCAACTCCCATCCCCGCACCAAGAAGCGCTGCACCTTTCGCTTCCTCATCGGCAAATTCATTGCCGTCCACACCAACGTGTGCAGGGATCCACCTGATGGTGATATTTGTTGGATTTTGCTGGCTTCGTGACCGGATGGCTCGTACGTGGTCGTAAATGGAAAGGAGTACGTATTGGCCAGATGGTCGCTGTGGGTTTTGCACTGCCTGAATGGCAGCTTGGCTGTCGGAGAAAATGATCACTTCTCGAGCCGTTGGTTGTCCGTTAATATCTCTGGTTTTGGCCAATGCCATCTCAATGCCGCTGAGCTCGGCAGCGTATACTGTGGACTGGGAGTCCGTTCCGAGGTATCGTCTTTCTGATGTTACCCCGTGTTGGAGGCTGGCCATTGATGCGCCAATGTGTCCCGCAAAACCGCTCCCGTCGGTAAAGATCATATCTTTATTTCCTTCGAGAGTTGCCTCTTTGTAGATGCCGTTGTGGCTCTCCAGTGCGGCTTCTTGGTTCTCAATAAAACATGACATTCGTGCCTCCCAAGGCGCAAGCACGAACGCCTGCTTTTCTTCCCATTTTTCGCCTAATTGTAGGCGTAATGGTTTCTTCTGCGCAATCGCTTCGGTCGGAGACCATCCTCCGAGTCTCCTTTGCGTTGGTTTCCTGGTTTTCGTCGCTTTAGCAATTTGTGGGCACGCCCACTGCGGGCCGGTGAGGATTCGTATGGCGGTTTCCTCGACGATCTGTTGGATTCGTAGTTTGATTGGGGTGATGAATAGCTCTGTGTCAAGTGCTGCTCCCGCTGTCCCACGGAAAGCACCACTGATTAGAATTGCTGCACGTTTCTGTATCTTCGTGAGTTCGTTGGTAAGCTTGTCGAGATCACCTCTTGGCATCGCTCTGGCAGCTGGACAGTACCACGCAGACAGTCCCCATAGCATCTGTGGAATGATGACTGCCTGGTATACTTTCCGCATAGCAATCAGTGATGATCCCCATGTGGAGCCTGAGATTCCGCGGAGGGCCTCGAGGCTGCTGGCCCCCTTTGCTAGCATCTTCTTCCGGTGGGTTGTGAAATTGAGGTGTTTGTCGAGCCATATACCAAGGTATTTGGCCGTGTCCGATGGTGCGAGGTTGGTAGGTGTTGGGTCCCCTGGAATAATAACCGGCATGCCGTCATGACCAGCCGGGTCATCCGGGACTTCCCAGATGTCGTCCTGGGGAGATGCACCTATGCCAGTGGTGTTGGTAGTGGTAGAGGTGGTCGTGACGAGCCTTAGGTTTGGGTTTGTGAAGTGTATGAGTTCGAATTTGTCCGGTGCGAACTTTGCTGCATGTTTACTGGCCCAGGAGGCCGCTTTTTGAAGTGCTTTCTCAAGCAACTGGACGTTCTCTGCATAGCTGTTCGAGATGGCCAGAATACAAACGTCGTCCACCCAGCCATATGCCTCGCTCTCTCCGTAGTGTAGACCCCGTAGTGTACACATGCGGACTAGCGGTGCATTGAAAAGGAGGAAAAGGATCGGCGAAATCGGTGAGCCTTGCGGGATGCCGGTTGGTGTAGGGAATGCTTCACTCAGATAGCCGTTTGGTAGCTTGATTCGCGTACTCCTGCTAGTAAGGAATGACTGGACCCATGGGATAAGCGCACCAAGTCCCATCTGTCGCATGTTGAATAGTAATCTCTCGTGAGAGACCATGTCGTACGCTCCCGCCACATCTAGGAGCAGCATGCTTGCTATCTTACCTTCTCCCCATGCCTGGTGTATCCTCCCTAGGATCAGCTGGACTGCGTGATCCACAGACACCCCTTTTCGTCCCCCAAGGTGCGTTTTCGGGAGCAAATTGTATTCTTCCACACACCATGCGATTCGTGTTGCGATGACCGCTTCGAGGACTTTACCGAGTGTGTTTAATAAGGCGACTGGTCGGTATGATTTCGGGACTCGGTAGTCTCGTGGGCCGGCTTTTCGTAGCGTCACTGTGACAGAGCTTTGAAAGTGCTGGGGGTTATGCCCAATTTGAACACATGCGTCGAAGATAGCAGTGAGAAGTGGAACGAATCTCGTCTCTGATCGCGAGCCTGGTTCTGCTAGCACCTGCCACAGCCTGTTCGGCAGTGTGTCGTACCCAGGCGCTTTATTCGGTGGCGCCTTCTTGATTGCAGCTCTTACTTCGGTGTCGTTTACCGGTGGTAGCTGGAATTGTTCTCGACCGCCGGTATAGCCTTGTTGCTGTTGTTGTCTTTGGCTAGCGTGTATGTCGGAGAGGTCGGCCTCTGGTGGCTGTGGGAAGAACACTTTGCGGAGTAGTTTGACTTTCTCCGTATCAGTATCTGCAAGCCCCTCGGCTGTCTTTAATGTCGGCATCGTGCCTCCTTGTTGTTGGCCTCGGCTTCTGGCCCATTTAGCCACTCTCCATAGTCCCTGTGGGCCTTGGTCCACTGCCTCTTCGATGAAGCTCCGGAAGCCGCGTCGAAGAGCAGCCTTGATGACTCTCCCCTTTTGATTCCTAGCCAGTTTGTATGTCTGCCAGTCCTCCTCACTATGTGTCGCAATATATCGTCGGAACATGCGGCGAGAGTGTTTAACAGCCTCCCCGCATTCCTTGGTCCAGGATGGGTTCGCTTGTGGGCTTGGTTTAGCCCATGGTGTCGATTCGTGTACACCCCGTTGCACGATGTCGATCAGGTGATCCACTGCGTCGTCAATTTGTCGGGGCGTTGTTAACTGTGGTGGCTTTGGGAGGTTGTCGGCCACAAAGACGTCGAATTTCTCGGTGTCTATAGCCTTCCAAAGCCGTCTCTTTACCTCGACAGTCGGTTCAGCGTTAATGTCAAGCAGCACCCGGATCGGCAGATGATCTGAGTCCGCATGACAGTCCAGAGCTAGTTCGCACACCACTAATCTCTCAGTGAGATCTGGCGTACCGAAGAACAGGTCGATTGTCGTCTGTTCTCCGTTCTGGTCCCTTGTGGTCGTGCCTGGTTCCAGCCACAGATCAAGATCCGCCTCGTCACATAACTCAATGAGCCTATCGGCGCCTGGATCCTGTGTGGCTTCGATTCCCCCCCCCAGGCAGGATGGTGTAGGTTGAAATCGCCGGCGATCATGGTATGCTTCCGCCTGCTATCTAGCAGTCTACTGAGATGCTCCACCGTTCCGGTGGTGCCACACTCGTTGTATATATTGAAGAAGCTAACCTCGCCGATCCCGGTCTGTATTCTCACTTCCTGGCAGAATTCACTGTGTGTGTAGTGCGTCCAGTTGGTGCCAATTCTCTTCGAGAGATATATACACACCCGCGCTCTACTTCCTGTCTCCACACCGGACGGGAAGAGAAGCTCGTGTGTCTGTTTCAATGGGTGGTATGTCGTGTCATTGTATGGGTTTTCCCATGGTTCTTGCACTGCAATGATGTCTGCCTTCATGACTGCTGGCTTTGCTAAGAAGTCCGCCATGACGACGTCCCTCGATCGGTGCGTGTTGTATTGGATGATGGTAAATGGTGTATTATTCATTCAGGGTTGTCTCGGTATGCTTCTTAGTGAATTGGCGGGTCCTTCTCTCCTCCTGTATGCCTGCTCTGTTGGTGAACTTCACCGACGGGGCCGACATTGTGAGGTTTACCTGGTCGTCGAGGGTACGTTTGTTCTTGCCCCGGGGGCCAGGTGTATGTGCTGACGCGTTGTTCTTAAAGATGGCGTTCTCCTTGCCGGTGGCCCTATGCTTGCCGGTTGAGATACGTCTATTCCCTCTAGTGCGGGATAGTACCGATGGCTGGTATTCACTGGCCGACGCGGCCGGCGCCGATGATGATGGCGTGCCCGGCAGCACTGCTTCTTGATCCTCGAGAACGTATGCTTCGTCCCTAGGCCGTTTCGACGTAGTAAGCACTGTCCTAGTGAGGCCTTTGCTCCTTGTCATCGTTGATGATACTGTTGATGCCGATGCCCGGCTGGGTGCTCTGCGTCTTGGTGGCTCCGACTGTGTCCCTACCGGTGCGTGGATTGATCGATCTACCCCCCTTGTCGGTCTCTGTGCCGACTGGCGAATCGATTCTCCAATTGCGCTTGCTTCAGTGCTTCCTACTGCAAAGGTAGGTAGTACTTCCTCTGGCTGGGGTTCCTGGGTCCCCTGCATCTCGGTGTCTTCCGATGCTTGCATCTCAGTACCCTCCGATGTTAGTTCTTTGTTGCTGCTGCTCGCCGGTTGGCCTGAGCTTGGTGCTTTCTTCGATGCCTTTGTCCGGCTTCGTCCTCCATTTTTGGAGCTCTCCTCGGTGGGGGTCCAGGAGCCGCTACCTCCTGAACTCCCGGTTACCACTGTGGTGGCCGCCGGCGTCCTTCCGGCAGCCATCGAGAGGTATGCCGGCACCCGGTGGTGCCGTTCTCTTGCCTGTGCAAGGGCCTGCACCCTCTCAATCTCTCTGATGAAGTCGGGGCACCGCTTCGACCATCCGTTGTGTGCCCCCCCGCAGTTAGCGCACTTTCGTTCACTGAGTGTGGCGTCTTTCTTACGCTGGCAGTCTCGAGAATGATGCTTCTCAGCGCAAAAGACGCACCTGGTTTCGTTGGAACAGGTGTTTCCTATGTGTCCGTATTTCTGACAGTTGTGACATTGGCGTATACGCGCAGCACGGTCATATAAGACCGTGGTAAGGACCTCCGAGTCCCAGAGTGTGCCGGTGTCGATTGCATTGTTCGCAGTGTGCGGTGAGGTGAATTCGACTATCAGGGAGCCGGATTTCTTGCC